>CAJGYO010000001.1:66400204-67000204 GCA_904845875.1 Miscanthus lutarioriparius | reverse complement strand
CCATCGCCGAGCCATCCGCCCAGAAGCGCCGTCTCCCGAGCCAGTATCTGCCTGCCGATCTCCTTCGCCGGCCCACCTCTCCAACAACAACCAAGATAAGTCCCGTCCTCCTGACCTTCTTGCTTCGCTTGACTTCACTGTTGTCTCCTTAAGCCCGAGCGACTCTAGTAGTAGCTTGGCTACGCCAAAGGATCGACTGAGCTAACCACCTGTTGCCCTCCGTGAAGGTGAACCGTAGCACAGGGCCCCCGAGCGAGGCAAGGACGGATGGACGGAGCAGGAGAAGCAGGCAAGAGGTTGGCAAGGCGCTAACGGAATAGCCTCGGCCGCCGCGTTACCAGCTATGTCCCCTATCCCTTCTCTTGTGTTCATTTTGTTCGTTTGCAACTATCTCTGTCTCCCGATCCTTCATCGAATCACCTCTCCCAGCCGCACGCCGGCACGGGACCCCTCAGAAGGGGCATCACTAAGGGTTCTAAGGCCGGCCCAACTGGCTTCAAGGCCGTTCGAGGCATCCAAAGTGCGAGGGACGCCGATGGTCAAGCACCAGAGGCCTTAGCCGGTCGCCCAGAAGCGAACCCGGGCGATCATCGTGCGATGTCCGAGTACCGACCTAGAGCTGCTCGTGGTGACCCACCGAGGGAGGCAGCGAGCCCCCGAGTACCGACGGACGGGCTCGGGAACTATACGAGTGGCTTGGCCAGGAAGCCGAGGATCTCCCCTCTGGGTGACATGACCGGGGCACAGAACGACTGTAAACCCAGGGTTCTCACGGACTCACCCGCTAGTAGCACGGGGCGATCTTGGCCACTGAGACCATCGTCGTAACAACCCATCCCAACGAGGGGCCTAAGTCTCCGGGCATGACTTGCGAGCAGTGAAATTACAAACGAAAGTAATTTCATTTCATTGATTGGGAACGACCCGATTACAATATACGGTGGCAAAAACCACTACCCCCAAAACCGCCCACGCGGTGGCAGCAGCCGCGCCGGCCTGCCCGACCGTCACCGACCCATGGTCGGGGGCGTGCAGTTTGCTGACAAGCGCGGGGAACCCGGGCGGCGCTCCCCCGACCCAGGGGGCGGGAGCGGCTCTGCAACAGTAGTGACGACGAAGGACGAAGCAGAGGGGTAGAGCCCTGCCCTGTCCTCGTCCACTCCGCTGCCGGGCTCTAGCTCCAGGCCGAACGGTCGCCCCCGAGGCGACCGGGCTGCTCTTCCTCTGATAAAAGAAGGAAGGCCCAGCGACCCATATCGCTGGGATTCTTCCACCCTCCAGGGGAAGACGGCGGGGAAGAAGCACGGTGGCGTGAACGGTCGGGTAAGTGTCGAGGGTGGCAGTGCACGAGAAAGGACAACGTCCCTCGGCGTTGACCCTCACCCCGCTCCGCACAACGCTGTTGCCTTCTCTTCGCTGGAGTCCTTCCACCCTCGTGGGAGCGATCGCCCGGCGAAGGAAGCCAGGCTCACCCGGAGGGAAGCGTCGCACTTCATCGTCGCCATGGCCACCAGGAGTTGGATCTGAGAGGAAGAAGAGAAGGAGCCGGAGGAGGGATAGAAGGCGCCGCGTCCCTAGGGCCTCTCTTTATAGCCCCAGTCGATGCGGCAAGGACGGCTTTGAGCCCTCCAATCAACCATCGACGGCTAAAAGAGGCCTTAGGGTACCGGCCAAGCGTCCCTTCAATCCCGGCAACACGCCTCAGAGCGGTTGCCTGATGGTGGCCGCGCAGTAAAGACGGAGTCAGGAAGGCACTGACAACGAGTCAAGTCCCCGCAACACTTTCCAAGCACGCCGCCCACTCCGCGCACACCTCCTC
Organism: Miscanthus lutarioriparius; assembly: GCA_904845875.1. Taxonomy (NCBI): domain Eukaryota; kingdom Viridiplantae; phylum Streptophyta; class Magnoliopsida; order Poales; family Poaceae; genus Miscanthus; species Miscanthus lutarioriparius. Next base: position 66,998,385 of record CAJGYO010000001.1, on the reverse strand, counting down.
GCGGGACTTGAGGGGATCCGACTCCTCTCGGGCCCACCAGTCGCCATCAGCGGCCTGGATCCACGCGCACCGAGTGCCACGGCTCTTCCTCCGCCAGATCTGCTCCACGTGGCCCGATGTCCCATCTCCTAGACGAAGTGGGATGGCGCGGGAGCGCACGCCTTAACTCCTCCACCAGTCACGACAGCCTAGACGCCATCAAACCTCCTGCAGAGAGCGTCAGCGGATGGGACGTGCCCAGAAGCCGACACGACCGCTGACAAGGAGGCCCCGTGTTGGCCCTGCTGCCTGCTGCACAGCTGCAATCTGCACTAGTGCGGTAAGTAGTTTTTGAGTCTGCCATGCAAGATTAGCCGCTCAGTTCTTAGAGTCCTCAATTGGTACCAAATTTGCTGTGTTTTTAGTCTAATTAGAGTCCTTGCAACTTCTAAACTGTGTAGATTTTGATCCATGTCCTCAGAGAAGATTGGTAGACCTTTTGTATAAGTGAATTTAGGAGAAATTTTCGGATGACATGGCCACATGGGACCTCAGGATCTGTCATGAGCTCTGAACTTCAGCAGCTCAGCTGACGCTTGCCGATGCAACTTATAATTTGCTTTTACAAAAACAAGACATGATCTCTTATATCTACTTAGCATGACTGTAAAATTTCTAGCCTTCTATTATTTTGCCCCTCCTTACCCGGTTTCTGGATCCGCCACTGCCAGGAGCTCCAGTCCCTCCAGGTTACTGCACGGCTTGCTCCCCTCCCCACCCTCCTCTCTCTCACCGTTGCTCGATCTGCAGCAACCAATCTGCTGGCCCAATCTGTTGCCATGGTGTCGTGAGGGATGCTCCAATATGTCCTGCCGACTAAATTAGTGTCTAAAATTTAGTCTTTTTGGACTATTTTTGTTGGGATGGATTGGATATGGTGTCGTGAGGCACTAGTTAAATTTTAACAGTTTTGGTTTTCAAAATTTCCTTGCAAAATAGACAGCAGGTGTGCTCTCTGTTCACTTATGCCATATCTGATAAGTGATCATACTTCTCAGGCTACTAATATCAAGAAATTTATCTAGAAATGCTTAATTGAAGCATCTTTTGAAGTCTTCGTCTTGCTTTCTTAGAATAGTAGCAGTTCTGTTTGATCGTGTTTCTCTTCTTTAGAGTTTTGATTTATGATCACTAATGTAGTTGTGTTTATTTTCAGTATTACAACAGCTTGTCTGGTGTCAACCCTATCATTTTCTCCTGGCGGCAAGTTTCAGGACACGACAACAACTATTTAACATTGATCAGTAGTAGCAACTGTGTGGCAGAGTTTTCAGGTTTGCATTTCAGACTAGTTTCTGATGATTTTTTTTCTCTTTAATGCAAAATACTTTCCTATCTACGGTATTCAGCTTGAGTACCCTGTTCTAGCTAGTCGTTGTCTTCTTTGGCTGTTAGTATTGTCGTCAAGTTTAGTTCCTGCATTAGTTCAATTTCAGGGTCTGACTGAATTCACGTAGTCAAGCTAAGGTCTACTTCAGTGCAACTTGTTTGTCATAGATCATCAGCTAGTCATCATTTCCTTTGCAGTGTCACTTTGATGCAATAGTAAATTTACTATTCAAGTAATCATAGGCTTTTCATGGAAGGATTAGTTCATTTCATTTATTTTCATACTATCGGTGTTTTGGACCGGCGGGTCCTCAACCAACGAGTGAAAATGTACTGCGTGTCCCTAATCCCAGATGGTGATGCAAAGAGACACAAGGTTTATACTGGTTCAGACAATAGGTGTCCAACGTCCAGTCTGAGAGAGCGATCTTGTATTCCTTGCACCGAGGTGCTTGTAGTAGGGGTTTACAAGCTGAGTGAGAGAGGGAGCCGGTCCCAGGTCTCTGTGAGGAGTAGTGCGGGTTGCTTGAGATTGAAAGCAATAGAGATTGCGTGGAATATTAGATTAGATTGATTGGAGAGTCCTATGTACATATATATAGGGAAGAGATCTTGTGGCTTATAGAAACAGAACCAACAGAGATCTCCTCATATCTCTCTAACCAAATATAGTCTAACCAAATATAGGGCTGGCCGGCTATACCAGGCACAGGCCCACCATACACGCACAACACATACACATGTATATTCTAACACGCCCCTGCAGTCACAGCATCGATGGGTCGAACGTTGAGACTGGACCGAAACTCCGTGAAGACAGTAGTAGGCAAGCCTTTGGTAAAAATGTCGGTGAACTAGGACGTCGTCGGGACGTGAAGGACGCGGACAGCACCAAGAGCCACTCGTTCTCGGACGAAGTGAAGATCAATCTTAATGTGCTTGGTACGTTGATGCTGAACAGGGTTGGAAGACATGTACGACGTCGAGACATTGTCGCAGATGAGACCAATGTGGCATGGCGCGAGGGTGTATGCAGCTCGGACAACAATCGGCGCGCAACCAAGAAGCTTCGGACGGCATTGGCGACCGCCGCGATACTCGGCTTCAAAGACTGGAGCGAGAGACCGTGTTCGGCGCTTGGAGGACCAGAAATCAAAGTGTCACCGAGGAACACCGTGTAGCCGAGGTGGACTTACGAGTGTCGGGGACAACCGGCCCGGTCGGCATCGGAGTGAACAACAAGATCAAAAGTGACCGGAGGCTCGAATGTGTAACCCCAACTCCAAAGTGCCACGAACATAGTGCAATATGCGCTTCAAAGCGCAAGGTGAGGCTCTCGCGGATCATGCATATGAAGACACACTTGCTGCATCGGCATAAGCAATGTCCGGCCGTGTGAAGGTGAGATACGCAGAGCTCTGCCGCTAGGCTGCGAAAATCCGTAGGATCTGCAATGGGGTTGCCATCACCGAGAGCTTCGGGTTGATATCAACCGGAGTAGAGTAGGGCTTGCAATCGCCATACCAAAGACGATCTAAGATGTCCAAAGATATACTTGATGTTGAGATAGGAAAAGACCACACCGGTCTTGCGCTGAACTCGCATGCCCGTAAAATGGAGTTCTCCCAAATCCTTCATAGAAAATTCCTCTTTGAAGTCTTTGCAATAATCTTGTTGGCCAAGAGATCATTGAGGAAGCGATCGACAATATCATCAACATAGAGTAGGAGATATGCAATCTCAGAACCCCGACGATAAACAAATAAGGATGTGTCCGACTCGGCCTCAACAAAGCCCAACTGGAGAAGGAACGTATAACACGCTATACCAAGCACGGGCGCTGTTTGATCCGAGATAAGGACCTATTCAAGCGGCAGACAAAATCCGGGCGAGAAGTGTCCTCAAATCCTGCTGGTTGGGCGCAGTAGACTGTCTTGGAGAGGGTCCCATGGAGAAATGCATTCTTCACATCAAGCTGATGAACTGGCCAACTGCGTGAGACATCCAACGAGAGAACTGTGCGAACAGTGGCGGGCTTCACAACGGGGCTAAAAGTCTCATCGTAGTCAATGCCTGGGCGCTGGGTGAATCCACGAAGAACCCAGCGCGCCTTGCAGCGCTCGAGAGAACCGTCTGCCTTGAACTTGTGTTTGAAGACCCACTTGCCAGTCACCACATTAGAGCGTGGTGGTCGCGGAACTAGATCCCAAGTGTGGTTGACAAGTAGAGCTGAGAACTCCTCCTGCATAGCTGCACGCCAATGGGGGTCAGCAAGAGCGACGCGATACGTCCGCGGGATCGGCGACAGGGAGGTCGTCTGAAGTGCCGTCGGCTGTCGGAAACCGGCTTTCCCACGCGTCCTCATGGCATGCTGATTGGCCACAGGGACGATGGGAACCGCCCCAGGTGGAAGGCGAACAACAGCAGCAGCCGGTGGTGGAGCAGTTGGAAGTGGAGCCCCAGGTGGAAGGCGAACAGCAGCAGCAGCCGGTGGTGGTGGAGCAGTTGGAGATGGAGGCCATGGGCGACGGCTGTATGTCACCCGAACTGGTGGGACCGGCGCCGTAGCAGCCTGCCCATCCTAGCGCTGGAAGCCGGGTGGAGGACCAACAGGGCGACTGCCCAGACCAGCCGGCTGGCTGCTGGAGGGGCCAGCTGCTGGTGGTGCACGTGCCTGACTGCCCAGACCAGCTGGCTGGCTGATGGAGGAGCCAGCTGCTGGTGGTGCATGATCGGCTGTTGCAGCCGGGCCTGCTGTAGATGACGCGCCAGGGGCCAGGGGAGCAGCAGCAAGCCATGGGGCGCTGCTCCCTGGAAACACAGCCGCACGTGGCTGTGCAGCGGCGGCGCCGGGAGAACCCGCAGGCATAAAAAATGACGGCACTGGTGGAGCCATCACAGGGTCAGTAGAGTCCAAGAACTCGAAATCCTGGGGAGTAGGACGAGCGGAATCCTCGGAGAAGGGAAAGGATGTCTCATCAAAGACGACATGCCGGGATATGATGATCCGGTTGGATGACCAGTCAAGACAGCAGTAGCCTTTGTGATGAGGGGAATAGCCAAGAAAGACACACAAGGAGGAGCGGGGGGCGAGTTTGTGGGGAGTGGTGGCTGAAAGGTTGGGATAGCAACGGCACCCAAAAACACGAAGATGCTCATAAGAGGGTGGAGACCCGTATAGTACCATATGAGGGGTGGAGAAATTGAGTGTCTTGGTAGGGAGAATGTTAAGGAGCAGTGTGGCAGTGGAGAGGGCCTCAACCCAATAGGCTGGAGGGACACTAGCCTGGAACAGGAGGGAGCGAACAACATTATTGATGGTACGAATAATGCGTTCGGCTTTACCGTTTTGGGAGGAGGTGTATGGACAAGACATGCGTAGCTGCACGCCGTGAGAGAGGAAGAAGGCACGGGAAGCATGATTGTCGAACTCAAGCGTCCATTGTCGCATGCTGAATACCCTGAATAGAGACTCCGAATCGTAGCAACATATGCAAAGAAGTTAGACAGGTCGAAAAAGTGTCTCGACTTAAACCGAAGTGGAAAAGTCCAGAGGGTAGTCGAAAAGTCATCAAGAACGACAAGATAATACTTGCATCCAAAGAACACTTGGAATAGGCGAGGTCCACAAATCGCAATGTATTAATTGGAAAATATGAGTGGTTCGGAATTGGACGCATGAAATGGCAAACGAGTATGACGCCCCATCGACAAGCATGACATAATGTTTGACTAGCACTATTATTACATGGAATAGCAGACGATTGGGCTAGCCTAGACAAGACTTCATGACCGGGATGACCAAGACGCTGGTGCCAAAGCGAAGGACTGGAAGTGGCGATCGAGTAGAGGGCGAGGCTCCTCAGGCTCATAGTGGGTAAAGGGGACCAGAGTAGCTCACACTGACGATCTCTCTCCGAGAATGTAGATCCTTAATGAACAACCAAGAGGGTCAAACTCCACGTAACAATTGTTATCGGAAGTAAACTGACGTACATCAAATAAGATTCTTAATAAGGCCAGGAGAAACAAGGACATTATTAAGATGAAGGTTATGAGGAAAATTGGTAACGCCAGTGGAAGTAATGGGAAGAAGGTGCCCATTACCGACAACAATATGGGATGGTGATGATGAAAGTGGAGTGAAGGGAGCAAAGGATCGCACTGAAGATCGAAGTCATATGGTTGGAGGCGCCGGAGTCGAAGTACCGATTCTTTGGATGGGGGCTCTGCAATGACATCGTTTGGAAGTTGGCGACCAAGCTTGCGCATCCCACTGGGGCGCCAACAACAAATTTGTAGAGAGGCCCATTGCAGAAGGCGCCCTTCTTTCTGCCTTTGGTGGACACCCCAGCCTATTTGTCTTTGCCAATGATGCATGAGGCATCTGCTTGTCACTTTGGAGGCTGCCACGCGCCGCCGAGGAGAGCATGAGGGTGCGGGCGTCGATGGCGGGGTCCAGCCACATGTTGATGGACCCGGTCCATGGTTGATGAAGATTAGGCCAAAGGCGCCGATTGCGCCTTGTTGGGCATTTGGCCACGGCCACCACCACCACCGCTTACCGCCACTGGCACGCGCTGCCCCCCCCACCGTTAGAGGGCTGCTGCTGCGACCGGCGACCGCTGCTTTGTGGAGGCACTACCGGAGGTCTTTGGAGGAGTAGACGGCGGCCATGAGCCAGCTGGAGGCGGCGACCCGGCATGAAGAAGCGATGGCCGTGGCGATCAGCCTCCATGGTGAGCTCTTCAAGGAGAAGATCATTGCGGGCCTGCAAAAAGGAAGGGAAGGGATGCCCGCGACAAAGGTGGAGCCCAATGGCTTCAAAGCGGCCATTGAGACCGCGGATGAGGTTTAGCACAAGCGTGCGGTCTAGAACGGGCTCGCCAAGGTCGCGGAGAGCATCAGCCATGCCCTTGAGCTTCCTGCAATAGGTGGTGATGTCTTGATCGCCTTGCTTGAAGTTGCGGAATTCCGCGTCGAGGTGGAGGGCGCGGGTTTCGCGATTCCCACGGAACTGGGACTCGATGGCGAGCCATGAGACACGGGCAGTGTTGCTCGGTTCGATGGCGGTCTCGGCGAGGGCATCGGTGATGGTGCCGCCGAGCCAAGTACGAACGACGTAGTCCATGCGTACCCAATCCGGCGAGGTGGGAGTGGACACGTCGGAGAGAACGTGACTCTCCAGAGAGTAGCGACCGACGACGTGGAGGATGGACTCGCGCCAGCGCCCGTAGAACGTCGAAGAGACGTCGAGGACGAGCGGCACAAGGAGACGGATGTTCTGCACAGCCACGGCTTGGGCATGCAGATTGATCAAGGCTGTGGCCTCGTGCTGGAGGAGAGCATCCTGGAGGGGATCGTCGCCGGCATCGGAGTCTTCGCCGCCGGAACCGTTGTCACTTCCAGGGAGGGGTTGGGTCGCAGCACGCTCGAGGGCGGCGCGAGCCAGGGCAGCGCGGAGGCGAGTGTCGGCGGCGTCGCACTCAGCCTGCGCTGCAGCAGCCACGCGGGCGAGGGCAGCGGCGTGGCGAGCCTGGGCCGTGCGCTCGCGGTCCTCCTTGGCGAGGTGAGCAGCGTCGGCATGGGCGCGCTTCTCCTAGGCAGCGATGGCTGCAGCACCAGAGGCGTCGGTGAGGATGCCGGAGGCTGCGCTCGAGGGCTGCGGAGCGTGCGGCTGGGGAGCAGGGGGTGGAGGATCGCCGGCCATGATTGGTGCTGCAGAGGATGCGCACGCAAATTTGCGGCGAGCAGGAGCGGAAGGGAACCCTAGACTCGTGATACCATGAAAGCAATAGAGATTGCGTGGAATATTAGATTAGATTGATTGGAGAGTCCTATGTACATGTATATAGGGAAGAGGAGATCTTGTGGCTTATAGAAACAGAACCAACAGAGATCTCCTCATATCTCTCTAACCAAATATAGTCTAACCAAATATAGGGCTGGCCGGCTATACAAGGCACAGGCCCACCATACACGCACATCACATACATGTATATTCTAACAGAGATGTTGATCTCTTGCAGTGAAGGAGTGTGCGCGTTATAGGGTGTTGTTGTCCGTCGCTTGTATGGGTGTGTGATGCCTAGGAGCGGCCCTGATCACTCCCTTTTATAGTCGAAGGGAGGCACAGGGGCGGTACATGTATTTGCTACGTTGCGTTTTTTTTGGCAGAGGCGGCATGTCCGAGCCCTGCAGCTTGTCACTGTGGCGGTATGGTCGGTGGAGCGGTCTTGTCCTCGGTGCACTGGAGCGACGCGCCGGTCACGCCCGATCCTGTGCGACGTGGGAGCTCCTGTGGTGGCCCGGCAGGCGCGCCTTCTTTTGTTGGAGACGTGCTGGTCACTGTAGGTTTGACCGGCGCGGAGAGCCGAGGCTGGGTTAATGCGACCGCGCGGGTACGCTGATTCCGAGGCTACAGGAGCTAGGCCCTATGTACGACGTGGGAGCTCCTGCAGCCTGACGCAGGGCGTGGCGTGTACTGCGGGCGACGTGCCGGTCCTTGCGCGTCGTTGACATAGAGAGCCGAGGCTCAGTCGGTGCAGAGGCTAAACCATTGTGGGGGGGGGGGGCTCGGCGGGCGCAAGCCCCGAGGCTACAGGAACCCGGGTGCGGTTAGCCGAGGCTCGGAGAGAGCAGTTGGCCTTGTACGTCGATTCCGAGGCTACAGGGACCCAGGCATGACTTTCCACGCCGCGCTGTCCTTGGAGCAGGGGTTAGGTAGCACAGCATAGCACGGGCGTTAGCCGTGGGCACAGTGCCGAGCACAGCGGCCGGTAACCCCCGCCCCGTCCTGTCTCGGATGGCAGGGCGTTGATGTTACTTCCGTCTCGTCGGCCACTCCGCTGTACCGTGCCGTCGTGCGGCTGACGTTGTGGGAGTGGTTGAACGCTTTAGTTGGATGTGACGTCCCGTCGGTCAAAGCGGCGGTGACGGGGTTGATGCCGAGCCGGCCTCGAGCGAGTCGGTAACTGGGTGCTCGTCCGAGGCCTCGTAACGCGGGGCCTCGGGCGAGTCGGAGAATCGGTACCTCGTCCGAGGCCTCGTGGTATGGTTCTGGGCCGAGCCTGCTTCGGTGGTGCCTGGATGTTGTTCGAGGTGGGCCGGGCGATCCAGCCGGGCCTCGGATGAAATGGGGGTTTGCCTGCGGTTGTACTTTGGCTTCGATATTTACAAGTCCTAAGCAATTTTTTCGGTCTTTGCTTAGGGTACCCCTTTTTATGGTACCCGACACATACTTTTGTAGATATGGAGGATCGGAGCTGGGTGTCTCTTTGCAATCGTACATGTACTAAGTACTTAGATGGTCTGAAATCATTCATAAGCGCTACAGAGGTGGATATATTGAATCAACACAAGGCAGCTATGTGGTGTCCATGCATTGATTGTAAGAATGAAAAACAGTACTCAAGTTCATTATCAGTCTATGGCCACTTGGTCATGCGAGGATTCATGGGTGACCATAGATGTTGGAACAAGCATGGAGGAGTTAATGATCGAGACTTGCAAGCTGGTTGTATGGACCAAGGATTCTCTGGTAACCTACGTCAGGATGATGGAACTCATGCTACTAGTCAGGATAACAAGGAAGGACCCTTTTGCAGTCCGGATCTCAGTTATGATAAGCTACCAGATATTAGTGCCAATTATGTCCAAATGGCCGAGAATGTCAAGGAGATGGTGCGTGATGCCATGGGGTTTGATGAGTATACTGAGGCAGAGTTGAAGAAGTTGAAAAGGCTGGTGGTAGATATGAAGATGCCGCTCCATCTGAGTTGCAAGGAGAACTATACAAAGTTGTTTGCTACTCTCAAGCTTCTCCAGTTGAAGGCGACACATCATTGGACTGACCGTAGCTTCGATGAATTGCTAGATCTATTGGGGGACATGTTGCCTGAGAGGAATGAGTTACCCAAGACCACATATGAGGCCAAGCAAATTGTTTGCCCTATGGGATTGGAGGTCGAGAAAATCCATGCTTGTAAGAATGACTGCATCCTATTCCATGGCGATAACACTGATCTAACTGAATGCCCCGAGTGTGGAACCTCTCGATACAAACGAAGAAATGACGGGGGTGATGACGACAAGAGACATGGAGCTCCTCGGAAGGTGGAATGGTACTTTCCTATAATTCCCCGCCTGAAGCGTTTGTTTGCAACTGCCAAGGACGCACGGTTGTTTAGTTGGCACAAGGAGGGACGCAAGATTGATGATTACCTTCGGCATCCAGCAGATGCTATTCAGTGGTGCGTCATCGATTCCAAATATGAATTTTTTAAGGATGAACCAAGGAATATTCACTTTGCACTGAGAACAGATGGCATGAACCCATTCAGTCACATGAGTAGCTCACATAGTGTTCGGCTTGTGTTGTTGTCTATCTACAACATTCCACCGTGGTTGTGTAACAAGAGGAAATACATGATGATGCTACTTTTGATCTTAGGTCCGCATCAGCCAGGGAATGACATCGACGTGTTTCTGAGGCCGGTTGTGGATGAGCTCAAGATGCTTTGGTCAGACGGTGTCCAGGTATATGATGGTTTCAAGCGAGTCATTCAAGGTGCATGCCATGGTGTTAAGCACCATCATTGATGTTCCAGGACACCGTTGCTTATCTGGGCAGTCTAAAGGAGAGAAAGATTGCTTTCAGTGCTTAGATGATACCGAGAGTCTTTGGCTAAACAATTCAAATAAGAGGGTGTACATAAGACATCGCCGTTTCCTTCCCCGATCCCATCCTTACCGGTGCATGAAATGCTAATTTAATGGCACGATTGAGACAGGATTTGCTTCGAGGCATTTCACTGGGCGTGATGTTTATGACCAGGTAAAGGATGTCAATGTTACATTGGGGAAGAACAAAAAGAGTGCCCTTGGAAAGAGAAAGCGCAAGGAAGAAGTTGCTTATAAGAGGTGGAAGAAGATGTCAATTCTATGGGAACTACCTTATTGGAAAGACTTAGCAGTTCGCCACAGCATCGATGTCATGCATGTGAAAAAGAATGTTTGTGGGAGCTTACTCGGGACATTCTTGAACAACAAGGGGAAAAGCAAGGATCATGCAAATGCATGAGCAGATATGGAAGATTTGGATATAAGGCCCAAGTTGTGTCCCGAGGGCCCCAGTGCCCAACTACCATTATCTGCTATAAATCTAACTAGAGAAGAGAAGCAGGAGCTGTGCGACTTCTTCCGTAGCGTGAAAGTCCCCTCTGGATACTCAGCAGACATCAGGAAACTTGTGGCGGCAAAAGAGAACAAAATGCTCCCCATGAAGGCTCATGATTGCGATGTCATGCTCACAACAATGCTTACGGTTGGGATCAGGAACATTTTGCCAGAAACATTCTGAATGACAATCATGAGCCTATGCTTCTTCTTCAATGCAATATCTCGGAAGGTTCTTGATGAGAGGTCATTGGACAATCTTGAGAAGAACATTTTTGAGACAATGTATCTTCTAGAGGCGTATTTCCCACTGACATTCTTTGATGTATCCATTCATCTGATTGCTCATCTGGTTAAGGAAATAAGGCACCTTGGTCCCGTGTTCCTCCATCATATGTATCCGTATGAGAGATTCATGAGTACTTTGAATAGGTATACAAAGAGTCGGGTTCATCGTGAGGGAAGCATGGTCTAGGGTTACTCTGCTGAGGAGGTAGTTGACTGGTGCCTTGGTTACATTGATCCTACAAATCCAATCGGCATATATAAGTCTCGCCATGAGGGAAGGCTAGCGGGGACAGGGACTCTTGGGAAGAAGACACTTAATCCAGATCCGGAGGCCTTCCGACGAGCTCAATTTCTCGTGTTAGAACACACGGCAGAAGTTGGTCCTTACATTGATGAGCATAAGGAGCAGTTGCGTCAAGCGAATCCAAGTCGAAGCGAAGCTTGGTTAACGAGGGAACATATGAAGGGATTCAACATTTGGTTCAGAAATCGGATCCACAATTTGAGCTCTTGCATAGATGAAGGGCTTTGGAACCTAGCAGAAGGCCCTTTGTTCACAATCACAAGTTATCAAGGATATGACATAAATGGCTACACATTTTACACCTTGGCTCAAGACCAGAAAAGCATTTACCAAAATAGTGGTGTTCGTATAGATGCTTTTGACAACAATGATATGCAGAAGGATGCATACTATGGTCAGATAGAGGAGATTTGGGAGCTCACTTATCCTAGTTTCAAGGTGCCCATTTTTCGGTGCCGTTGGGTTCAGGGCACAAGGGGCGTCACGAAAGACAAATATGAATTCACCACGGTTGACTTTGAATAGGTTGGCTACAAGGAAGAACCATTTGTACTTGCAGCTCAGGTTTACCAAGTCTTTTATGTGCTCGACACGAGAAACAAGAAACGCCTCGTAGTTCTCCCTGGTAAAAAACGGGTTGTCGGAGTTGAAAATGTTGTGGATGAGGAAGAGTACAATCAATTTGATGAAGTCCCTCCTTTTGGTGATTGGCTCCTCCCTTTGATTCTGGAGAGTGAGAAAACTCCATACTTACGACAAGGTCATGTAGAAGAGGCCACCGTGGCAAAAGTCTGCCGAAAACGGCAAGTACGCAAAAACTGATGCACATTTGATATTTTATTGGACTGAAGCTCTCAACAATATGTTGGTCAGTTGGTCAGTTTACTGCTGCAAAACCTCTCAACAACTTGTCTGGTTATCTCCCTGAAGAACTTGGACAGCTGCAAAACCTTGATAGCTTGTGAGTTCTCCTTCGTGGTACTATTATGTTGATTTCTACTGCATACTGCGTTAGAATTATACTGAACTGTGATTTTATTGCACAGGATTCTTAACAACAACAATTTGGTTGGGGAGATCCCTGCTCAGCTGGCTAACTGCTTCAGCTTAATTACCTTGTATGTTTTTTGTGCTAACTTTGTCCTAACAGCATGGTTAGTTAATTCTCCAGCATTAAAACATGTGTTATTTTCATTTCAGAAATTTGTCATACAACAACTTTACTGGCAATGTGTTATTTCCTTTATTAAGAGTAGTGTACCTCGCCTTGTAAGTGGAATTTCTTGCCTGAAATTTTTTTGCAGTTGCAACTTCTCCACTGATTTTTGAACATTCAGCCGGAGGACCAAATCTAATGTGATTCTGTCTAATTGCTCACAGTAGTTGACTTTTCAACATTCAGCATGAATCATTTATTGTTGTTTTCATTTTCATATCTCTGTTTTACATCAGTGGCGTGTCAAGGCGCCAAGCATATACTGTTCTTTCTACTGATTTTTTATCAGTGATATACTGTTCTTTCATCAGTGATTTTTTATTATCTAATTTTTAAGAAATAATGTTCTTTCCACTGATTTTTGATGTATTTTTTTTGCTGAATAAAAGGGCGTACCCAGTGCAGAGAGCTCCCGCTCTGTGCGGGGTCTGGGGAAGGGTGTCAGTGGCAAGACTTACCCTCGCCTGTGTAATGCGAGGAGACCGCGACTCGAACTCGGAACCTTTCGGTCACAGGTGGTAAGACTCTACCGCTTACACCAGAGATACGAAAATGGACTCAGTGGTGGTTTTGAACCAGTTTTTGAGGTTGGCCCTGTGTTTAGAGCAAATGACAAGCTCTGAATCAGTGAGGCCATCATCTGTTCCTGCTTTTGGACTCAAGGGTGTTATTGAATCCAATAATCTCAGCTGCTTTGCATATAGAGGTTGTGATCTGAGGTGGACAATCAAGCTGCTTTGCATACAGAGGGTGAACAATTACTGGGAATCGAGAGGACTGTGAGAAATGGATGGAGTACACACAGGTTCAGACGTTCAGTGCTCTCCTTTCAGTACGCAGAGCAGAGGCAGGACAGCAAGCATGCCCTGATTCACTCTGAAGTTTGTTTTCAGTTCTTGGTCGTGATGGCAATATGCACCAACTGCTTGCTTCTCGTTTGTCTGTATGACGAGGAGGGGAAGTGGAGGATTGAGCCAGGACTAGCAGTAATCCTCGTAATGGAGCACGCTCTCCTGAGGTGATTTTCTATATTTTCTGCTTCTGTTCAGAGATTCAGAGATTCAAGTACGCAGAGCTCGTTTATTTGATGGTAAGTATGCCCTTTTCAATTCTTTTAATAGTCACTTTGGATGTGGTTCATATATACCACTTGTGCTGCGTTTCAGTCATAGCATGTGCAGCTTTTCACCTCAGGCGATGTCAGCGTCAGTCTTTTTGACTGATTCATTTTTCCAACTCGAGCGCCTCTTTTGCTCCTAAAAAACATTATATGAGTGCCATGGATTTTTTCCTACATTTTATTTCAATTTCTATGTATAGGCTTGCTCTTTCAGACTTTGGTTTTGCAAGGGTGCCGATTGCTGAGTGGTTTCAGTATGCACTCAGGTAGTCATGTGTCTACTAAATGTGTTCGGCAGTCCACCGAGTGATATGTCCACGATAGTAGATTGTTTGGTAGAGGTGCGCGTGATCAGAAACTAGACGGTAATAGAGACACAAGACACAAGATTTATATATGTTCAGACCGTTAATGTGACGTAAAACCCTACGCCTTATTCTCTGTTGATTTGTATTGATGAGATAACCCTAGGCGAAGCCCAAGATTTGTATCTACATGCCGATAAGGGGACCCCTGCCTCTCCTTATATACTGTGGAGAGGTAGGGTTACAAGGAAAGTTTTCTAGTCGGTGATATGGTAGGATTACAATATCTACAAGAGTCCTAATAAATCATATCTTCTAGATGTCTTGTGGTGTATGCCGACCAGTGCCGTGTGCCGCAAGTCTTCATGTCGTGGGCTGGACCGTCCCTGCTGGTGTGGCCCATGTGCATCGTCGTGGGTACCTGGGGTCATACCCTCCGCAAGCTAGTCCCCGAGCGCTTTGTATCCTTTGAGTAGCGCCGTTTTGAACAAGTCCGCTCAGTTTGATGTGAAGTCGACAAGTTTAACTGGTGATCCGAGCGGTGAAAGTCGAAGCCGATCAGTGTAATTGGTGACCTAAGCGGTGAAAATCGAAGCTGACCAATTTAACTGGTGACCTGGGCGGTGAAAATCGATGTCGACCAGTTTAACTGGTTAGGAGACCTCGGACTTAGTCAAGTAAGGCTTGCCAAAAGGATGTAAGGGGCTCAAGATTAATTTTGAAAATTCTTCACCTCAGATGAAGTGTACACACTTAAGTGCCAATTGCGCCTGCGCCGATGACCTGATCATCAGAGCAGAGCAAAGGCATTAAGTAACAGTTTTGACGTAGTCAAAACATCGTGAAGAAGAACGAGTACATGTGCCGCAAGGTGCATTGTACACAATGCAGTCCTCGAGCCTGGGAGTAGATGTAGAATACACCTAGTGTCAGGGTCTCAAAGAAAAATGAGCAGTCTCCAGCGTAGCTGAGAATGCCATCAGTCCCAGCGTAGCCGATAAATCAAGTGATCAAGAAGCCAATACATTCACCGCAAGGTGAAGTGTACACACTTAGTCTCCGAGCCTGCTAGAAGATGAATGAATCTTGTAGCAGGGCCAGAGAAATTAGGAGCTTGATATTCTAGTGTTGATGCGTGAAATAGCTAGCGTCACCTATCATGTATCTACCAAGGTGTGTCACCCAAGATCAGCACCTTGTTCCGAACGGCATGGAACAACTTGATAGCACACATGGCATGCAACGCTGTTGAAACATAGTAAAATACGACTGTCAAGGGAGTCCTCAGCTTAGCTGACGATGCTTGCACGAAGAATCCGAACGTCGAGGAGTCCTAGCGTAGCTGGCGAGCCCATAGCGTAGCTGACGACGAAGCCCAATCGATGAACAACCCGACCAGCTGGTCGGCGAAGAACCAAGCACCGAGCAGTCCAATTAACTAGTCGGCGGCGAAGTGAGCGCCGAGTAGAAGTGAACGGTGAATAGTCCGATCAACTGGTCGGCGACGAAGTCCTTGAACCTAGCGATCCGACCAGTTGATCAGTGGAGAAGTCCGAGTGTTAGGTGGAGCGACCACCCAGACGATCATCATCCTGTCCTTTTCGACTGATCCAGTCCCCTAGCGTAAAAAATAAGTTTGGTGACCGAAACGGGGCCCTGGAAAATAAAGATGTAGAATGGGTAGTATATGATGTACAAATAAAATGTATGAATTTTGAAGAAAATAAGCATTTGATGAAGTAACGTATGGCGAGCGGTCGTAGATAAACATTATGTTTATTTTAGAGTTCGTTCATATTTTAAATATGAGTAGGTTTCTTCCAGTTGGTTCTGTATGGCATCACCAGCCCCGACTAGCTCAAACTCTACAGCGCGGTGTGGCCGGCACCCGTGTACGCGTAGAGAGAGAGAGAGAGCGTCACCAAGGAGCCGCAACCAACTGTCCATAACGTAGAGCATGGCTTGTGCACATGTAGGAGCGAAGTCGAGGTCAGGGTTGTTTCTGGGTGCTGCGAGTAAAAACGTGGCTGGTCGGCGAGCCGGTGGAGAACATATCGAGTATCTTAAAGATACTACGCATGGCGAATAACCAGAGAAATAATAATTGAAGAAGCATGGCGAAAACTCGAAGAAAATATTTGGAGAAACATGGCGAAAGCTTTATTAAATACGAAAGGGTACTTATCTTTAGTCTGGTCAGTGTCGACGAAATTGCTCGGCCCTCGAGCTTTTCGACCTGTCGTCATGGCGGCAGTCGCGGTCGTCATAACTCCGTTCTTTGTGGCGATCATCATTGCGACGCGGCAGGCGGTCGGAGCGAGTCGTTCGAGCAACATCGTCCTTATATTACTGGTCGGCCTTAGGCAGATCAGATTCAGGGAGATCGTTGACGTAGCCGCATTCGATCTAGTCGGAGAAGCGATGCTGCATGGTACTTTGATAGACGGTCGAGTGAAGTAGTCGGCGTGTCATGAAGTCCGAGTAGGTGGATGTCGCGTGGACGGCTCACTTACGACGGCTCGCTATAGTCGGACGGGTGTGCGGAGTCGGAGTTGAACGGGTGTAGTCGAAGCCCAATCCACGTGGGAAGACGAAACCCGTGTGGCCGTGTCCGACGGAGGCGAGGCGTAGTCCGAGGTCTTTCTCCCGCGTACATGCATGGTGATCCTTGTAGGTTCGCTTGCTGTCCGGTAGGATCTTATCGTCTGGGTCCGCCACTGTAAGTACATGTGCTGGCGTCAGGTGTTTAGTGGATTGAAATCATGACTGCGGCTCTCGACAGGGAGCGTGCTACTGCGAGTTGGATCGAGACGCCGAGACCATCGCAGGTTGCTGAAGACGCTGCCGCCGCCGCCGAGAAGCCGAGTTGCCACGGATGACGCTGATCTTAGATTCCATCTGGTTCACCATGGGATCAGCACCACGCCCCTACCTAGCACGCCAACTGTCGACTAAATGTGCTCGGTAGTCCACCGAGGGATATATCCGCAATGGTAGATTGTTTGGTAGATGTGCGTGTGATCAGGAACTAGATGGTAACAGAGATACAAGACACAAGATTTATACAGGTTCAGGCCATCAATGTGACGTAAAACCCTACGTCCTGTTCTCTGTTGGTTTGTATTGATGAAATAACTCTAGGCGAAACCCAAGATCTATATCTACATGTCGACTAGGGAACTCCTGTCTCTCCTTATATACTGTAGAGGGGTAGGGTTACAAGAAAAGTTTTTTAGTTGGTGATATGGTAGGATTACAATATCTACAATATTCCTAATAAATTATATCTTTTAGATACCTTGCGGTGTACGCCGATCAGTGTCGTGGGCAGGACTGTCCCTGCTGCCGCGGCCAATGTGCAGGTACCCGCACATCATGTGTCCCACGCTACTTCAGTGTGCAGAACAAGTATGGAGCTGGACTATTGGAGAGAAAAATACGGAGTTGAAGATCAAAGCTGATCACATGCCGTGCTATCTCCTAGTACAAAACTTGATGATCTTGCCATGACTCGTGTGGGAGTCCACTAGTCAAATCGGAGCCAACTATGCACTATCTTGTCTGCCATATGAATTGAACATCTCTAGCTCTGTTCTTTATTCAGTTGGCAACAGCTTAGAACCTCTACTACAGGGCTGCGACACTCCTACAGGTTCAGAAATGCAGAATTGCTAGCTGCTCTCATTTCTCTATCGGACTGTGAAATGAGCTTGCATTACAACACTGTGCTCACGAGCACGGGCACGCTTCTCCCCGATAATCCCCTTTCCTGGTAGCCTTCCCTCATGCCGTGACATAGGAACGCCGAGCCCAGTGTGACCCAAATACTGAATGCGGAACTTGAGTGCTTCCTCGGTTGACCATCCTTCTGTCATGCACCCTTCAGGCCTGTATCTGTTTCGAACATACTTCCTAAGAACGCTCATCAACCGCTCGAAAGGAAACATCTGGTGCAAGAAAATAGGGCCAAGTAGTTTTATTTGGCGAACAAGATGAACAACGAGATGCATGGACATATAAAAAAACGTTGGTGGCAAATGCATCTCGAGCTGAGTCAGTGTGTGGATCAGATCGTCTTGTAGCTTTTTAAGCTCGATTGGGTCTATGACCTTGTGTGAGATCGCATTGAAGAATGAGCAGAACTTGATGATCGGCTCCCGTACCTTCTCCAGAAGAACACCCCTAATTACAACAGGAAGGAGTTGCGTCATGATAACGTGGCAATCGTGGGCCTTCAAGCAGCTCATGTTGAATTTCAAATCTTTCATGTTCACTATCCTCCTTATATTTGATGAGTATCCTGTAGGCACTTTTAGTTCATGAAAGAACCGTAAGAGCCTCTCTTTCTCCTTTGTTTCTAACGACCACGATGCAACTGGTAGTTTCTTTTTTGTCATCTGGTAGTGTTAAGGGATGCAGCTCTGCCCTCACACCCATAGCTTCTAAGTCCATACGACATTGAAGTGAATCTTTCCCCTTGCCCTTCGATTGCATTAAGGTACCCAACAAGCTCTCCGTGACGTTTTTGGTAATGTGCATCCCATCAAGTGCGTGCCGAACATGCAATGTCCTCCAATAAGGCAGTTTCCAAAACACAGATTTTTTCCACGCAGATTTCGTCGGAGTAGGTACGTTTCCTGCGCCCTTTCCTAGGACGACCTTGAGTTTGTTTACGATTTTGATGATTTGCCTTCCAGTTTTGAACTTAGGTGGTTCTCGATTTTCTAATGTCCCATTGAAGATTTTTTTGTTCTTGCAGTAACGGTGCGTAGATGGTAGGAACCTATGATGACCCATGTAAACCATCTTCTTGCTATATTTCAGAAATTAGCAGAAGTGCCATCCAAGCAAACCACACATCCTTTGTAACCCTTTGTCACTTGTCCAGATAAAGAACCAAGGTCTATTAGGTCGGTGATTGTTACGAACAGCAGCGCTTTCAATTTGAAGTGCTCTTTTTTGTACTCGTCTCACACTCTCACCTTTCACCCACAATTGCAGTAGCTCCTCCATCAACGGCTGTAGGAAGACGTCGATGTTGTTTCTAGGTTGCCTTGACCCTTGCATCAGTATCGGCATCATAAGGTGTGTCCGTTTCATACACTGCCAAGGCAGAAAGTTGTATATGCAAAGAGTCATTGGCCAAGTGCTATGATTGCTGCTAACCATGTTAAATGGGTTCATCCCATCCGTGCTCAAACCAAACCTTATGTTCCTTATTTCATTGGAAAACGACCACTTATAACTATGATTAATAGCTCTCCACTGGGCACCATCTGCAGGGTGCCGCAACTTTCCATCATTCACTCGATCTTCCGCATGCCACCTCATCAATTTTGCTATCTTTGCTGTGGCAAACAAACGCTTCAAGCGAGGAATGGTAGGGAAATACCACATCACCTTCGCGACCGGTCTTTTCTCACGGCGAGCTTGCATTATGGCATCATTGGCAGTTTTGTATCATGTGGCAGGCACCGAGGACATGAATCCAAGTCTTTGTAATCTTCACGAAATAATATGTAGTAATTGGTACAAGCATGTATTTTTTATACTTCGAGTCCCAATGGGCAGATCATTTTCTAAGCCTCGTACGTGTTCTGAGGCAACTCATTAGGGCTTGGAAGAAACTTCTACAACAGGGAAAAGACATCGTTGAACCCAGTGTCCGACATTCCATTCCTTGCTTTCATCTCCGGAAGCAAAATATCAGCTTCTAACTTTGTCACAGTTGAACCATTGTACAACGGAGTTTTTGCATGCTTCCTCATGTCCTCCAACTTCTTTTGGTTTTTTTCATCAAGGAAATCTAGCTTCCCAGCATCAATCATATGGTCTAGAGCATCTACCACTTCATTATATGCCAAACTCTCATTCCGCGGGACGGCGAAGGATTCTTCGACACCTTCATTCACGGTCTCTAGGACCGTCTCATTCTCGTTCACGAGCCCTGTTTCGCCTACATTTGTATCCCTGTTGCGATTCCGTATACCCGCTGAAGCTTGTTCGTCAGGTGGGTTCTCGCCTTCTTCCCCATGTTTCATCCAAACCATATAGTTTGGCATGAAACCCCTTCGAAGCAGATGACCCTGGATCAGCTCCATGCTATCCCACTGCTTAAAATTTTTGCAATCCCTACATGGGCAGTTTATGAAACCAAGAGCCTCAACATTATGCTCCATGTAAGCACTCACGGTATTGATGAACAACTCAAGGCCTTGCACGAATGCAATTGAACTGCACTTTGTATTCATCCATCCATGATCCATCTATGTACAACAAAGGTAGATCTTATAGCACGAAGAAATCGAAAATGAACACGGAGGTCCCGTTGAGCAAGAACATCGATAACACAATAAAAAAGCACAATAGCAAGAATCAAGTAATTGAATCTGTGAAGAAAATTTTGCGGACCTCGGATTAGTTAAGTGATGACCCGGCTTCGATTCGGACACAACCTTCAATAGATATTGGAGGAACTAGCAATGGTCGAGGAAAGGGGAACAATGGGATTCGCTTTGGGTATGGCTATGGCAGCGGACGGCTTTAAGTAAGGCAACCTACGCCATCGACCCGGCGGTGGAAATCAGCCTTTACCACCGCCTGTATATGTAGTCCAGCAGGGGAATACTCTTTACCGTCGGTTTTTAGCATTGGAAAGAACGGACACCGCACCAAACACTGTTATATAAGGCATATGTGCCGTACGGAAGTGTGAGCAGCATGGCCCATCAAGCATTGGTCCGTTACGACCCTGTTTGGACCGGTTTTGAATTCTTAAAAACTAGCCTGTTTGGATCCCACCCAGTTTATAAAGCCAGATTCTTAAAAACTGCCAAAAATTAGAGGGATCCAAACAGGGCCACCAAAAACATTGGTCCAGTAACATGACATAGCACTACGAGTGATGACAACAAAAGAAAGAAGCATTGGTCGGAAATGTACAAAACATTTTTGTTTATTACTTTATAAAATATATAGATACATTTCCAACGAGTAGTTGTACTAAGCTCGTCCACAAAGATAATACACATAAAAATAATCCTCTTAGAGCGAGGATGATGGTCGCCTTGGTCACTTCGAAGGAGGCCTGTCATCATTCGTCGACGTTAGAGATGGCAACGGGTAAAATCTACGTAGATACAAGGTCCAGGTATCCATACCCGCGAGCAAAAAACCAAGCCCGCGCCCACGCCCGCTATCCACCACGGGCAGAAAACCGCGCCCGTGCTCGCTATCCGCGGATAGCGCATGCCCGCGGGCATGCCCATGTACCCGCATAGCATTTATACAACAGTAAGGCAAGAGACAAAAACCATCAGTCAACACATAAGTACAACTCTCAATTCTAGTTTTTCACCACGTTAAACAACCATCAGGCAAGAGACAAAAACCATTAGATAAAGGTCTAACCAAGCAAATAAATAAGTCTTACACACATTAAGCCGCACAAGTCATTATTCAACACCATTACATAAAAAGTTCAACCAAACTTAGTCGGAATCATCAGCAGTGATGCAAGATTCTAAAATCATCTCTTCTTGAATGTCTTGAAGGTATGACCAGAAGCTATCCATCCTTCCTTCAGCATCATCTACAATAAAATTTCATATATTTTAGTAGCTACAGCAAATAGTTCTTATATGCAAATGAACAATCTATTATAGTAGTAGTGTAGTACCTTTTATAGTGTGACGAAGCCAACTTTGGCTACACACCAAAGCTTCCAACATTTTAGGAGTAAGACGGCTGCGATGCTCACTTAAAACCCTTCCACTAGTACTAAAAGCTGATTCAGAGGCTATGGTTGTGATTGGAATAGCCAAGATGTCACGAGCAATTTGCCTCAAAGTAGGATAACGAGTTCCCTCAACTTCCACCAACCAAGGACATCAAAATAATCATTCTCATCATAAGGAAGGGTTTCTTTATCCAAATAACGATCTAGCTCATTCTTACTTCTAACAAAGCTAGTAGTCTTCTTATTTGTTGAAAGAGTTTTAAAAATAGACAACACAGTAGCTGCACCAACTGAAGAAGAAGCACAACTAGATGATGTACCCACAAAGTCTTGCTCTTTGACATGATAGTGTTTTATCAAATCAGTTAACAATTGATGGGCCTCTGTAACATAAGACCCAACATGTTCTTCACCAAAAAGGGCAACATAGCAAGCATGTAACATCGTCATCTTAAGATGTGGAAGAAGAATGACAACAATAGCCATAAGACCATGTATATCAGTCCAATACTTGTCATACTTTTCTATCATGACAGTAGACATGTCCCTAATAGTATCATGTTCATCATGCTCCCAAGATTGAGTTTAAATTTAACCTCACATACTTTAGGGAAGAAAAGGTTGGCTGTCACATATTTAGTTCCAAAAAACAGCTCAGTAAGGTCATAGAATAATCCTAATTTCTCACAAACTGTAGAAGCAAATATCCAATCATCCGGTGGTGGACAAACATAGTTCCTATCAAGCTCATCCAAACGTTCAAAAACCTTCCTATAGGGTATAGCAATATTGAGCATGATATAGGTTGAGTTCCATCTAGTTTTGCAATCTAGTTGCAACTTCTTGCCCAATTCAACATTTTCATCTAGAGCAGTTTTCTCAAACTTTTCATACCTCTTTGGTGTAGCAACCCAATAAGCAATACTTTCTCGGATGTTTGAAACAGCCGTTGCAATGACTTCCATGCCATCTTTGACTATGAGGTTGAGGATGTGCGCGCAGCAACGCATATGCAGCCATTTCCCTTTCAATAGCATGTTACTTGCACCAAGCCTTGTCTCCATTAAGCCAATCATGCTATCATTGGTGCTGCAGTTGTCAAGGGTAATGGTTGACACCCTCCGATCAATATCCCAGCTTTGGAGACACTTGTGTAATGAATCACAAATTACTTCTGCAGTATGGGGACATGGCACATACATAAACCTACACATTTGAATCACACATCAGTTGAACAGGTTCACAAATTACAGAAAATTCAAATCTGAACAGCAAGCAACAAAATGAAAAAATTGATAGTCACCTCAAAATGCAGCTTTTAAGAGACCATGTGTCGTCAATGAAATGTCCAGTTACTGCCATATAGCCTCTTTTTTGATTATCGGCTGTCCACAGATCAGTTGTAATAGCGACACGACAATTGGTCCTTTGCAAGAATATCCTAGCTTTCCTTTTCTCACCCTCATAGAAATGCAAGATGTCCCTTCTAATAGTATTTCGAGTGCCCATTTTAAACAAAGGATGCAGTGCACTAACAAACTTACGAAAGCCATGGTGATCAACAATGGACAGCGGGTACTCATGTAGTATGACCATGGAATAGAGAGCTTTTCTAGCTACTTCTTGATCAAACACATAGTTTTCTACACTCACTGACCCAGTTTTAGTGGTTCCAAATCTTAAATTAGTTTGAATTTTATCTCCTGGCTTCTTTTTGAAGTAGATGCAAGATTTCAGATGGGTTTTTAGATGTGTTGTACCATTTCTTGAAACAGCTGAAAGCTTCTTGCCGCAGTGATTGCATTTGGCCTTCCACACTCCATCAACACACACCTTCTCAAAGTCATTCCACACTTTTGAAGTGAGCTTCCTCTTTGAACCAGTAACAGTACGAGCTTCTTCCTCACCATCTGATATGTGCACAACATCATCCCCGTCAGTACCAGTAGCAGCCACAACAGCACCAGAAGTTTGGGAGGCTGGCACACACGAGCTACTAGCCATGGCAACTGCAAAACAAGTGCAAAAATCGGAACATAGAACATGCAAAACAAGTGCTATGGTAGTAAGTGCTATGCTAGGAATACAACATGTTCTAGTAAGCCTATTTGACTTAGGATTCGGCGCTGGCTGGCAGCGCTGGCGCCGCCGGGGGAGATGGCGGCAGATCCGGGCGTCCAGGGCCGGCCGGTGGCGGCAGGGCGGCGGGAAGGGGCAGTGCAGGCGGCGGCAAGGGGCGGCGTTGGAATGGATTGGGAGTCGGACGGGGGGAGATGGGGGACGGGGTCACGGACGGGGGAGGCCGAGAGGGAGTGACTCGTTGCGGTGGGCAGAGGGAGAACCGCAGAAATGAAACCCTAGACTCTGAGTTTATACACATGGTATTGGGGTTGGGGCCACATGTCAGACATTGGAGCGGGTCTGGCAGGTGCGGATATCATTTTTCACGCCCATGAGCAAATATCCATTGGGTCTAGGGTCACGCCCGCGCCCGTGCCCGCGGGCACAAAGTTAGACCCATATCCATGCCCATCGGGTTTCATATCCACGGGTTTGCAGGTATTTTCTACCCGTTGCCATCTATAGTCGACGTCATCATCCTCGGGCTCGTCGTCGTCCTCCTCCTGCTCCTCCTCGGTGTCCTCCTCCTCGTCCTCGGTGTCGGAGCTCCTGTCAGGAATCAAATCAGGATCCATGTACTCCCTGGAGGCCTCCTTAGATGATGAGTGCTGCTAGACCTCGTCCTCGTCGGAGGACGAGTCGTAGCTGGGAATCTTGAAAAAACTGTCCGCCGACATGGTTCTAGCTAGTTTGATGGAAGAATGGAATTAACATAGAAGAGGGGTGGTTTCAGAGGGCAGCGTCCTTGAAGAATTATAGAGCGGGCCAGCGGGGGTTGTTGGCAGTTGGGCATTGGGACACACTCTCATTTACTCACCTTGAAGTCACAAAAAATTACTCACCTTCAATATTTACCACTAGTATACCAAACGGCTGTGTAGGTGCGGCGGCCATAACACGTATCTCAGTCGGCTCGGCGTTCCAAACGACGGTGGAATTCAACCCCACTACCACCGCTGCATTGATGGTTTTCAACTGCCGGTTTCATTCCTTGCGAGGCCTCCCTATCGGTCCAACCGACGGTGCAAGTATCACACGAACGCTTATATCACTACGGCAGTGAAAGTGACGATAGTGAAAGATCAATATGTAGTAGTGTTTCCTTGCACATGTCACTGATACCTCATTATCAGTGACGCGTTTTCTCAGTATGTGTCGCTACTATACTAAGATCAGTGACGCGTGTATTAAATACACGTCACTGGTATCTTCACATCAGTGACACGTTTTTACGCGTCACTAATTTGTCCGCATCACAGATGCAACGTAGGTGACGTGTCTTTTCTGCATCACTGATGACCCTCTAGACGTGTCACTAATTAGCTTTTCTGGCATAGTGATAAATAAATCTGAGTTGGGTCAACGAAAGCTACGTGCAATTGCCACCTAACCATGTTCGTTTGTTTGGTCTCTTGAGTGGCCAGCGCATAGGGGCCAAGTCAGGATAAAATATGGCCGGGATCTCTCCAAACATACACAGTACTAACTTTGATACAATACTATGAAAAATATTAATATCAGATGATATAGTAGCATGATATTATAAGCTTACACTTTCTCGATACATAAATATTATTCTCACTACCAAGATCATTTACATTTAGTTGTGTTAAATTGCAATCAACGGGTAATTAACCGACTCTATTAAATTATAAAATTTGAAAACCCCAAAATAATTATTGGAATTTAAGCAGTGATGGTAGTAAGCAATTTAGAATTTACCTTGTTAAAATGCTCGTTAAAATATATAAGCTGCAAGGTTTATGCAATCATCGATATCTCTTTGACAGGACTTCTCAAAAATGAAGAAGCTAGAAAAAGCCGCGTTTTGGTGGCTTTGGCTACTCGCCCCAAAGTGACTTCGTCTCCACTATTTTTTTTTATTCGACTTCAAAAGCCGTTCTCTTCTGTACTCGTTTCACAACTAATGAGAGGATATGTAGAGTCGGTTAGGAATCCTCTATATTTCCGTCTCTACAATATTCAGCCATCTCTATAAATCAGATATCAAGGAAAGGCCATGAACAGAAGCCACCTCTAGAAATCGATGTGGGGCTATATTTCAAGGCGCCTCTACAAATCGTTGTCTAAAAATCATAAATCTAGGTCTAAAAATAGAAAAATTTTATTATAATTTGAGTAGACCCCACCAGGCAGCCACATGCGCATGCCAAAATTTCATGTGAAGTCGTAAGTTGAGCACACGTCCAACAACCTCATGCGTATCTCCTCAAACCACTCCACCCATACATCATTGTGTTCATATGAAATATTCTTTCTCCTCGTATTATCTTCATCTGATTTTGAAACAAGTATCTGTGACTCTAAACGAATTCAAATAAAAAAGTTTTTAACTGCAAAATTGTAGATATCATTGAGATCTACAACTTTGGTTTTGGTCATTTCTCCATCCGAGGTCATTTAAAATTTTGAATTTAACTGTGCTACACCTATTTTTTGAGATGACTCTAGATTCTGCTATCTCTACAAATTGATTTTTAGAGACAACTCTAGATCCAACCACCATTACAAATTCTGATGACTGGATCTAGAGCCGCATCTAAAAAAAAGGGACATTTGTAAAGGCATTTGATAATAGCAGCCGCCTCTACAGGTACATTTCTAGATATGGCTGTAGATTGAGCTGCCTCTTTTAATTATGCCGATGAAGAAACGCCTACAAAAGCCCTTACAAAGACGACATGAGTCTCCCTCACCTCCAAAACTGTGTTTATATTTTTCTATTGCAATCGCGCATCCTCACCTCTCTGGCCTGATTTGTTCTATGCTCTACTACCGTTCAACATAAGCAATAAGCATTTTTCTTAGAGCATCTTCACCAGATTGAGAATAACTAGCCCCCTTCCCTATAACCATTGATGAAGGGGATTGAAGTAAAAAAAAAACTCCAGAAGATTCCATTTCCAATACTCTTTTTCTAAATGTTTTTCTCAACTGAGAAAAGTAACCCCTCAATCCCTAGTAGAAACGGGAGCAACCAACCGGTATTCTCAATTTCCTTTCTTCCTTCATAAAATTTCGATTTTAAGCTAAAGAAAACACGTCCATACACTGCATGATATATAGGTTTTTAAAACAAACTGTGCCTTCAATGTGCCCGATCCACGGGTTGTTTATTTGAGATCAGCAGCAAATATATCGCGCTTGAGATATGATTCAGTGGCAACCGCATATTCCCTTGCAGTCACTGGGGCAGCTATAAGCATAGCAGAAAGCGCAGGGACTGATCAGCTTGGGGTCAGTCGGAAGTCCGGCCGGCGACGATGGTGTAGGCGCCGCCGCCAGCAGCTTCTGGTGATGGTGAGCATTCTCCTTTGCCTCAGCCATCGCAAGCAGCTGTCCGGCAACCAAGCATACCAGCAGCAAGCAGCAAGTTGTAGCTGCCATCGTGCTCCTCTTCAGCACCACGCTGCTTTGGGAAGGCATAGTAGTGTTTGATTTTTCAAGTGAAACCTGTATATGGATGCCAAGGAAGAACATAAAGAGAGAACAGTCAGCCCAAAAGAAATGAAGGAAGAAAAAAGAGATAACAGTAAGACACTTATGTGTACATTCAAGTAAACGAGGAAAAAAACTGAGGGCGCACCCTGTGCTTCAGCTAGTAGCAGTAGCAACGAGGGTGTCTAATTCACTTGGTAGAAATCACGTGCAGTCCACACTTCACAGCTTCTAATTACTGCTAGTGTCTATGTTGGGATGCTTGCTGCTGGTTTGCAAGTGGACTGCAGCAGGGGCCTGGTATTTATAATGGGAGATCAACGAAAGGAGTGGCACCAATAGCCGCCGGAGACGTTAGAAACCAAGATAGTGAGGTCTTATCTAAGGGCTTGTTTGGGACAGCTCCAATTGCTTCATTATCCACTAAAAGCAGCTCTAGATCCCTTTTTTTTTTTTACCCAAACACCTCTTCTCCATGGGATCTAAAGTCACAAAATCTGGATTTCGGGGCTAGATTCATGGATTCCATGGAGCACCTCAAGGGTGCTTTGAAAACGCAGGTTTCGTACATCCTCATGAAGTTGGGGGATAATTACCCACCACTCCCATCCATTACACAACTCAAGCACGTACCGGTTCACTGTTTTTTCACTTCTGTTTCCCATCGCCCTCCTTTCAACGCTCATTCTCTGTCCCCTGCAACAGAGCACGCGTGGCCAGGGAGCCGCGCCGCCCGCAACCTCTCCATCAACGACCATCCTCCACCATCGTCGGTGATGGCAAGAGGAGGTAGATCTGGCCCCACTATAACACAACATACTTTTGCCGACACTTTCTATTGTAGGCAACCTTTGCCGATAGAGAACCTCCCGCGAAAAGTTTTGCCGACAGTTTAGAAATAGTCGCGCTAGAAGCCGTCGGTGAAACTTTTGCTGACAATTAACAGAATCCCCGACACTTTATGCGACCGAAATATTATGATCATTGGCATAGGTAAGCTACAGAATGTTTATCGTACAGGTTTTGATTACATTTGATGCTTCACTGCAATTATGTGTTTGCAATGGCATGCCTGTATAGCTAAACTAACCTGCTGCCTCTTTACATTCTCCATTTTAAATTTTTTATTGCATAAATTTTCCAATTTCAAAATTGGTTCAATAAACAAAAATCTAGGCCTTGCTAAACTACTGTTTCTTCAAATGACTTGAAGAGCTACAAGCTAGAATAGAGTTCTAGTTCCAATATCACCAAACAGTAATCTAGAATCTGTAACTAATTTCTAGGTGGTTTGGAAGCCCTAAAAATTCAGCTCGCAGGGCAGATATAATGAATTTCCATTAAGTTTCCTACCAACTAGAATGATCTTTGAACGTTTTAGCACTGTTGTGTACTCATATACATGAACATCACAACTCGAAATATATGAACCTATTGTCCTATGAAAAGAAAGGCACGTTTTATTACCATACTGTCAAATAAGCCTCAGTCTATTTCTCCCCTGGAATCACGTTTACTGAGAACAGAAGGGGGAAAAAATCAGATCAAGGATAGCCTCACCGTTGCTTGGCGTGGACGACCCTCTTCTTGGTTCCGTGTTCGCTATGGCTGCCTGGTGCATGAGACTGAGACAGCAACTGCGTCATCCTCATGGGTGGACGAGTCACTCCACCGCTGGTGCCTGTCACACTGCCTTGCCACCGCTGGAGCAGGCCACCAGACGTATGTACATCAGCTGCTAGGAACGCGGCGAAGGACCTTCTCATCCAGGTCGAGGGAGGCGTGGCCAGATCTGGCGCTGGCAGCCGCGCACGCAACTCCGACGGCAACGACATGGTGGCGCATCGTTGGCTGCGGCGTCCGGCGGACTCAGCCACGCGAGGCGGCGAGGGCGAGGGACGCCCTCCCAGATCTAGCGCAGGCTGCTGCACAGGCGAGATCCACACGGGGGTTGCCTTCGGCCACCATCCCCAGCGGCAGACGGTGAGGGCTGCGGACGGTAGGGGCAGCGGCGCGGGGTTCGAGGACATGGGGGCGGCGGAAGATTGGGGGCAACGGGCGTGGGGATTTTCTTTCTTTCTTTTTTGTGCAGGCCATGTCAGTGGGAAAGAGTTTTCTGTCCCTGTGCGGGGAGCGACATTTTCAGCGCGGCCGCGCGCGGGTCTCAATATTTCGGTCCAGCTTTGGCGCGAGATGAATTTTTACGGGCCATCCTACACCCATGGTACTCCTTCGCCGACACTTGTATGGTGGTTCCCCTTAGGCAACAACGACGCTTATGCAGTCTAGAAATTTTCGCCAACAGTTTTTTAGCCATTAGAGAAACACCGACAGATAACATGTGGTCCTATAACCTTATTGCCGACATATAATTTGATGTTAAAAAGTTAGACAATTGCCAACACTTAATGTGTAGTTGAAACCCACCTTTTGCCAACAGATAACTGTAGGCAAATGTGTGTCATGGTGTAGTACCCTCCTCAACCTCCCCCACCCCTTTCTTGCTTTATTCCCATGGAAAAAATAGTTCCTAGGGTTGGGATCTCGAAGTCTTTGTCAGCTCATTTCGCTGGCGGTGGACCTCCTCCGACGCTTTTCCCTTCTCCGAGGAGTGGTGGCACATCCTCCTAGCCCGGCGTGGGT
Source organism: Miscanthus lutarioriparius (assembly GCA_904845875.1). Classification (NCBI taxonomy): domain Eukaryota; kingdom Viridiplantae; phylum Streptophyta; class Magnoliopsida; order Poales; family Poaceae; genus Miscanthus; species Miscanthus lutarioriparius. Next base: position 66,968,646 of record CAJGYO010000001.1, on the reverse strand, counting down.
GGGGGCTCGGCCTCCCTTCCTGGCGTGGGTGGGAGCGCGGGCTCCCTGCTCAGCCTTGCAGCTTGGGATGCAATGACAAAGACTATCGGTGCCACGGATTGGAACAGCGAGGCTGAGCAAAGCCATGTCTTTCCCCTAGTACCTGCATCTCAAGGTAGAAGACGTGCTCCGGCTACAAAAAAGAGGGCCAAGGAGGATGACGTATGAACATCTCATGCATTTTGTTTGTGGAATTCATGGTTTAGAACTACAAAAAATGTTGTGCGAATCATGGTTAGGGTGATGCTATATATTGATTGGAATGATGAGTGCCACACAAGTTAGAGAAGGGAACCTATTTGAACATACTAGGCTTCACCGAGGTATCAGATAGGGGTGATGTGACTGCATGGAGGAAATTACTAAGGAGGCAAACTGGTGTTGATTGGAACTGGAACAAAGGAACCATCAACATGGAACCTGAGTGGTGGAACAAGATTAAAAATGTGAGTGTCTGGTTACAATGCCATGTAAATTTGTTTATTTTACAATGCCATGTATATTTGTTCTTACCTTGACAATTGATGCAGGAAATCCTTGGAGTTGGGAAGTTCAAGAAGAGGCCTCTCCAAAATGAAGATGACATGAAGGTGATGTTTGGGGACATCACTAATGAAGAGGAAGACCAATGAAATCCAACTCATATCATGTATTAAATGAAGAAGAAGCAAGCATATGTGATAAGGCAAAAAGAGATAAAGAGGAATGAATATAGTTTGGTTTCAAATAGTGGCTTGCTTTTCATGGATGAGAAGAGATTGATAAGTTGATTGTTATTGATCAATTATTGAAGGATGAGTCAAGAATGCATGAGTCAAGGTATGTCGACGAAAGGTCAAAAGAGAAAAGAGACAATATATATTGGATATAAGATGGTCTCAATATTGGTTTGCCTATATGGATGATGAAGACTTGGAAAGTCACTGTGCATTGATAATGATCAAGCTAGAAGTATGAAGAATGAATATCAACAATAATGGCATTACAGAAATAGCAAGCCAAGGTGAGAATTATAATGAGACATGAGTGGTTGCATATGGATTGGTCTCGTATGGAAAGCTTCCTAAAGGAAGTCAAGTATGTTGATGATAGCGTTTATATTTATCAAAAGAGAAGTGGTGAAGATTGAATGATCTCAAGATTGATATAACTAAGGATATTCAAGCAAGGGTTGTGATATCAAAGATAGATATTGAGATGAATACTAAGTGAAGTGTGTGAAGCCAATATGAATATATAGGATATAAGGAATCATGAATTGGCTAGACCATATTGTTGTTGATTCATATATGTCAATATATGTGATCAAAAGAAATAGACATCAAATGAATGCTAAATGTTGGTTCATGATATAATGTGACTTGAGGATGGCTTGAGAGGGTGAAAATAGCAATAAAAGTGCTTTGAAGGACCAAGCAAGGGTAAAGGACAAGTGAGGGATTAGACGCTGATGGACCAAGGCTGCGGTAAAGAAGACAGTTCTTAGATCGAGTCAACGTACTACTCAAGCTATGAGGAATCATACTATGTGAAGGATCAAATCATTATTGAATCATATGTGGAAGTGACTTGAAGCCATGAATGGAATTGTCATGTGTTGGAATGGTTCAAGTCACATGCTCAAGGTTGGTTTCCTCAAAGAATGAGACAAACATGGTTGCAAGCCCTTATGAAGATATACTGAGAAGAAATGGCATATGAAGGCATTAAATACTCAAGTGGTTGAAATAGACACATCCTTTTGATGTTGAGTAGTATAGGTATGTTGTACTACCAAGGGGTTGCAGCACGAATAGTTAGACAAGTCACAAGTGCTGAAACTAACCAAACCCCGACTGCCAACATGAGAGAAACAATGGCGCAACACTTGCACTTGTTGATCTTGGGGGTTGTTCTTGATTGGGTTGGATAGCCCTCTAAACAAGCTTTTCGAAAAGTCTAAGTCCATGATCATCGAAATCATAGTTTGGAGATAAGAGTTATGGTGTTTTTCGTGCGATGACCTATGCTATTTTTTAGAGTTGTGAAAGGGTCCATGGAATTATGTATAAGTTTGGTGCAACTAAAGTTCCGCACTTTGTTGGGTTAATGGCTAGTTTTTGGGGTGTGGGTATATATACCCATCCCACGGCCCTTGGAGAGGTTGCTGACCTCCTGGTGGTTGCTAGAGCCTTTGTGAGATGTATGAGATTCTCCCCAATGCCTCTCAATGTGAGAGTCTGTGATTAAGTGTTGCGTTCATAGACCTGGAGTTATGGAGAAATTGAGGGTGAACCAAACCTTAGCTTGAGAACTTGTTGGGCTTCGTCAATCTTTTGTAAAGCATTTGTTGCTCTTGGAGGGAAGACTCTAGACGGCTAGGCGTGGCTCGGCAAGCTCCCGTCCTTGTGGTGAGCCATAGGAAAGTTTGTGAGGGCTATGATTTTGCCACCGAAAGGAAAAAGATTAACTAGTGAGGATGAGGAAAGTGGTCATGAGGGACCTGGTACGAGCATGAGCTTTGTGAGTTGCTCACCACATCCTCAACAGAGACGTAGGTTTCAAGTGGGAGCCTGAACTTTGGTGAAACAAATCACTTATCTCCCTTGTGCTTTGAATTGCAATATCTGCTTTCCACTCGACCTCCTTAGTTGACTAGTATAATGCCCGTGTTAACGCTATGGTGACATTTGGTAATCCAAATCAAATAACAAAAAGTGATTTACTTGCATAATACTTAGTTTGAAAAGATCTGGATCCAATATTACTACGGAAACACCTATCTCTTTGTCAAAGAGAGCTTTATTCACGGATTCAACAATATCATTATAAGACAAGACTCTTGACACAAAACTAGAAACAATACTCCGTCTTTGACATGACATATTGGCAAAGCGTGCACGCTCATGCACAACTTTATTTTGCTCCACTCGAAACTTCTCAATTCTTGAGCTTTGTAGCTACCGGCCTTCCTGCTGAGCTCATGGGCGATCGATGCCACCAAGGAGCGATCAGGTTGTACTTGCACGTGTCAACAAAAGAAAAAAAATAAAGAAAACTCATGAACTATTAGACTCGAGCATGTGATTGCAACATTTGTTTCGCATAGAGTAGGGCAAGAGATTATATATTTTTGCCAAATTTCAATATAGGGCAAACCAAAAAAAAAAATAATGCCCCAACGGAGACCTTGTCGTGGAGGGATGGTTAGGCTTCAAACCTGTACACCCTCCTCCGCACCACAAGGTCCTCAATTCTTTCTAGGCCTTTGATTATGCAAATGTTGTACCAAATAAACTTAATTGAGCCTGTAAGATAGAGGAAGTATTGAAATGACAGTATTTGGGAATGCCTCGAACCTTCGTGGGGCTTTGTGGACTGTTCCTCCATGACAAGCACCACTTCGTCCACGTTAGGATCATTGCAGCTCTTAACCAAAACAACTGCAGACCCTGTGGTTGCATAAGAAGAATCAGCTGTGCATTGAAGAAATAAGATCAATGACTACTTACGAACAATACCTAACAGTAAATTTTGAATTAGAGTGCAAAAATAAATTTCCAGAAATTTCACCTTCCTCACCCTCCTCCAGTTCATCCTCATTGTTGTCTCCTTCAAAAACATTCTGCAACGCCATTACCATGCTAACACAATAGTACTACTATCGAACAATTGATTCTTTTCATGTCACCACTGATCCATTATTTGTGGCAACTCACAAACAAAGTACCAAGAGATTTACCGGTTTCAAAAAAACAGCAAACATTTATGCTCCTGAGATCCCCTATCTACACCTAATGTTACCTTTCCAAGAAAGAAATGAAAAAATATCTATATCCTCCTGGAGAATCCAAACCATCGAACAACCGTGACTTCAAACAAAAAAGGAAAACCTAAAGGAATTAGCACAAATGACAACTCATAGCTGCTTCTCCTCGGCGACGATGAAGTCAGCGAAGGACCTGAGGTTGGCAAAGGAGCAGGCGCGGTCGCCGGGCCCGACTGCGTAGATCACGCCAGAGTAGTCAGATCCAGACACCAACGGCAGCGGGGGCCGCTCCAAGTACTTGCCCTACACCTGGAGGAACATGGCGAAGTTGAGGCTAGTTGCTGCGACTCGTACTCCTACTCGGATAGCCATCGTCGATGAGATCTCCGGCAACGGGGAGGCTTGAGCCGAACAATGCGGCCGGGGCAGCCCGCGCTGCCCATGAAGCCACACGCGGAGGTGGCGGCGCGTGGGCGGGGCCGGCAAGCGCGACCTAACGAGGGCCACTGCTGCGCGCCCTAGGCAGCCTAGGGAGGGCCACCGAGAGGCCTAGAGATGGGTGGCGAGCACCACCAGCGGAGAAGATCCGACAGAGCAGCGGCGGGGAACCCTAGTCACGAGTCATGGGACGGGGAGGAGAGAGGATGATATTTCATTTTTTCGGAGACAAATTCATATTGAAATTTTGTGTGTGCATTTTTCTGAGTGCACAATGATCGGAGGCTCTCTGAAAGGATCAAGATGCCCAAGAGGGGAGGTGAATTAGGCTAATTCTAAATTTCTTTCAATAATTAAGCCCTACACTTAGCCCAATTCACCCCCTTGTGCCTAGAAGTGTTTCTATTGTTCTACCCCATAAAAGTTTTGCACCCTAGGTTCCAATCCTACTCTAGCATGGCAATTCTAAGAATGTAAAGACATGAATTGAATTGCTCAAATGTAAATGCTCAAAGTAAAGAGAAGGAGAGGAACGGGGCGATGTTTTTCTGAGGTATCGGAGAGTCGCCACTCCCCACTAGTCCTCATTGGAGCACCCACGTAAGGTTGTAGTTCCCCCTCGATCCACACAAGGATCAAGTGCTCTCTACGGGCTGATTCTTTGACACTCCATCATGGTGAATCGTCCACAACTGCTCACACCATGACTGGGGTCATCCACAAGCTCCGTCGGATGATCACCAAAGCTTCCAATCACCACCAAGCCGTCTAGGTGATGGCGATCACTAAGAGTAACAAGCACAAACTCTCACTTGACCAAGACAAGCCTAATGAGAAATGAGGTCCTTAATCTTGGATTATCAAATCTCAATCACCCCACTAGGCTGTTGCTCTTCCTTACACTCTAAAGGTGTTTCTCAGCTGAACAAATGGGCAAGAGGGCTAAGTTGGACAAGTAGAAGCAGTATATATACTCCCCACTTTAAAATATAACTGTTATTGTCCAACTCAGTAGTTTTTGGGGTGACCGAACGCACTGATCAAAGTGACCAGACGCATCCGTTCGGTAGCCAACGGCTATGTGGCGTCAGCCTGTCAGGGAAGGCTGTTGGAGTGACCTGACACTGGCTAGCGTCCGGTCAACATCCACCGAACACGTGCGGTAAGGAATTTTGGTCTCTGGACCCTCTCTGATGTTGACCTGACGCTGCAAACTCGGCGTCCGGTCGTTTACTATTCAACATTCGGTCCTCCCTGATAGTGAGGCCCTACTGCTACAAACATGACTAGAGGCGTGTCCGATTCCAATCACTGTGCAGCGTCCGATCACTCCTCGGCTTCTGTTGTGCGTGCTGATCACTGATCGGACGCAGCACCTGTGAGTTCGGTCATCACTAAAATAGCGTCCGATCAACATTTGACCCTCCATTCATTTCCAATTCAAAATCCTTTGTGAATGAGGTTGACTCCAATTTATCTTTAGGCTATTCCTGCGCTACCTAGTGCTAAGTTTGACAAGTGTGCACCACACCTAACCTATTAGACTCACCTAGGTCAAGCTACTTGTTCATACCCCCCTTAATAGTACGGCCAAATGAAAAATAAAGTCCTAAACTACTCTAAGTGTCTCTCCAATGCCAAACGACACTTAGAACTAGTCCGTCCTTAACCTTGTCGTCCAACCTTTGAAAACCAAAACGATTTCCATCGATTGGGGCATGAAAACCATAATTGCCCAATCAATCATCATTACCATGACATAACTCAAGTTGCCTCTACAAAACACACGTTAGTAATAGTAATCTCGTGTCATCATTAATTATCGAAAGCCAACTAGGGGCCTAGATGCTTTCAATCTCCCTCTTTTTGGTGATTGATGACAAACACAACCTCGAGTATGTATAAGAGATGAGTGAGATTTTCAACATGCTTGGTTCGCAATTAACAATAAGAACAAAAGGGGTTAGACATGCTTATATGATCCAAGACAACGCAATGTACTCACAAGATATGAAATACGTATGAGTACACAAAGTAAAGCTCATTTGTATCGGAGTAAAATGCGGAAGCAAAGCAAATGTGCATGACAAAGTGACATGACATATATGTCAAAGTAGAGAGAACACATGTCACATAGGTTTCACAATCACACATATATCACATATAACACAATGCATGAAAGTAAACATGAATGAATGAAGTATTACACACAGAAGATCGTGAATGCATGAAATATCACACACAAACGATCGAGTCCATCTTACAAGATCCCCCTAAATCTAACATACTCGCTCCCTCTCCCCCTTTGGCGTCAAGTACCAAAACCTAAGGATCGGACGGCGGGGTAGAAGCAGACAAGTCGGACGTTGAGGTGCGGTGAGAGATCTGAAAATGAGTTGCATCATCCTCGGACCCTGAACTCTGAGCGGTCAGACCCTCTGTCACTAGAAGGGGAGGTGAAGCAGTCTAGGTCTGCTCGGTGGACTCGATAGCTGGGTTAGCCTATGGTAACGCTGAAGCTGTGGTAGTAGCCTGACCCTGTGGCTCAGAAGATGTCACTATAGGAGTGGAGCCACAACTACCGCTATTGCTGTCACTATGTCACCTCTCTTGCGCTTCTTTGAAGTGGTTTTCTTTGGCCCCTTTCCCTTTTCCTTCTCTGTTAGGCGAAGCGGACGCCTCTCATCATCGTCGGGGCCATCCCCAACATTCTTGCAATGAACCATAACTAACACTGCAAAGAACTCAACTGACTAACAAAGGACTACTGCCACTGACAAAGGACAACTGTCACTAACTCCTCCTAGAACTTAGAATCACTGCCCAACTGACACTTGCTGAGGCTTGACCTCAATCCTTACTCACGGGCTTGGCCTCGAGTTTATCTATCACTGCTCAACTACCACTGCCTCACTGCCCAACTTGCTGCACAAGATAGAATAGGAAGTATACATAAGCAACATTATATTCTAGAGGTAAGTGAAGCCTTACTAGAAGCAAAGCATATGGGGTAAGAGAGTGAATGGCATGACTGGCTACTTGACAAATCGCTATGAAAAGGTAAGAACTGAACGCTGAGGGCACAACTCAATCAAGGTAATGTTCCTGGAAAGTGAGGACTGCGACCAAGAGGAGGTTGCTCAAGGTTGTTGGAGCCGAGGGAGTCGATGCTGAGGAAGAAGAAGAAGTCTCCACCGGCAGCGGCGCACATGGCGAGCGGCACGGACATGACCTGGTCGCTATGGCAAGGGCACGGTGAAGCCATGGACACAGCAAGCATGAGCGCGATAAAGGAGTGCACGCATGGCGTGCGGGAGTGGTGGCGTAGGCACGACAGGGGAAGCGTGGCGGCCAGAGAGGGCGTGGTGTGCAGAAGCGATGGCACAGGCGCAGACAGGGACGCACGGCGGCCAGAGAGGGCGTGGTTGCTGGAGAGGTGCAACGGCGGCAGCGGTTAGGGTTAGAGCGGCATCGGCACGATGTACGGAGTGAAGAGAACTGGCGTGGTCAAGAGAGAAAGAGGAGGGGTGGGCCCCATGTGTCAATCGGGTTTTGAAACAGATCGTGCGAACACAGTTGCGACTGGATGCGCTTATACAAATGACCTGACGCTGCTCCTCCAGAGTCTGATCACAAACAAAGAGCTCCAGAATGCCTTAGATAGCGATCGAACGCGTCAGTGGCAATGTGACCAGACGCAGATTTGAGTTTGATCAATCCTGTGTTCCATCTCACACTAACCGGATGCAAATTTCAACTTGTCAGCGGACACGCATGAAACACTGTTTATCGTTCGGTCCCTCTTCATGTACTGTATATCCTCCTGATGTACTGACCGGACGCAACAATGGATGCGTCTGGTCCATGCGTCCGGTCCCTCTTCAGCTGCGTTTACTCCTCCTTTCTTCGTGACGCTTTCTCTCAATCAAGTCCCAACTTCGATAAGACCCGAATAAACATCAATTGGGACAGATATGAGAGACCTCTCTTAGACCCTCGAGATTTTTAAAATAATTTGCCTTCAGCTATAATTCTTTTTAGGAAAATAGGCAACAAACGGGGCGAGGAGCAACATGTGGCCACACAATAGGATTTGTAACCAATAGGGGCTTCAAATGCTCTCCCTATTTGTGGACGAATGCAGCGGATGCTCAAAAGATAACCGAAAAGAAACGACAAGGCAACACACATGCATATGCAATGCAATACTTAAAACAAAATCTAGTTGCTTGTTAAGTTTGATCCAGGGTTAACCTTTTTCACACGTTTTTCGGCGGTTATCTTAATGATGTTAGACAAGCCCTAAGTGCATTATTAAAAATTAAACATGTTTTATATTACAATGCAATGTAAGGGACAACACAAGCTCATTTTTTAGTGAAGTTACTTAGGTCAAGCACATCGAGCTCATTCCTCAAACGACAAAAAGTAGCCTCTAGCGGTTTTTATGAAGATATCCGCTAATTGATCCTCGGTCTTTACACCTTCTAGTGATATCTCATTTTTAGCAACATGATCTCTAAGAAAGTGATGACGGATATCTATGTGCTTGGTGCGAAAGTGTTGAACCGGGTTATTAGCAAGTTTTTCCCCGCTCTCATTGTCACACAAAAGAGATATTTTTCTAGAACTACACCATAGTCTAGAAGAGTTTGCTTCATATAGAGGATTTGTGCACAATAAGCACCCGCGGTAATGTACTCTGCTTTGGCGGGAGACAAGACTACACTATTTTGCTTCTTAGAGGTCCAAGACACTAGAGATCTACCAAGCAAATGCTTGGTGATTGCTTAAGGTACGTAAGGACTCTTTTAACGGCAACCATGCGAGCCTCCTTAGGATTAGCTTGAAATCTAGCACACATGCACACACTAAACATTATGCCAGGCCTATATGCGGTAAAAAATAACAAGCTACCAAACATAGAACGGTAGAGAGTTTGATCAACCGATTTACCTCCCTCATCTAGGTCGGGATGTCCATTAGATGACATTAGTGCCTTGATTGGCTTACATTCATCCATTTTAAACCTCTTGAGAAGATTCTTGGGATATTTTTCTTGAGAGATGAAAATCCCTTCTCTCATTTGCTTGACTTGAAAACCAAGAAAGAATGTAAGCTCTCCAATCATAGACATATAAGGGTAATATCAATAGACAATGCTTAAATACAAAATGTATTAGTATAAAGAATATAACCTCAGAGTATAGACAGCGAAAAGATGACTCTAATCTTTAGGTGGAGACTCTAAATCCATAGGGACGACTGACTGGTTGACCACAAGCCTAACTCCTCCAGACTGGCAATCTGGTACCCATCCAGGATTTTTATCCAAAGTATAGAAAAGTAAAGCAAGCATAAGTACATATCGTTCTTAGCAAAATAACATGGGGTTCATGAGGCTCAAAAGGCTGACACTGGTATAACTGTGATTAGCTTTTGATTACCACAATTTTAGCAATTGGTTGGCAACAGGTTTGTCCATAAGCCCATAAACACATGATCAGGTAAATATGAATAATGAATAGCATAAACAATTAACCATTAGAACAGTTAACCATTAGTGATCATCTCTATTCCATAAGGGTTCCAAGGCCGCTCGTATCCATGAGCATGGCTGTTATAACAGTTTTACACTCTATAGAGGTTGTACACTTTCACTGTGAGTCGTGATTTACCCCTTCGGCCGGGGTGATCAGCCCCTTGCCCCACTACCCAGGAAGGTCGGCAGGGTTCACTATGAAGCCTTTCAATGGTTCATCTAACAAGTTAGGGCCGCTAAGGTTTCAGCCGTTTAGCCATATGTGGCTCTCCTCTAGGAGTGGCACGCGTGGACACGCAACACGGTACACACATCCTAGCAGGAAAGGAAACATTCCCCCTTGCGCCATAAAGGTAACCACTAACAAGCTAGAAAAGGTCATCGTACTGAGCTAAAGCCAGAGCCATATAGCCCTCACAGCTGTACTGTAAGTGCCGGATGACCACTTACAGATAAGTCCTTAGGGAGAGGAATCTAAAGCATTTAGAAAGTAGCTAAACACTCCAGTTCCCTGTTTCTATGTTGCTAAAAAGTAATGTTTTAATGTTTATTGCATATACCATTAGTCAAGTTACAAGATCTTGGTTTTGATTAAGCACTAGCAAAAACTACGCAATGCAATATCCCAAAGGTATCAAGGTACAAGATATCAAATATCTAGGATATCCTTATTGGTAACAAGGTAGACACATGCAATATGAATTAAGTGATTAAAGGTCAATAGGTAACAAGGATGGTCCCATGCTATACTTGCCTTCCAAAACACATGCCGATGGTTCCACTTCTCAAATATGCTCCTCATGTAGCTCCACTTCTATCGTTAGCAAACAACTAGTACAAGCATCACAAAAACCTATAAACAGTACACCAATCATTACAAAAGCGTACTATAAAGATAACTAACATGTACTACTCGTCGTTGCGAACTCGTGAGCCCAAGAACCAACTAAAACGGAACTACAGTTAAAAAGTTATAAGCTTTTGAAGTTTTAGGGATTTATTTATAATTAAAAGAACTTAGTTGTAATTACTTTTCAAAAGACAGGGTCCAAAGTGTAAATATTTGGACCTCAAAACTATTTTATAAAAGCTAAAGAAGTCTTTTATTATTTTTTAGAATTATTTTATAAATAAGAACACATTAATGACAACATAAATAGAATTTTTATGGCATCATTAACGATTTTATGGAAACCAAAATACACATCTCTTTTATAATTCTTTCATAAAAGCAAAATAGATTATTTACATAATTATTTTTATGAAGACATGATATTGAAAACATGTCTCTAAATAGTTTTATAAAAGAAAAGCGTGGTATTAACATTTTTGTAGATATATAAAACATATATAAATTTATTTTTCAGTTACTTTTACTAAGACAAAATATATTTATAAACATTTCATATAAAAGGTATATTTATACAACATTAATATTTTATGGAAACAAATATTTATAACGTCAATTTAATTGAAAACATTTCTGTACTGGGCCAAAACATGATTAACTATAGCTTCTAGGGGCTAGCATGGAAGATATACAAGACTCACAAAACAGTAGCTCGATTACAGATAAGTATAGGGGTTAGAACACAAAGTGCGCATAGACTATACTGTGGACCGAGTCTGCGGGCTGTGGACCGGTGGAAGTGCTGTGAGAGCAGTCTACCGTGGACCATGTCCACAATGGTGTATTTGGAGTTGTATTTCTAGATTTATTTTTCTAAAGAAAAACGGCGACAAATGTGTGTGATGTCACGATGATGTTAAGAAGCTAACAAGCAAAACTGGGCACGCACGGTCGGGCTAATTGCTCGCCGGAGTCGCACGTTTGCGTGCGTGCGTGCGTGCCGGGCAGCAGGCTTGGGACCCGGTGCCGGCTGCGGCGCTATAGACATCACGGCGAGAGTTGGCTGGCGCGAACACGACTCCGAGCCACAGGGCACGGCGGACGACGGGACATAGCGCAAAACAGAGAGGAGCTCACCATGAACAATGAAGGGGTTCTCGGCGTCGGCTCCGGCACAGAGAGGCAGGGCGCCGGGGAAGGTGGACGGCGGCGGGCTCGGAAGCTCCGGCGAGTGGCGGCGTAGGAGGACGTGACCACGGCAGTCATGCCAGTGGTGTTCGTGTCGGCGGGTGCCGCTCAGAGTCCACAAACGACGTTGATGGGCGGATGCAAGTGACGTCCTGAGCCCGCGGTGACCGGCCATGACGGCGCTCCGGCGTCCATAGTCGATGGCGAGCGTCGGAGAACGCAAAGGAGGCCTCGACGAACTCACTGGTGGTGTTCTTAGCGACCCCAAGGGGACGTTGATGGCCAGCGGCGTTGAGGAGCGGGGCTCGCCGGTGGAGGGCTTCGGATGTGCGGGGAGACACCACAGCGACCACGGATTGGAGCTAAGAGGTGTATAGGCGGCCGCGTCGTGTCTCTGCGATGCCAGCGAAGGGAACGGGGAGGTGGTGATGCAGTGTGCGCGGAGATCGATAGGTCAACCGGAGCTCTGTCAATGGCGGCGACGGCGACAACTGATGGCGCTGCAGCGAGGGAGAGGGGCGTGGAGCGGCTGGCGGACGCGGGCTGCACGCAGGGCCTCAAGGCCACTTATATAGGGCGGAGGAGGGAGCGGACGAGCCGGTGGTGGAGCTCGGCTTCATTGCCATTAATGGTCGGCCATACATGGCACGAAAGCGGCAGCCAGCTTTGATTGGGGAACAGTTGCTATTTTTGATTGCGTGATTGATTGGCCGCAGGGGAGGGGTTCGCACCTGGCCGGCTTCTTGGCTCAGTTCATCCATCGGCCATGGATGGAAGGGGAAAGGAATGAGGGCCGGGTGTCCAAGGCGGCAGAGGGAGCTCTGCTCGGTTCTGTGAACAGACACAGAGGAGCCAGAGGTGGGAGATGACGAGCGGGTCCCACCCGTCAGTGGGAGGAAGAGGAGGAAACAAGGTGGGCTGGCTGCAACATCACGTTTCACGTGAAGAGAGGTTGAAGTGCTTATTTGCGGGTGGTAGATGCATGCTGGGAATTAAATAACGTGTAAGGAAATAAGCTCAAAGAAAAGGGAATAAAAATAATGTAGAAAAGCCAATGAATTTCTGGAGACAAAAGGAAGGAATAGATTGGGTTGAATTTGATGATCTCATTACATGGAATAAAGGTTAGGCCAGGAAGATATTTGACACAAAATGAATTTTGTATTTTTATATAATAAATAAAATGATTGTTTTGAAACTTGATTTGATAAAATAAATTGAATCTTGATTTTGAAATTTTTGAAAATAGAACAAAACCTATCGAGACTTAATCGAACCTTAAAATTCATTTTTCACTCAAATAAAGAAATGCGGCCTGATTGCAACATAAAAGTTTCTAAACCTTATATTAATTTTAGTTAAACCAAAATTATTATTTGACCTACATTAAATGCACAAAAATTAAAAAAATGCTCAACTTAATTACTAAATTTGAGAAACCAATTTTTATGGTGTTACAGTTTCTTTTATCAACCACTTGAGGAGAAGGTTGTGGAGCATCATCATCTTGAGCTTGTGCCACCATTTGGTCATGAGAGACATGAATATCTTTATTTTCTACTCTTCTATCTTTATCATCATCTTGTGGCACATTTGATGAAGAGGGTGGATCAATCACTTGAACATTATCTTCATCATCTTTGGGCTTGATGTCTCCAACTGGAATATTCTTCATGGCCTCCCTCAATGGTTCATCACCTACATCATCAAGATTATCATATGCTCCTTGGGAGCCGTTAGATTCATCAAATTTCACATCATATGTTTCTTCAACCAAGTCGGTGGCATGATTAAATACTCGATATGCTTTGGATTTTGATGAGTAACCAACAAGAAAATCAATATCACAACGTCTTTAGAACTTCCCTAGGTGTTGCCGCTTCTTGTAGATGTAGCATTTGCAACCAAACACTCGAAAGAATGAGACATCCGGCTTCTTCCCATTAAGCAACTCATAAGGGATCTTGCCAAGAAACTTTTGGAGAAATAGGCGGTTGGATGCATAGCATGCAGTGTTGATGGCTTCCGCCCATAGATCTTGAGGTGTATTGTACTCATCAAGCATTGTTCTTGTACGGGTGATTTGTGTTCGGTTTTTTCACTCTACTACACCATTTTGTTGAAGAGTGTAGGTTGCGGAGACCTCATGCTTATCCCAACTTCATCACAATATGCTTTAATATTTGTGTTGTCTAATTTTTTCCTATTGTCACTTCTTATCTTTTTGAGCTTCACTTCAAATTCATTTTGTGCTCTCTCGGCAAACTTCTTGAAACATACGGCCACTTCGGTCTTGTCATGAAGGAAGAATACCCAAGTGTATTTAGAGTAGTCATCAACTATCACAAGACAATAGATGTTGCCTCCCAAACTCTTGTAAGTTGTTGGTCCAAATAGATCCATATGGAGAAGCACTAGCACTCTTGTTGTTGACATGTAAGCTTTGGTTGGATGAGTGTTTGCAACTTGCTTTCCGGCTTGACATGCACTACAAAGCTTGTCCTTCTCAAATTTCACATCCTTCAAGCCTCTCACCAATTTATTTTTCATTAACTTCTTGAGTTAACTCATCTCAACATGTACAAGTCTTCTATACCAAAGCCACCCAAGTGATGTTTTGGTGAATAAGCATGTCTTTAAGTTTGCTTTTTTGGAGGTGAAGTCTACTAGATATAGGTTGTTGTATCTAAAGCCCTTGAATATAACTTGATCGTCATATTTCTTTGACACAACCACTTCCTTCTCGGTGAATAAACAGTGAAAGCCAAGATCACACAATTGACCAACAGATAGCAAGTTGAAGCTCAATGAAGCAATATATAGCACATTTGATATTGAGTGATCAGTTGATATCACAACTTTGCTCAACCCTTGTACTTTGCCCTTTGAATTGTCATCAAATGTAATCCTTTCTTGACCATCTACTTCTTCATCTAATGAGATGAACATATGAGGATCACTGGTCATATGTTGAGTGCAACCACTATCAATAACCCAATGACTTCCACCGGTCTTGTAGTTCACCTACACACACAAGAGATCAAGTTTGTTGTTTAGGGACCCAAACTTGATGAGGGACCTTGACTTTCTCAACTAGTGACTTAGCAACCCAAATTTACTTAGGCCTATTCTTGTTGGGCGGACCTAAGAATATGACTTTCATCTTTCCACCAGAATCTTTTCTAAGCATGTAGTGAGCATTGAAGGCAAAGGGTCTAACATGCTTGGGCAAGGATTGTGGTGGTGGAGTTCACACTCATGAGCAAAGTGACCTTCTTGTCCACACTCAAAGCATCTCTTTGGCTTAGGCTTTGACTTGTATTGTTGTTGATATTGAGCTTAAGCTTTCTTTTCTTGATTTGCCAAGAACCCAATACCATTTCTATCCATCTCCATCACGGTGTTCATAAGTAGCTCAGTTTGGAGATATTGGCCTCTTGTGAACTTGCTCAAACCGGTCTTGAGATGCTCTTTCTCTAACTTGAGTTTCTTAATTTCTTCTCTAAGTTCATCATTATTCTTCTCCATCTTGAATCTCTTGTTCTCTTCTCTAAGCATCTCATTCTCAAGAGCTATATCATGATCATTGTCAAGATTCTCTATCACAATTGTGTTGGTGGTTGATAGCTTTTCAAGATCCTTCTGGAGCTTTTCTTTCTTATTCTTGAGCTTGACATAATCATCATAGTTGTCGGATTCAACCACTTTCTTGCCTTTGCTACTAGAACCTTGCTCAATGCTCTCAACAATTAAGTCATCACATGATGTGGCTATATCAATCTTAACAACATTGTTAGTAGCATCATGCGGCTCATTGGACAATAACTCGTGAGAAAGAATAAGATTTTCATGATTAATCTTGAGATTGGTGTACTCTTATTTTAACAAGTTGTAACTAGTGGTGAGCTCATTATGTATCCCCTCAAGTTTATCATGTTTTTCTCTAAGCTCCATTTTAGAGGTTTTGAGCTCCTTGAGTTTGGATGACATAATTTTATTCTCTTCTCTAAGCTCATCATTATCTTTTTCTCAAGTTTTAGCTTCTCATTTTTAGCTCTTATCTTTCTAATGATTTAGTGTATTGGTTTAATAATTTGACAAGATCATCATGAGTAGGTGATTCAAATTCTTCATCACTATCACTATCATTCTCATCATCACTAGGATTGTCATCACCACTACTATCATCATCATTTTGTATCTTTCGTTCCCCCTTAGCCATGAGGCACATGTGTGTAGAGGATGATGATGGCGGTGTCGGTGGAGATAGTGTGGAACCAATCACAAGAGCGGCCACCTTCTCCTTCTCATTTTCACTTTCATCATCGGATGAGCTCCTTGATGATTCGATGTCCGTGAGCCAATCACCAACAATATAGGCCTTGCCATTCTTCTTCTTCTTCTTGTGAAATTCCTTTTTCTTGCCATCCTTCTTGTATGGCTTGTTCTTCTTCTCATCAAACTTGACATCATTCTTGTTTAGCTTCTGGAGCATCTTGGCGGCTCTTCTCACCATGAGAGTAAGGCTTGCATCATCAATCTCATCATCACTAGAGCTATCATGATCAACTTTTGCTTTTCCCCTCTTCTCTTGGCTAGCCTTGAATGCCAAATCTTTCTTCTTGGTGGAAGAAGAGCCATCTTGTGAAGTGATGTGCATGTACATCTCATGTGCATTGATCTTCCCCAATATTTGAGTGGGTCCATCACCGTGGGACATCTTGCCCTAGGTGGTTAAGCCTAATTTATGGAGCACAAGGCTCCGATACTAATTGAAAGGATCAAGATGCCCAAGAGGGGGTAAATCAGGCTAATTCTAAATTTCTTTCAATAATTAAGCCCTACACTTAGCCCATTTCACCCCCTTTGCCTAGAAGTGTTTCTATTGTTCTACCGCACAAAAGTTTTGCACCCTAGGTTCCAATCCTACTCTAGCATGACAATTCTAAGAATGTAAAGAAATGAATTGAATTGCTCAAATGTAAATGCTCAAAGTAAAGAGAAGGAGAGGAACGCGGCAATGTTTTTTTTGAGGTATCGGAGAGTCGCCACTCTCCCCTAGTCCTCGTTGGAGCACCTGCGCAAGGGTGTAGCTCCCCCTTGATCCGTGCAAGGATCAAGTGCTCTCTACGGGCTGATTATTTGACACCCTGTCGCGGTAAATCGCCCACAACTGCTCAGACCATGACTTGGGTCATCCATAAGCTCCGCCGGATGATGACCAAAGCTTTCAATCACCACTGAGCCATCTAGGTGATGGTGATCACCAAGAGTAACAAGCACAAACTCTCACTAGACCAAGACAAGCCTAATGAGAAAGATGGATGCACACTTGCTTCTCTCTATGCACTAATGAGGTCCTTAATCTTGGATTATCAAATCTCAATCACCCCACTAGGCTTTTGCTCTCCCTTGCACTCTATAGGTGTTTCTCAGCTGAATAAATAGGCAAGAGGGCTAAGTTGGACGAGTAGGAGAAGTATATATACTCCCCACTTTAAAACATAACCGTTGTTGTCCAACTCAGTAGTTTTTGGGGTGACCGGACGCACCGGTCGAAGTGACCAGACGTGTTCGGTCAGTAGCCAATGGCTACGTGGAGTTAGCCTATGAGGAAAGGCTGTTGGAGTGACCTGACGCTGGCCAGCGTTCGGTCAACATCCACCGGACGTGTTCGGTCAGGAATTTTGGTCTCTGGACCCTCTCTGATGTTGACCTGACGCTACAAATTCGACGTCCGGTCGTTTACTGTTAAGCGTCCGGTCCTCCCTGACAGTGAGGCCCTACTGCTATAGACACGACTAGAGGCGCGTCCGGTTCCAATCACCGTGCAGCGTCCAGTCGCTCCTCGGCTTCTATTGTGCGCGTTGATCACTGACCGGACGCAGCACTGTGAGTCCGGTCATTACTATAACAGCATCCGGT
This sequence comes from Miscanthus lutarioriparius, assembly GCA_904845875.1. Taxonomy (NCBI): domain Eukaryota; kingdom Viridiplantae; phylum Streptophyta; class Magnoliopsida; order Poales; family Poaceae; genus Miscanthus; species Miscanthus lutarioriparius. The sequence continues at coordinate 66,950,916 of CAJGYO010000001.1, read as the reverse complement.
CAACATTTGACCCTCCATTCATTTCCAATTCAAAATCATTTGTGAATGAGGTTGACTCCAATTTATCTTTGGGCTATTCCTGAGCTTACCTAGTGCTAAGTTTGATAAGTGTGCACCACACCTAACCCATTAGACTTACCTAGGTCAAGCTACTAGTTCATACCCCCGTTAATTGTATGGCCAAATGAAAAACAAAGTCCTAAACTACTCTAAGTGTCTCTTCAACGCTAAACGACACTTAGAACTAGTCCGTCCTTAACCATGTCGTCCAACCTTTGAAAACCGAAACGATTTCCATCGATAGGGGCATGAAAACCATAATTGCCCAACCAATTATCATTACCATGACCTAAATAAAGTTGCCTCTGCAAAACACACGTTAGTCACAGTAATCTCGTGTTATCATTAATCATCGAAAGTCAATTAGGGGCCTAGATGCTTTCACTCTCAATAGGAGACGTTTTTCTGGGGGCCTAGTATCCAATAAGTTCTGCCTCAAATACCTCTCGTGTCACTAAGCTTGGCACCAAACTTACATTGGGACTGCAGATGAACCAACAACCTCAAATACCTCTCCTGTCACTAAGCTTGTCACCAAACTTACATTGGGACTACAGACGAACCAACAAACACCACTATAGACATAGATCCTAACATTCTTTTGTCCGAAGCACATAAGTAATCCCTAATGTTACGTATTAGCAAACACATACTGTAGTTCTAACCTTCTTTGTTAGGTTCTGAAAAAACCTCATTATTAATAGTATTCAGCAACTAATCATAAATAAATATTTCCAATGCGATGTAATTCTAAGATGGAAAATTTACTACTTTTCTTCTTGTAATAAGTGCAACAATATGGACTGACATAAACAGTTGCATCCTAATCAAAGGCCACAGTATCAGAAAGAATGAAAAGAAGAACAAATGATAAATCAAATTCGTAATTAGCAAACAGATATATTAACGTTAGTCCACAAGCATGAAAAAATAACAATTGCCATAATAACTAACCTACATATGTAAAACCCTCCAGACGATAAATAATGGATAACAGTTACCTAAGCCACGGTGGAGTGCTTTGGTCCATCAGTATGCAAGGTTCCCCATCAGTACCTTGTCACCGGTGCCAATCTGGAATTTCAGAAATTAAAAAGCATAAACAAGCAACAAGATCCACTGTGGTCAGTCGACCAACAAGCCAGCAGGAGCAGATGGAGTAGTTGTACTCGGTCGCGCCGAAGAGGAAGCATGGCAGAACATGGCGCGGAAGGCCTCGAGCGGCCCTGATGGGGACGCGGCGCGAGGACAGGGAGCTGAACCTGGCAACCTCGATGTAGGACCTCCACCACGGCGCCTGCAGGCCGCCGCCTCCACACTCGCCGAGCGGCAAGCTCGCTGCCGAGGGGCAGATCCCAAGTCACCCCTGCCCTGCCGCTGGATCTGTTGGAAGATGGATGGTGACGGAGGAAAACTGGGAATCAAACGGAGAAGGAAATCCCCCATGCATGAGCAGGAGGTTCTTAGAGCCAGTGGAGATTGCGGGCGGACGGGTATGCTACCATGGGTACGGGAGGGATCCATGGTGTCCTCGACACGTCCATCGGCGGCGGCGGTGCTGAGCATTGGCAGTGGGGCCTTTTCCGTGATCGCCGCGTGCGTGTGATTTTTTTTCTTCCATGATCGCAGCGTGCGTGGGTGAGAAGCCTGCATCACACGTGGAACATTGGCCGTCTCGGATTTGGTTTGAGTGATTTATTAGCTCTTAATTTTAATGAAGACGAATTTTTATGTGTATTTTTCTGTGTACACAGTGGTCTAAGGATCTTGGCGAGGGACGTTTTTCTTAGGCTAGCATAATTTTGATTGGTCCATTATAGTAGAGATGTGTTTGTGAGTGCGGATACTTCATAGACTTGCTACTGGACATTCACAAACACATCTACAAGCTGGGTTTGAGCTTGATCTCTTTAGGTGTATGGACTCTACGGAAGTTCCACTAAGTGGCGGAAGTTTCACATAATTGTGTAGAAGTTCCGCACTCTGCTAATTCGTTGTGAAGTTTTGTTTGTTGTTAAATTTGAGAATTGGTGACATCAAGGTCCTTTCAAACATGCATCTTCGTGATTTTTCCCAACATTTTGGTAGAAGTTCATGCAATGCCATGGCCTCCCATCTCGTGTACAAGCACCATGGTTACTTCACAATCTCTATCGAAGGGTATCACAACACTTATAGTCCACAGAGAACTCAGAAGGAATCACACACATGTCGGACATGAGATTTCTCTGGGCGAACCACCTAGGAAATGCACTAATTAGCCTAATCTAGCAGTCTTCTCCTAATGCTTGTGATTGTCTTGTGTGGTGAAGCTTTCAAATGTTTGTGGTAACACTTCCTCTAGCTTTAGGAAATCTCAAATAGCCGCAATAGACTAGCTCTTGCACCAACAGTCATAGAATATGTACTCTATCCGTCCCATAAAGATGTGTCCTAGTATTTAAATTTTTTTCCACACAAAGTATGTCAGTATAAGCAAACATGTGGATTCGACTAGGTATTTTCTATCACCAACCCACTTAAAAAGAAACTGTAGTCTAACCTAAAAAGAAACTGTAGGCTAACTTTTTAGGGATTTTTGGTTATTTTCCAAATACCTATCTTATGTAACTTTTAGAATAATTCTCTTTGTGTGAGAGAGTACTAACTTTTGGTGAGTACTAACACGTCTCTGGACCTTTCGGTGAGTATTAACTCCTGGGCCTTGTATACCATGAATGAACAAAGGCCATCGTTTTGCATTTGCAAGATCAAATGCTAGTTTAGTACTCCCTTTGTTATAAATTATAATACATTTGACTTTTTTAGTATATTACTTGTACTTTGTATCTAAACATAGTGTATATCTAAGTGCATAACAAAACCTATATATCTAGAAAAAGCCAAAACATCTTATAATTTATATACCAGACATTGTTATTTCTATTAGCAATGCTATCATTTAACTGTCAGAACCACATAACCCCATGTGGGGAACTGATTCTTTAGATAATACAGTTATTTTTGTTTAGAATATACAATTTTAAATATATTTTGAGGGAATGTGTTAGACTCTCCGTTTCAAATTGTAAATTGTTTAGGATTTTCTGGATATATATAGCTTTTACTATGTATCTAACTATAATATTTATATTAAGTTACGTATCCAAAACTATATATTAAAAAACAGAACAATTTACGGTTTAGAACCGAGGGAGTATATGTTATTATAACAAATTGCTTTGTTTTTGCAGAGCAAGTATACACATAAATACAGCATGTCGACACAAGGCTCTGGATGTGGGGCCCGCCAGCAAACATGACCAGAGGCGCATGGAGTATAGGTTTGGGTTGCTAGGCGGATACAAAACAAATTAAGGTGTGAGGATGACAACTCCGTCAGTAAAAAAACATGGGCTACCCCGAAGACGCTAGGTTTTATCTAGGTCCGTATCACCAGTTTCCCTATCAGCTTTAGCTTGGGTGACACCACCAAGTGCTCCAGGCCTCGATGCTACCATCATGTGGTCCCTATCAGCCGGCGGATCAGAGTAAATCTAAGCCGCCCAAATTGTATTTTACTAGAGGTATGTTTACAAATCCACACCTTTGAATATGTAGTCATTAAAACATATTGTTCAGCATAACGTTTGGTAAATTCTTCAAAAAACCACAAATATCAATAGATTCTTTTCGTTGTATTCCTGTAGATTTATTTGTGTTCAAAATACTTGTAAAATCTCACAAATTTCAAAGATTTTAATTTAAGAATATATTCTAGAAAATTAGCGATCAAATATGCATCAAAGCCATGCATAATATAATGCGGCAAGTATTTTCTTTTACTACTAATAATGAGGAAGTTTACAAGTCAGTAAACGTTGCATACACTACCGGAGACGGCTTCTTTGCCGAGTGTCCTCCACTTTGCCGAGTGCTTTTTATCGGGCACTCGGCAAAGAGGCTGTTTACCGAGTGCCAGAGAGAAAGCACTCGGCAAACGATTGACACTCGGCAAAGAGGTGGTTTGCCGAGTGCCGAGCACTCGGCAAACAATAACACTCGGCAAAACAGTCTTTGCCGAGTGTTATTCTCCTGACACTCGGCAAAGGGCCGCCGTCGTTAACGGCAGGCAGCCGCCGTTAATCTTTTGCCGAGTGTCATTTTTTGACACTCGGTAAAGCGGTTATTCTCGGCAAACCATTTTTTTTACTTTTGACCTCCAAACTTTTTCTGCAGTCCTCATACAATACCTGGTGCTCCATGTTCCAATGTGGCACATTTCTCGGACTTTTTCTATATTTCTTTGATTTATTTCATTTAATTGAATTTTCTTGGATAATTCAAATTATAACCGCTAGTCATTTGAATAATGAAAAAAATGAATGGAAAAATGATATTCATATTTTTTTAATATAATGTGAGGCCGTATCCAGGACCAGACCACCAATTTCGAACATCTTGTTCACGAAACATGACCACGAACTCGCGGTCAAGTTGTTTTTAAATTCTATAAAAAACAAACGAAGTCCAAAAATTATGAAACTTGTCAAGATGACATGATATCATATGTGGAGGCTGTGATAAAAATTTGAAAATGTTTCACGCAAGTTGTCACGTACGATGCTTGCAAACCGAAGAATCTCCGAAGAAGTTTCATGATTTGGTGAAGAGGCCGACAATGTGGTAAGCATCGTTTTTGACAACTTACGTGAAACCTTCTCAATTTTTTATCACAGCCTCCACATATGATATCATGATATCTTGACAAGTTTCATGATTTTTGAACTTCGTTTGCTTTTTATAGAATTTAAAACAACTCGGCCAGCCAGCTGAAGTTCGTGGTCATGTTTCGTGAACAAGATGTTCAAATTGGTGGTTGGTGGTGCGGTCCTCGATACGGTCTCATTATTATACTAAATAACATGAATATTATTTTTCGTTCTTTTTCATTATTCAATGACCAGCTTAGCTATATAATTTGAATTATCCAAGAAAATTCAATTAAATGAAATAGATTAAAGAAATATAGAAAAGTCCCTACCATCGTCGAGAAATATGCCATATTGGAACATGAAGTACTAGGTATTGTATGAGAACCGCATATGAAAAAATCTTAGAAGTCAAAAGTGAAAAAATATATTTTCTTAGAGTTTTGTCCTCACCGTAAATGACACTCGGCAAATCAGATACCTCAGCGCGACCCGAGCCGAAGGTGCCGGGATGTATGGCACTCGGCAAAGAATTTTTTAAAAATTTAAAACCCCTCTTTGCGTTCCCGAGCGATAGTCCAAGGGCACTTTCGGCAAAAAAGATTTTTTTAAAAAACCCTCTTTCTTTGAGTGCCGGCCAGTGGGCACTTGGCAAAGAATTAAAAATTTAAAAAACTTTCTTTGAGTGCAGTTGGAAGCATCTGCATATTCATATCCTTTATCATCTCCTCATTGGGGATACACTCTCCTGGCAAAGGGATTTAACCTCCAGCCCACCGTGCCCACACACGCCGCACACACGCACACACGCACACCTCACCTATTAGATAGTAGGAACGTCAGATGTAATTGATGTTTATATTACTACGCCGCTATATATGTTAGAGGATGGAGGACCACCCAGCCACATCAATGAGCGGATCGACAAGACCCGAATGGGCCATGCCGTGGTACGCTAAAGGAGCGCTTGAGGAGGAGGAGAAGAGAGGAGAGGAGGAGGAGGAGGAAGGAGAGGAGGAGGAGGAGGAAGGAGGAAGGAGGAAGAAGGAGGGAGGAGGCCTCGCCACCTCGACATGTGCCACATCCCCTTCACGTGCTTCCCAAAGATTTCTCAAGCCGCCATTGTCCACCCCAAAGCCCCCCCGAGTCGAGCCCTTCTTCTTATTGGTAGCCACCCTATGACGCCCACTAGGTATGCCCTACCATCGCACGTCGTGCGTAGTATTACTTGTTGTTGTGGTGGTAGTAGTGGTAGAGTCTAGCGGTGGTGATAGCGTAGGAGTGGTTGTGACATTGTTATATATGTGGTTGGATATAATCTTGTGCATGTACAATCCATCGTGATGGTGCTCATATATATGTGCATGTCGGCCATCGTCTTTGTTGATTTTCTTATGGTGTTTTGAAAACCCTCACCGTGTTATCCCCTCAAGGTGTGCTTTCAACGATAGAATTTTGTATTGATAGTTTTATGTTTTTTTTTTTCATGCGAGAAGAGCCCATCTTGGGAGGAAGGAGCGAGTACCACTACTCCCTGCATGACTTCGGCGTATGGGATATTCTATGCCTAGTGTTGTCGGCGACGCGGGTCCTCAACCAATGAGTGAGCGCGCGCGTGTCCCTAAGGGGGTTATGCAAGCGTGGCGAGAGGGAGTTAGTCCCGTGTCTCTTGCGTGGAGCGGCGTGGGGGGTTGCATGAGATGTTGATCTCTCCCGGTCTCTGTGAGGAGGCGTGTGTTGCATGAGATGTTGATCTTGTTGTGTTGCTTGCGTGTGTGTGAGCGTGGTTTCGATCTGTTCTCTTGATGCCTAGAAACAGTCCCGGTCACTCCCTTTTATAGTCGAAGGAAGGCACGGGGATGGTACATGGATTGCTACGTGGCGTTTTGTGAGCGGAGGCAGCGCGCCGAGCCCTGTAGCTTGTCACTGTGGTGGCATGGTCGATGAAGTGGTCTTGTCCTTGGTGTACTGGAGCGACGTGCCGGTCACGCCTGGTCCTATGAGACGTGGGAGCTCCTATGGTGGCGGTGTCTTTCCTCTGCTTTGGAGGCGTCTTTGGTTGGTGCATGTTTGACCGGCGCGGAGTGCCGAGGTTGGGCTGACGCGATGGTGCGGGCGTGCTGACTCCGAGGATACAGGAGCTTGGCCTTGTGCATGACGTGGGTGCAGCTTGGCGCAGGGTACGGTGCGTACTACAGATGACGTGCCGGTCGCTGTGTGTCGACAGCGTAAAGAGCCGAGGCTGAGCCATCGTGGGGGGCTTGGCGGGCGCGAATCCTGAGGCTGTCGAGACCCTGAAGCAGATTGCCGAGGCTCGAAGGGAGCAGTCGGTCCTGTACACTGATTTCAAGGCTACAGGGACCCGGACCTAACTCTCCATGCCGCGCTGTCCTTGGAGCAAGAGTTAGGTAGCATAGTGTAGTACGGGCGTCAGCAGGGGACATAGTGCTGAGCACAGTGGCCGGTAACCCCTGCCCCGTCCTGTCCTAGACTGCATGGCGTCGATGTGACTCCTATCCCATCGGCCACTCCGCTGTACTGTGCCGACGCGCGGCTGACGTTGCGGGAGTGGTTGGACACGTTATTTGGACGTGATGTTTTGTCAGGGTGGTCAGTCAAAGCTACGGCGGGACTGATGCCGAGCTAGCCTCGGGCGAGCCGGAGAATCGGTACCTCGTCCGAGGCCTTGCGGCGTGGGCCTTGTGCGAATCGGAGAACCTACCGAGGCCTTGCGGCATGAGCCTCGGGCAAATCGGAGAATCGGCCGAGGCCCGCATGGTCGTCTCTTAGCTTTGGTATTTACAAGGCCTAAGCAATTTTTTTGGTTCTTGCTTAGGGTACCCCTTTCTATGGTATTCGACAGTAGCCCTCGAGCCTTGGGGGGAGTGTGGGCACTCGCCCTGAGGTTTTGACGAGGCTTGGCTCGCAGTGGCTCCCGTCGGGATTGTGCTTTGTGTCTGAGGCCTTGGTGGGTGCGCGTGAGCGCACCCGTCGGGTGTAGCCCTCGAGGCCCTGGAGGAGTGGAATTTACTCCTCCAGGGGCTTTTTCCGTGTTTGAGTGAGGGGTTTTATCACGTTTGCTGAGCCCCTGAGTGCGAGTTTGGGTCACTGGGTCTTGGCTTGGTTGCAGGAAGAGCCCCCAAAGGAGGGGTGGAATATGCTAGGCTACCCTCGGTGGGCGCGAGCAGTGACACTTCCGGTGAGCTGTTATCGGGTAAGTCCAAGTGGAGGCCCGTGCCCCATTCGATAGGGGTCGGCTGGTGGTCTAGGGACGCACTCCAAAAGCACCAGAGGGCTTCTCTAGTGGGTCCTAGGGCCGTTCGATTGGCCCTAGGGGCTCGACGCCTCCCTTCGGTGGGATCCCATTCAGAGACCTCCCTGCCAGTCTCAGACACGACTTAGGGCATCCCAAGCTATCGCTTGCTTGGGCCTTGGCCATGTATGGGCTCGCCCATAGTCATCCCTGACTCTGTTTGTCCTAGGGCGGCTTCCGAGACCCTCGGGGGCCCAGCCTTCGAACCCCTGGACCGTAACGGGCTTGGTGCCCGGTTCCTTAGCCTGAAAGGAATCGGCTAGGGGATATTCCCCTCCCATCGGCTGACAACTGATGGCGCGCCTTTTGAGGCAGTTTCTCGGGGAACGGCGCCTGCTGTTGCTTGCGGTTGGATGCGACGCGATGTCTACGGATGGGACGTTACTGTGCGCGTGCGGTTAATGAGGAAAGGGCGGACGTGTGGGAGGTTTAGTCGGATCTGGATTAACTGCGTTATATCTGAGGGAAATTTCCCCGGTTTCATCGCCTCGACGTTACACCCCTTCCCCCCCATAAATATATGACGAGCCTCGTCCCATCTCTCCTTACCTTGCCAGTCTACGTTCACCCTTTCTACCCTCGAGCGGATGCTAAGAATAGAGGAAGAGAGTGCCAGGGAGAATAAGGGAGAAGGGGGAGGAAAGGCGAGAGAGAGAGAGAGAGAGAGAGAGAGAGAGAGAGAGAGAGCACACCTTACCGCCGTAGCCTTGTTCTCCACCGCACTCATGGCTAGTGCTGTTGTCCTCCCGGTGGATCCTTGGGGTCCGTCTGACGTGTCAGAGGAGACGCTGCAGTCGCTCATCGATGATGGTCTCCTCCGCCCGGTCACAGACCCTAACAGGCCGAAGTGGATTGCTCCGAGGAGCGAGCCGGAGCCGAGGCCGCGTGATGGCTACATCGTGAGCTTCGTGTCTTTCCACGAGCGTGGCGGACCGGTTCATGCGGGCGCTCCCGCATTACTACGACGTGGAGCTTCACAACTTCAACCCCAACTCCATTGCGCAGGCGGCCATCTTCGTCACCATCTGCGAGGGATACCTGGGCATTGCCCCCCACTGGGAACTGTGGCTCCACCTCTTCCGGGCGGGGTTCACCACCAAGCCGACGGGTACGACGGGCGTGAGAAAGGCGATAAGGGCTGGCGACTGCACTCTCCAAGTGCGCCAAGATCGGCAGGTCCTCTACATCCCGGCTCAGCTCGCGTCGTCCAACCACGGCTGGTACAACAGCTGGTTCTACCTTCGCAATGATGATGGCGGGTTTCCCCCTTATACCGGGTGGATCGTGGAGAGCCAGCCGGAGATGTGGAGGTATGGCGTCACGAGGGATGATCAGCCCAAGCTGCGGCCGCTTCTAGAGGCGTTGGAGAGGCTGCGCGGCTACGCCCTTACGACGGCTGTGGTCGTGGCGGCCTTCCATCGCTGGAGGGTGCTGCCGCTAATGGCTCGGTGGCGGCGCCTGTTCGAGATGACATCGGACGAGCCGATCGATGGCATCCGGTTGTCCGCCATCGCCCTCTCCGATGAGGAGATTCTACGTCGGGTGAAAGGGACGGTGGATGGGTGGACGAAGAGCAGCGGTTTGTCCCCGTTCCCGATGCGCCCATCGTGGGGGTACATATCTCTGGTGAGTCAAGCGTTGCTGTGGCCTCTAAGGCCTTCTTGCTCCTTGTATTTTCCTGTTCTCTTATTGCGTTTGCCGTCCCTATAGGGGATGAGGGATGTGCGAGCCTCCCCGCCTCCCACTCCCGAGGACGTAGGGCGGCGAGCCAAGAACAGGGCATACACCGAGGCGTACAAGAAGCGGAAGGACACCAAGGAGGCAAGGCGCAATAAGAAGATCCTCGAGTGCAAAGAGCTAGAGAAACGCCGCCGGCAACAGAGGCACGATGGTCTCCTGGTGGAGTCGTCCCCGTCATCGTCATCGACGGACCCTTCGAGTGACGACGACAAGAGCGAGGCGGGGTGGGATCCCCTAGACCATCTCCCTAACGTCAGGGGGACGGCTCCCGGGGTGTCGGCGAGCGGCCCGGCGCCTCTAGGAGGAGGAGGAGAGGATGCCTTGGGGCTGGCAATCGCCCACCCTAGGGACGAGGCCGACACGCCCGAGGCACAGGCGTTGGGGAAGCGCACCGTCAGCCTGAGGGACCCGATGGTGGAGATGGAGTGGGCGACGGTGGGGGCGATTCAACCGCACCCTCAGAGGGACGAGGGAGCGTCGATGTCGAGCGAGGGCCGGCCAGCACCGATGAACACGGAGGTCATACCACCGCCGCCGCCACCGCCGTTGTAGAGGACGAGGGGCGCAGTGCCGAAGCGGTTGTGTCCCCGTTCAAGGTGAGTGCTTTGTCAGTGGAGTTTGTAGTATCTCCTGCTCGCCCCTTGGTCGTTTGCTGACCTTGTGAGTGCTTTTGCTTTTAGCCGGAAGCGTCAGGCGGAGGTGCCCGCCCTGGCGCCGCGTAAGGCGCTCAAGGTGAGCACTAGCTCCACCGCTCAATGGGCGATGGAGGCGCTGGCCGCCATGCAGCGTGGCGCGGCATTGGCCAGGGCCGACCTGGGGGAGCCGATCGTCCAAGAAGAGGCCACCGAGGCGGCCGTGAAGCAGGCCGAGGATGAGGCGCCCAGGACCTCCAAGGCCAAGGTGGCCGAGGCCAGGGCTCCTAAAGTCGAGGTGGCGAGCGCCGGGGCTCCCGGGACCACCAAGGCTGAGGTGGTGGAGGCGGGCGCGGCGGAGCCGGTGGCCCAGGATGCGGAGATGGAGGCGGGGCAAGCTTTAGTACCGCCCCCAGTCCAAGACCTGCCGCCGTCGTAGGAGAGCGCCCAGGTGGTTCAGACAATCTGTTCTACCTATACTTCCCGGGGAAGGAGGTGGCGGACGCCGAGGTGGCCAGCATCGCGGAGCAGCCAGTCCCAACTCCTGCCGAGGGGAGCTCAACCCTTGTCCGGGTCTGACCCAAGCCCCGCGGGTGAGATCACCCACGTGTCTGGTGGCAGAGCCAGGACGACCCTGAGGGGGAGCCTCTATTCGCCATTGAGGACGCGGTCGAGGAGGGCGCTAGGGCTCCTTCGAGCAATTTTGTTAGCTGGCGGAGAGGTCGTTGCGGACAGCACTGTCCGTCGTGGCTGACGATCTGCCCGGGGTTGCCCAGGTGCGCGCTTCCTTTCCCGGTGCTATTTCATCTTTTTCTGAGTTTTTTCGTAGTGCTTGACCCCCGTTTTTCATACCTAGGAGCTCGAGGCTCGGTCCCTCAGGAAGTCGATATTCCTCCAATAGGAGAGGGATGTCTTGGATCAGCTCCAGCGGCAGACGGATCTGCTTGCCAATGCTAATGAGCTTCTGTCGGTGCGGAGCGTGGAGGTGGAGGACCTCCGCCTTCGCTGTGCTGATATGAAGGTTGAGGCGGCCATGGCTCGGGAGTAGGCCGCCCCTTTGGCGGCACGGATCAAGGAGCTGGAGGAGGAGCTGACCCGGGTGGCCGACGAGCGGGAAACCTTCAGGTCTCGGGCGGAAGAAGCGACGGCCTCCACCAAGGCCATCGCTGGGCAGCTGGGTGAGGAGCAGGGCGTGCATGTGCTAACGAAAGGTGCCCTGGCAGAGGCCCTCAAGGTGGTTGAGGCCTCCCGGGTCGAGGTCTTAACCTGGAAGAAGAAGTGCGAGGGTGAGTCCTGTTAAACCGCACCCCTTGTTTTATATGTTTTTCTTGCATTCTAAACCCTGTCCCGCCTATCTGGACGCAGGGTTGGAGACGGAGGTCTCCCGGGCAGCTGAGGCCTCTGCTGAAGTGCAGTCGGTGCTTGAGGCTGAGATCCGGGAGCACGACACGCCATGAGCGCCGCCTGCCCGTACTCCGCTGCGAGCCACGGAGGTCGGGGGGTCGATCCGGGTAGCTCCCTTAGGAGCCGCCTGACCGCGTTGAGCAGCTGAATCCATGAGCGGCTTTGGGGGGCGCTGCATATAGGTGTCAAGCATGCCCTAGCCATCGTCTCCTCGCACTACGCTGGCATCGACCTCGTGGCCGTTAGCGACGGTTACGTCTTGGCTGAGGATGACGAGGAGGCCAAGAAGGAGGTCATGAAGCTGGAGGAGGCGGCTGAGGCCCCTGGCATGGCGCTGGCCAGTTTGTTTGAAGAGGAGGTGGTTCCTCCCACGCCGTCCGCCGACGCTGGTGACTCTGAGTCTTGACCTGGGCCAAAGGGGTCATGTAACCAGATTAGGACTTATGTTATCTTATCATAATGCTTGTGGTCATCGAGGCCTTTTAAAGTACTCGTGTGTGTACGCTTTTTAATCATTTTTTTTGTATTTCTGAGCCTCTGCCCTCTGCCTCGTTTCTAGACAAGTCCTTTGCAAAAAACTTCCTCGGAGCCTAAGCTGCCCCTCCGGTGAAAGGTGGTGAGGGAGTTGCCGTAGCCTAGAGGCGTTGGCAGTCTTGCGGCTCGGCTGTCCTTTTGCCCTCGAGGCATGCTTTCGGTCCTTAGGTTTTTTACAATCGATTTGTCAGAGTACGCGAGAGAGTTTGGCGTAGAAATTTTTTGAAAAACGACTAAAAAATGGTGTCTGGGACTTAGGGGGTCCCCCCCTTTTAGCCCCCGAGGGAGGCTTGGTTCTGCAGAGGCAGAGCCGAGACTTGTTCAAGCCCTATGGTGGGCACCTCTGCAGAGGCAGAGCCGAGTCTCCCTTATAGCATTATCGTAAGGCCGATCCCCCATCGATGGGCTTGGGGGGTTTCTCGAAAAATTTAGAACAACTAAAGAACGCTTCTTTAATATATTTCAAGAAACAATGTATACAATGTTTGAAAATTTAAGGGTAGAAATGATGTAGCTGTTCTATGTTCCAAGCGTTGGTGAGGATTTCACCCTTCTCATTGGCTAGCTTGTAGGTCCCGGGCTTTAGCACTTGGGCTACGATGTACGACCCTTCCCATGGCGGGGTCAGCTTGTGGCGGCCCTTGTTGCTTTGCCTCAGTCTCAGCACTAGGTCGCCTACCTTCAGGTCTCGGCTTCGAATGCGCCAGGCTTGATAGCGTCGTAGGGCTTGCTGGTACTTGGCCGAATGTAGCAGCGCAATGTCCTGGGCTTCCTCCAGTTGGTCGAGGGCGTCCTCACGGTAGTGTGGTTGCTTTGCTCGTTGTAGGCCTATAGCCTTGGGGAACCACTCCAAGTCAGTGGGGAGGATGGCCTTGGCTCCATAGACCAGGAAGAACGGTGTGAACCTCGTGGCTCGGCTTGGGGTGTTCCTCAGGCTCCAGATGACCGACGGGAGTTCGGTCAGCCATTTCTTGCCGAATTTCTTCAACTGGTTGTATATCCTTGGCTTGAGGCCCTGTAGGATCATGCCGTTGGCATGTTCTACTTGGTCGTTTGTCCTTGGGTGTCCTACGGCCGACCATACCACACGGATGTGGTGGTCATCGCAGAACGTTAGGAATTTGTGGCCGATGAATTATGTCCCATTGTCGGTGATGATGGTGTTTGGAACCCCGAACCTGTGGATGATATTAGTGAAGAATAGTACTGCTTGCTCAGATTTGATTTGAGTGATCAGAAGAGCCTCGATCCACTTGGAGAACTTGTCAATAGCTACCAACAAGTGGGTGTAGCCCCCGGGGGCTTTCTGCAAAGGCCCAACCATGTCCAGCCCCCACACGGCGAACAACCACGTGATGGGGATGGTTTGGAGGGCTTGGGCCGGGAGGTGCGTCTGCCGTGCATAGTACTGGCATCCCTCGCAGGAGCGTACCAGCTTCATGGCGTTAGCGACCACCATTGGCCAGTAGAATCCTTGGTGGAAGGCGTTTCCGATGAGGGTCCCAGGTGCAGCATGGTGCCCGCAGGCTCCCGCGTGCAAGTCCCAAAGTAGGGCTTAGCCTTCCTCGGTGGTGATGCATCATTGGAGGACGCCAGATGGGCTTCGCCTATACAACTCGCCGTTGTTGAGGACGTAAATTTTGGCTCATCGCGCAAGCCATCGGGCCTCGGTCCTGTCCGCAGGAAGCACTCCTCGAATGAGGCGATCAAGGAGCGGAACTCGCTAGTCCGTACCCTGATCAGTCTCGAGAGGCCCTGCATCGATTTCCATGGCCTCGGGCTCAGCCGCCGGGGTCTCGATGGCAGAGGGGGCCTCGGACCCTGTGGTGGGCTCGACCGGTGGGCCATCTTCTGCTGCCGAGGCGTAGCTGACCGAGGGCTTGTGCAGGTCTCTGGCGAATATGTTCGGGGGGACTGTGGCCTGTGCCGACGCCATCTTCGCCAGTTCGTCTGCGGCCTCGTTGAATTTTTGTGAAATATGGTTGAGTTCGAGACCGTCGAACTTATCTTCTAGGCGTCGTACCAACTTGCAGTACGCCTCCATTTTGGGGTCATGGCAGTTTGACTCCTTCATGACTTGGTCGATGACGAGCTGCGAATCACCCCGTACATCGAGACGCCGCACTCCAAGCTCGATGGCGATCTGCAAGCCGTTGACAAGGGCTTCGTACTCGGCTACGTTGTTGGAGGCGGCGAAGTGGAGCCGAATCATGTAGCGCGTATGCACTCCGAGGGGAGAGATGAAGAGCAGACCCGCGCCTGCCCCAGTCTTCATCAGGGACCTGTCAAAGTACATGGTCCAGCATTCCGCCTGGATTTGAGCAGGTGGCAGTTGGGTGTCGGTCCACTCAGCCACAAAATCGGCCAAGGCCTGAGATTTAATTGCTTTTCGAGGAGCAAAAGATAGGGCTTCCCCCATGAGTTCGACGACCCACTTGGCTATTCTACCCGAGACCTCCCGGTTCTGGATTATCTCTCCCAGGGGGAAAGACGACACCACGATCACCAGGTGGGATTCGAAGTAGTGACGCAGCTTGCGCCGAGCCAAGACTATGGCATAGATTAGCTTCTGGATGTGGGGGTAGCGTGTCTTAGTTTCAGAGAGTACCTTGCTGATGAAGTAAACAGGTCGTTGGACGGGTAGAGCGTGCCCCTCTTCCTACCTCTCGACTACTACGGCCGCGCTGACCACTTGGGTCATTGCGGCGACGTAGAGTAAGAGGGCCTCGCCCTTGGTTGGTGGTACCTGGACGGGAGGGTTGGTGAGCAGTGCCTTGAGCTTGGTGAGGGCTTCTTCGGCCTTGGGGGTCCAAGAAAAGTGTTAGGATTTTCTCAAGAGACGGTACAGAGGTAAACCTTTTTCGCCAAGGCGCAAGATGAAGCGGCTCAGGGCCGCAAGGCATCCCATAACTCTCTGTACTCCCTTGAGGTCTCAGATTGGCCCCATGTTGGTCACGGCCGAGACCTTCTCCGGGTTGGCCTCGATGCCGCGTTCTAAGACTATGAACCCCAAGAGCATGCCTCAGGGGACCCCGAAGACACACTTCTCAGGATTAAGCTTGATGCCCTTCTCCCTGAGGCATTTGAAGGCTACTTCCAAGTTGTTGATGAGATCATTGGCCTTCCTGGACTTGACCATGATGTCGTCCATGTAGGCCTCGACAGTTCGCCCGATGTGCTCGCTAAAGACCTGGGTCATGCACCGCTGGTACGTGGCCCCTGCATTTCTAAGACCGAATGGCATAGTCACGTAGCAGTACGTGCCGAATGGGGTGATGAAAGAAGTCGTGAGCTGGTCGGACTCTTTCATCTTGATTTGATGGTAACCGGAATACGCATTGAGGAAAGATAGGGTCTCGCATCCTGCAGTGGAGTCAACGATTTGGTCGATTCGAGGCAATGGAAATGGAACCTTTGGACATGCTTTATTTAAACCGGTGTAGTCCACACACATCCTCCACTTTCTATTTTTCTTCTTAACTAATACAGGATTAGCTAACCACTCTGGATGGGACACTTCCTTGATGAATCTGGCCGCCAAAAGCTTCTGCACCTCCTCGCCGATGGCCCTGCGCTTCTCCTCGTCAAATCGGCGTAGGCGCTGCTTCACCAGTCTGGAGCCGGCCCGGATGTCTAAGGCATGCTCGGCGACCTCCCTCGGTATGCCTGGCATGTCCAAGGGACTCCATGCGAACATATCAGCATTCGTGCGGAGAAAGTCGACGAGCACGGCTTCCTATTTACTGTCGAGGGTGGCGCTGACCCTCAGCGTTCGGCCGTTGGAGCAGTTGGGGTTGACTGGGATGAGCTTGACGGCCTCTATGGGCTTGAAAGTCTCGGCACAACGCTTGGAGTCGGGCACTTCGCTACCGAGTTGGTCGAGGTTGACGATGAGGGCCTCGGCCTCCACGATGGCCTCGACGTACTCGATGCATTCAACGTCACAGTCGTATGCATGCTCATACGTGGACTCGACGGTGATGACGCCGTTGGGGCCCAGCATCTTGAGCTTGAGGTAGGTGTAGTTCGGGACCGCCATGAACTTGGCGTAGCACGGGCACCCCAGGATAGCGTGATAAGTCCCCTTGAACCCAACCACCTCGAAGGTAAGGGTCTCCTTGCGGTAGTTGGAGGGAGTGCCAAAGTAGACTGGCAAGTCGATGCGCCCGAGGGGTCGCGTGCACTTCCTCGGCACGACGCCGTGGAAGGGTGCGACACCGCCTCGGAGCCATGACTGGTCGAGCTCCAGGAGCTCCAGGGTGTTGGCGTAGAGGATGTTGAGGCCGCTGCCTCCGTCCATCAGTACCTTGGTGAGCTGGGTGTTGCCGATGATCGGGTCGACGACGAGCGGGTACTGCCCGGGGTTTGGGACATAATTGGGGTGGTCTTCCCAATCGAAGGTGATCGCCTCCCGAGACCAGTTAAGGTACTAGGGAGTGGCTGCCTCAACCGAGAAGACCTCCAGCGTTCCCACTTTTGTTGACGCGCCGTGAGGCATGCTGAGGGCCCGCCGAAGATCATGAAGGCATTGTGCACCTCGGGGAACCCGTCGTCCTTGTCATTGTCTCCATCGCCGGTGCCCTTCTTCTTGGCATCGTCATTGGGGAGCCTGAGCTTGGTGTAGTAACATCGAAGCATGGTGCATTCTTCGAGGGTATGCTTCACCGGGCCCTGGTGGTAAGGGCAGGGCTTCTTGAGCATATCATCGAATAGTCTAGGGCCCCTGGCGGGGCCTCGGAGATTCTTGCGATCTGCGGCTGCGACTAGATCGGCCTCAAGGGCCTCTTGCTTCCCCTGGCGCCCCTTTTTCTTTTTCTTGGAGAAATATGAGGCCGAGGCCCCGGGGGCCTCGTCCCTCTACTTCCCCTTTGCGTCGTTGTCGGGGAAGATGGCCCCGACAGCCTCTTCACCCGAGGTGAAGTTGGTGGCGATGTCGAGGAGCATGGCCGCCGAGGTCGGTATGTTCTGGCCTAACTCTCAGACCAGGTCTCGGTAGGAGGTGCCAGAGAGAAATGCTTGGACAATTTTCGAGTCGCCGACACGGGGCAACTTGGTGCATTGCTTGGAGAAGCATCGGATGAAGTCTTGGAGAGACTCGTTCGGCTTCTGGCGACAACTCTTGAGGTCCCAGGAGTTCCCGGGGCGCACGTATGTGCCCTGGAAATTACCAACGAAGACCTTTACCAAGTTGTGCCAGTTGTGGATCTGTAAGGGAGGGAGGTGCTCGAGCCAGGCTCGCGCTGAGTCTGACAGGAATAAGGGGAGGTTGCAGATGATGAGCAAGTCATCGTTCGCGCCGCCTAGCTGACAAGCTAGGCGGTAATCGGCTAGCCACATCTCGGGGTTGGTCTCGCCGCTGTACTTTGCAAGGTTGGCCGGTTGCTAAAACCGGGCAGGGAATGGAGCACCGCAGATGGCCTTGCCCACTGTCGTAGCGACCGCCTTGGTGTGGGTGGTAGCCTCGGGCGAGCCCATCGTTGTCGTGGCGTCATCACCTGCTGACCACATCGTGGTTGTCTTGCGCCTCACGTTGGTCGCTGAGGCGGTCGAGCACTGAGGGGGCCTTGAGGTGGTCGTGCACCGAGGGCTGTTTCGAGGTATCCCCGTGCCATCGAGATGCGGAGCTTTCGGCCTGCTGTAGCGCGGCGGTGTCAAGAAGGTCTCGGAGCTCGCCGTGGACCCGTCGCCCCTCCGAGGTAGATGGCTCGGGCATCTTTCGGACTAGCATCGCCGTTGCCGCAATGTTCTGGCTAGCGCGATTGAAGATAGGGGGTTGCTCGCCCCCTTCATCATTGTTGATGTGGTGGTAGACATCGCGAGCCCTCCGCTGGGCTGCTCCGCCATCACCGCGACCCTGCTTCTCTCGCTCGAGAGTGTCTTAGAGCTGCTACAGAAGGAGTCGATCTTGTTCGACCTTGGCCTGGAGCTCGCGGAGCATCTCCAAGTTAAGGCACTGAAGTCCCTCGTGGGCGGGGTTCTCGTTCAGTGTTGCCGGGGGTTCGACACGCGGAGGTGTGGCGTCACCTGCCCCCGTGCGGGGCGGGGAGCGATTGTCTGCCCCTTCGTCTTCATCGCCTGCTCTCGGCATCCCGAGCTCGACGATGAAGCACTCACGAATGGGATCGTAAGTGCCTTCGTCATCGGAGTCAGAGTAGCCGAAGCAGTAGTCGCTTGCGGCCATGAAGCGACACATGGCTTCAGGGTCGCGAAGCCCAGAGAAGTCCGTTCCGGCCCACGCTTCGTCCTCCTCTGAGGAGTCATAATGGGCGTGGGTCGAGGTTGTGGCAAAGAGGTCGAGGGCGAAACGTTGGTGGCATCCTAAGGGCTCCGCGTGAGTGGAGGCGTAGGTGGAAGCGTACTCGGCGGCGGCATTGCTCAACCCGAAGGGGTACGGGGATGGTGCCATTGCTAGGTTCTGTTCCACCGGAGTCGATTTGTTAGGACGTGGCGGGGCAGATCTTGATGGCAGGGCGTCGCTGCGCGCCACCGATGTCTTTCCCTTGCCCAGGCTTAAGCTAGACAGGTTCGTAGCCAGGGACTCTACGCCAGTGGCTGAGCATGGGAAACTGGTGGGGCGCGGAGCGTTGCCCTAAACTTGCGCGGTGTTGGGGTGGTTCTGCTCGCGTCATGCCTGGCGAGCGCGACGAGAGCGGCGATCCGGGCGCCGCTCGCGCCTAGGCTGCTGGTGCGTGATGTCGTTGTCGACTAACGGGGCTCTAGATGGGAGGAGTACTAGGTCGTACTTGTATCCTAGAGACATGAACTCTAGGCTCCCGAACCAGATCACCGTGCTGAGACAGAGTGGTCACACGGGGTCTGCCATCCGGAACCTATTGGGATGATTAAGCTAACACGCAGTATGCACCCCTACCTAGCGCGCCAACTGTCGGTGTTTTGGACCGGCGGGTCCTCAACCAACGAGTGAAAATGTACTGTGTGTCCCTATCCCGGATGGTGATGCAAAGAGACACAAGGTTTATACTAGTTCAGGCAATAGGTGCCCTACGTCCAGTCTGAGAAAGCGATCTTGTATTCCTTGCACCAAAGTGCTTGTAGTAGGGGTTTACAAGCAGGGCGAGAGAGGGGGTTAGTCCTAGGTCTCTGCGTGGAGCGGCGTGGTTTGCATGAGATGTTGATCTCTCGCAGTGAGGAGCGTGTGTTACAGAGTGTTGCTTGCGCATGTGTGAGAGCGTGGTTTCGATCTGTTCTCTCGATGCCTAGAAACGGCCCTGGCCACTCCCTTTTATAGTCGAAGGAAGGCACGGGGACGGTACATGGATTGCTATGTGGCATTTTGTGAGCGGAGGCGGCGGGCCGAGCCCTGTAGCTTGTCACTATGGTGGCATGGTCGATGAAGCAGTCTTGTCCTTGGTGTACTGGAGCGGCGTGCCGGTCACGCCTGGTCCTGCGAGATGTGGGAGCTCCTGTGGTGGCAGGCGCGTCTTCCTCTGCCGGAGGCGTGTTGGTTGCTGCATGTTTGACCGGCACAGAGTGCCGAGGCCGGGCTGACGCGATGGTGCGGGCATGCTGACTCCGAGGATACAGGAGCTTGGCCCTGCACGTGACGTGGGTGTAGCTTGGTGCAGGGTATGGTGCGTACTGCAGACGACATGCCGGTCGCTGTGTGTCGACAGCGTAAAGAGCCGAGGCTCAGTTGGTGCCGAGGCTGAGCCATCGTGGGGGGCTCGGCGGGCACGAATCCCAAGGCTGCCGAGACCCTGAAGCGGATTGCCGAGGCTCGGTGGGAATAGTCAGTCCTGTACACTGATTTCGAGTCTACAGGGACCCGGACCTGACTCTCCACACTGCGCTGTCCTCAGAGCAGGAGTTAGGTAGCATAGTGTAGTACGGGCGTCAGCAGGGGACACAGTGCCGAGCATAGTGGTCGGTAACCCCTGCCCCATCCTGTCCTGGACTGCATGGCATCGATGTGACTCCCATCCCGTCGGCCACTCCGCTGTACTGTGCCGACGCGCGGCTGACATTGCGGGAGTGGTTGGACGCGTTAATTGGACGTGACGTTCTGTCAGGGTGGTCGGTCAAAGCTATGGCGAGATTGATGCCGAGCCAGCCTCGGGCGAGACGGAGAATCGGTACCTCGTCCGAGGCCTTGCGGCGTGGGCCTTGGGTGAATCGGAGAACCTGCCGAGGCCTTGCGGCGTGAGCCTCAGGCGAATCGGAGAATCGGCCGAGGCCCACGTGGTCGTCTCTTGGCTTTGGTATTTACAAGGTCTAAGCAATTTTTTCGGTTCTTGCTTAGGGTACCCCTTTCTATGGTATCCGACAGGTGTGTTCACGAGAAGTTCCCATGCCCAGTATGCAAGGAAGGTCTGAGGTTCATTTGGTTGCAAAAGGGTGGCAAATATTCATCGTTCGACAAACATCGGCAATTCCTCCCTCTTGACCATGCATTCAAACGAGACATCAAGAACTTTACGAAAGGTGTCGTAGTGACAGACCTTGCACCACCGATAATGACTGGTGCCGTGGTTCATGAACAGATAGATAGTCTCGTGGTCAATCCAGAAGGTGGCTTTGTGGGATATGGAGAGCAACATATGTGGACTCATAAGTCGGGCTTGACTCGGCTCCCCTATTTTGATGACCTTCTCCTTCCACACAACATAGATGTAATGCACACTGAAAAGTATGTCACCGAGGCACTTTGGGTAACAATCATGGACATTCCTGACAAGTCAAAGGACAACGTTAAGGCTAAAGTGGATCTGGCAACGTTATGCGATAGACCAAACCAACATATGAAGCCTCCTAGTTGCGGCAAGACATGGAGAAGGCCTAAGGCCGATTTTGTCTTGAGCAAGCCCCAAATGAGGGAAGTACTAGAATGGATCCAGACGTTAATGTTCCCTAATGGGTATGCAGCTAATCTGAGGAGGGGAGTGAACTTATCTACTATGCGAGTCTTAGGGATGAAG
The DNA here is from genome assembly GCA_904845875.1 of Miscanthus lutarioriparius. Taxonomy (NCBI): domain Eukaryota; kingdom Viridiplantae; phylum Streptophyta; class Magnoliopsida; order Poales; family Poaceae; genus Miscanthus; species Miscanthus lutarioriparius. The sequence continues at coordinate 66,929,606 of CAJGYO010000001.1, read as the reverse complement.
AGTCATGACTACCACATATGGATTGAGCGGCTTCTTCCAACGATGGTTCGAGGCTATGTCCCTGAGCATGTCTGGCTAGTGCTAGCAGACTTGAGCTATTTCTTTCGCCAGCTTTGTGCCAAGGAGTTATCTTGGACCGTGATTGCTGACTTGGAAAGAATGTCACTTGTGTTGCTCTGTAAGTTGGAGAAGATCTTTCCACCCGGCTTCTTCAATCCGATGCAGCATTTGATTTTGCACCTCCCGTATGAGGCACGAATGGGGGGCCCATGCAGGGCCATTGGTGCTATCCAATCGAGAGATGTCTAAAGGTTCTTCGAAAGAAATGTAGAAATAAATACAAAATCGAGGCTTCCATTGTAGAGGCATATATTCTGGAGGAGGTGGCGAACTTCACAACAACATACTATGGTGACAACCTCCCTAGCGTGCATAATTGGAACACCCCGGGTGTTTAAATACTAAAAACAGGACATGTCATCATATGCATTGCTAAGCATTTGGTATTTAGTGAAAATTTTGATATGCATACACTAAAACAAGTTTATATTTATGTGGTATGTGTTGAATTGTATTGTTTGAATCAAGTTCAAAATTTGGTTTGGATTTGAAATTTTTAAGGAAAACCCTGATTTTAATTATTTAAATCCTACCCTGAAAACTCATTTCAAAATCTAAGCATATTTTGGGGTTGAGCCTAAAAGCAAAAGTGTAGAGCTTGTCAAGTTATACAAAGTTTGTTTTTGGAGTTTTCAAAGTTGTTATGAAAAATTTGAAGTAATTTGAAAAGGCAAAATTCCTTAAATGTCCCCTTTTTGAATTCAAATTTTCATTTCAAAATGTAGACCGAATTAGGGGGTAGTTATAAAAGCAAAGTTGTAGAACTTTTGATTTTGAACAACTTTTATTTTTGGAGATTTTTGAGTTGTTACACAAATTTGGGAGTAATTTGGCTTTGAAAACGAATGGCAATTCTATAATTGCTGTGAACAGTGTTCACCGCCTAAGCTACATGGCCGGCGACCTTCTTCGGCGTTCCTGGCGCGTCGTGGCCGTCTGTGGCCTCGCGCCGGCGCGGGAAAAGGCTCCGTCGTGGATTCCTCTGGCTTCCTTGGCCACTCTATAAAGCTCAGACGCCGTCGCCGACCTTCCTTTCGTTGCTCTGCTTTTCCCGTCGCCCTTGCTCATCTCCGGCGAGCTCGTACCGTCGCTGTTGTGCTCCACCGTCGTAGCTAAGCCAGTTCCAGCTCTGTCTCCTTCCTGCGCATCCATCCAGCTAGCTTTGGTAGCCTGATTTTGTTGGGAATCCACAGTGCGAACCCTTCTTCTTCGCGGCCGGCAACCTCACCATCGCAAGCGCATCTCCGTGGCCAGCGCCCTCCGGTGAGCCGTTGCCCTTGATCGGTGTACCTTTGGCTTTGTCTCGATGTCGTGGTGCTTAATCCCTTGTTGCTTGGTCGTTTTTCCCACTGCAGTCGCTGGAACACCGTCACCGACGATCTTTGCTCCGCCGTGATCACCGTGGATGTCGTCACGCGTCACCGTTGCTTCTCCGGTCTCGCTCTTTGCTCCAACGTGTTCGTGGTGAGCTGCTGAACCTTTCCGTGCCTTTTGTTTACACTCTACCGGTCTCCTGTCGCCGGCATAGTGCTGCCGTGCTGTCGCATCCGCCATGGCCGATGTCAGCCTTGTTTCGTGCCGTATTTAGTCTTCGTAGTGCCACAAATCGATGCGCCTAGTCATGGTGAATGTTTTGGGACCTTGGCCGTCGCCGTTGGACTCACCGTCGGCGAGTTTTCATCGGTCAATGCGCGTGTCGCCGAAGTCAAAGCCGGAGGTTGAAGATGACATGTGGGGTCACCCTGTCAGTGACTCAGCGTTCAAAATGAATTTTCTGTTTTTCAGATTTGAATGAATAGTGATAGTTTTTGTTATTTTTGTGTAGAATTATTTAGGGTTCCAAAAATTATGAAAATTTTTGTGTGACCTCTCTGTGATGTATATTATTTAAGAAAAATATAAAATGTTGTTTTTCTGTACTTTTTGAATGTGATAAAAATTTCTCAATTAATTAATAAATGAGTTTCCATGATTTTTCTAGGCTTATTTATGTATCCAAAAATTATGAAAATTGTTTTGCCACTTAGTAATCATGTGATGAACATTTACAAAAATTTTGAGGTCAATTGGAACAGTTTGATTTATTTCATAATTCTTAATTAATTAATTAATTCATAAAAGCAAATAGTAACCTTTAGTGATTTAGGTTTTGTTTGAATTTTTGATTGAGTGATGTCCTTGGGTCATTAGTTGATAATGATCCTTGGCAATTGAATTAGGTGTACGAAAAGGTTTAGTTATTTTGACTTGTAACTGTACCGCGAAGGAAAGTTGTATTCAAGTTGTTAACTTTTGCATCCATCATCGAGCATCATATTTTGTATCTCGCATCATGTTAAACATGACATTGTTACTACGTGTAGTGAAAGAAGGTGAGCATGTGGTAGTTAATCAAGTAGTTGAGGAGGTTGATCCATCTTTGGAGGTTGGTGTTGGTATCGGTGGAACGACTCCGGACCCAGATTTTTCCGTCAACGAAGGCAAGCCCCGGATGCATTTAACCCTACCTTGTGTTTTACCAATTGATTTCACTTTTCCTTTTTTGTACTGCATTAAGTGATTAGGAGTTAAGTGAAAACCTAATTGGTGCATTACCAACCTTGTTCTTCCATATCTACCCTGTTATTAGTTTTAATTCGTATATGCCTAGTTTTGCTTAGCTATGCTTAGAACGATCAAAGTCGGGTGATTACCTATCATCTGCAAGTGTTAAATGAAACTTTGGTTACTTATGTTATCATGTGATATGAGCATGTGGAGTAATAAATCTAGACCGGGCGGACTCGGTGTGTGTGAGCCACAAGGCATGGAAGTCTTGTGAGCGGGTTCTTTCCGCCTGTGTCGGTTAAGGTCCGTACCGTTGTTGAACTGTGTGCGGTGAGACTTTGTAGTACTAACCACATACTCCGGTAAGCCTTAACTTGGTTATTCTATTACGAGAATGGCTACTTGCGCACTAGGAGTGGAGAGATAGCGGGAATAGCGTGTACCCACATGGCAATGGGCTGGATTGGTGGAGTACTGTATTCTCAGGTGGCGCGGACCCATTCTTGTTTAGAGGATCCGAGGGTAGGTTGGTATATGTAGGTCGGGGACCTGCATATGTCGTGTGGTCTGGAATTCCCAGCTGGGTTTACAATCGGTTCGAATCGTCGTTGCTCCTCAGTTATGGAGACTCACTTCTCTGTTCATCATCGTAGTTTAATAACTGGAATTTGAGGTTGGTTTTAGAAAGTGTTGGATATGAAGTTCCATGATCTCAATGCGGGTCATGTCAGCTTTGTATATGATCTTTATGAAGTTTTAAATGTTGATATAAAGAATTTTGTTATAGAGCTTTTACACAAAAGAACCTTGATTATTGCTAAAGCCATACCTTGAATCCCTGAGCCTGCATTCCTGTGTTTTATTAATTCTTATTTCGGTTAAGTCTTGTTGAGTACTTTTGTACTCAGGGTTCGTTGACCCTTGTTGTAGGTGAGCCTCATGAGCAGGTCTATTTTGGACCGTGCTGCATGATGGTTGTTCGATCTGATGACGACCAGTAAATGTGTGGCCCTTGGGCAGGGCAGTATTATTGTGTGTTTTGTATTATGTTATAATGCCACTCCACTGCTACCATTTGTATTATTAATCGAACTTAGTTTGAAAGGTTTGAAATAAATATTTTGTAAACTAAGTTATTGTAAGACTTCCGCTATATTACTCTGATGTAGATATTGGAATAAATGTTGTAATACTGCAATGACTCTGTAATGTGATCCTGCTCGGAAATTGTGGATGATTCGGGGTTCCTCGAGGACACCCGACAGTCTTCTTAAGTTATCGAGAACATATGCATAGATGTCAAAGGTCGTTGGACAGTGACAGGTGCATGTGGGTCCTATAATTTAGGAGGTTCTGCCACAGAATGGTATTAGAGCGATCGTTACAAGGTTTTTGTAGTATTGTTCTACAAAACTTCAAAATGCTTTGGGACAAATCTATTTAACTTGTTAATTTGGTCCAAATTGCTTCTGACTTATCTTATTTCTTTCTCACCATTCCTTATTTGATTAAAAAGGCTTTGTGTGGTGGAGTAGTAATCTTATTATGCCCTATATAAAAACAAATGTTGTTTATGTTAAGTATAAGCTTTGATGATTTTGTTTGTAAGAACGATTCATGCATCATAATTAATTCACTTGTTACTTCCTTCGCCTCTGAGTCTGGGTGGGTAGTGTGTATGGGTTGAGTTGTGTAGTCCACCCTTGCTGCTCTTGAGACTATTGTCAGATTGTCTTACTGGGATTAATCTTGCTTCCTACAGTATGGCTCGTACCAAGATGACACCCCGTAAGTCCACTGGACCCAAAGGAGTTCCTCGTCACCAACTTGCCCCTAGGAATGATGGTGCTAGCAGTAGCAGTTCTAGGCCTGATCATAAGGCAGAGATACAGAGGATTTCTGCAGAGTTAGCACAAGCTACTAGAGATAGGGCTTTGGATGCCATACAGGTAGGAGAATTACAGGATCAATTGAGGCGTCTCACCACCGCGCACAGAAACTACGAACGTATGTTAGTTCGTACGGTGGAAGGAAGGAATGAAGCTTGGCATAGGGAAAATGTAGCTAGAGCTAGAACTCATGAGCTAGAATTCTATGTGGAAGATTTAGAAGAACATAATACTTATCTGCATGAGGAAGTTCATAGGCTAAGCAATCTCCTAGATCCAAATCATGAACCTCAAGCTAATGCAATGGACCCTGGTGTCATCCTTGCCGATGATAGTGAATTGGAAGAGGAAGAAGAAGAAGATCCAGAAGAATTAGTGACGATCGATGAAAGTGATAATGAGGGCGGAAATATTTCCGGAATGGATACCGAGCCCGAAGTTTGAAGTAATCGAGGAAAGAAGTAGAGTTGTATAATAGTTAGTTATAGTTAAGTTAAGTAGTCTTGTTTAGGTACATGCGGGTTTGTGTTTATTTTAGGAAACCCTATGTAATGTATCTGGAATAAGATTTTGTTGCAATTCAATAAGACTTGAGAGTAAAGTTTGATTTGTTATGAGCAGATGCGTCGTACGCGGGGTTTGCATATTCCTGGTACTTCACAAGATGAGGACGGTATTCTAGATCCGCCACCAGTTCCAACAAACTTGGCTGATGCTATAGCCGCACTTGTCAATGTGACGGTTGAAAATTCTCGTTTGCTTCATGAGATGGCTCAAATTAATCAGAATCAGATGCAAGGAAACCGTGGTCGCCATCATAACAGGCAGGAGGCTACATATGTTGATTTTACAGACACAAGGCCACTGGTGTTCACCAAGGCAGATGAACCATTGGAGGCTGATGATTGGCTTCGGACTATGGAGCAGAAATTTGATCTTATTCCATGCACGGAGTATCAGAAACCTACGTTTGTCGCCCAGCAACTTCGAGGAGCAGCAAGTGCTTGGTGGGCAAACTTAGTGGCTATGCAACCAGCTGGCATTGCAATAACTTGGGCTGAGTTTCGTACTGCCTTCAGAGCCCACTATATTCTGGAAGGAGTGATGGCTATGAAGCTGGATGAGTTCCTTGCTTTGAAGCAAGGGGATCAAACAGTGATGCAGTATGTGGGAAGATTTAATCACCTATCGCAGTATGCATCTGAACATGTCAACACAAATGTCAAGAAAAAGAAATGGTTCATGAGTGGTCTGAATACCAAATTGCAGACTATGATGACAACTTGTACCAATGTCACTTATCATGAGGTAGTGAATATTGCAATTGCTTCAGAGGCAAAGTATCGGCAGCACAAGGAGCTCAAGAAAAAAAAGAGTATGCCGTCTGGATCTTTTGGGGGAAATCAGAAGAGGCAGAGGGTGATTTATCATCCAGTAAATCATAATTGTCCTCCTTATCTGATGAGGACATCGCCAAGATGGAGTCGAGGACGACTCCAATTCGAGAAGGGGAGGATGATGAGGACATCGCCACGCTGGACACACCGACGTCATGGTCTTCCCCAAGTTGCAATTCGTTCCCAACTCAGCTACCACGTCACCCTCGGATTCAGCAGACACGTCGTCACTGTTTCGGTCATAACTTCCTCATACGACGTCGAAACGGGCCGTTCTTGGATGCGTTGGAAAGGGGACGACGACGCCGTCGTTTTGGATCTGGTCCCAGCTCCAGAAGGTCCGTGGATCATTCTGTGTGACCACGGCAAGGTGCTGCGTCACCTATTTGGGCCAACTTGGCCATGTATCGTGTCGGGCCTTAAGCCCAAGTTGTGGGCGCCCAACCCCTGGCCGTCCCCAACCCTAGGTCGAGTCTTAGACTATAAACACAGCCGTCGCCGCTGCTACACAATTGGGTTTTGTTTAGAGTTTAGTTTTCCATCGAGAAACTGAATCGTTCATTGTAACTGTGGTGACAAATCCTTTTACAGTGATCCAGGGCCCCCGTTCCTGATCTCCTCCACTGTGTCGATTAGTCCTTTGGAACCGAGTTCTTGAACCTTCTATTGATATTCGCGTCATTCATATTTGCAATATCAGATTGCGTGTTTTACCTTCTTGCTTGTGCTCTTCGATTCGCTTGCAGGAAAAGCCTTCTTGGCGAGGTCAATCAAGTTGTGCTTGGTTGATAACCAACGGAGCAGTGGTGTAACGGTTGCAGGGTTCGAATCGCGTCTGATTTGAAGCCGGATCGCCAACGTCGAGATCTCCACATATCGAACTTACCGGCTACCTCTCGGAAGATCGGGCCTGTACTCATCATTATCGTCCGCCGCAGTTTCAAGCCGGTCAGCAATCAAATGTCCGCCCTGCTACAACTTATCAGAATCCACAACCGACAAATACTTCTGGGGTTCCTGCTTCAACACCCCAGGGTCATAAGTATTCCTGTTTCAATTGTGGCAAGCCTGGTCATTTCTCGAGGGAATGTCCGTATCCAAGGCAGTCTAATCCAAATTATCAGAAGGCCCCTGTTAATCAACAACCGGGTCAGTCACAGAACAAGAATAACAATCAAAATGCTTAGAAAGGCAAAGATGAAAGGAAGACAGGACGGGTGTTCTATATTCAAGTTGGGGAAATTCCAAAAGGGGAGCCAATGATGATGGGTATGTTTCCTGTTGCCAATCATCCTGTAGTTATACTTTTTGATTCTGGCGCATCGCATTCATTCATTAATAGAACATTTGTCGTGAAGTATGAATTTCAATTGGGGCAACAAAGGAAAGTTTCTTTATACAGTTACCCGGGGGACGTCTGTGTACTAAGGAAATGGTATACCAGGTACCCATAAACCTGGGTGGGCATATTTTTCCCACTATCATGATTATCCTTAAGGATCAGGATATAGATGTAATATTGGGAATGAATTGGATGTATCAGCATAAGGCTGTTATAGATGCTTTGAATAGAACTATAAGGGTGAGTTTGCCAGATAGTAATTCTCAACTTCTCATCCAACTTCCAACCTTAAGAAGATCAGTGGGTAAAGTTTGTGCAACTGCCGTCAAAGAGATTAGAGATATCCCGGTAGTGTGTGAATTTCCTGATGTGTTTTCTGAAGATTTACCCGGTCTACCACCTGATAGGGATGTCTAGTTTAACATAGAGTTGCAACCTAGAACAGCTCTGATTTCTCGAAGAGCTTATAGGATGCCACCTAAGGAATTGGCCGAGTTGAAGACTCAGTTGCAAGAATTGATTAAAAAGGGGTTTATCCAACCTAGTTCATCGCCTTGGGGATGTCCGGCAATTTTTGTGAAAAAGAAAGATGAGACCCTGAGGTTATGTGTTGACTATCGTTCGTTGAATGAAGTGACCATCAAGAATAAGTATCCCTTACCTCGGATAGATTTGCTTTTTGATCAACTAGCCGGTGCCAAAGTTTTCTCCAAGATAGATTTGAGGTCAAGATATCACCAAATCAAGATAAAGCCTGAAGATATTCCCAAAACGGCATTTACCACAAGATATGGATTATATGAATACTTGGTAATGTCTTTTGGTTTGACAAATGCTCCAGCTCATTTCATGTATCTGATGAATTCAGTATTCATGCCTGAGCTAGACAAGTTTGTAGTGGTGTTTATTGATGACATTCTAGTATATTCCAAGGATAAGGAAGAACATGCGGAACATCTCAGGATTGTTCTGACTCGCTTAAGAGAACATCAACTTTATGCCAAGTTCAGCAAGTGTGATTTTTGGCTTAGAGAAGTATAGTTTCTTAGACATGTTTTGTCAGCTGAAGGAGTTGCAGTTGATCCAAGCAAAGTGAAGGATGTGCTTGATTGGAAATCGCCAACCATAGTTCATCAAGTTCGGAGTTTTCTGGGATTGGTGGGGTATTACCGTCGGTTTATTCCAGATTTCTCTAAAGTATCAAAGTCCATAACTAAGTTACTGAAGAACCAAGTCAAGTTTGCCTGGTCATCTGATTGTGAAGAGGCTTTCCAGACTTTGAAGAGACTGTTGACCACTGCACCAATATTAGCCCAACCTGATATCGAGAAGCCATTTGATGTTTATCGTGATGCTTCAGGTATTGGTCTTGGATGTGTTGATGTAAGAAGGCCGAGTCATTGCCTATGCATCCAGGCAACTTAAGCAACATGAAGAACACTATCCGACTCATGATCTAGAGTTAGCAGCTGTGGTCCATGCTTTGAAGATTTAGCGGCATTACCTGCTTGGTAATACGTGCCATATTTATACAGACCACAAGAGCTTAAAGTATATCTTTACTCAGTCAGAATTGAACATGCGACAAAGAAGATGGTTAGAGCTGATTAAAGATTATGACTTGGAAGTACATTATCACCCCGGTAAAGCAAATGTGGTTGCAGATGCCCTCAGTCGCAAAAGTTATTGCAATTGTCTGGTAGTGAGAACAATGGGTTTGACTTTATGTCAAGAAATGGAGAAGCTGAAGGTAGAGGTAATTCAACAAGGTAGCTTGACCAACATAATTGTTGAAGCCAATATTCGAGACCAGATTATTGCTGCTCAGAAGGAAAACAAGGGTGTAGCCCATATCAAGGAAAGAGTCAGGAATGGAAAGGCGGAATGTTTTAGCATAGATAATGAAGGTGTGCTATGGTTCAAGGATCGTTTGGTGGTACCAAAAGTTCTCGAGTTGCGGCAGTCAATTCTTGAAGAAGCACATGCTACTAGGTTATCTATCCATCCAGGAAGCAACAAGATGTACCATGACTTGAAACAAAGATTTTGGTGGACCAAAATGAAGATAGAAATTGCAAGATATATAGCAAAGTGTGATACTTGTCAGAAAGTGAAAGCTATACATTTGAGGTATGCTGGAGAATTACAACCATTGCCTATTCCAGCTTGGAAGTGGGAGGACATTAGTATGGACTTTATTGTTGGTCTACCCAAGACATCAAAGGGATTTGACTCAATATGGGTTATTGTAGATCGACTAACCAAGTCAGCACATTTTCTTCCAGTCCAGAATACATATCCCACTATACGGTATGCCAAGATGTATTTAGAGCGAATTGTGAGTCTCCATGGAGTGCCCAAGACTATTGTGTCCGATAGGGGTACACAATTTGTCTCTAGCTTTTGGAAACAGTTGCATTCTTCATTGGGTACCAAGCTCCTGTATAGTACAGCTTATCATCCGTAGACTGATGGACAAACTGAAAGAGTCAATCAAGTGCTTGAAGATATGTTAAGGTGTTGTGTCCTTAACTATTCCACTAAGTGGGACGAATGCTTACCTTTGGCCGAGTTCTCATATAACAATAGTTATCAGAAAAGCATTAGAATGGCTCCATTTGAAGCACTCTATGGTCGTAGATGCAGAACATCGTTGAGTTGGTCTGAGCCTAGAGAAAGAAGGTTCTTTGGGGTTGACCTTGTGAAAGAAATAGAAGACAAGGTTAGGCAAATACAAAGTAATTTGAAGATAGCTCAGTCTCGACAAAAGAGTTATGCAGATAAACGACGTAGACCATTGACGTTTAACAAGGGGGATTCTGTTTATCTGAACGTATCACCAATGAAGGGAGTTACCCATTTTGGTGTTAAAGGAAAGTTGGCACCTCGATATATTGGACCATTTCAAAATTTAGAGAGGTATGGAAAAGTGGCATATCGCTTGAAATTACCAGAACATCTATCAGCTATACATGATGTGTTCCATGTTTCTCAATTGAAGAAGTGTCTCCGAGTGCTTGAGCAGAATGTTGAGGTTGAAGGAGTGGAACTTGAACCAGATTTGACTTATTCCGAATATCCTATCCGAGTTTTGGATCAGAAAGATTGTGTTACTTGAAGGAGGACAATCAAGTTCTACAAGGTACAATGGAATCAACATTTAGAAGAAGAAGCTACTTGGGAATCCAAAGATTATTTGTTAGAAAAATTTCTAGAGTTTCTTGCATCGATATAGCATAATGTTAGTTTGCTCTGTTGTGGTGGACCCTATATGTAAAGGAACCTCAGTTGTTTTATGAACAAGTTGTGAATGTTTTTGGATTGACACATTTCCTTTTCTATTACTTACCCTATGACTTTGAATCTCGGGACGAGATTTCTTTTAGGGGGAAGGATTGTAACACCCCGGGTGTTTAAATACTAAAAACAGGACATGTCATCATATGCATTGCTAATCATTTGGTATTTAGTGAAAATTTTGATATGCATACACTAAAACAAGTTTACCTTTATGTGGTATGTGTTGAATTGTATTGTTTGAATCAAGTTCAACATTTGGTTTGGATTTGAAATTTTTAAAGAAAACCCTGATTTTAATTATTTAAATCCTACCCTGAAAACACATTTCAAAATCTAAGTATATTTTGGGGTTGAGCCTAAAAGCAAAAGTGTAGAGCTTGTCAAGTTATACAAAGTTTGTTTTTGGAGTTTTCAAAGTTGTTATGAAAAATTTGAAGTAATTTGAAAAGGCGAAATTCCTTAAATGTCCCCTTTTTGAATTCAAATTTTCATTTCCAAATGTAGACCGAATTAGGGTGTGGTTATAAAACCAAAGTTGTAGAACTTTTGATTTTGAACAATTTTTATTTTTGGAGATTTTTGAGTTGTTACACAAATTTGGGAGTAATTTGGCTTTGAAAACGAATGGCAATTCTGTAATTGCTGTGAACAATGTTCACCGCCTAAGCTACATGGTCGGCGACCTTCTTCGGCGTTCCTGGCGCGTCGTGGCCGTCTATGGCATCACGCTGGCGTGGGAAAAGGCTCCGTCATGGCTTCCTCCAGCTTCCTTGGCCGCTCTATAAAGTTCAGACGCCGTCGCCGACCTTCCTTTCGTTGCTCTGCTTTTCTCGTCGCCCTTGCTCATCTCCAGCAAGCTCGTACCGTCGTTGTAGTGCTCCACCGTCGCAGCTAAGCCAGTTCCAGCTCCGTCTCCTTCTTGCGCATCCATCTAGCCAGCTTTGGTAGCTTGATTTCATCGGGAATCCACGGTGTGAACCCTTCTTCTTCGCGGCCGACAACCTCTCCGTCGCACGCGCATCTCCGTGGCTAGTGCCCTCCGGTGAGCCGTTGCCCTTGATCGGTGTACCTTTGGCTTCGCCTGGATGTCGTGGTACTTAATCCCTTGTTGCTTGGTCGTTTTGCCGACTGCAGTCGCCGGAACACCGTCACCGACGATCTTTGCTCCGCCGTGATCACCATGGACGTCGTCACGCGTCACCGTTGCTTCTCCGGTCTCGCTCTTTGCTCCAACGTGTTCGTGGTGAGCTGCTGAACCTTTCCGTGCCTTTTGTTTACACTCTACCGGTCTCCTATCACCGGCGTAGCGCTGCCGTGCTGTCGCATCCGCCATGGCCGGCGTCAGCCTTGTTTCGTGTCGTATTTAGTCTTCGTAGTGCCACAAATCGATGCGCCTAGTCATGGTGAATGTTTTGGTACCTTGGCCGTCGCCGTTGGACTCACCGTCGGTGAATTTTCGCCGGTCAGTGCGCGTGTCGCCGAAGTCAAAGCCGGAGGTTGAAGATGACATGTCGGGTCACCCTGTTAGTGACTTAGTGTTCAAAATGAATTTTCTGTTTTTCAGATTTGAATGAATAGTGATAGTTTTTGTTATTTTTGTGTAGAATTATTTAGGGTTCTAAAAATTATGAAAGTTTTTGTGTGACCTCTCTGTGATGTATATTATTTAACAAAAATATGAAATGTTATTTTTCTGTACTTTTTGAATGTGATAAAAATTTCTCAATTAATTAATAAATGAGTTTCCATGATTTTTCTAGGCTTATTTATGTATCCAAAAATTATGAAAATTGTTTTGCCACTTAGTCATCATGTGATGAACATTTAAAAAAATTTGAGGTCAATTGGAACAGGTTGATTTATTTCATAATTCTTAATTAATTAATTAATTCATAAAAGCAAATAGTAACCTTTAGTGATTTAGGTTTTGTTTGAATTTTTGATTGAGTGATGTCCTTGGGTCATTAGTTGATAATGATCCTTGGCAATTGAATTAGGTGTACGAAAAGGTTTAGTTATTTTGACTTGTAACTGTACCGCGAAGGAAAGTTGTATTCAAGTTGTTAACTTTTGCATCCATCATCGAGCATCATATTTTGTATCTCGCATCATGTTAAACATGGCATTGTTACTACGTGTAGTGAAAGAAGGTGAGCATGTGGTAGTTAATCAAGTAGTTGAGGAGGTTGATCCATCTTTGGAGGTTGGTGTTGGTATCGGTGGAACGACTCCGGACCCAGATTTTTCCGGCAACGAAGGCAAGCCCCGGATGCATTTAACCCTACCTTGTGTTTTACCAATTGATTTCGCTTTTCCTTTTTTGTACTGCATTAAGTGATTAGGAGTTAAGTGAAAACCTAATTGGTGCATTACCAACCTTGTTCTTCCATATCTACCCTGTTATTAGTTTTAATTCGTATATGCCTAGTTTTGCTTAGCTATGCTTAGAACGATCAAAGTCAGGTGATTACCTGTCATCTGCAAGTGTTAAATGAAACTTTGGTTACTTATGTTATCATGTGATATGAGCATGTGGAGTAATAATCTAGACTGGGCGGACTCGGTGTGTGTGAGCCACAAGACATGGAAGTCTTGTGAGCGGGTTCTTTTCGTCTGTGTCGGTTAAGGTCCGTACCGTTGTTGAACTGTGTGCGGTGAGACTTTGTAGTACTAACCACATACTCTGGTAAGCCTTAACTTGGTTATTCTATTACGAGAATGGCTACTTGCGCACTGGGAGTGGAGAGATGGCGGGAATAGCGTGTACCCACGTGGCAATGGGCTGGATTGGTGGAGTACTGTATTCTCGGGTGGCGCGGACCCGTTCTTGTTTAGAGGATCCAAGGGTAGGTTGGTATATGTAGGTCGGGGACCTACATATGTCGTGTGGTCTGGAATTCCTAGCTGGGTTTACAATCGGTTCGAATCGTCGTTGCTCCTCGGTTATGGAGACTCACTTCTCTGTTCATCATCGTAGTTTAATAACTGGAATTTGAGGTTGGTTTTAGAAAGTGTTGGATATGAAGTTCCATGATCTCAATGCAGGTCATGTCAGCTTTGTATATGATCTTTATGAAGTTTTAAATGTTGATATAAAGAATTTTGTTACAGAGCTTTTACGCAAAAGAACCTTGATTATTGCTAAAGCCATACCTTGAATCCCTGAGCCTGCATTCCTGGGTTTTATTAATTCTTATTTTGGTTAAGTCTTGTTGAGTACTTTTGTACTCAGGGTTCGTTGACCCTTGTTGCAGGTGAGCCTCATGAGCAGGTCTGTTTTGGACGTGCTGCATGACGGTTGTTCGATCTGATGACGACCAGTAAATGTGTGGCCCTTGGGCAGGGTAGTATTATTATGTGTTTTGTATTATGTTATAATGCCACTCCACTGCTACCATCTGTATTATTAATCGAACTTAGTTTGAAAGGTTTGAAATAAATATTTTGTAAACTAAGTTATTGTAAGACTTCCGCTATATTACTCTGATGTAGATATTGGAATAAATGTTGTAATACTGCAATGACTCTGTAATGTGATCCTGCTCAGAAATCCTGGATGATTGGGGATTCCCCGAGGACACCCGACAGTCTTCTTAAGTTATCGGGAACATATGCATAGATGTCAAAGGTCGTTGGACAGTGACAGGTGCATGTGGGCCCTATAATTTAGGAGGTTCTGCCACAATAATCCAGCCCCTCGTTACAATGCTGGCGAAAATGAATCGAACCTCAGCCTTTTCCGAGGGCAACTCGGAAGTGCAAGTGCATCGACTCCCAAGACCTTGAATCATGAAGAGTGGCGCCATATCATGCTATATGTGTTGACCAACCTTGACAAAGTGGCGCTGTACATGCAGTAAGTTCTCAACGAACTTGTTAAATACGCCGTCACTATTCTACATCTAACCCCCTTGTTTCTCGTTGGTACAGGGAATTTCTTCATGAATTCTGGCGTCAATCAAGGGATCCTACCCTGCAGCAGGTAGATACCCTTCTTAGACAGGGTGCGGGAAATGGAATGGCCGATTTCATTTCTTGGTTCAAACAGAAGGTACCGTCTAATTTAGCTCGTACTTAGTTTGACATTCCAAGTTACTCGTACGTGTGAATAATATAACGATGTATCCTGCTTGAGCTTGCAGGGCCAGAGGGATGCGTCTATGCGTGTCGAGTTGAGACAGGTTGCTGATGGCTTTTCCTATAGGGTTAGGTCATTTTCCGGTTATGACGTGAATGGATATCGCTTTCTCACAACAAGCTACGAGCAGAGTTGGCCAATCGAAGAACCACAAGTTCTAGAGTTTTTACGCCCGGCGTTGATGAGGTTGAGTATTATGGAAGAATTGAAGAAATATACGAACTCAAGTTTCATGGTTCCAAACCTTTTAATCCCATCATATTCAAATGCCATTGGTTTGATCTTGAAGTAACGAGACAGACATATTCTAATCTTGGGCTAGTCGAAATTCGACAGGATTCCGTCTTACTAGGAGACGATGTCTATATTGTGGCCCAACAGGCCACGCAAGTTTATTATTTCCCATATGCGTGTCAAACCAAAATTCATCTTAAGGGTGGGATATTGTGCACAGGGTATCGCCACACGGTAAAGTGCCTGTCCCAAACGATGAAGATTACAACTTAGACCCAAACACATATGACGGAGAGTTCTTTCAAGAAGAGGGACTAGAAGGGAGGTTTGAGATAGACTTAACCAAAGCGATCAGAATGGAAGTAGACAATAAAACGGTTATTGAAGAGGACGCCGGAGATGAGGTGCAAAATGTGAAGGACTTACAAATGCTTGAGCCATTACATTTAGACAATGACAATGGCAACATTGCTCATTCGGATAGTGTTGATTATTTCGACATGATTGATAGTGATGATGAGACTTATGATCCAGCTAATCCCGATCATGAAGATTATTTCTAATACATGTAATACTATGTTATTTTGTAATTACGTTTTGTTTATTTTGCATCTCTTTCTAAGTACTTCTTGTTTATCTGTGCATATTGGTTTACTCTTTTTAATTACAGGTGATTGAACAAAGATGGTGGGCGGTGGGATGAGGAAGCTAGGTGATGATACTTGTGGTTGTTAATGGTACTTCTATTTGCAATTGTGGTTGTAGATGATGGAGCACTTGGATTACTTGTGAACTTATTTGTGATATATTGTGAGACATGTGATGTTGGATATCTGTGCTGCTGATGATATATATGTGATGTTGGTGATGTTTGTTATATATATCTTCTGTTTGTTTGGATGGAATGTAAAAAACAAATAAAAAAGACTGTTTTCAGTCACTTTGCCGAGTGCAATGGCCATGACACTCGACAAAGTGACGACCTGGGAACATGCCTGGGAACATGCTTTGCCGAGTGCACAGGCCATTGCACTCGGCAAACATCACAGATTTGCCGAGTGCCATGAGCTAGGCACTCGGCAAAGGTGGCCTATTTGCCGAGTGTCTTGCCGGTGGCACTCGGCACAGAAGCCAACTTTGCCGAGTGTTTGAGTCAATGGAGCTCGGCAAAGAGGCGACCTTTGCCGAGTGCTTGACCTTGACACTCGGTAAAGCCTCTGTCACGGTGGCGCTCGCCGTCACAGTGACTTTTCTTTGCCGAGTGTCAGATTAGCACTCAGCAAAGGCTTTGTCGAGTGCCCGATAAAGTGCACTCGGCAAAGAGGTCTTTGCCGATCAATTGTTTACCGAGCGCTATTTGCTAGCTTTGCCGAGTGTATATTGGCCTTTGCCGAGGGCCTGAGGCACTCGACAAAGAAGCCACCTCCGGTAGTGATACACGGTTGGTCGTCATCTGAACTGGGCCTCTTTTGGAATTATACATCTGGGAATACATGTGCTCATGTGCATATAGTCCAACGCAATGCTCGTCTGCCGGCCCTCAAGAAAGGATTCCATAAGATAGCAACAGATTCTATATATTTTATACAACTTGTTGTCTATAATTGTTGTTTGGCACTGTCAAATTTTATCCTTGTATTATAAAGATGAACTCTATGCTAAGTAAAACTAAATGAATTGCAAATAGAATATGGTTTTCATTTCAACTTTATGTCACTTGCAGGGACAGTATTAGTTGTTAATCCAGCCTGTTGAATACATTCTGTTGACGCAGTTAAGGTCTCACAGTAATTGAGCTAGGGTCCTCGGATCGCAGAATGGATCAACTCGCAGTGAACCCACAAAAACCGTCCTGGCTGGTTTCAGAAATCATCTAAGCTGGGTTCGGTAGATTTGTCTTGAAAACCTACGAACACCCCACAAAAAAGAGGCTGATGGGCATGTGCACCTAAGGTTACATTAGTGTTGGCAGGTCACCTAAAGAGCCTACAAATTCCGCAAAGCAGCTTGAAGAACAGCAGGATATGGGGTTTGAAAAGTCAGGGCTTAGAGAGATATAAAAGTGGATGTATATTGATTTTGGTTCATTTCATACCCTTAATCGGTTAGGTCATTTTATATTTACAGTGTTGGATAGCCATATCCTGTAAGGAATCATTTACAACTCAAATTCTACACAATTCCTAAAATTTTATTTAGACTAGCCAAAACCGGCTATGACGACCCAAAGTCGTTCTAAATAAAACTTTTCCTCCATGATGACCATGCACAGACCCCTCTTAACCCAAGAATCACCTCTCCACCCTCTCCAAAAGGTTCCTAACGCTCTCTACTAGGGCAAGAACTCCAAATTCACCAATCAATCTTGTCGATTCTCCCTAATCGACCTAAGTCAACTAGGAGTCACCCTAATCAACCTACAATTGACTTTGAGAAGATACTTCTCAGGAAGTTGCTAAGTAGCCTCTCAATCTCTCTAAAGGTGATTGTCAACCCTAGGAGCAAGACCAAGAACCCCAATGCCAAACCCCCTTGTCTAGATCAAATTCTCCAATTGCATTGACCTGACCGTCCGGCATACCAGCAGATTGTCCTCCAGATCACTTATTTAGCAGAATTCAGTTTGGTGAGCTGTCCTTCTCTCCTCCCCCTTGGACCCACATATCAGCACGAAGTGGAGCCTTATGCTAGCAGAATACACCCACATCCACTCACTCTCTCACACACTCATTCATTCCCCATCCTCTCCCTCTCTCCCCTCATATGAAGAAAAAGGAAGAACTAGAGAGAGAAAGGAAAGGAGAAGAAGAAAAGGGAAGAGAAGAAGGAAAATAAAAAGATCAAGGAAGGTCGATCAGCCTCTATCTCTACCAAGTATCAAGAGCATCTCAAGCTCTTCAATTCATCCCCATCTCCATCCATGGTGAGCTCAAGAGCTCTCTCCTCTTTTTCTTGTAATCATCTCTCAACCCTAACTCTTGATTTCTCTATGTATGGATGCAAGAAGAAGCTTGGTAGTTGCTCCATCATCTCAAGAGTAAGCTCAATGCCATCCCTCACTCAATCTTCCTTGATCTTCTTCTAAGGCATGACAATTTATCTTTGACATTCGGTGACCTCTAGTCGCCACCACCGAACCCCCACCCTCACTCAATCCCAAACTGAGCGACTATTTTAGCTTAATTGAAGACGAACAACAATCGTTTTTGACAACTCTTAATTCTACTAAAATAATAATCTGTCCATTTCACTAGGTTCATCCTAATAGAACCAGTTATATTTATTTTGGTAATTATGATTTTGTTGCTCCGACCAACGAGGCTAACAATACTTTTTCAAGTATATAAGGACTTAGTCTGAAGAATGCAAATAGATGGACTTGATGAGTACACCTGAATAGAAATACCAAGGGTACGTGTTGAAGACCACAGAAGACTTGTAAGCCACTCAAAGAATTAAGCCATGAATACACAAAATAAAAAACAAGCAAAACAGTGCACCGGATGAATAGACAGTACCACATCTATCTGGTTCCCATGTCCAAGCTGTTTGAAAAATCTGGCACATGGTGCTCATATTTCTCATCAGATGCTAGTACGCTGCTAGAAAAAGGCAGAATATTATTTTTGCGGCCATGACCTATGTGCTGTTTCTTTGAAAGGATGGCAAGAGTTTTCCTGTATTTTGATTAAAAGAACAATATAATATTAAGCACAGAGGAACTATCGGGTGTTGACACTAGATATGGCAAACAGATAAATCTACAAGCGCAAGGATGTCCATGTAGCTTTCACCTGTGAGTATTCCAAGGTATCGAATTTCCACGAGGAACGTGAAGTGCACTAGTTAAGAAACAAGAATGTCCAAGGATAAAACAAGGATAGGAGATAACAAGTAGAGAGGATCTCTGTGGTTTCTAAGATACTAAGGCAAGACTAAGGAAGGTTATATCAAGGTTGTTTACTTTGGGGCATACCTGCCCTAAACTCACCCAAAGGGTTGATTAGGCAGAAAGCACAACGAGCACTACGATTTAATAACTAGAACCAACGTGGTGGAATACAGAGGATGGACAAGGCTGTCATCACCTGCCACCAACCACAATCTATCCGGCGATCTAGCCGTAAACACAGGTAAACTATATCCTAAGCACCACGCTTAATCTATAGACTCACTACTCCAATCTAGGCCTTGATGAAATAAGATCGGAGCACTCTAACCAAGCGATGAAACTTGTAAACAACAGTAATATAAACATCACTCAAGTAATACAAAAGAACAAAGTTACCACACAGAAGATGCCAGACTTCACTCTAAGAGGAGCTTCATCCACCGAGGCATAAGTGGAGAGGATGCCGACAACCCCGGCTCCTCCCCAAGCTTCTCCTCTGTAACACCCCTGGTGTTTTAAAACCTAAAATAGAACATGTCATCATATGCATTGCAAAGCATTTGGTTTTAGTGAAAACTTGGATATGCATTCACTAAAACAAGTTTACTTTTATGTTATATGTGTTGACTTGTATGGTTGAATCAATTTCTAAACAATTGTGTTGAATTGGATTTCCAAAAAACCCTTATTCCCAGCAATTAGCTTTACCCCGAAAAACCTAATTCAAAATCGAAGTACATTTTGGGGTTGAGCCTTAAAGCAAAAGTGTAGAGCTTGTCGAGTTGTACAAAGTTGGTTTTTGGAGTTTTCAAAGTTGTTTTATAAAATTTGAAGTAATTTGAAAATGCGTAATTCTTTAAATGTCCCCTTTTTGAATTCAAACTTGCATTTCTAAATGTAGACCTAATTAGGGGGTGGTTATAAAAGCAAAGTTGCAGAACTTTGAATTTTGAACAACTTTTATTTTTGGAGATTTTTGAGTTGTTACATAAATTTGGGAGTAATTTGGGTTTTAAATCGAGTGGCAATTTTGTAATTAGTGGGAACAATACCATCGGGCAGCTGTCACCACCGACGATCTTCTTTTGGTTTCCAGACGTGCTCGTGTCCGTCTTCAGCTCTGCGCTGGCATGGAGAAGGCCCCTGCGTGGCTTCCTCTTGCTTCCTGGCCGCCCTTTAAAGCTTGTGCCGTCGTTGTTCTTCTCTTTTCTTCTCCTCTGTTTTCCCGACGCCGCCGCCATAGCTCCGTCGAGCTCGCATCGCCTCCTTAGCGCTAACCAGCCTCGGCAAAGCCAATCAGAGCTCCATTTGCTCCTTGCGCACTCAGCCGACCTGCCATTGAAGCTTGAATTCGCTGGGAAACACCGTTCGTTGCTCTTCTTCCTCGCAGCCGATAGCACCGCCGTCGCGTGCGCTTCACCGTGGCCGTAGCTCTACGGTGAGCCTCTAACCTTGCGAAGTCTTGCTTCAGCTTCGCCACGATGCCGTGGTTCTTTGTGCCTAGTTGATTGACCATTTTGTCCACCGCAGTCACCAGAACATGGCCGTCGTCGTTGCTTGCTCCGCCGTGGTTGCTGTGAACGTCAAACTGCTTCACCGTTGCTCCTCCGGTCCTACTCTTTGCTCAGTCGTGTTCGGGGTGAGCTGCTGAACCTTCCTGTGCTATTTGTTTAAGCTCTACCGGTCTCACGTCACCGGCGTAGCGCGGCCGCATCGTCGTGGCCGCCATGGCTTGTGTCGTACTCGGTCTAGGCTGTTTTGGGTCTCGCTTGTGCCACCAATCGACGCGTAGGGATGTAGGGGACGTGGTGGTACTATCGCCGTCGCCATTGATCTCACCGGCGGCGAGAAAATCGCCGGTCAGCGCGCGTATCGCCGTGGTCAGCGTGGGAGGTCGGGGATGACAGGTGGGGTCGCGTGTCAGTGACTCAGTTTTGAAAATGGTTTGTTTTCCTATTTTTGCATATTTGAATGAATAGTGATAGTTTTTGTTATTTTTGTGTAGAATTAATTAGAGCTCCAAAAATTATGAAAAATTTTGTGTGACCTCTCTGTGATGTAAACGTTTTAGGAAAAATATTAAATATTGATTTTCAGTACTTTTTGAATGTGATAAAAATTGCTTTAATTAATTAATAAATGAGTTTCCATGATTTTTCTAGGCTTAAATATTCATCCAAAAATTATGAAAATTGTTTTGCCACTTAGTTGTCATGTGATGAACCTTTACAAAAATTTTGAGCTCAATTGGAACAAGTTGATTTATTTCATAATTTTGGATTAAATAATTAATTCATAAAAGCAAATAGTAACCTTTAATGATTTAGGTTTTTGTTTGAATTTTTGGATTGAGTGATGACCTTGGGTCATTAGTTGGTAATGATCCTTGGCAATTGAAGTAAGTGTTATGAAAAAGGTTTAGTTAGTTTTGACTTGTAACTGTACCGTGAAGGAAAGTTGTATTCAAGTTTTTAACTTTCGCATCCATCATCAAGCATCATGTTTTATATCTCGCATCATATTAAATATGGCATTGTTACTACGTGTAGTGAACGAAAGTGAGCACGTGGTATTTAATCAAGTTGTGGAGGAGGTTAATCCGTCTGTGGAGGTTGGATTTGAGATCGGTGGAACGACTCCGGAACCGAACTTTTCCGTCAACGAAGACAAGCCCCGGATGCATTTAAACCTACCTTGTGTTTTACAAATTTTTATTGCTTTTGCTTTTATATACTGCATTAAGTGATTAGGAGTCAAGTGGAAACCTAATTGGTGCATTACCAACCTTGTTTTTCCATATCTACCTTGTTACTAGTTTTACTTCGTAAATGTTTAGTTATGCTTAGCCATGCTTAGACAGATAAAAGTCGGGTGATTACCTGTCACCTGTAAGATTTAAATGGATCTTTGGTTACACTTGGTTACTTATGATATCATGAGATATGAGCATGGGGAGTAATAAATCTAGACCGGGCGGACTCGGTGTGTGAGAGCCACAAGATATGGAGGTCTTGTGAGCGGGTTCTTTCCGCCTGTGTCGATTAAGGTCCGTCCGTTGTTGAATTGCATGAGGTGAGACTTTGTAGTACTAACCACATACTCCGGTAAGCCTTAACTTGGCTATTCTATTATGAGAATGGCTACTCGCGCACTGGGAGTGGAGAGATGGCGGGAATAGCGTGTACCCACGTGGTAATGGGCTAGATTGGTGGAGTACTGTATTCTCGGGTGGCGCGGACCCGTTCTTGTTTTAGAGGATCCGAGGGTAGGTTGATATATGTAAGTCAGGGACCTGCATATGTCGTGTGGTCTGGAATCCCCAGCTAGGTTTAATCGGTTCGAATCATCGTTGCTCCTCGGTTATGGAGACTCAACTCACTATTCATCATCGTAGTTAATAACTGGAACTTGAGTAAGGTTTGAGAAAGTGTTGGGTACGAAGTTTCATGATCTCAATACGGATTGTGTCAGCTTTGTATATGATCTTATGAAGTTTTAAATGTTGACATAAAGAATTTTGTTAAAGAGCTTTTACGCAAAAGAACTTTGATTATTGCTAAAGCCATACCTTGAATCCCTGAGCCTGCATTCCTGAGTCTTCTCAGTTTTTATTTCGGTTAAGTCTTATTGAGTACTTTTGTACTCAGGGTTCGTTGACCCTTGTTGCAGGTGAGCCTCATGAGCAGGTCTGTTTTGGGCCGTGTTGCATGACGGTTGTTCGATCTGATGATGAGAAGTAAATGTGTGGCCCTTGGGCAGGGCAGTTTAATTGTGTATTTTGTATTATGTTATAATGCCACTCCACTGCTACGGTTTGTATTATTTAGCAAACTTAGTTGTAAGGTTCGAAACTACTATTTTGTAAACTAAATTATCGTAAGACTTCCGCTGTTTTACTCTAGTGTAGATATTTGAATAAATATTGTAATACTGCAATGACTCTGTAATATGATCCTGCTCAGAAATCGTGGATGATTCGAGGTTCCCCGAGGACACCCGACAGTCTTCTTAAGTTACCTGGAACGTATGCATAGTTGTCAGAGGTCGTTGGACAGTGACAGGTGCATGTGGGCCCAATAATTTAGGAGGTTCTGCCACATCCTCACTCTCTCCCTATCTTCTACTTCTAAGTGGAGTAGCTATAGAGCTTCGCCTTGCGACTATTCTACTAGATATGAATGAGATGGAATGGAATGATTACAAATGGAGCTCTACACCACTATTTATAGCCTCCCAAGGTCGGTTCTTGGAGGGGGTACTTGTAGAGAGCTGAGGAAGTTGGTTGGTAGGTTGGTGGCATCGACCGACCTACTTGGGCGTCGACCGACGCTTGGATGCACCGACTTGGTGCATCTACGGCTGATGGAGCTCCCTAGAGTCGGTTGGAGTGGTCCTAAGTCGGTTTGGAAGGTCCCACATGCCGACCAACATGGGCCATGGTTAGCCGATGCCCCCCGAGCATGTCTATCATTGATCTTGAGTCAGTTTGGTGCTCCATAGTCCACATTTGCTTGGGTACACAGTTTGGTGACTTTTGGAGTTCGTTCTCTTCGGTTTGTGGGCCCATGGATCCATGGGAGAAGACACATGGACACCATCTCCACCCTTGATGTGAAACATCATTGAGTCGACATGTGAGATGCTTCTGAGGTGTGTTTCTTGCTGGTGGCATGGATGGGTGATGTGGACAAACTTTCGTTTGGGCCGCACGACCTTGGGTAGGCATCACCCGGCCGTCCACTTGGTCCAATAGCATGAACAAGGCCTCCCTTGGGTTCTCCATTGAGTGTAGAGGCTATGGACCAAGTTTGGGGGCCATTGGACACAAGTCCAAGTCATCCGGCGCCCAGAGGGGCCGCTTGACGTCCATCTTTGCCCAAACCCTGCCTGGCCCATCTTGCAATCTTCCGAAAGGCATAACTTTGTCATCCGGACTCCAAATTGGGTGAACCAAACTCAATTTCATGTATCTGAACGAGCTATTCGACATGGTGTAGTCAAAATGGGTATTTGATGAAGTTTTTTTGCATGTATATTGCCACCTTTGTTCCTACACTCACATAGTCATCACAACTTGTGGAAATGGCTAGAAATAAGCCCTATGACTATGGTTTATGTCATTTATATCACCAATTTAGTCATAGTTGATGGTCTAAAATGAGGTGTTATATACCATCAACAAGCTCCCCCACACCGAACCTTTGCTCATCCCAAGTAAAGGATTCGAATAATAAAGATGACTAAGCAAAGATTCAGGTGGATTTGATGCACAACTTTCTTAGGATATGATGCAAGCATAAAAGAAATTCCAAGTCACATACTTATACCTGTGGGTTTTGAAGTGGCTAGAACATCACCTTGGGTGATTGGGAAATGGAATAGTTCTGACTTGAAGACATAGATTACTTCTCCTCAAGTAAGATTGGAGTTTTTCAATATTTTTCAAAACAAAACATAGCTCATGTTACTCCTCATATGGTTCTCTCAAATCCCTCAATGGCATTTGTGCATGTGTCCTCACCAAGATCTTTCTTTGCCTCAAGGCCCTACAACTATAGCTTATGTGGAGTTTTTGGTAGGAGAACTTGAAGGGCATACTTAGAATGTTTATATTGTAAAGTCGAAGCATAAATCCATGGAGGAAAACAACATACAAACTATGATCAAGAGTGCAAGTGTGTGGATATGAGTGGAAAGTTGACTCTTTAAAGATTCTCTCTCCAAATCTAGATGCTTGAGATCATGGGCTATCTTTGATGCTCATCCTCTCTTTTTTTCCTCGACACTTTTTTTCACTCATCTCTCTCTTTTTATCTTTTCCAACTCTCTCTTTTTTTCATCTTTTCCAACTCTCTATTTTTTCATAACATATAGCCCATGTCTCTTTTTCAGACTTGTATGGAGAATGGAGAGAGATCTTGAGTACATGGAGTCTTTATTTTGTGGAAAGGTGGAAAGGCATGTTTGTGGAGAGGTGGAAAGGAATGTTTGTGGAGAGATAAAAAGGCATATATGTACTAGCTCTCAGTGTAAGAGCATAGCATAAGTGTGGAAGGCATGTTTTTGCTTACTCTCAGTGTAAGAGTAAAGCATATATGGTGGAGTGTACGTGATCTTGATCATGTAAGCATGGTGCATCACTCACTAGTATCACACAATTTGACAAAACTCAAAATAAAATCTAAGCAGCAAGAAAGTGTGGGTTTGTCAAGATATTGCCTATGGATCTAGTAGGACATTTATACCATAGAGGAGTTATGAAGCCATGGTTTTACATTTTGCTCAAAACAAAAGTCTCCAAAACACTTGATTAGAAAGGACTTGTCTTGTCATAACTATATCACACTTCACAACAACTTAGGTAATGTTATCCTAATTGAGTAAGGTTCCCACAAGCATTAAGTGAAAGACAAGGAATAAAGATTTTGCAAGCCAATCTCACAAGAAAAGTTATGATCAAATCTTGGGGTCATGTTTTAAAGTTCATCAAGTTTTAATAACATGGAGAAATTGGCTTTTTATGCATTCATTTTCAAGGAGATAAATGTAGGAGAGGGGTACCAAGATACAAACCAGCGTCTCATATTGAGATGAAGTACAGAGAGTTGATGTTGATGTGTGAAGTACTTCTGTGTGTAGCCTCGGTGTTTTTCATCGAAGGGGACATTGCTTGAGCTGGGGTTGGGTTGCCCAACCCCCACAGCTGTTCCTTCGGCATCTGTGCTTATTCAAAGACACAAAGGGTGAAAGCATCATGGTTCTACTAGTACAAATGTACTAGTGAACCAAAAGCTGTATTCCTCTTATTGAAAAGCAAACAGAGGCATATAGCATGATTGGAAATGAAACAAAAGCGCCTAAACATTTATCATGCCAAAGGGGCAATCAAGGTGAAGGAGAAACATACCTATGTCATGTATATTGTTAAGTTAAATAGAGGTCCTAGTGAATGTTGTGACACTTCTCAAACCAGTCATTGGAAGAAATGATATATGATGGAGAAGGATTAAATTAACTCACATTGAATAGTATGTGATATGTGCAATTCATCATACCAAGGCAATGTGGTGAGTGGATCTCCTTATAATTGACCCCCTCAAGATAAAAATTGAGATCATGGAGCTATTTTTTAAAATATATAATATACTTTTTATACTTGGACCTTCATGTGCCCATATTTTTTTGTTTTTTTTATTTTTCTTGGACCTTCATGTGCCCAACTTTTTTTATAGCTCCATATCTCTCTTCACAAAAAGGCAAAATGGGTATTTATGAAAGAGATAATTCAAATCTTTGAAGTGCCACTAGTTCATAAGATCACAAAATTTATCTAAACTCAACATGACAATAGGTTGCATAAGAAGAGGTTCATGTTTAAGCATTTGTTTTAGAGATGAGAATGTAAAGACAAAACATGATCATTCAATTTTAACATCTCAATCTACACTCTTCCTATGTTGGATTAAGATAAAGCAAGATAGAAGAACATGTGCACAAGAATTTGAGGTGATTCATGTTAGTGCCAGGTTGGGCGACATAAAGCCAGGTCGGCCGACCCCCACATATGTCAAAATATGGCACAAGCTTTTGTGTAGACTTCCATATATTAGGTTAACATGAATTCAAAAGAGTTGGCTATGATTATGAATAGAAAGAAGACATGATTGAAAATCTTAGCTTAGCCATTAGGAAAACTAAACAAGTTCAATCATATCATTTTTTTCATTTTCATGCTTATTGGGTCAAAGATAATCTTTTAAGCATTAACCATGCAGGTGACCGTGACGCCTAAGAGGGGGGGGGTGAATTAGGCAACTTCAAAAACTAACTCTAAGCTATGGCCTCTTTTTATAACTTTAGCAAAACCTATGCAAAAGATAAATTATCTAAATTTGCAAATACAATTTTGCTAGTGTGTTGCTATCTCTACCGCAAAAGTAGTAATACAATCAATGTAAATGTAGAAGCTAAAGAGCAAGGTAGAGATATGCAAACTCCCGTCGATGACTCTGATATTTTTACCGAGGTATCGAGAAGCACGCAAGCTTCCCCCTAGTCCTCATTGGAGCCCCTCGCAAGGAATCCCTCGCAAGGGCCAAGCTCTCGGTCGAGTAACTCCGTGGATAGCCTCGGGCCTTCCCCACGTGCAAGTGGGTCTCCAACGTGCCCTCCGGCAAGCCTCTCCTAGATGCTCTCTGCCGTCTTCACTATCAAGCTTTCAACCGAAATGCCGCGGGCCTTGTTCCCTCCGGTATACGGTGGCGGCCACAACACAAGCGCGGTTGGTGTGATCTCCCAAGACTACAAGCCCCTTCGATGTACAACAATGGTGCGCGCAAGCACCGAGTGGTAAGAGGTATGCAAACCTCACTAAACACTAGGCCTAAACCTAGAGCAAGCGCATAAGCGGTGGTCTAATCAACCTAAGCACTTCGCAAAGCACCTACGATAATCACCTAATGAAACACTAAGCACTATGCAAGTGGAGATCACTAAGATGGTGTATCAACACCCTTGATATGTTTCCTTAGCTCCACCCTCCTCATTTTGCCGGTTGGGGGTTGTATTTATAAGCCCCACTGAGAAAGTAGCCATTGGGGACGAAATCCTGCTTCTTTGCTACTGACCGGACGCTGATCACGTCCTGACCGGACGCGTCCGGTCGTCCCGACCGTTGGAGCCACGATCCACTGATCGGACACTGCCAGCATCCGGTCACATACCACCAGACGCGTCTGGTCGCATTTTCACCGCTCTTGAACCTCTCTGTACTCGACCGGACTCTGCTGTCCTGCGTTCAGTCGATCTGCCGCCAATGTCCGATCCAGCGTCCGGTCACGCCTGTTGCCAAGCCTCTTGATCAGAGCGTCCTGTCACTTTCCTCCAGCGTCCGGTCCAGCGTCCGGTCACCTCTGTGAGCTCGTTTCTTCATGATCTTGCGTACGGCTTGGTTCCTATCTTCGTGCTTGGACTTTGCTTGATATCTTGGGTCTTTTCTTGTTCTTCTAGGATCTTGCTTTTGGTGTTGATCATCGGATCATCACATCGCCTTCGTCCAAGTCACGTCTTGCATCCTATTGAACTACAAAACAATCACATGCAAATTCATTAGTCCAATTTGGTTGCGTTGATCATCAAACACCAAAATCCAAAGTAAATGGGCTAAGGGTCCATTTTCCTTACAATATCCCCCTTTTTGGTGATTGATGACAACACGACCAAAGCAAGCAAATAATAAAATTTTGAAATTTGAAAACTATCTACTTGCTAGGATGCAATACAAGGGGCAAGTTTACATGATGCTAAAAGATACTACTTTTAAGACAAAAAGATACTACATAAAAACTTATGTTGCCCTTGCAAAATGTCCCCATGTGGCATTATGGATTTAAGCCTTGCTTCCTACAAATTCTCCTCATTACATAGACTAATCCATAATCCACTATCCTCCCTTTCTCGGACCATTACCACTTGTAGACCATTAGCACTTGTAAATCATTATGATCTAGCTTATGGCCCTACAAATTAATGTTTGCTTTTGGTCCTCTAAATTCTCCCCCTTTGGAATCAAACACCAAAAAGAAGGACATTAGTAGCACAAGTGCGGGTCAAACGTTGTGATCCTTTGTGTATAGAGTGGAATAGGTCACAAAATTTGACTCTCACATTATATAGATTAAGCTCCCCCTAAATATATGCATACATATGGTAGAAAGCAAGGCATATGCATTTTTGGCAAATAATTGCTCAAGGGAATTTAGTCTTATATAATGCATGGAGAAAGCTTATAAATATCAAAATGAACTCAACATGATGATATCGGTTTAGAAATACCACATGTGGAAACCAATTTGATTTCTACCACTTGCAATAGGTGGTGGATATTTGAAGTATGATGCTTAACTCCGGGGACTCCATTTTCCTTGCAATGAGACTACTACACACATGATAAGCTTGAAAAAGTGTTAGTCTCAAAGCATCCAAATTATAGAGTAACCTCCCCCTAAATTTGTGCACACAAGTGTGGGATGCTTATAGAAGTCATGCACATTGATTTTAGAATCAATAATACCACTTGAAAGATGACATCACATGAATGTGAGAATCATTTTCGAAGATGATATTCGGGAGAAATTATCTATAATTTGGACTTTGACACATATTAGATGAACAATTGTAAGACAAGCTATGTGCCGTGCTCCTAAACAATTTTAAACCATGTAGGTTTGCTACAAGGGTTAAGAATGAAATCGAGCAAGCTTACCATAAGATATACCTAGTGTATGCATGACAAAAGATATAAGTATGCAAATACAAACATAGGCATAAAAAGTAACTAGATGCTTAAAGATATCAATTTGTAAGAAATACTACTTGTAGGAAATGCAAATTGATACTACTTGAAGGAAATTGAATCTAGTTACCTAACATGGGAAAGGGAATTTGGGTCTATAGTATTCACTAACTCACTTGGCAATGATCTTGTCCATCATGATGCACCCCATGAAATGCACCCATACTTTGCCAAGTCTCCAAATTCCCTGAAGTCCATCGGACTTCTCACTTCCCTTTCGGGATCCAAACCTTCTTGGTGCTCTTCATGTTGGAAATGATTTCCTTTGGCACCCAAAAGTGTTTGACCCCATTGATGGCTTTCTTGTTCACCTTGATGGCCACCACCTTGTCATTTTTCTTCTTATTTAATAAGTATGGTGTGGAGACCT
The DNA here is from genome assembly GCA_904845875.1 of Miscanthus lutarioriparius. Taxonomy (NCBI): domain Eukaryota; kingdom Viridiplantae; phylum Streptophyta; class Magnoliopsida; order Poales; family Poaceae; genus Miscanthus; species Miscanthus lutarioriparius. Next base: position 66,900,023 of record CAJGYO010000001.1, on the reverse strand, counting down.
TCTTGTCCACCTTGTTAGTGTAGGTGTTGGAGAGCTTGCTTGTTTGCTTCTTCTCTTTCTTCTTTGCTCCTCCTCCATTCTTCACCTTGCACTCATATGACTTGTGACCTTCCTTGTGGCACACGTAGCAAACCATGGTTTGTCCTTCATCAAGCTTCTTCACTCCCTTGATGGTGTTATCTTGATGAAGTTGGGCTTGCTTCGCCTTGCCTTTCACTTGAGTCAAGTCCTTGGTGAGGCGAGCTACTTCTTGCTTGAGTTGCTCATTCTCCTTTGCAACCTCTTGTGTACATGTATCTACAACAACTTTCTCAACACAAACTTGGTTGCACAAAGATGAGTCTAAACATAAATCATTACAAGAAGTAAATGCATCCTTTTTAGACATGTTAAAGATAGAACTTTTCTTTTTAGATGCCTTGATGGAGGTTGTACTAATGGCTTCAAGATTGGCAACTTTATTTGTTAGCTTATCACAATGTTTGCACATGGTTTCCATTTTAGCAAGCAAACTTTTATAAGCATCTTGTGAGCTAGCTAACTTTTTTTTTAGTTTTTCATTTTTATTTACAAGTTGCTCATCATTGATTGTGCATGCATTTGTTGTTGCACTAGCCTTAAGTTGCTCAATTTTAGTAGATAGTTCAATATTGAGATTAGCAAAGTTCTCATATTGTTCAAGCAAAGTTTTGTATGCTTCTTGTGAACTATCTAGCTTTTCTTTTAATTTTTCAAGCTTCTTTTGTTGACTAGTGCAAACTTTAGCATAATTAAGATTTTGTTGCACAAGTTCATCATAAGAAGGCATTTCATCATCACTATCACTCTCACTAGAGGATGAGCTTTCGTTACCTCGTGCCATAACGCACATACGAGAAGAGCTTGATGATGAGTGCTTGCGCCCTCGCCTCTTATGATGGTGTTCTTCTTCACTTGAAGAATCATCCCATGACCTTATTAATGTGAGGGCTTGGTTTTTGCATGCCTTCTTCTTTTGTCTTGGGTGTGGGCTTGTTTGGACAAACTTCCACAAAGTGCCCCAACTCGCCGCATCCATAGCATCCTTTTTTTCTTTGCTCATTTCTTTGATTGGTAAAAATGAGATCTTGGATTTGGATGGGCACACCCTTAACATTGAGCCTTTGGATCATCTTCTCCACCTTATTGATTAGTTTGATTGATTCTTCATCAAGGTCGGAGGTGGAGGAGGAGGATTGATCATCTTCACTTGAATCTTCATCTTCATCATCATCATCCTCATCTTCTTCTTCATCTTCACTTGAGGAGCTTCAGCTTGAGCTTGTCTCAACTTCCTTGCCCTTCATCTTCTTTTTCTCCCTACATGCGAGAGCTTTGCCTTTGCTCGATGAAGAGGCTTCGTCTTGACCCATCTTACGTGACGTTTCAAATGCCACTATCTTGCCAATGACTATGCCCGGGGTCATAGTGCTCAAGTTCTCCATGTTGTGAAGGATGGTGATGATGCTTGCATATTTCTTTTGTGGTAGCACAGAGATGATCTTCCTTAGGATGTCCGCATCATCTAACTTTGTTAATCCTATTGAATGGAGCTCATTGATAATTAGATTCAAACAAGAATACATATCACGAACAAGCTCATCATCATTCATTGTAAAGGAATCATAATTTTGTTTAGCCAGACAATGTTTTTGCTCACGGACATTAGATGTGCCGTCATGGATCTCTTGGAGTTTTAACCAAATTTCTTGTGTCGTATTTAAAGTGAACACTTGGTTAAACACATCCATGCTAAAAGATTCAAACAAACAATTCTTAGCTCTAGCATTGAAGTGTATTTCCTTTTCTTCACTCTTTGTGGGTTTATCGGAATTCTTAATGGGTTTCATCCTGTCATGAGTGACTCTCCAAACTTCTAAATCAACCGCCTCAAGGTAGCAAACCATTCTAGCTTTATAATAGAGGAAGTTAGTGCCATCAAAGTGCGGAGGCCTAGAGGTATCCATCCTAACCACTCTAAACAGCGTCGGCTCAACGACGGTTAAGCCAATGATCCAAATTGAGCCAACCGGCTCTGATACCAATTGTAGGTGACCGTGACGCCTAAGAGGGGGGTGCATTAGGCAACTTCAAAAACTAACTCTAAGCTATGGCCTCTTTTTATAACTTTAGCAAAACCTATGCAAAAGATAAATTATCTAAATGTGCAACTACAGTTTTGCTAGTGTGTTGCTATCTCTACCGCAAAAGTAGTAATACAATCAATGTAAATGCGGAAGCTAAAGAGCAAGGTAGAGATATGCAAACTCCCGTCGACGACTCTGGTATTTTTACCGAGGTATCGAGAAGCACGCAAGCTTCCCCCTAGTCCTTGTTGGAGCCCCTCGCAAGGAATCCCTCATAAGGGCCTAGCTCCCGGTCGGGTAACTCCGTGGATAGCCTCGGGCCTTCCCCACGCGCAAGTGGGTCTCCGACGTGCCTTCTGGCAAGCCTCTCCTGGATGCTCCCCACCGTCTTCACTATCAAGCTTCTGGCCGAAACGCCGCGGGCCTTGTTCCCTCTGGTACACGGTGGTGGCCACACCATAAATGCGGTTGGTGTGATCTCACAAGACTACAAGCCCCTCCGATGTACAACAATGGTGCACGCAAGCACCGAGTGGTAAGAGGTATGCAAACCTCACTAAACACTAGGTCTAAACCTAGAGCAAGCGCATAAGCGGTGGTCTAATCAACCTAAGCACTTCGTAAAGCACCTACGCTAATCACCTAATGAATCATAAAGCACTATGCAAGTGGAGATCACTAAAATGGTGTATCAACACCCTTGATATGTTTCCTCAGCTCCACCCTCCTCATTTTGCCGGTTGGGGGTTGTATTTATAAGCCCCACTGAGAAAGTAGCCGTTGGGGACAAAATCCCGCTTCTCCGCTACTGACCGGACGCTGATCACGTCCTGACCGAACACGTCCGGTCGTCCCGACCATTGTAGCCACGATCCACTGATCGGATGCTGCCAGTGTCCGGTCACATGCCACCGGACGCGTCCGGTCGCATTTTCAACGCTCTTGAACCTCTCTATACTCGACCGGACTCTGATGTCCTACATCTGGTCAATCTGCCGCCAGTGTCCGGTCCAGTGTCTGGTCACGCCTGTTGCCGAGCCTCTTGATCGGAGCATCATGTCACTTTCCTCCAGCGTCTGGTCCAGCGTCCAGTCACCTCTGTGAGCTCGTTTCTTCGTGATCTTGCATACGGCTTGGTTCCTATCTTCGTGCTTAGACTTTGCTTGATATCTTGGGTCTTTTCTTGTGCTTCTAGGATGTTGCTTATGGTGTTGATCATCGGATCATCACATTGCCTTCGTCCAAGTCACATCTTGCATCCTATTGAACTACAAAACAATCACTTGCAAATTCATTAGTCCAATTTGGTTGTGTTGATTATCAAACACCAAAATCCAAAGTAAATGGGCCAAGGGTCCATTTTCCTTACAAACCACATACCTTAGAGATGTTACCTTTGTTTCTTTGAAGCGTGATGATGTGATGATGGCTTTGAGTGGACCATCACATTTGCTTCTAAGCATTCCATGCCTGATTTGCCTCACTCTTGAATTGCAAGTTTATATCTTGTCCTTGATTTGAATTCCTTCTTCTTGATGTCTCTCCTGATGCTTGCTCAAAAGTCTTGGTTCATGATTTTAATATCTACAACATAGACTAGTGCAAGGTGATACTACAAACCCGACCGATGTGTGAGCACATCGGCTGGTGCAACAATCAAGCTCAATCTTCATTGAGTTAGCTCTATTTTATTTGAAGGGAAAAGCATAATTTTTGAAAGGTAAACTATTTTTATCTATTATTATTACTACTACTACTTTATTTTTTTAATAAGATGATAGAAACTAAACAAACTTCATTGAATTGAAAACAGCAAGCAAACGGGTTATCTCCCATCAATGCTTTGTTTTAAATCATAAGATTGACCATTGCAGTTTCAACTGCAAGAACTTGCACCAAGGCAACTACAAGCTTTGGAATACTTATGGTAAACAAAAGCATCTACAACTATCCTCTTGAGGATTTGATAAAAGAGAAGCATAGGATGGGTGTAGCTCTCATAAGTGTAGGTAGAAGGCAAGATTGACTCTAGAGATTTCTCATGAAAGCATAGATCTTGTGGCTCTTCTAGAATGTAGCTTTGATGTTTGCCCACATGATCCTCCTTTTTGGACTCCAAAGTTGATCCCTTGAGAATGTCCATAGAATAAACATGTTTGTCGATCATCTCTTGTCTATGACATTCTACAAGTGGATTCCTATCCTTGTCCTCCATTGGGATGGGGATCTTTTCCTTAGATGATTTATACTCTCGTTTGGTGCCAACCAAATGGGGTGAAGCACCTCCTTGGTTCGAATTATCAACAAAGAAACAAGGATGAACATTAGGGATATCAAAGTCTGAGGTGGAAAATGATGTTGATTCGAGGGTCTTCTAGGCAACCAAATCTTGAGATGAACATAGAAGATGATGATTTTGGGTCAAGGATGCCAAAGATCTCTGTTGGATTCGATGATTGAAGGTGTTCCAAACATTGGGAGAGAGATCATCCTCGAATTCAAAAGCAAACTCCAAAGGATGATTTTCTTCTTCCTTTGGTGTCCCTAGGAATGGTTTAGGAATATGGTTGGCACCTAAAGATTTAGATGGATTTGGCAAGGATTCGGCTGTCCAAACATCTTCTTGTGCTAGGATTGGATTGTCCTTTTCTTTAGGGGAGTCATGATGGCCATCGGCGTAGGGAGAGTTTTCAAGGATTGTCTCAAGGATAGCTCTCCCTTCACTAATAGGAAGATGTAAGAAGGCTCCTTCGAAAGCGATGTTAAGGAATTATGTAGATTTCTCACTAAGACCCAAATAGAAGTGTTGCAAAAGCATAGGTTTGGGTATAGCAAGATCAGGGCCAGATGAATAAAGATCCATCAAATGGGCCCATGCAGCACCTAGGGATTATTTCTCCCGTTGCTTGAAGTTTAGGATTTCTTTTCGAAGATGCACTCAGGTGATAGGAAAGAATGTTAAGCAAAACTTGGCTTGAAGAACTTCCCACTCTCCTTGTGCACTCTCTACGGTTCGAGTATACCACAGTTTGGCTAATCCCATTAAAGAGAATGAAAATAGCTTCCACTTAAGGATTTCATGTGACATGCCCGAAATGTGAAGGCATGAACATACTTGCTCTAACTCTCCCAGATGAGCATATGGGTTGTCATCTTTTTCCCTAGAAAAAGATTGTTCCTGAACTTTAATTATGAAACAAGGGCGAAGTTCATAACTATAGGTAAGGAAAGACTTTGACGATGGGGATGGCTCCAAACTAGCGCCCTTTGGAGCAGTGAATTGAATGATAGGAATGTGATCCATGGTATAAAGGATAAAGGATATAAGATACTTGGATGACTCGGTTCTAAACTAGAACAGCTACCGTTCCCGACAACGGCGCCAGAAAGCTTGTTGACACTAGATATGGCAAATAGATAAATCCACAAGCGCACGTATGTCAATGTAGCTTTCACTTGGGAGTATTCCAAGGTATCGGATTTCCACAGGGAACGTAAAGTGAACTAGTTAAGAAACAAGAATGTCTAAGGATAAAACAAGGATAGGAGATAACAGGTAGAGTGGATCTCTGTGGTTTCTAAGATACTAAGGCAAGACTAAGGAAGGTTATATCAAGGTTGTTTACTTTGGGGTGTACCTGCCCTAACCTCACCCAAAGCGTTGATTAGGCACAAAGCACAACGAGCCCTACGATTTAATAACTAGAACCAATGTGGTGGAATACAGAGGATGGACAGGGCTGTCACCACCTACCACCAACCACAATCTATCCGGGGATCTAGCCGTAACACAGGCAAGCTATAGCCTAAGCACCACGCTTAATCTATAGACTTACTACTCTAATCCAGGCCTCATTGAAATAAGATCAGAGCAATCTAACCAAGTAGTGAAACTTGTAAACAATAGTAATATAAGCAACACTTAAGTAATGCAAAAGAACAGAGTTACAACATAGAAGATGCCAGACTTCACTCTAAGAAGAGCTTTATCCACTAAGGCACAAGTGGAGAGGATGCCGACAACCCCGGCTCCTTCCCAAGTTTCTTCTCACTCTCTCCCTATCTTCTACTTCTAAGTGGAGTAGCTACAGAGCTTTGCCTTGCCAGTATTCTACTAGATATGAATGAGATGGAATGTAATGATTACAAATGGAGCTCTACACCACTATTTATATCCTCCCAAGGTCGGTTCTTGGAGGGGGGGTACTTGTAGAGAGTTGAAGAGGTCAGTTGGTAGGTCGGTGGTGTCGACCGACCTACTTGGACATCGGCCGATGCTTGGATGCACCGACTTGGTGCATCTACGGCTGATGGAGCACCCTAGAGTCGGTTGGAGTGGTCCTAAGTCGGTTTGGGAGGTCCCACATGTCGGCCGACTTGGGCCACGGTCGCTCAACAACCCCTGGCACGTCTATCGTTGATCTTGAGTCGGTTTAGTGCTCCATAGTCCACATTTGCTTAGGTACATAGTTTGATCACTTTTGGAGTTCGTTCTCTTTGGTTTGTGGGTCCATGGATCCATGGGATAGGACACATGGACACCATCTCCACCCTTGATGTGAACCATCATTGAGTCGACGCGCGAGATGCTTCCAAGGTGTGTTTCTTGCTGGTGGCACGGATTGGTGACGTGGACAAACTTTGGTTTGGGCCGCCCAACCTTTGGTAGGCGTCACCCGACCTTCCACTTGGTCCAATAGCATGAACAAGGCCTCCCTTGGGTTCTCCATTGACTGTAGAGGTTATGGACCAAGTTTGGCGGCCATTGGACACAAGTCTAGGTCGCTTGATGCCCAGAGGGGTCACCTGGCGTCCAACTTTGCCCAAACTCTGCCTGGCCCATCTTGCAATCTTCTAGAGGCATAACTTTGTTATCCAGACTACGAATTGGGTGAACCCAAACTTAATTTCATGTATCTTGATGAGCTCTTCGACATGGTGTAGTCAAAATGGGCATTTGATGAAGTGTTTTTGCATGTATATTGCCACCTTTGTTCCTACACTCACATAGTTATCACAACTTGTGGAAATGTTTAGAAATAAGCCCTATGAGTATGGTTTATGTCATTTATATCCCCAATTTTAGTCATAGTTGATGTCTAAAATGAGGTGTTTGTGACCATCAACATCGGGTTGACCTCTTCCCCCGCACCTCTCCCCCTGAGCACTGCAACAGGCGACTCGAGGGTAGCATGCTGGCACCGCTCTAGCGCCACCTTCCACCACCTATACTGCCACCGCCGCTGCCCTCCGACGTGTGGCGGCGGTGACTCAAAAAAGGTTCTTATGGCATCCCCTTCCTTCCCCCAACCCCTCGCCCCACTCCTCCACCACCCAGGCTCTTCACCGAGCTTCTCCAGCGGGTCAGCCGGCCGGTGGGCCGGATCTAGCCTCCCACTCTCCAGATCTATGTCGAGCGTGGCACATCGGTAGCCAACGGCCTCCTCTAGCCGGCCCGTGGCAGCGGATGGTCTGTAGCTTCATGGTTGTGGTTGGCCAGGACTATGCAGCATCCTTCGGGGCCCGTGCCTCCCCCTTGCCAGATCTAATTGTGTTGGCGCTGGCACTTCGGGCGTGGTGCGTCGATAGCCTGTAGCCTCATTTGGCCGGCCTGTGGCTATGGCTGGTCTGCAGCTTTGCAACTGTGGCTGTCCAGGGCTGGCCAGCACCTACCGTGGATAGCTTCCGAGCCAACCCACGCTGGGGGTGGATAGCCTCCCCCTACCTGCCGGTACATGAGGCCATGGTCCCAACCCTAGGTGGCCTCCCAACATTGGCAACCGGGCCAGGGTGGCAGCAACCTACTAGGGCCCATGCCTAACGGTGCCTCACGGTTGGAGCCCTAGCTAGGACGCTCCCTGCCAGCACACGACGGCTATATTTGGTGGCTAGGGATGCCTGTGGCCTGAGAGCTTCTTGCCGACTCTATGGTGGTGTGGAGGTTGCTACGGTCATGTCGCTTGTGCTAGCGGCTTCAGCCCTTTGTGGTCGGTGTCACCACTGCGAGTGCCAGGGGTAGCCTACGACCTTGGACATACAGTATCTGGGTGAAAACCCTATCCAGTTCCTTCGAGCCAACGGTGGTGGTGCAGCCTGCGCCATCTACCTTCTTGGAGATGTCGTCAAAGTTTCTGTTCGTTGAGGTTAGGCTGGGGTTGAAAGACCTACTCGTGTGCTTCTCCCAGCATTGTTGGCGTCTACGGATGTTAAGATCCTTCCTAAAGGCATCGTTTGAGCACTATCGCAGCCAATCTCCCACTACTCTCGTCGGAGTTGCTGCTTCCTGTGTTGTGCCTACGTGCTTCAAGCTCGTCTTTCCAATGGTCTATCCAACCTGCCTGGTGTTGCCGCCGTTGATTGGTTTTCATAGCAGATACTTCACTACTGTCACTCCTCTTTGATGGATGCTTTGTCATTGTTGCTGCTCGGGTGGATACTTTGTCGCTGACATCGCTTTGGGTGCCCCCTCATGTAGGCAGCTGAGGGCATGATGGTCCCCCTATTGCGGATACTTTACCACGTTTTCTCTTGTAGATGCTTTGCCGCCTTGTTGCTCGGGCGGATACTTCACTGCCGTACTCTCATCACTTCTCAGTGGATGTTTTGCCACCACGGCTTCATCTCATTTGCTAACAGCCTTGCGATGATGTATTTTTTTCTTTGTAGGTCTAGTCGGTTAGGTTTGTGGTGGAGGGTCTTTCCTTACCACATTTCTTTTTGTTCTATTGTCATTTAGATTCATAACCACTTCCTCTGTGGTTCTGTAACTGGCACTATGGATTCTCCCGTAGCTGCGTTCTGTAAGCCGTTCTTTCGGCACTTCTTAATGAAATACACGTGAAGTCGTGTTCTCAAAATATTAATCAGTGAGGTCACCACTTGACCGCAATTCAACCACACACAACTTTGAACCAACCACTACTCATAAAATGCAAAGAAAACCTAACAAACCTTACTTGGAGAAAAAATGGGGGTGGCAACAGAAGAAGAAACAAAATTGGATGGCAACCGCTATGTCGTTAAAGAGAAAAATTGTGGTGATGGAAAACTACTTTGAATATTGTACACAACATTACAAACTTGTGTCTTGACATGTTGACTTATATAGAGAGCTAATTCTTGTTGACTATACTGCCATGGCTGGCAGATGCTATATTACAAATGATTGCAATAGCAACTTACCTACCGTTTGCGCTTCCTGCTAGGTGATGTTGTATGCTGCTTCTGAGAGATGGGCGCCTCATCATCATCACAAGATGTGGCAAGGTTAACGAACCTTTTGTAAGGGGGTATCCTTGATTCCCATGCGACTAGCTCAAACTCTACCCTTGGCAGAACAGCTGAGCCATAAATGAGGTCTCCAAACATCACCTTGGGCATTCCAGTTTTGGAATCGTTAGCTTAACTATGAGGAGGCATCAAGCGAAGTGTGGCAGATGATGGCATTGAGCATGATGATGATGCAAGTATGGTTATGTCTATAGGACGATCTTTGTCCATGAGGTTCTTGGGATGCTCGCCGAACACAGAGAAGTTCTTCTGCATCGCGTTCCTGTAAGCATGTCAGCACAGACAACACATACCAAAAATACAGCCCCACATGGGCTTGTGAACACCAGGCTTATCCCAGCCGTTGGATCTATTGGACGGGTCCCATCTGTAGCAGGTTTGGTCTGTTCTCTTTTGTCACATGTGAGGGGGTATTTTGGTCCGCCAATTCTTTACCAGGTTCCTTTCCCAGTACCCCGCCCTGCCTTTTCAAAATGCAGAGGACCAGTTTCAGCGCACCTTCTTTCCGCTTCCAATGGAGCTGAATCCACCATACACTTCTCGCCTAGCCATGGCTCTGCCTCCATCAGTGCCGGCAGCAGCTCCGCCGCCCATGGCTCGAGCACCCACCGTCGACAAGCGTCGGGCCAGTAATCGTGCTCCAGGTGGAGCCCTCACCTATGGCGTCGATGGGTGCTTAGATCTACTCCAAACATATTCCAACAGCTAGGGTTCAACTAATCAGTTCCACAGGAGATTCAGTCCCTAAAGGGATGGCATTTCATGAGGAGAAGGTAAGAATCAAAGACCAAGCTTGTCATTTTTTAGGATTTATAGTTCAATTTATTAACATAGTATATGAAATCTTAGTAGTTAGCATCACAATCAGATTTGGGGTCAATCCTACTACCAGGGCCAAACGTTTCTATAGACAAGATGGAATATTTTCACATGAATTCTAGAAACTTTACATCTATAGATAACAATGGAGCTACATTCCAAGAACCTACAGGTACGTACCTGTCGATGCGGGACCTACAGGATACCCCGCAAGAGAGATAAAAGATCTAGTTCAACTAGGATTCTTCCCATGTAATCTTAAATAGTAGAACTATTAAGTAATCCTACTAGGAAATCTCATTGTAAACCGACTAGGACTCTGGCCTCCTAACAATATAAAGGAGGGCAGGGCTCCTGAAAGAGAGGACAACAATTGTACAACATAACACTTCATAATCAATCCAACGCAAAAGGCCAACGCCGACTGGACGTAGGGTCGTTACTCGATCTACGATCGAGGGCCTGAACCAGGATAAATCGACTGTCTCTTGCGTTTACCATTGAGTTCAGCATACGCCGAAACCCGAACGATACTGCCGCGGTACCCCCGTGGCAGGCTATCGGTGGTAAAACATCGACAGCGGCGCGCTAGGTAGGGGCTTTCGGCGACTTTGCATCCGAGAGCTCGATGGACCTCAATAACATGATCTTCCCGACGGGATCGATTTTCATCTTCGGCTCATGGATCTGCGAGGCGGACAACTACGGCAAGCTTCAAAGCCATCTCCTCAAAGATCCGGATCATCATGAAGAATTTCCTATTTCGACAACTATGACGGATCAACTCACCAGAAGATTCGCGCAGCCCATAATACCCGATTCGAATAAGATTCCACGGCTACACGCATCCGACTCGAATTCAAGCTCCGTATCCGAGATGAAGTCTTATTCGAGTGCTTTCAAGAAACCGAGTTCTTTTTTGGCAAGATTCCAGAGCACAACCCAAAACAACTCGGATTATCCTCAGAATTCTTTCAAAAGGCCGAGTTCTTTTCCATTTGGGCTCGACAACACGACAAAATCCTATCAGGGACAGTTCGAAAGGTCTTTCAATCCAACACTTGGGATACCACTGACAGGAGCTCAGGAGGGTCTCGTACTAACGGTAACATCGCAAGACTGTATCATCCACTGGCCAGGATCCGTTCCTGAGGATAGCGGAACCCAACTAGTCGGCATAACAACAACAGCTATTCTACCTTACCAAGAAGGAGACTCGATCTACGACGTCGAGGCACATACTGAAGTCATCAGCAACCCCGACAGTATGAAAACTAACACCAATAACGGAACGGCTCACGCACGGGAAGTGCTCATGGTTCGACGTCCTCGGTCACCATTAAACCCCCCCAGAAGCACCCGATGTCAGGTCATCAGATGAATCAGAGTCCAACATATCACCCTTTGCCCAGGGCTACGATGGAGAAACCGAGAGTCAGAGACAGGCTAGAGAAAGGAAAAACAAGTTGAAGCAAGGGCGCCAACACCGCACTCGATAGCGTAGAGAAGCCTGGACCAGATACGAGTCAGAATTGGCTGAATACGACAAAAGAAAATCACAACAAGAGGCCGAAGAGAGACGCACAGTGAGTACGCCTTACGATAAGATTCGAGAAGCATTAGAAGAACTCAAGGCAACATCACATCACGGAGAGAAGTACGAACAGCTCCAGGACTTGCTTCGGTCGACGATCCCAAGAACGCATGAGGAGAGAGCCCGATCAAGACTACCCGCCAGATCAACAACCCACAGGCAAGAAGATCAAAATCAAAGGAAGTCCGCTTTTGAAAGACTTGGGCCAGGCGGAAGCCATAACGGAGAAACTAGGAGGGAACATAGTCGGGGCCACCAATTTGAACAACCAAGGAAGACCAGGAGTAGAGTGCCTACCCAGATAGCCTCAAAGACTTATTCCCATCAAAACAACACTTGGCCAGAAGAAGGAGCCAAATCTGAATTCAAGGAAGCCGGAACGCATGACAGATTCCCCTGTTTTGCAAACAGGTTGGCATCAGTACGATTACCTCACAAATTCAAACCGTCTAACCACTCCAAGTATGATGGCAAAACCGAACCAAGACAATGGCTCAAAATATATTCACAATCAATTGAACTAGCCAGAGGAGGCGATGATATCAAAACCTTGTTCTTTCCCATGGCACTTTGGCGATGCCCCTCAATGGTTCGATAAATTGAACCCAGGATCGATCGAAACTTGGGAAGACTTGCAAAAAGCTTTACGTGAAAATTTCGCAGTATCATCACACACCCGATCACTCATGCCGAACCGAAAGGACTCAAGAAAAAGGGGCGAAAGTCTCGAAAATTACTATCGGCGATTCGGTGAATCTGCGGGCTCAAGTGCATGACATCACCCAACGAGAAGTAATTGAAGCTTTCTCTCACGGAATCATGGCTAGGTGGCAATTTCAAGACTTCGCAAAGAAAATCCAAAAAACAATGAAGAGTTCGAGATGAGCAGTAGAAAAAATGATGATTACTTGTAGAAGAAAAAACACGAGAAAGGTTCCTGATAGAAGCAACCAAGACAACCCGGATAGGCAAAATCATCGAAATAGCGATATCAAGAAAGAAAGCGTAGACCGACAATACCGTGGCAATGGCCGACAAATCAAAGAAGTTTTCCAAACCGGAAGATATGATGACATTGAAAACATACGTTGCCCATTGCACCCTAACGGAGACACACCATCGAAACTGCTACACTTTCAATGATCGATACACAAGAAAAGATAGTAAGGAGAACACCAAAGAGGACAATCACAAGAAAGATGAAGACAACCACGAGGACAAAGGATTTCAAAAACCGGGGAACGGTAGCGATGATCTTCTTAGGGGCTCCAGTTGCACAAGCGGGGCGTCAAGAAAAACTAGCACTACTGGACTATCATGACGGCGAGAACCGGCTACACCAAGATATCTCAATTGGTCACAATATCCAATCCAATTTTCAAGAGAAGACCAATGGACTAGCGTGAGAACGCGAGGCAATTACCCACTAGTTTTAGACCCAACTATTGCGGTATGATCGTCACCAAAAGTACTAATCGACGGGGAGCTGGACTCAACATCATCTTTTCGAAACACTAAGGAAAATGGGACTACAACTCATTTGGGATGATTACACCAACAAGCACTCCTTTTTACGGAATAGTACCCGCAAAGCAGCCATGCCACTCGGACAAGTTACTTTACCCGTCACTTTTGGAACTCCTTGAACTATCGAACGAGTTTATCAAATTTGAGGTCGCAGACTTCGATTAAATCATATCATGCGATCCTCGGACGCCCAAAGACAGCAAAATTCATGGCAATACCACATTATCCGTACTTATTGCTTAAGATGCGGGACCCAACGGTATCCTTTCTCTTGAAGCGATTTGAAGCGTGCTTTTGATCTATGACGTTCAGTAATCCAAATTGCGCCAAAGCACAAGCCGACAATGGAAGAAAAGAAATAGCCACAATTGCTGCGGAGATGAGCCAAGAAGGATTAGAAATACCGGCTAAAAAGCCCAACATCATCACACCACCAAAAGAAGCCAACGTCAAGCAAATCGATTTGGGCACCGACGATGCCTCCAAGACAGTAACCATCAGTGCTCACCTCTCGGCAAAATAGGAACTCGCGCTCACCAACTTTCTTCGAGACAACAAAGATATCTTCGCTTGGAAGCCGGCCGACATGCCAGGTGTCCCAAGAGAGTTGGCTGAACACAGAATTGATGTTAATAAAAACTCAAAGCCTATAAAGCAATGGCTACGACAATTCTCACCCGACAAAAAGGCAGCGATTAAAAAGAAATCACAAAACTAATGGCAGCCGGATTCATTAGAGAAATCCTTCATCCGGACTGGCTAGCAAACCCGGTCCTTGTGCAGAAGAAGAACACAGACGAGTGGCGTATAAATCGACTACGGGATCTCAACAAACATTGCCCAAAAGATCCATTCGGGCTACCACGCATTGACCAGATAGTCAACTCAACAGCGGGGTCTGCACTATTATCCTTTCTCGATTGCTATTTAGGGTATCACCAGATCGCATTAAAAGAACAAGACCAGAGCAAGACTTCTTTTATTACTCCGTTTGGTGCTTACTGTTACAAGACCATGTCGTTTGGACTAAAGAACGCTGGTGCCACATACCAAAGAGCTATCCAAACTTGCCTTGGAGATCAAATCGGTGAAAATGTGGAGGCATACGTGGATGATGTAGTGGTGAAAACAAAGAACCCAGACACTATGATTGAAGATTTAAAGCAAACTTTCGAAAACTTGAAGAGATGGAGATGGAAATTGAACCCAAATAAATGTGTATTCGGAGTTCCTTCAGGGCAACTACTCGGATTTTTGGTCAGTCAGCGCGGGATTGAAGCCAACACCAAGCAAATTCGAGCTATAACAGAAATGGGGCAACCTAGAAGTATCAAAGATGTACAGAAACTAACAGGATGCATGGCGGCCCTCAACCGTTTCATATCAAGACTCGGCGAAAAGGGGTTACCCTTCTTTAAACTACTAAAGAAGACAGACAAGTTTGAATGGACAAAGGAGGCCGACGAAGCTTTCAAGAAACTTAAGGCATATCTCACATCCTCACCAATTCTCACACCCCCAAGGAAAGACAAAGACATGATGCTATACATTGCGGCGACTACTATCAGAGGTCGACCGACAATAGTCGTGAAAGAGAAGAAGAAGGAGGGCGTGTGTATAAAGTACAACGACCCGTGTACTACATCAGCGAAGTATTATCTGAATCAAAAATCCGGTACCGCATGTACAAAAACTACTCTATGCCCTACTTATCACCTCACGCAGCTTCGCCACTATTTCAAAAGCCACAAGATTACCGTGGTGACAGACTTCCCTTCGGAGACATCTTACACAACAGAGATGCGACGGGGCGCATATCAAAGTGGGCGATTGAACTTGGAGCTCTTAACATCGACTTCACCCCACGGAAAGCAATCAAATCTCAAGCCCTTGCCGATTTTGTGGCCGAGTGGATAGAGATTCAGCAGCCTTTATCAGATATAATCCTTGACCAACTTGGAAGATGTACTTTGATGGGTTGCTCAAACTAGGCGAAGCCGGTGCGAAAGCGTTCTACTCATTTCTCCGTAAGGAAAACAACTCAAGTACGTCCTTCGAGATATTATGGCAAGCTACAAATAACGAAGCGAATATGAAGAAGCCCTCATCCACGGACTCACGAGTGGCAATTACCCTCGGAATAAAGAGATTACTCGTATATGGCGATTCAGCAGTAGTCATCAACCAAGTAAACAAAGATTGGGATTGCACAAAAGAAAACATGGGTGCTTACTGTGCTGAAATACGGAAACTTGAAAAACATTTCCAAGGATTAGAAATTTTACACGTCTGCGCGATTCCAACATTGCAGCAGATGTCCTTGCCAAGCTCGGATCAGATAGAGCAAAGGTTCCACCCGGCGTATTTATAGAAGAGCTATCAGTTCCCTCTATCAAACAACCCGGTGAGACAACTCACGAAATTCAGGCTAAAGGCGTTCAGATCTTGGTAATCAACACCTCATGGAGCCAAGTTTTCATCGACTATATCAAAGAAAATAAATTACCAAAGAGATAAAGCGAAGCCACCCAAGTTGTTCGCGAAGCAAAAACTACGTTTTAGTAGGAGATAGACTTTCTGAGAAGAGCGACATCATCGAGTACTCACGAAATGTGTTTCATTTGAAGAAGGCAAAGAGATCCTAGACGAGATACACTCAGGTTGCTGCGGAAATCATGCCGCTTCAAGGACACTGGTTGGAAAAGCATTTACCTTCGGATTCTACTGGGCCAACCGCTTTGAAAGACGCAGAAGAACTTGTCAAAAAATGCAAAGGTTGCCAAATGTTTGCAAGACAAGCCCATGTGCCAGCTCACAATCTTATCTGCATCCCACCCGCTTGGCCTTTTTCCTGCTGGGGGCTGGATCAAGTGGGACCCCTGAAGAAAGCAAAGGGCGGTTTCGAGTACATCTTTGTAGCAATCGACAAGTTCACCAAGTGGATTGAATACAAACCACTCGCGAAGTACAGTGCAACCAAAGCAGTCGAATTCATCCAAGAAATTACACACCACTTTGGCATGCCCAATCGAATCATCACAGATCTAGGCTCCCCCTTCACAGCTACAGAATTCAGAAGCTGGGCACAAGACTGTGGTTTCAGTATAGACTATGCGTCAGTTGCACATCCAGAAGCCAACGGACAAGTAGAAAGGGCTAATGGACTCATACTTGCGGATTAAAACCAAGGTTATCTGAAGAACTAGTGGACTATGGGTCCAAATGGATTGAAGAATTACCAAAAGTAGTATGGGGCTACGAACTCAAATAAGCGAGCAACAGGCCATTCACCCTTCTTCCTAGTTTACGGGTCAGAAGCCGTACTGCCTGCCGACTTGATCTGGACATCACCAAAGATAGAACAATATGATGAAGGAGAAGCGAACACACAAGAAGATTAGAACTCGACATTTCGGAAGAAGTCGAGTAAACGCTACCCTCAATCAGCCAGAGATACCTACAAGGTTTAAGACGGCACTACAACAAGAGTACCCATCCTCGATCACTACAAGTTGGAGACTTAGTGCTAAGAAGGATACAAAAAACCCGACGGACGACATAAGCTTCTCAATCCATGGGAAGGTCCGTTCATTGTCACAAAAGTCACCGGACCGAGCACATACAAGTTAATAACCAAGATGGAAAAGAAGTCAACAATACATGGCACATCGACCACTAAGAAGATTCTCTGGCGTAAAAACAACTCAAGATAAAAGAGATATGCAAGCCACAAGGGACCAACATTCACAATCGACGAAAAGACGATATTCTTCGACAACATATGTATTAGTTCATATTCATGATCAATAAAGATGATATTCATCCACGACATGTCTTGTCATGACTTCCAACGAGTTGTTTTCCCAAATAAAAAGCAAAATGGCTGAAAACATGCACGAGCATCCCGTAGAGAGCAAAATAGCTGAAAAGACGCTTGAGCCCGCCGATGAGGGTAGCAAAAAGCTAACACCCGAAATAAAAAGCAAAATGGCTGAAAACATGTCTGAGCATCCCGGCCGAGAGCAAAATAGCTGAAAACACGCTTGAGCCCACCAATGAGGGTAGCTAAAAGCTAACACCCAAAATGAAAAGCAAAATGGCTAAAAACATGCCTGAGCATCCCGCCCGAGAAACAAAATAGCTAAAAACACGCTTGAGCTCACCGATGAGGGGTAGCTAAAAGCTAACACCCGAAATAAAAAGCAAAATGGTGAAAACATGCACGAGCATCCCGACCGAGAGAAAAATAGCTAAAAAAAGCGCTTGAGCCCGCCCGATGAGGGTAGCTAAAAGCTAACACCAAAATAAAAAGCAAAATGGTGAAAACATGCACGAGCATCCCGGTACCGAGAGCAAAATAAATTGAAAAAGGCGCTTGAGCCCGCCGATGAGGGTAGCTAAAAGCTAACACCCAAAACTAGTCAACCGAAATTGAACTTCAAAAAGACCCTCCGGCTCTTCGTTCAAAAAGCAAGAGGCTCGGGGCTACATCCAGATAGGGAATACTTTTCCTCGAGAAAAAAGTACAAGCGCCACTCAAAAGGCAACATTCTATGCCGAGTCATTTTTTTCATAGCGCGTGTCAACACAAAGATTTACATCTAGCAAGTCACAGCGTGGACAAAGCACTCAACGGATCACAAAAGAGGAAGAAAAGAAAAGTGCTCGACAAATCGAGGGGTCTCGTCGAGGATAACACATAGAGTTGTTTGGTGGAGCGAAAACGAAAAGGACAAAATACTCGACAAGTCAAGTAACTTCGACCACACCGGGCAAAGAATACATCAACGAAAACAAAGAATCTTCATTTAAAGAGGAGTGTAATATTACAAGAAGTTGGTCAATCGGATCAAGCATTGTCATCGGGAAGGAAATGTCAATATTTAGACTATCTACAACCCTCTTCAAGCTAAACCTTCGACCTCGAGCTCCATCCTCTCAACGGCATCAAGGTATTCTTGGCTTTCACTTCCTCTGCTATCTTGGACAGGCGCCTCTGGAGCAAGGACCCGGACACTGGCTAGCACATTCTTGGTACATACTTGGGCACACTTCTTCGTGAACTCTTGAAACGAGTGAATCCGGGAATGAACTGCGCCCAAGATTGCCCGTCATCCGCTGGAGTCCGGAGAACATCGGCTACTGAACGAAAAGATTTCCACAAAACATTCCAATTTTCAGTAGCCGTCGCCAGCTTCCGGACAAGCCTTCAATAGTTTTTTGGGCCTGCACAAGATCTCTGTCAGCTCCGCGCCTAATCAGCTTAGCAAGGGCGAGTTCTTCCTCAGCATGAGTAATTACCTCCTCAGCCTTATTATGACTAGAGCGGACAAGAGCCTTCATTTCATCGATACTCTCCGAGAGCTTCTGCTTCTCAGCTCGGAGGACTAGACAAGACACCCAAGAACAAGTCAAAGGAAAAAAAAGTCAAAATACAAGAAAAAACAGGCAGAAACCCACGACACCTTTGCATTCATTCTTCGCAGACTCCACCGCGGTCTCCGTCTCCACTACCCGGGCACGAAGGGTCTTCTCCTCCTTTTGGTGCATTTGACGCTCTGTCTCCAACTCAGCCCGGAGAAGGTCGAGATTGGCTTTTAGAGCGTCCACCTCAGAAGACAACTTTCTCTCATTTTCGGATGAGAAAAGAAGCGAGAATGATCACGAGAGAAAGATCGAGCCAAAAGAGGCAAAAAAAAACAAGGCGTGGAGAGAAAAAAAAAGCGAGTATGCAAAAGAGGAACGGCGGTAAAACCTACCGGAGCTTTTCACCAAAAGAAGTCGCGAGGGTCGACAAAGCTCCCCAGTGCGTCAGCTCCGACAATCGATGGGTGGCATCGAACTGTTGCACCACGTCATCGGAAAAAGAAAGGACCGCCGGATGCAAGAGAAGGGAAGGAGAGGCGGATGGGGCGAAGAAGGAATGACCAAAGAAACCTCCGAGAAGCCGGAGTCAAACCCTCGAAGGACCCGGTAGCGCAGCAGCCACGATCACCTCCGGGCGCGCCAAGACCGCAACCGCCAGTAGCTCTAAAGCCCCCACAACAACTTCATCAACGAGAATCTTGTGAGTCCCGAGGCTTGGAACTTCGTTAGCACGGCGGGAGGCGGAGAAGAAGTCGATGAAGGAATGAGAGAAGACGAAACAACGAAAAGTGATAAAAGGAAGCACCGATAAGAACCAGGAGGAAGGAAAATAGAAGCCAAAAGATAAAGCTAGAATCTACTCACCCAACCACTTTCTTCTTCACGAAGCCAAGAGAAGGCCTCGCAGGAGGAACCACGACGGTGAAAACGTCCCGCCACTCGGCGATTTAGAGCGGAATAGCCGACAACGGAGCCGCGGAAGGAGCCGGGGCTGGAGACATGGAAGAACTCCATCTTTGGAGGAGCGGTAGAACTTCGATGCAGGGGCTTCCAAGGAACTCGACACCGGAGTTTCGAGAGAAGAAGTCGACACAGGAGCCTCGGAAGAACTCACACCCGGCCTCCGATTACTTCAAAAAGATCAAGACTAAAAGTCAAGACAAAGAAGAGAAATTCAACATAACAGAATATGAAAAGCAACTCACACGCCGCATGATGAGAGGTACTTCATCATCTTCTTCATCCTCGACCAAGGAAACCAGAGCACTGCTTTGAAAAGAGGATAAAAAGTAATCGGATTATGAGAGAGACAAGAAAATAAAAGAACAAGAGTATTAAATGTGCTCACCTAAGAGCATGCTAGCAACAAGCTGGAGTACACGAGAGAGTACTTGGTTTGCGAGGCTTCTTGGAGACAGGCGAGGCGGATGAAGACCCATCCATTCGCCCCCTCTTGGGGACTCTAGAGGACCGCGAGGACTAGACGAGAACATATTCTTCATATACATCAACAAATCCGGAAGAAACCCCGGAAGGGCGGTAGAGGTTTGGGACTTACTAATTGCGAGAAGTTCCAGACAAGTCTATCCCTAGTCTCCATACACGGAGGGAAAGCGTCGAGAGAGACCGGATTCGACAAAGTTCCGCCCAAACTCCTGTGAAAAAAGGATAAAACACCGAGACAAAGAAAAGCTAAGCAAGAACGGATGCAGCTAGAGTGCATAAAGTACTCAAACAAAAAGATAGACAACTCACAGCTGGGGGTGGGTTATTGGCTGAGAACTCGGTGACAGCAGGAGGAATGACGCTCACTCCTTTCAGCATCTTCTAGAGACGCTCGAGTACCTCCTCACCGGTCAGCTCAAGAGCTGGGACCATGCGTGAAGGATCCTCGGCCCCAGAATACTCAAAGCCAAGATGCTCCCGCTCTTTCAAAGGCTGAACCCGGTGACGAAGAAAGCTCGAAACAATACCAAAGCCGGTCAAACCCTGCTGCTTCAGCATGCTAATCCTATCAAGGAGTGGCTGGATCACTTGAATCTCAGCAGGCGATTCAAGCTTCTTGTCCCATCGGTCATTCACCACAGGACCAGATCCGGGATGAATGGCAAGGGAAGGGATTAAATTGGCAGCGTAAAACCACTCGGCACGCCAATCTTTTCTGAGAATCGACCAGGTCATAGTCAAAAACTTAATTTTGAGACCACGATGAAATCTGAATCCCGCAACCGCCAAGAACGCTGGTTTCTTCACGGCGGGGTTGAGGTTTCGAGATGAAAGAAAAAAGCGAAAAAGAGACAGAGAAGGAGGATTCAAGGAAAGCTTCATAAAGATGAGCAACGAAAGATGGAGAATGGCATTGGGGGTTAGGTGGTTCGGACTAATCCCGAAATAACCAAGAAACCGATGAAGGAAAGCGAAGCGGGAAGGCAAAGTCCGCGCGGACAAAGGAAACGAAAAGGACAATCTCACGGGACCGGAGCTGGAACCCGATGCTCGCGCCGGAACTCTCCATTCAGCGATGACTTTGCTTTGGATCAAGCCATCGCTAACGAGCTCATGTGATTGGTCTTCGCTTGTTGTTGGAGCCGGCCAAACCTTCTGAGCAGCCCTCATAGCCACGAACTCCTGGTTTTTGATCAAAGAAAGGGATGACTCCTCGTCTACGAAGGTCACCTGAGACTTGCTTGCGGTTTTCTTCTTTCCCATGAACTGGCGGAAGCAAAAAAGGCACTAAGGAAGATGAAGCTGGGATGATGGTGCTCGGGAGACGGCGACGATGGCGGCGGCGGATTTCTGAAAGCTAGGGTTTAAAGGCAAGAGCTGGGCAGCAAGGGTCTTTAAATAGATTTCTTAGTGATACAAACGGCCCACAAGGCCCGATAAAACACAGTGTGGGAACGCAACGGTCCATTTACCGACGCAGCTAAAACGATGGAGGGCACAAATCCACACAACAGTACAAACCAACGGGCAGATTTCAGACTTATCCGTCTAGCACCACGGCAGGGTTATCAGATCGCTACAAGAACAAATCGTCAAAACAAGAAGAAAGAAAGAAGAAAGAAAGGACTACCGCACAAGGAACAAAAGAACCCGGTTATTCAAAGAAAGAACTCGGTAATCTCATGAACAACAGGGATCACAACAGAAAAGTAAAAGACAACTCAAAAGACAAGATTCATTACATTACAAGCAGAAGATTACAAATCTTAAAGACAAGATTCGTTACATTACAAGCGACTTCAAAAATAGAAGATTACAAATCTTACAAGACCCAACAAACTCGGCACCACGAAAAGCAAGGTAGCAAAGAGGAACGCGGACACGGCTAGGCTCTGGAACGACTACGTGTCCCAAATTGCTACTCGGAAGGACAAACCGCCATCAGCTACACTGTTTTCTTCAAAGGAAGGACGCAGTGCACTCAAGGCGGAAATCGGCAGCACGGCAGGACAACATGGAGCAGAGAAGGCTAGCGGGCATCTGTCTACCCAAGACCGATGTGATACTGCATATGGTGTTGATCTGCACCGAACAGTCTCAAGACAGGCGACGAGGATCAACCCAGAACTGCCAGATGAAGAAACGGAAGCCCACATCACAAGACTTCCTCCAACTACCACCACATACATCCCGGCACAATCTTTGTCAGCGAGATTAGCCTACCTCTAATCCCTATCACAAGACTTCCTCCAGCTCGACAAGACACACAGGGAACTACAAAATATGCCCGGGGCTGCTCTACTTCACAAACTACCATGTTCATGACCACGAAGGTTTCAACGGAATATCCAATAGATGAAAACAAGCACTCCAGGGGACAGTATTATAGACCAAAGGAGCGGGCGCACATGGACTAGGAGTACCAACGAAATAAGCGACAAAGGACACGGTGAAAGGACGGGACTCAATAATGGACGACTCGGTGCGAGAGGAAAGCGATACTTTCTCGAAGCGGGCATATTCGGAAGAATATACCATCACAATACAACCCATGAACAAAAGGCATTTACACTCAACCACCACCATACAACTACATCGGCAATGACGAGACTATCAAAGAATACGCCAAGACCTCGCATCCGAGTTCTTCCTGAACAAAATAACACGAATATACGCTCGGGGGCTCGGCCAGCATCATAGCTTAATCAACACTAAGCTAGGGAGTTCGGCCCTCATTTCAACTACTCCCGGGGGCTCAGAACCAAAGACAAAAGACAAAAAGTACAAGAAACTCAAGACTACAACGACGACGACGCATCAAGACTCTTCATCCGACTTCTTTTCCAAAAGAAAAGAACTCGGAGAAAGCACGAGGCTGCGGGATACATAGCCCCAGAATTTTTTGAAGACAGGAATCTGGACCCTCCAACTTTTGCAAGCAAAAGCAAGAGGCTCGGGGCTACACTCGGTGAGTGCAATTTTATGAAAAATTGCACCCACCAAAAAAGAACCGGACATAGGCTCGGAGGTCGCACACCGCGAAACTACTACTCGGATGATGGTTTTAATCCAAGACTAAAGGGCAGCGCCTGAAAGACACCACGAAACTACTCGGATGATGGTTTAACCCAAGACTAAAGGGCCGCTTCGGAAAGACACCACAGAAACTACTCGGATGATGGTTTAACCCAAGACTAAAGGGCCGCTTCGGAAAGATACCACAGAAACTACTCGGATGATGGTTTAATCCAAGACTAAAGGGCCGCTTCGGAAAGATACCACAAAAACTACTCGGATGATGACAAAATTCAAGTCTCGGGGACTACTTCAGAACACAGATTTTCAAAACATATAGGGATCAAGACCCTCCAACTTTTTGTTCCAAATAGCAAGAGGCTCGGGGGCTACACTCGGTGAGTGCCCTTTTTCTCCGAAAAAGCGCGTCACCAAAAAAGACTTCCTCAACGCAGACCACTTCAAGACATTGCGACAAAAAAAGAACCCGGAACGAGCCATATCCGAGTTCTTTTGACAAAACTTCAGCGACAATCGAGCAACTTCAAGAAAAGATCCTCCAGCTCCTTGTTCCAAATAGCAAGAGGCTCGGGGCTACAACCAGATGGATGTACTTTTCTTCACAAAACACTCACCACTCGAAGGTCCCAAGAAGCGCTACAAGGTTTCACTCCGAGAAAGCACTTTCGGATAACATTTTGTTCCTACCTAACAAGACACAAGGAGCAAAGCGAGACTTTCACACTCAACCATGAAGTGCTCGGGGCTTGTCGATCACGGGACCTCAGGATACCCCTAAGAGAGATAAAAGATCTAGTTCAACTAGGATTCTTCCCATGTAATCTTAAATAGTAGAACTATTAAGTAATCCTACTAGGAAATCTCATTGTAAACTGACTAGGACTCTGGCCTCCTGACAATATAAAGGAGGGCAGGGCTCCTGAAAGAGAGGACAACAATTGTACAACATAACACTTCATAATCAATCCAACGCAAAAGGCCAACGCCGACTGGACGTAGGGTCGTTACTCGATCTACGATCGAGGGCCTGAACCAGGATAAATCGACTGTCTCTTGCGTTTACCATTGAGTTCAGCATACGCCGAAACCTGAACGATACTACCGCGGTACCCCCGTGGCAGGCTATCGGTGGTAAAACATCGACAGTACCTTCATTTGTTTGTACCGAGAACCTCCATACATATTTCAGCCATAGAAAGGGGGATGGCAGGGGGACCCCTATCGCCCATGCTATTCATTCTCACCATGGACCCGCTTCAGTGCCTGCTAGACATGGCAACATAGCATGTCGTCCTCACCGCCTTGCCCCTGCCAGCGGCAAGATGGAGAACTTCCATGTATGCTGATGATGCAGCAATTTTCATTAACCCACTCAAGGAAGATCTAGAGGCCACCACGACCATCTTGCATGAGTTTGGCAAAATCTCGGGCTTGCACATAAACTTGCAGAAGAGCTCAGTGCACCCAATTAGATGCCAAGATATCGACCTAGACCATGTCTTGCCTCCTTCATTGGGCTAAGAGAATCCTTCCCGTGCTGCTATCTAGGCTACAATTACATACAAGATCCTTGCAGAAGGTCCATGTACAACCCTTCATCAAGCGCATCGGCCAGAGGCTACCAAGTTGGAAAGGCAAGATGCTAAATAGAGCGGGTAGGCTAACTTTGGTCACCACGGTTCTGTCTTCGATGCTGACATACCACCTCACAGAGTTCCCACTTGTGGCTTGGGCAAGAATGAAGATTGATAAAATCAGAAGGTCCTTCCTATGGAAAGGAGATGAGAACGCCAATGGGGGACACTGCTTGGTGAATTGGGCGATAGTGTGCAAGCCTAAGGAGCTAGGAGGAATGGGAGTGCCGAACCTAGAAAGATTTGGGAGAGCTCTTCGCCTCCGATGGCTATGGATGGAATGGGTGGACGACTCAAAGCCATGGGTAGGAACGGATGTACCATGCAATAACATAGACCGCCTCCTTTTCAACTCCTCTACCATAGTCACAATTGGAAACGATAACAAGGCTCGCTTCTGGCATCATAGTTGGCTTGGCTCCACACCTATTCCATCTAGTGCGCAAGAAGAATAGGACAGTGCGTCAGGGACTACAGAATGGCAATTGGATTTGATCACTGCGGGCGCATGTGACAACAACAACACAGCTCCAAGAATTTATTGGGCTTTGGATCAGATTGCAAGGGGTGCAGCTGCAATCTGATGTGCAGGACATAGTCATTTGGAAGTGGACAGACGATGGAGTTTACTCCACACGTTCGGCATACTTGATTCAATTTAGAGGATCCCATAAAAAATTCAAGCACGAACTCATCTGGAAGGTGCAAGCAGAAAACAAATGCAAAGTGCACGCTTGGATCCTAATGCACAACAAAGTCCTAACAGCAGACAACCTGCAAAAGAGGGGATGGTCTCATCAGGAATATTGTGTTTTGTGTAATGGACCTTTGGAGACAGGGCTTCATCTCTCTTTGCTTTGCCCCTTTGCAAAGGCCGTTTGGGGCCAAGTGTTGTCTTGGGAAAATTTCATGGTGCAGCTACCGCAGCAGGACCATGCCTGCATTGCTGAATGGTGGGAAGATGCAGCAAGCAAGTTCCCAAAACAAGAACGCAGATGTTTCAATGGTGTACTAATATATATTGTGTGGAACTTGTGGAAGGAGAAGAATAGGAGGATTTTTTAGAACGAGTTCAAGACGGCACAGCAGGTTGCCTCATTGACCAAAGAGGACATTGTGCAAAGGCGCAGGGCTTTTTCCTTTGCAGGGTGAAAAAACTGATGGCAAGAGGGGCGTATCTACTTTGGTCCTAGGACCAGTGTGATTGGCCCAATGGGTGCCATGTGAATATAAAACACTCTCTTTCCTATACTTAATTGAGCGGTAGAGCTCCTGCCTTTTCTTTCAAAAAAAACCTCCATATATATTATTCCTTTGGATCTAAAAAATAGCCATTGCTTCATTGAGTCTTGACTGTGAATTTTGAGTGACCTTTATATGATTTATGTGGCATTGTAAACTGACAATGTTCCATTTAAGAATGCCTGTACTTATATGTTGCCCCACATTTTGTTAACTTACTCAACAAGTTTCCATAGTAGTATATGTCAGGCACTGGTAGGGTCATAGAAGTTTCATCACAACTATGTAAGGTCTATCTGGTTTACTGAGTTCCTTTAATGTTAATGTCTGCTTCTAGACATGTGGTTTCCATCACAATTACCTCTCTGTACAGAAGCTATGTCACATGTTTTAATGTTGATTGATAGAATAATCTGCCTCAAGAACCTGCAAGTCACTGTTAATATATATTCTTAATATGATCCATTTTACATGATAGATTACAGACCATATTACTACTATTATGAGACATGTTTTAAAGTTGATTGATAGAATAATCTATCCAGTGATTTTATTTCAAATTGCAACAAGCACTATAATTTTTAGGTTTGGTACTTTCTTTCGCATTTCAGTGAGAAGGTTATGCTCATTTAATATGAAAAACACAAAGAAGTTGGAAGTGTACAAACTTGGTTTGTAAATATATAGATTTCACTTATCTTGACCATTGTAATGTTGGAGGAAAAATGTCAAGCTAGACCAAATGCTTACTTGGAGCAGGTTAATCTGTATACAAAAATAAAAATAAAGATATCCAGGATAATATGATAAGAAAACTGTTAGATATGTATATATTTAGGGGTTTAAATGTAATTGTACTGAGCTCCTTGCGACTATATATATGAAAGTCACCACTTCCTAATGGAGTGGGGTGTTCTGCTCTCTCTTTGTCTTTGTACGTGGTATCAGCCGCCTAGGTTGTCTTCCTGCCCTCCCCCACCACCTCCACCGCGCTGCTGCTTGCGTCAGCCCTTCTCCCCACTGCCAACGTCGGCCGTGTGGCACCTCCCTTCTCTCCTTCCTCTATCTGTTTCCGGTGGCCTCTTCTCCCTCCATTTCGGGCAGCCTCTTATCCCTCCGCGCACACCGTCAGCTATGCGCGCAATCCTCTAATCTGTGTGCACCTTCCTCTCCGGACCGCCTTCCACTCGTGCCTGATCTCCCAAGCCGCCGCGCTGCTCGTCAGTCCTCTGCTCCTCCTCCCGCTCGTGGCTAGGCACGCATGTGTCTCCTCCGCGCGCAACTCGCTCCACAGAACTCATCGCCACGTGGACGCGCCTTCTCTCTCTATCTCTTTCGTGCAGTCATGTGCGTATCTCCTTTCCGCCTTCTGCGTGTCGTCGCCCCTCATGCTAGGACCCATGCATGGTCTTCCATTCCGTGTGGGAACCGCACCCTCCTATTCCACCTACCTCCCCTGCGCGATCAGAGACTGAGCTATCCCTACTCTTCTCTCCCATAATGTCACGTTCTGCGCTCTGCTCCAGTGCAACATAAGCTCTTGCGACATACGCGTCTTGCCTCCTCGTCCCGCGCCCCCTCCACTTGCGCAACACCCTGCTCTTCCCTGCACGCGATCGCGTGTGGCTTCCTTCTTTCCCACGCAATGTGGTCTCCTTCCCGTCGATCCTATGACACAGTACTCCCTCCCCCACTCGTGATCGCGTCCCTTCCCCTGCTCGTGATCCCGCGCAGCGCGACTCGTGTGGCCCGACTCAGCCCTTGCTACTCACGATCGAGCATGTTCCTCATCCTGCCTGTGACTCGCTCGCCCCTCCCTTCCCAGCGTGCCTCGTAGACCTCCTCTCCCATCTCCTTCCTTGCGCTCACATAGCTCAAATGCAAGACCTCTTCCCAGCCACTCCTTCCCTCTCTGTTGGTTTCCCGTGATTAAGCGCAACTCCCTCTTCTCGCATGCGCAACCTTTCTGTGCCCGCGCATCTCACAAATCACGTCGCCTCCAGCGCGCATCTGCTTCCCCTCCACATCCGTCCACTCTACGCACCATGTCGGGCACTCACTCTACCTCTAGTCCTCTGCCTTGCCAGCAGCTGCAGCACCCGGCCTGGCACGGCCCCGGCATTCTTGGGCTAGCTCCATAGACCCTTGTGGCCTTTACGCCCCTACAGACTTGTCATTCGCCGTGTCCCCCAGAGCAGGCAAACCCTTGGGTCCTTGACACAGGCGCGACCTCCCATATGTCGACAACCGATGGTATACTTCTCTCTCGCCTTCCTTCCTCTCCTCTTCACACCACTGTGGGCAATGGCAACAATCTCCCTGTTTTGTCATGAGGCACTTCTACTTTACCCACAACACACTCAAATTTTGTCTTGAATAATGTCCTTGTCATACCTTCATTAATTTGTAACCTTCTTTCAGTTCGTCAATTTACTCGCGACTACCATTGTTCTTTCGAATTTGAAGCAATGGGTTTCTCCATTAAAAATCTCCACTCTAGGCAAGTGACCCTTCGCTGCAACAGCAACGGTGACCTCTACACTTTCCCAACTATCCCTGACATTGCCGCTGCCCATGCCAACCTTGCTTTGTCGACAGCTTTGGGGCATCGCCGCCTTGGCCATCCTGCTCCTAAAGCTGTTCGCACCCTACAGAATATGTCAGCCATCTCCTGTAATAAGCAAGATAACTCCCTGTGTCATGCATGTCAGCTTGGCAAACACACATGTCTACCCTTTGCTCCATCAGCATCCACAACATCAGAACCCTTTGCTCTCCTTCACTGTGATGTCTGAACTTCTCTAGTCCTTAGCAACACAGGTTATAAATATTATTTGGTCATCCTTAACGATTTCACTCATTTCTACTGGACCTTTCCGTTGCACCAAAAATCTGAAGTCTATGGTCAATTTGTTGATTTTGTTGCCCATGTTCAGACTCAGTTTAACTCTATTCCCAAGTGTTTTTTGACAATGACACCGAGTTCATCAATAATGAAATGTCTACCATCTTGGCCAGTCGTGGCATTCTGCTTCGCCATCTTGCCCCTACACTTCCCGGCAACATGGCAAAGCTGAGCATATGCTTCGCACCATCAACAACACCATATGCACCCTTCCCATCCATGCTTCCATGCCGCCAACCTTCCGGGCCGAGGCACTTGCTAAGCCACTATGTGCTTAATCAGCACCCCTCTTCTTCTATTGGCAACAAAATCCCAAACTAGCTCCTTCATGGCACTTTTCTGGATTACTCCCACCTTCGCGTGTTTGGCTATCTATGTTATCCTAACCTCAGTGCCACAACTCCCCACAAACTTGCACCTCGTTCCGCACCTTGCATTTTTCTCGGGTATCCATCTAACCACAAGGGTTACCGGTGCCTTGACATCCTTTCACGACGACTTATCATCTCCCAACATGTCGTGTTCGACGAGTCGGTGTTTTCGTACGCTGCTACATCATCTGGTGCATCTTCACTTGACTTTTTGTTGCAGGATGCTTCTTTCTACTGTGTCGGTTGCTCCACCTTCAGGTGTCGAGTAGCCACCCTCCTCTTCAGCCGCTCCTACACCTGCTCCCTCTCTCAGCGGGGACGAGCAGCCCGTCCAAGCAATCCTCTATGCTGGCCCCCTCCACCTACCCGACCGCATCCCATCGGCTGCCCCTGCCCCTATGGAGAGGGTCCCTGCCACCGCACCGCCGCTGGGTGGGTCCCCTGCTGCTCCACGCCCAGATGGATCGGGCCGATTTGGTCTCACCTACCAGCGGCAACCTCGACCGGTCCCCATGACTCCAACGACAACGGCGTCGACTTTGGCGCCAATGGTGCCATCCTCCTCCACTAACCCGGTGCCCATGGTACCGCCCCTGGCGCAGAATGTGCACCTAGCGCCTAGTGACGCGGTCTTAGACCGACAGCCTACGTCCAATGGATCACCTCAACCTCTCCGCCACGACTGCCTCGCCAATTCCAGCGATCCGAACTGGCGCACTACAATGGCTGAGGAGTACAATGCTCTCATCACCAACAGTACCTGGCCCCGTGTACCTCGACCGCCTAGTGCCAATGCGGTCACTGGCAAATGGCTGTTCAGACACAAGTACCACTCTGACGGCTCCCTCGCCTAGCACAAGGCACGTTGGGTGGTCCGCAGCTTCTCACAGCAGGCCGGCATCGACTATGATGAGACGCTCAGTTTGGTTGTCAAACCGGCGATGATCCGCACCGTCCTCAGCATTGCCGCCTCACGTGCTTGGCCCATCCATCAGCTGGACGTGAAGAACGCCTTCCTCCATGACCACCTCGAGGAGACTGCTACTGCCAGCAGTCGTCTGGCTTCGTCGACCCCGCCAAACCTGACTATGTTTGTCTCCTGCAAAAGTCCTTGTATGGGCTCAAGCAGGCACCCAGGGCCTGGAACCAGCGCTTCGCCACGTACATCTGTAGCATGGGCTTCAATGCGTCTGTGTCCGACGCATCTCTGTTTGTCTACAAAGATAGAGATCACATCACATACCTACTCCTCTACGTCAACGACATCATTCTCACAACGTCGTCCCAAGAGTTGCTACAACTCATCACGACACGCCTCCACTCCGTGTTCACCATGACAGATCTCGGTGACCTTCACCACTTCCTCGGCATCTCTATGACACGCGGCAGCTCAGGGCTGTTCTTGTCGCAGCGTCAGTGCGCTGTCGACCTTCTCCGGCGGGCTAGCATGTCTGAATGCCATCCCACTGCCATGCCCGTGGATGCTCGGAACAAGCTGTCCGCCACCACAGGAGCCCCGGTGGCTAACCCCTCTGAGTACCGGAGTCTCGCTAGTGCCCTTCAGTACCTCACTCTGACATGGCCTGATTTGGCATATGCTGTTCAGCAAGTGTGCTTGTTCATGCATGATCCCCCCCGAGCCTCACTTCGCGCTGATCAAGCGCATCCTCCGGTACATCAAGGGCTCCCTCTCCGCTGGTCTTCACATAGGCACCGGACCCATCGGCCAGCTCACCGCCTAGTCTGACGCTGACTGGGCGGGCTGCCCCGACAACCTGGTGTCCTGGTCCGCCAAGTGACCGAACACTGTCTCTCGCTCTAGTGCTGAAGCAGAGTACCGTGTTGTCGCCCATGCCGTTGCTGAGTGCTGCTAGCTATGCCAGCTTCTATAGGAGCTCCATCTACCGCTTCCCTCCACCACGGTTGTCTTCTGTGACAACGTCAGTGCTATCTACATGACAACCAACCCTGTTCATCACCGACGGACCAAGCACATCGAGATCGATATCCATTTCGTTCGCGAGAAGGTCGCGCTTGGTGAAGTTCGTGTACTACATGTGCCATCCTCGCATCAGTTCGCGGACATCATGACTAAGAGCCTATGTGTACAGTTATTCATTGATTTCCGGTCCAGTCTATACGTCCGTGAACCTCCTGCTACGATTGCGGGGGTGTTAGATATGTATATATTTAGGGTTTAAATGTAATTGTACTGAGCTTCTTGCGAATATATATATATATGAAAGTCACCCCTCGCTAATGGAGTGAGGTGTTCTGCTCCCTATTTGTCTTTCTACAAAAACTAATCTAACAGCAGATAAGAACAAAAGCTCCTAGCAGCGGTTGAAAACAGAGGCCTCATTACCATTTTGCACTGTAGACATGTAATTAATTATGTAATACCAAAAACATTTGTTAAAAAAACAAATCAAACTTTTACAAATTGTAATGATGCAGTAAAATACTAAACAATCCAAATATTATTTTTTTTAAAAATATGTAAATGTTCATTTTGTAGAAAAAATCAACAATAACCTAAGCTGTAGATCTGTTTTGGCATAAGGCCTAGACTCGTTGATCATGTGCTTATTGGTGCTAGAACTGTACAAGCTAGTAGTCATCAAAGAAGATCCTAGGATTTCAATCAAGAAACAAAAAGGAAAAACTATTCAAGAATTTGATCATAAGGAAATAACTTTTTTTTCTGAGGATAAGAGCAAAACAATTCAACAGAAAACATAAATCCGTGAAGAACAAATACCGGATCTAAAGATGTAGACATGAATTCCCAGGTAAAAAATTGGAGGGGGAGGAGCCGCGGAGAGAGAGATGAGAGAGAGGAGCGGCAGCGGGGAGAGAGAGGAGAGAGCGGAGTGGCAACGGGGGAGAGAGAGATAGAGAGAGAGGGAGGGAGAGAGGAGCCGCGTCGTGGAGAGAGATGAGAGAGAGGAGCAGCGGAGGGGAGAGAGAGAGAGAGAGGAGAGCGGCGTCCGGGAGAGAAAGAGGAGAGCGGAGGCGGGGAGAGAGAGGGAGAGAGAAGGGTAGACTATAAGTGTGGTGACCAAATTACCCTTATGTGCTGGGAGAGAAAACTGCCGACCGGTACGCATCTCAAAGCAGTCCACAGCAACGTATGGTCCAGTTAACCCTGGTGTCCACAGGGGCATGTGAAATTTTCGCGTTGGCTGTGATGAGCGACCCTCCCAGAGCTAGTGCTAGATCTTCAGCTACTACTGCTAATTGAGGGTGTTCTTCAGGGTTTGTGCTTCCAGATGCAAGAGCCTTGAAGAGGTAGCTATACTCCTCGTGGGACAAGCAATTCAGATGAACTGGCTTTACGGTCCCAAACTGCCATAGTTCTGCAATTCTGCTTATGATTATGATCTTGCTTCCTCTCCCCATCTGCTTATTTACTGATGAATAAAAATTCAACCAGCCCTCCTTATCCACATCTGATGTAAACTCGACGACGACCAAGGACCTCCCTGCTCCTACTACCTGGTGCTCCATAATTCTCCAGATGTTCTCACCACTCATGTTGAAAATTGACGATAATTTCGACCTGACCTTCTCATTATTGCACACATGCGCAACTAGGGTTTTCTTACCCACTCTACTGCCTCCAAGAATTGGAAGAACAGCCGGAGAAATGGGGGGCATATTTTCTTGTAGCAAGAAATTGATGACGCGCTGCTTTTCCACATGACGACCAAACATGAAGTGATCGATGTAAACATACGAGTCGTAGGGGCCACGGAACATGCGTTCGCACCCCCCAAGAAGCAACACAAACTCTTGCATATTGGAAACAGTAGACTCTAGATTATCCAGTGTAATTTGAAGCTCATTTATGTCTGATGAAGTGCACATCATGGCACGGAGTCTTCGCTTAATACAAGTGGTGAAGGACAATTAATTGAAGTTACTGCTAACCTCGCTTTCAGTCGTGGAGGAGCGACAAAGAGTAGTCCTGGTAGCCTTGGTACATGACCTCCACAAGCTTCTTGAGCTGAAGCGGCATCTTTGAGTTGGTGATGTATCGAACCTCGGCCTCCTCCACGATCATATGAGCTCTAACAACTAGATCTTGCAGCCTTTTCATCTTCTTCCCCAACTGCTCTTCACTTTTGTACTCGTTGAACAAGAAGGACATGAACCGGTTAACGAGTTCACCTGCAACTGCAGATACAAGCAGCTCCATCTCAATTTTCTTTCTTCGCTAGCTGCGCCTCTCTCTCGCTGAGATCTCTGAAAGTTTGAGTGTATTTATCCTTTGAATTCGGTCTTTTTATGTGGACGAGAGCAGAGCCGAGTTCGGTCAACGAATGCTACCTGCTACGCATTGGAACATCAATTGCCACCTATAATCATCAGCATGTTCGGTTGACTGGTTCGTTTCGTTACTGGTTCATGAAGAAGTACTGCTGGCTAGTCTGTGTGAGAGAAAAATACTGTTTCATCTGAAAATTTACGATCGTTTACGATAAGCCACAGCCAAATGAACAGGTTGCATGTTCATTTGTTTGGTTTCTTCAGTGGCCAGGGAACAGGGGCCAAGTCAGGATAAAATACAGCCAGCAGGATCGGTCCAAACACACACAGTACTAACTATGATAATAGAATACTACGAAAAATGTTAATAGCAGATGATATAGTCGCATAATATTATGGACAATTTCAACGTGTTGGCTTCTCTTTAAACCCGCTGCGGCTATGACTGTATTAGTTTCGAAGCAGCAGCTATAACAGTGTCCAGCAGTTTAGAAACTGCAGCCACAGTAGCTCCTGCAGCCAAGCGTACATGACTATTAGAAGCTCGCACATTATCGACATATAAATATTATTCTCACTACCAAGACCATTTTATTGTGTTAAATTGCAATCAACGGGTAATTAACCAATTCTATTAAATTATAAAATTTGTAAGCCTCAAAATAATTATGCAATTTAGAATTTACCTCGTTAAAACACTCGCTGAGTTATATAAGCTGCAAATAAATAATTTGGTTTATGTAATCATCAATATCTTTTTCGCAGGACTTTTCCAAAAACGTAGAAGCTAGAAAAAGCCATGTTTTGGTGGATTCGCTTCTTGCCACAAAACGAGCTCAGCTCCACTATTTTTTTATTTGCATCTGACTTGAGAAGCCGTTCTCTTGTACACTTATTTCACTACCGCTGATAGGATTTGTAGAGATGGCTAGGAAGCCTTTATAGAGGCGGCTGACAGTCTTTATTTTTGTCTCTACTAATCATTAATTTGCAGAGACGGTTATCCAGCCACCTCTAATAATCAAATTTCAGGGACGGCTTGGAACAGAAGTCGCCTAGACAAATCGATTCATAGAAACAGTTGCATCAACCTCACGCGTATCTCTTCTAACAACTCCACCCATAAGAGTATCTCCAAAAGACTTTGTATATGCTCTCGTGATGTCTGGTTTAGAGATTTTCTAAAAAAACTACTCCCAACAACTTTGGTATCTGGTTTTCTAAAATCGTGAGCGCTCTCAGTCAGGAGAATTGGCGAGGGGGCGTCGCTCGCCTCCTCCTCTCCTCCATAAACATTAAAATCAGTTTCAAATAAAAAAAACATTAAACTCCCGTGCGCAGTCCAGCCCGCCGGTGGGTGGGAGCAGCAGGAGGCGGTGTCTATGACTTCGTTAGAAAATGCCGGTATGCTCTGGCCTACCTGACGGCCTCTCTGCAGCCGGCAGCTGTACCTGGCTAGCTGCTGCCGTTCCTGGTCGGGCCTGCCGCCTGAACGTGGTAGCCCCTTGAGCCCTTCCTGGCCAACGAATAAATTGCCAGACATTCAGCAAGCCGGCAGAACTCTGATAGGGGCACCGTGACGTGGTAGCCCCATAAACCCTTCCTGGCGGCACCGTGATAGGAGCGAATGGCGGCTCATGGTTGAGCGTTGAGGGCACGCCACCGATGACAGGGCTCGCCCATGTTGGACTGGATCACCATGTGGCGCATGTGAACAATGATAAATAGATCCGTTGACGTGGCCAATTAAATTCGGATTGGAGAGAGGATCAAAGAAGCTGTTACGGTGTTCCAGTAATTTGGAGAGCTATCTATTTTGGAGATCCTCTAAATTGTGATTTTTGGAGATCCATTTTACAAGATCTCTTGGATATGCTCTAAGTCACTTATTTCCATATAAAATATTCTTTCTCCTCGTATTATCTTCATCTAATTTTAAAATGAGTGTTTCGGACCCTAAACAAATTCAAATGAAAAAGTTTTCAACTGCAAAGTTGTCGATATCATCAAGATTTACATCTTTGATTTTGGTCATTTCTTCATCCGAGGTTATATGAAAATTTTGAATTTCAAATGTGATAAATTGAAACATAATTTTTCTTAGATAGATGATTTTAAATGAAAAAGTTATCAACTACAAAGTTATGTAAGTCTTCGGATCTACAACTTTGATTTTGGTGGTTTCTCCATCTGAGATCATTTGAAAAATTCAAATTTTACTGTTATGCATTTATTTTAAAGACGGCTCTAGATCCTGTCGCCTATACAAATCGATTTTTAGAGGTGGCAGCTCTAGATCCAGCCGTCTCTATAAATTTATTTGCAGAGGTGGAGCCGCTTCTAATGATGTGGGCATTTGTTGAGGCATTTGAAAATAGCAGCCAACTCTATAAATGCTTTTCTTGTGGCCGCTCGGTTCGGATTGATTTGTAGAGGTAGCTGTAGATTGAGGCGCATCCATTTAAAAAGGAGGCGTTGTCCATAAAAAAGTTCATTCTTGAAAATTTCAAGAAATAATAATGCACATTCAAGAGAATACAACAAGAATTCAGATAGTAATAAAAATGTGTATTTGCCACAAGAGTTGCCTGCTCAATTCATGTAATAGATCGATTGTAACACCCTAAAAGTTATATCTTTCCAAAATAGCTAAATTGATTTAATTATGCAATTACATGAGCATTCAAACATAGAAAAATAATATTTTTTTGTTGAATTAATCATAAGGCTAGGAACATGTTGTTGCATTCATGCTGCTGCACTTTTATTTCTATGATGACTGGTTTTTACCAAAAGTGAAAAGGAATTCAAAATCCATTTAAAAATAGCTTTGTAAAAATTCTGAAAATAAAAAGAAAAGGCGAAGCCTTCCCTCCCTCTCTCTCTCGACTTTCGGTCTGTTGGCCCACCCTCTAACCCGCAGCCTAGCATTCCCTTATGACCCACTCAACCAGG
Organism: Miscanthus lutarioriparius; assembly: GCA_904845875.1. NCBI lineage: Eukaryota > Viridiplantae > Streptophyta > Magnoliopsida > Poales > Poaceae > Miscanthus > Miscanthus lutarioriparius. The sequence goes on along the minus strand of CAJGYO010000001.1, from coordinate 66,863,460 downwards.
CCGGCCCAGCTAGACCGAGCACGCGCGGCATCTCCCTCTCTCTCTCTGTTTCTCTGACCGGCAGACCCCGCCTCACTGACTCGCTGACCGGTGGGCCCGATCCATCAGCCACACACCCTGCCTTCCTTTCTTCTACCTCCGGCTCCTTCCTAAATCGAACGCCAGCGCTTTCCTTTCCTAGACGAGCTCGATCCGAGCTTGGATCTTCACCTTCCATCGATGGCGCAACCTTTGGGCTATATAAGTTCCCCCCCCCGCACCCCTCCGCCTTCATTCGAGCTCGAGCAGTTGCGCCACCGCCTGAAACCCTAATCCCTCGCCGCCGAACTCGTTCCATCGCTTCGCTGCCACCGTAAGCTCGCCACGGAGCTTTTCCGTACCATGGGCACACCTTTGGAGCTTTTCTCTTTTTTATCGCTTTTGGTTGGTCGCTAATCACCACCGACGTATGCAGGTTCCTGCCGTCCACTGTTTCCGAGCCCCGCACCATCTTCGTCCGCTCCTCGCCTCTGTGATTCGCCATGGTGAGTTCGCCGTCTTCTGCTGTTTCTTCCTATGCTTTCCTCGAGCCAAACCATGGCCTCTAGGGCTGGTTCCAAGATCGCCAACAAGGTCCACTCACCGTTGGCCATGGCAGCCGCCGTGCTGGTCATCTTCTCCAAGTGATAGCCCTCTCTATTCCCCTCTGATCTAATCCGAAGCATCCAAATCAAATCCAACCGCCCAGATCACACCATACCCTTTTGTCAGGCACTTTTGCTAAAGAGTCCCTTCGCTTTTCCAGATTTAGACCCTCCATCCTCGGTTTTGATTTAATCCCGGTTTTAATTATTTTAAATTGAAAATAGTTCGCGTTATTTACAGATCTACCATCTAGAGCCCAATTTCATCATATCTTACCCATTTTAGATCCAATCTGAGTGCAATTTATGTCTATGTGATCGTAGCAACGTGTAGATTAGATTTATAAACTTTTCAACATCTTTTACCTCTGTTAGTGTACTGCTCTAATCTATAGCCTTTTGTTTGCTTTGCATGATTGTCTCTGGATGCTTGTATGTTGCTGTGTTGATCAAGTATAGACGGTGAGCACTATGTTGGTGACCTGGAGTTCTTTGACGAGCAGGATCAATAGGAATTCACTAAGCAAGGCAAGTATAGCATGGGATCATCCTTGTTGTTCTATTCACCATTAATCACTTAATTATATGCATGTGTCTAATTTGTTACCCATAAGGACATCCTAGTTAATTGCTATCTTGTACCTTGATACCTATGGGATCACTTCCATATGGGTAGTTTTGCTAGTGCTCCATCTAATTATACATGATCTGAATGATGACTAATGACTTTATGCAACAAAGGTTAAAACTTGCTTTTTAGCAACAAGGAACAAGGGGGCTAGAGCATAGTTTTTGTGATGCTCCAGATTCCTCTCCCTTAGGATTTATCTGTGAGCAAAATCTGGGACTTATAGTACAACCGTGAGAGCTACATGGCTCTGGTTTTAGTTCAGTAGTTGGACATTTTCTAGTTTGTTAGAGGTTACCGAAAGGCGCAAATGGGGTGGGTTTCGGGTTGGGTGTAGTGCGGTCTCTATCCTTATGTGTATAGCCTGCGTGGAATGTACCATCGGGAAGGGAAGCTCTACATTTACAGGGCATAGAAAGACTTCATAGTGTACCATGTCTGCTCACCTTGGGAGTGTTAGGGGGTCGACGGGCCTCGGGCAAATAGGAATCACGACTCACGGTGAAAGTGTACAACCTCTGCAGAGTGTAAAACTGTTATAATAGCCGTGCTCACGGTCACGAGCGGCCTGGAAAATTAACGGAATAGAGGATTACTTATGTTGTTGATTAATTATGAGATACAATGTTGCTTCATATGATCATGTGGTTTAACTTGGGCTTAAGCACAACTATATGCTAAATTAATGCTGAAATTGTGACTTATTAAAATGTTGACCGTAGTAAACCAATGTCATCCTTTTGAGCTTCATAAGCCCATATTATTCTTGTTGAGTATGAGATGTACTTACGCTTGTTTATATTTACTACTTGGATAAAAATCTTGGATGGGTAACAGATGGCATTGGTTATAAGGATTTTTCTGAGGATTACTAGACTTGTGGTCAATCAGTTGATGTCCCTGTGATATAGAGCTACCGCGAGAGCTATCTTTACTTTTTCGCTATGTTTATGTAAAGAGTATGTGATGGATAATATTCCTGATGTAATAAACACCTGTGATGGTACCTTTTGTAATTTGTCGGCTTATGTGTGTGACTGATTTCTGGGCGCACAGAAAATTATGCATTCAATTTTATCCTTAAAATTGGGTGTGACATAGATGACAAGAATTCATGTAGAAATAAATTATGTATTTGTTTTCTCTTCTTAATATAATGACACAACTCTCCTGCGTGTTCGAGAAAAAAAGAATAAATAAAATATTTTAGAGGCAACTATCATCTTTAACTTCAAATAAGCACACAACATATGCAAAAAAAGATTTAATCACACATAATGTTCATCCACCATGTATGAAGTTGTCCATCCTTTCAGTCAAGTAGATCTTTCAATAGACCTAAGAGCATGTAGGATTGCCACGTCTTGAACACTAAAATAGTGCTGACGATTCGGGGAGAAAAAGGGTGCGCGCAGGAAGAGGGGTGGGTGTGGGTACGCGCGGGCGGGTATAGAATCGTCGGAGGAAAAATATGTTATAGTATCCAAGTCTTCTTCAGGTTCAGGCAAGCTAGGTCGATGGCATGCATTTACATATCACCAACAGGTAGTCTTCAAACAGCCACAAATGGAATTCAACACCATAAGAACATACAGTGTATAGATCTCAGCTTGTGAGGACATCTCTAACACCTGGAAATATAACAGAAGAAAATTTATTTAGATAGCATCACAGATCATATACAACTACACTATACCACTACTTAGCTTTTTTGGCTGGAATTCCCACAATCCACCTTTGTGAAGGGCACAAACTAAAACACCCATGAGGAATATACACATATCCTGACTAAAAAAGCCCTTACTGTTCTTCAGATCAGGCTCAATCTGAGCATGTTTAGGGCCTAGGTTAAGTGGTATGCATGTTTTTGAGCATATATCAAAGGAAGCACAAAAAACGATCAGCCATAGCAAGACTAAGAAACTGAAGATAAGATATTCTAGATTTTATAATCAGGCATGTCATGAATATGCAATCTGAAATCTGCATGAATAAGTCAGTATCATAATACAAGAAAAATTGATGGAGTGTACACAAAATGTTTTTTTTAATGATTGGTTAATGGTGTCTACCTGATATGTGCCCTGCTGACATATATAACTGGCTTAGCACCTTCTCGTCTGGTCCTTGCCCTATAATTCTTCTAATCAATCCCAATACAATGACTAAAGAAAGAATTCCATCATCAAGGTACACGGACGATCCTCTCTGCCAGAAGGACAGAAAGCACTGGCTGAGGAAATCATTTCAGTTCAAATGTGGGGCATCAGTAAATACCATGAGAACAGGACAATAGGTAATTAGCGTAAGCATGCGACAATAGTTAATTGGCCTAAGCGCGGACCAATATGTAATTGGCAATGTCAATGCTCTGCTTATTTTGGACAATGGAAAGCAGACATTGGCCTATTATTTTACTTCGAACTCCTTTCATTTCACTTCAAGTTTGATACTTCTGAGATAAAGATATGTTGGTACAGAATTTTTCGCAAGTCATTTATTTTAATTCCTTTCTTTCCTTGTTTAAATTGATCATATTTTACCTTAACTTGTTAAGATCTGTTGCTATCTTATAACTGACACGATAAAATTCTGTTTTAAAGCCAAATATGACTCCTGCACATAATCATGCAATGACAGGAAGATGAAAAACAATTACACAAAAAGGGCATCTTCACCTTAGGTAGAGCAATCCATTTTTTTCCTGAAATTTTCCTACAGTAGATGCTGAGCAATCCAGTGTTTTTTCCTGAACTTTTCCTTCAGTAGAAGTAGATGCTGGTTCCAATTTTCAAACATCTACACATGGACAAAAATTATTATGTTTCTTACACTCTTGTGTACAGTCTTTCAGTAAAAAGAATGAAATATTTAGAGCTTGTTCAAGTTTCTATATATATGAACAAGCAGCTAGTTTTGTATACATCAAGGTGGTTGACTACTACACCAATAAGATGGATTACGAAATGAACACTTTACAGCACATCACACCTTTATTCAAAAGTTCATTGATAAAAGAGAAACATTGAAAAATTGAAAATTTTGGAGAAACAATAGTGTACATTTGAGAGAATTCGTGTAACAGGTGACAATAATTCAGATATAGGAACAAAATGTGTATTTGCAATAAGAGTTGGCTGCTCGATTCATGTAATGGATGATAAGAATTTAGATAGAGAAATGAAGTGTGTGTTTACAACAAGAGTTGGCTGCGAAGCACCAACACCATATTTACATTCATATCAAAATCCAACCCACAACTAAAAGGTTAACATTCTTTCCACATGAGTAGTACCAACATAGATTGGGCTGGATGAAGTAAACGAGCTCCATTATCACCAGAAACTAACTCATTTTCCAACATCAAACTTCTTTCAGGAACCGAACTTGAGCTAGTGAAACAACATGATTGCTTCAGAAATAACCATAAGCTGGATCTTCTTCTACAGAGGATCTGCAATATGCGCAAATGTACATGTTTGTCAAAGACATATTTGACCTGAACACACCAATCCTGGCATTCCTTTTCCACAGAGATAATTTGATTTGATAGTTGGCACTGGTTTTGGATAGAGAAAACAAAGGAATTATTTAGGGATAGACCATAAAACAATGCCATTCCTACAAAGCCTGCACATGTACAAAATGGTGTGATTAGTGTTTCTGATGACAATACTGAAATATTCATAACATGAACGATACCAAATGCATGTAGTTTTGGTAAGTAGTCATGAATTAATCTTGGTGTTTCCATTCTGAACTCTTTGGGCTCAGAGTTCAGTAGTTCTTATACAAAATCATAAGTGATTAAGAAATATTCTGCATTATTCACCAAATATCATGCCTTGCATTCTTGCAACAAATATAACTTTACTTGTGATTCAACATTATCAGGTATACATAGTAAGATCTTAACATTTCATGGCTTTACTTCAAGACGCTATGAAGACAGTAAAATTTTCCATACAGTACATTGAATAATTTATTGCATATCAAATGCAAGGTGTGATGAACTATCAAAGAACTTCCAGGCTCTTTTTTTCAGAAAAGAAACTCTATCCAATGTTTCAATGTTTTGCATAGATGTGGTGAACTGGTGATACATGCAAATTGCAACTTCTATAAATGCTCACCAGAGCTAAAAGTTCCTGGAGGATAGCTCAGTGCATTTGGCTAGAAGTTCTAAACTTGACCTAAGCACAACATACCTGGAAATGCATTTGGGATCAACATTGTTCTCATCATCAAGATTATACAAGTCACTCTGAGGACACAACGAAGTTATCAGGCATTCTCATGGCTTTGGAATTCCTCTTGTCAGCCAAAACACAAAGTGGAACCTTTTGCTTATATCTAAATGATAGACTAAGTACAAGGAAATTCTAAGAAGGAAGAACATGCACTTGGATAGTGATAACTACATTCTATGCTTTGGGAACATTGAAGAAACGTTAGAACGCTTATTCTTGCATTGCCCCTTTGCATCTACCTACTGGAACATCTTTGCTTTTTAGCCCCCTCAGAACTGCACCAGACTTCAGGCAATTGAAGCTTTTAAGTCTCAATTTGGCTTTCCATTCTTCATGGAACTCTTCATACTACTTTTGCTGGTACATCTGGACAGAAAGGAACGACCTCATCTTCGAAGGAATTCAGCCAAGTACCCTGAAGTGCAGAACAAACTTCAAAAAGGATTTAACTCTATGTCGTCACACGGGGTTAAAAGAAGAATAGAACCCTTTTTAGTTTCATGGATAGAAAATCCCTTTCTCATAATTCTTCACCTTCTTCTCTTCTTCCTTTCTTTTTATGTTTCTTCAGTCGGTGCTTTCTGTACCCCTTGTTTTGTACCAGTGTATCCCTTTTTTTAATTTAATTTCAGTAGGGGCTTTGCCTCTCTCCTATTTCTTAAAAAAAGGAGAGACATGATTTTTTAAAAGAAAATGAATTCCTTCCCTTTGTAGGTTATTTACTCGGTTATACATCGGCTATGTACATAGGCTATCCCACAAAAGCCAACATCATAGAATTTGGCTACGACAGCATCTCAGTGATTGGTGTGGGTGGCCAAACACATTTTACCTAGGCACATGGATGGCAATCTAGTTTATGGATTGAGTGTTACTATTGTGCCTAAATTTTTTAAATCTCTTTGTAAGTCCGCATGTATCCTAGCTATGGTCCTGATATTATCTCGATGTAATGTCTTGAAATTAATAAAGCTACCCTTATTGAAAAACAGATGCATGTATGCATGCTGATGCGTCATTTTTGTAACACCCTAGGTGTTTGGCTTCCACTAAATTGCATGTCATTTCATAAACATATGCATCATCTATGTCATCATGCCATTGTCACTGAAACACACATATGCAACATTTGCAAATTCTGTTTGTTTCATACTTGATTGCTTATGAATGGTAGTAGTGCAACCTGTGAATGCAACATGAATTTCTCATACCTTGAAACATGGCAATATGGTAGTGATGTGACAAGTGTAAAATAACAACAAAGTCATGAAACATGTGAAACATTGCATTGCAACATTTGGGTGAATTGCTTGTTTTGTTGTTTCATCACATGTGATCATTTGACATGGGTATAGCACTTGTGTAAAGTGGTTGATTATGGTCTAATACACCTTAACTACACTTAGGGTAATTGTTTGGACACTGTTCATGTGGACCAAAATGACCAAATTGCCCTTTTGGAGAGGTTTGACTTGAATTGACCCTTAGAGTGCCACTGTTTGACTGATTCAAAAGACTAACTTAGAGACCTTGCATGGCTGTGCACTCTTTACCAAAGTTGTAGCTAAATTATCAAGGAACAAAAGTTGTTTTATGATCAACTCATGAAAATATGTGGAACATCCTCAAACATGGCCCACAAGTCATTATTGATGGTGGATTCAACACTGAAAAAGATTCTAAGTCCTAACTGTATTTTCAATTTGATTGAGCCACCTTTGGCTTGATACAACTCAGGATACAGGATGAATTAGCTGTTGATGTCTAAATCAAAGTTGTAGCCCTACCATAGCTCTACAACTTTCGTATACATTTTTTCCACTAAATCGTCATAGTTTAGGAGATCCATCACTGCTAAGTTTGCCTGTCAGTCGGTTTCCGTTGTCTGAATGGGTGCTACAGTGACTGACCGCCATCAGACAATAGACGCCGCTTGTGAGCCACCTGTCGTCGGACTTCTGCTCGCGCTGCCACGCGCCATGAGAATCCTGGCGCTGCTGGCCACGACTTGAGCACCCCACGCGCCTGCCCGACGCACTCGCCAGCTTCATTTGCCTCTTTTTTGCCTCCATCGCGCGCAGCGCCGAGCCGCTGCAGCTCCGCCATTGCCGACCGGGCATCGCCATTGCCTAGCTCACACGCCTTTGCAAAAACGCGTTGCCCAGTTCGCCCAGAGCCTCGCCGTGATCTCCTCTACCACCTCCATCTCTCAGTCAGTTCGTTTGAGTCTTGGTAAGCACGAATTCGTCATTTCCTCCACCGCCGCCATGGTGGGACCTCGCCGGAGTTGGCGCTCCATGTGGCCAACTGTCATCGCGCCCCTTGCCATCCCTTCTCTCCCTTACGCTAGCTGCTGCGTGTGCTACTGATGCTTGGAGAGCAGGCCACTAGGGCCGTAGCGTCGTCGACTCGCTGGAACCGGCCAAGCTGTGGCCGTGCGCCGCCATGGCCGTCGCCATTGCCTTTAGCCGCGACTATCGCTTCAATAGATGGTTCCAATAGATGCGCATGGGTGAGGTGAACACTGTAGCACCGCTGGCCTCGCCGGAGGAGCCACCGGCGACGAGCTTCGCCGCTGCCCTTTTCTTCCTCCCCTGTTCTTTCGCTGACCCGCGTGACCCCGTTGTCAGTCGCTGAAGCAGGCAGGAGCCGTTGTGGGCTGCACCATTTCTGGACCGCGCCAGTGCCTGCGTACGCGCGAGCGTTGTGGGCCGCCGTTCTTCCGGGCCGGCCCAGTAGCTGAGATAGGTTTTCTTATTTGTGTTTTGTTTTATTCTTTTCACTGATTTGTGTATATATTCAAAAATATGTATCTCCTAGTTGGTAGATCCAAATGATGTGGTTCTAATTTTGTTGAGTTCATGATATAGTCTAGTTTATATTAAAAATATGATTTATGCCATGTTCTGTTATGAAAATGGGAGTTTCTATTTATCTCTTTTAATCATGGAGGAAATAGAGATAATTATTTTTTTTCTATGTAGCTCCAAATGGTATGAAATTTTTATGGTGTACTGCTCATATCATGAATAGCTTGTAGTTAAATTTTCATATATTTTGGACACTGTATGTAGGAGATAGAAAATTATCTTGTTTGCATGGATGGATCTTGTGTGAATTTTCATAATTTTTCTATAGATCCAGTAAGGGTAAAAATTGGTGAGTGCTATTCTTATGCTAGAATGATACTAGGAAAAATAAGAAATCTGTTGGTTGACACTTTTCAATAGGGTTTCCTAATTATGCTAAAAATAGACAGGCCACCTGTTATTTTGGATACAGCAAGTTCTGCTTGCCCAATGGCTTTGAAATTTTTATGGTAGTCTATGTGAAGCATGAGATAGCTACTGTAATTTTTGTAGATTTTTCTGAATAGTTTTACTATATATTTCTTTAATCACCTAATTAACTAAATAAATTAGAAAAGGACATTAAATAATTTATTTAGAGGTTGGCACTATACTTCCTGAAATTCCTTTGGTATGTGCAACAAGTTGGTAAACTTGGTTTGGTCCAATTATGCTTTTGCATTATCACTAAATAATTAATTTAGTAAACCTGTCATTTCTGGACAGATTTTAGGTTTACTGGAATTCGATTTGGTTAACGTAAGAATCATGCTTTGATGTTTATAAATGATTTGTAGAGAATTTCATAAGCTTTCCAGAATGTCCTCATGCAAGTCATTTGGATTTGTAAAACTCTTGTTGTGATTGAATTAAGGAACTACTCGTGTGCATATGAAACTTTAACTGCTGATTTAAGTATGCCTTTACTATTTCCTAAGCTGGTGGTAATGTTTCTAGGTGTTAGGCCTTTAACTGAAGATGAGCATATTTATCTTAGGTTATGCAAGTTAGGTAAGTTGATCTCATTCTTCAAATTAAGTTACATACATGTTTAAAGTGATTTGAATAGAGCTATTCTTAATCGGTAAACGAGTGTCCAGTGATGTTTTCGTTAAACATTTACTGTGATTCATTCATCATGAGCATCATGTCATTCCTTATGCATCCATGATATTTATCTTGTACATCGGCATGCAATAGGTGTACTGGAAGGAGTAACCCTATTGGAATTTGAGGAATCGAGCGAGCAGCAGCAGCCGACACTGGAGATTCAGGAGGTGCAGCCTTCAGGAGAAGTGCCAGACGAGGTCGCCGTTGAGTACCTGGATCACCGTTCGTGCAACTTTGTGAAAGGCAAGCCCCGGAGCATATTAAGCCTCTTAATTTTCGAAATGTAGTTACAATATTATTGTTACATATATATATTGTTGCATTAAGTTTAGGCGTTGGATAAAAACACTTGTTGCATTAGTTATCCAATCCTTGTCCAGATATTGATACCCTGAATCCTATGTAGCTCAGGCTTGTGTAGTGCTTAGCCCTGCTTTAACACGGTAGAAGTCAGGTGATTTTCTGTCACCTGCGAGATATAGGAAGATACATATGGCACGGTTGGCTATATTTGCTATCGTGGAAAAAAACCAGTCTTAATTTGAAATGAAGACCGGACGGAGGCTTGCAAGTTTGCAGTGACTCCGTCTGTGTCGATTAAGGACTGAATCTTGGAGCCTTTCCTGTTCATGTTGAACGCATGCCTCTCTCTTAGTTGGCCGTGTCTGAAGACCGACCGCGAAGCCGAGTAGCTCACCTCAGGCCGGGAGTCGATAAGTATAAAGTGCGCCTCGGAAGGGAGCCATTGGCGTGAGTCCAAGGGCAGGTGATTTAAAAGTTCTGATCGTCCTAGCAGAAGGGTAATCCCTGAGAGTGCTGGCGCTGATCGAACCCGCGAATTTGGTTCCTGAGTTGTTCCAAAGGTGACCCACGGCTACCCTTGCTTAGTATGCCAGGGTGAGAGTTAGGAATACCCCCTCAGCTGAGTTGTAATTCAATTCGAGTCACCGTCTCTCCCGGTTAGTGAGAACTTGACGGGCTTATCTCCAAAGTAGATACACTAAATAACATAATGGTTCGGAAATGATGATATGATGATGACAGCCTTATTATACCTGCTATGGTTAATATTGATTGCTCCTAATAAGTGGGTGCTCTAGTACAGGTGCTAATCTAGTGGACAGGTAAATGATGATAAGCTTGATGCTAAGTTTAAATTGGTTCCTATATTCATAAGCTCTTTTATGCAACTGTGTCAAGCTAGCCCACCTCATAAGCCTTGCATGATCCTTGGTGTCTTTTATTTCTGGTTTTGACGGGTAAGTCTAGCTAAGTACCTTCTCGTACTCAGGGTTTATCTCCCACCTATTGCAGATGACCAGTTCTACTTTGGTTGCTGCAAGTATTGCCTTCTCCCAGCTGGGGATGAAGACTAGACCGTTAGGCGCGGTCTCTACTAGTTCTCGCACCTGATGATGCTTTTGTGGGACATGACTAAGATCTGGCAATGTATTTGAAACTATGAAGTTATGTACTAAACTATGTTGCTTCCGCAAATTTAAACTTGGTTTGTAATATTTTATTTTGAACTCTGATGGATGTAATCCGAATGCTACTTGTGAAATGTTGTAACGAATGATGTGTTGTGTTGAATCACTACGGTCTTGGTTTGTATGTCGAGAGTTGGTTGAAATCCTTCGTGATTTCCGGACTACCGGGATTATGGGGGCTTAAGTACAAGAATTTGATCGCTTCAGTGATTGTTTTTGTACTTATGTTCTTATGATTTGGTCAGTTCTGTTACAGCTGGCATCAGAGCAAGATTCGACACTAAACATGTCATTTGTGTATTTAAAACAAAAGTATTTGTGAAAATCCTAAATTAAATACTAAGTATTGCCAGTGGTCATATCTCTTATGCCCAAATAAGGACTCTTAGGTGGCTTATTAAAGTACTAACTTGGGGGTTCCTGCTTGTTTCTGTTTCGTCATCCATACGACGTGCTATTGTATGGATGCCATCCGCTTGGGTGGTAATGTATGGATCAAAGTACCTCTACGCTCTGGTAAGTGGGAGTTGTGAGAGCATGACCGTCCAACCGTTGGTCTAGGGGAGAGTGGTTGTGGTTGCTCGCATACTTACATGTTTGATCATGTATCTATGAGAGTACTTAAATGTGGGTATCTCTGACGGGTAGCTGTGATACTAGAGTATATGCATCGGGGGATGTATGTATGAAAGTATTTAGTTTACTGCTTACTTTACATGCCTTTTTGGGAAATTATTGGGCTGAAATGAAATTTTCTGCAGGTACACTAACAACGTATCGTTGTAGATCGACTAGATACCGTATACGAGAGAACGTATGTATGCCACCGTATATTTGCTAGCCTTTAAATTTTTCTAGGGTTGTGAGGACATACGGATCGTGCATGCATCATGTTCAAGCATACAAGTCATTTCTTGCATTACTCCCTCCTTTAAAAATTTGATGGTCTCGATTAATTAAATTTCGTATCCCTTAAATGATTCTTCCCTTACATTGCAACTTTTTGCTACAGATGGCGCGCACGAAACTCACTGCTCGCAAGTCCGCTGGAGGCAGGGCGCCTCGTCACCGGTTAGCTCCTCGTGAGCCCCGTCCGGAGCCTACTGAGGCGGAAAGGCTGAGGGCAGAGCTGGCCTGGGTGACTGCTGAGAGGAATGCGGCTCAGCACCGTTTGGAGCAAGTAATAGAGGAACGGGATCAAGATACCCTGGAGGTTTAGAGGTTGACAGTTGCTCACCGCAACTGTGAACGTATGTTGATTCACGTGCTGAACCAATGGAATGAAGCCTGGCACGAAGAGGATGTGTTGAGAGCGCGACAGGTTGAGCTAGAGCAGCAGTTCACAGTTGCCGAAGAGTACAATGATCATCTCCATGAGGAGGTTCACTTGTTACACAATCAGCTTCACCCTCTCCTGCCCCCAGATGATGAGGATGAGATGGGCTCTGGTGTCATCATGGCTGAAGGTGATGATGACATGGAGGTCAATGGACCTGAGGACGTTCCACCTGAAGAGGAGGAGAATGAGGAGTTAGAGCCTGCTAGTGATGAAGATGGAGGAGAGATCTTCGACACTGACTCCGAGGATGATGCGTAGTTTAGCTTACTACTTAGCTAATGCGCTAGATCTAGTCTTTTGTTGATCCTCATGCATGAACGAGTAGCTTTGTAATAAGTTAATCGTTGGGATGTAATATCGAACCTTAAGTTATCTTTGGATGTAAGTTTGGAACCACTATGGCTTGGATGTAATCTATCAAACGTGTTATGCTCCACGTATGTGAGCCTTTGTTAAATTCCGTCTTTGCGGTCTATAGATCTCATTATTGGTTAAGTTCATCGCATTTATGTGTCAATTGATGCGCTTGATGAGTTGTGTGGTTGCGATGAATGATTGTGCCTCTGTTGATTATATAAATGCATTCTCTCCAATGGACTTAGGCCCTGTTTGGTTGGGCTTTTGGCTTTGGCTTTTGGCCCAAAAAGCCAAAAGCCCAACCAAAGGGGCTGCTTTTGGAGGGTGCTTTTTCAGAAGCAGCTGTTTTTCCGTAGTTCATTTTTGAAAGCTGGGTTGACCCTGCTTTTGGCTTTTGGCTTTCTGCTTTTCGAAATTGGTGGAATAAAAAGCTCTTCCATAGTTGTTTCAAGAGAGATAAAGATAAAAGGTATATTTTATACTTGTTTAACCAAACAGCTTTCAGCTTTTCTACAGCTCACAGCCCACAGCAGCTTTTCCACAGCTCACAGCCCACAGCAGCTTTTTCCCACAGCCACAGCTCAACCAAACAGGGCCTTAGTTTGGCATAATTATATAATTCATCTACAAAAAATTCCACATCGTCAGTGCTCATTCGCTATACATTTTGCAGATGGCTTATAACCTTCGTCGCGGTCGTAGCATGGGAGATGAGGAACAACCACCTCCTCCACCGCCCACACCAGCTGAGCTAATACAGACAGTTGTCGAAAGTCAGCGCATGCTAGCTGAGGCTATGCGCCAAATGGCTAACCGCGAGGATCGACATGTCCACCAGGGACCCGAGCCGAACCAGTACAACAACTTTAAGGACTTCATGGACACAAAGCCTCCTATCTTTAGAGAGGCAGAAGAACCATTACAAGCTAATGAATGGTTGAGCATGATAGAGCAAAGGTTTGGATTGCTCCGTTTGACTGAAGGTATGAAGGCCTCGTATGCAGGACACCAGCTCCAAGGCCCTGCAGGCATCTGGTGGACCCATCACAGGACCACCTTCCCTACAATCATCGAGATAGTTTGGGACCAGTTTCAGGCAGCTTTCAGGGGACATTTTATCCCTCCTGGTCTCATGGCCATTAAGCATACCGAGTTTATGAAGCTAACCTAAGGCAACAAGAGTCTTAATGAATACCTCCAGGCATTCAACAACCTAGCGAGGTATGCTCCTGAGTTCGTTGATACTGATGCCAAAAAGATAGCTAGTTTCAAGAGGGGACTTTCCCCTAAACTGATGAAGTCTATGGGCAACTGCAAGTGTGTCACCTTCAATGAGTTTATCAGTGACACCCTGACTCAAGAGAATAATGATAAGGTATATGCTGCTTCTAAGAACCGTAAAAGAAACTTTGAGGCAAGTGCTTCTCAGTCTAAGGCACCAGTGGTATCCAAGACCCAGTACCGTCCACCCAATGCTAATGTCCGGTACCGCCCACCTCAGAAGAAGAATCAAGCTAAAACTGGTTTCCGCAAGGGGTACACAATTTCCTTGCCAAAGAATACCTTTGGGCAGGGCAGCTCCAATGTTCCACCAGCTAACAGGCCGTGTTGGAACTATAACCAGCCTGGTCACTGGGCTAATAAGTGCCCCTATCCTTCCAAGCAGAATGCTTAGGGAAACGTCTGTCAGGGGCGTGTTCACTACACTACTGTGGAGGAAATTCCTGCTGGTGAAGTGGTCACCGTTGGTAAGTTTCTTGTTAATGATCACCCTGTAGTTGTGCTCTTTGATTCGGGTGCTTCACATTCCTTTGTGAGTTCTACTTTTGCATCTAAGCATAAGATGAATGTGATTACAATTGTCAAGGGTGGTTATTGTATTAGTGCTGCTGAGAATAATATCATGACTAACCAAGTAGTTAAAGATGTAAAGATTGAGATTAGGGATCGAGAGTTCCTTGCAGATCTTGTAGTTCTGCCGGGGGTAGGAATCGATGTAATCCTAGGGATGAAGTGGATGAGTGGGAATGGAGTGTTGATCGATACATCAACCCGTGTGGTAATGTTGAGAGATCCTGTGGATAAGAAGGGTTTTCTAGTGCAGTTGCCTCGTGATATCGCTATCCACAATACAGCTAATGCTACCCTAGCCAAAGCCATTGGGGAGATACCGGTTGTCTGTGAGTTTCTAGATGTCTTCCCTGATGACTTGCCTGGACTACCTCCAGACCGTGAAGTAGAATTCAAGATAGAACTCATTCCAGGTACGGCTCCTATTTCTCGAAGGCCCTATAGAATGCCGCCCAATGAGTTGGTTGAGCTGAAGAATCAGTTGAATGAGCTACTAAAGAAAGGTTTGATTCGGCCTAGTTCTTCTCCTTGGGGTTGTTCGGCTATCTTTGTGAAGAAGAAGGATGAGTCTCTACGCATGTGCGTGGATTATCGCCCCCTTAATGTTGTTACTATCAAGAACAAATACCCTCTTCCTCGCATCGATATTCTGTTTGATCAGCTCTCCAAAGCTAAGGTATTCTCCAAGATCGATTTGAGGTTTGGCTACTATCAGATCAAAGTTCGTCCTGAAGATATACCTAAGACAACCTTCCCTACTAGTTATGGCTTGTTCGAATATCTTGTCATGTCCTTTGGGTTGACAAATGCTCTGGCACACTTTATGTACCTGATGAATTCGGTATTCATGCCGGAACTGGACAAATTCGTCGTCGTGTTCATTGATGATATCCTTGTATATTCTTAGAATGAAGAAGAGCATGCTGAACATCTGAGAATTGTTTTAACTCGGTTACGTGACAACCAGCTTTATGCTAAGTTCAGCAAGTGCGAATTCTGGTTGAACAAGATACCTTTTCTAGGTCATGTGTTATCTGGAGATGGAATTTCGGTTGACCCTACTAAGGTGCAAGAAGTCCTAGAGTGGAAGGCACCTACTACGGTCACAGAAGTCTGAAGTTTCCTAGGTTTGGCTAGCTACTATCATCGCTTTATCCCGAATTTCTCTAAAATCACCAAGCCCATGACTCAACTACTTCAAAAGGATGAGAAGTTTGTGTGGACTCCGAAGTGTGAAGAGGCTTTCCACACTTTGCGGACCTTACTAATCTCTGCTCCTGTATTGGCACAACCTGACATCGAGAAGCCTTTTGATGTCTATTGTGATGCATGTGGCACCGGTTTGGGGTGTGTTCTTATGCAGGAGGGCCGAGTCATTGCTTATGCTTCGCGCCAGCTTCGAAAACATGAAGTCAATTATCCTACCCATGACTTAGAGCTAGCCGCGGTTGTTCATGCCCTGAAGATTTAGAGACATTACTTGCTAGGTAATGTGTGCAACATCTATACTGACCATAAAAGTCTCAAGTACATCTTTACTCAACCCGAGTTGAACATGCGTCAACGACGATGGTTAGAATTAATCAAAGACTACAACCTTCAAGTGCACTACCATCCTGGTAAGGCAAATGTGGTTGCTGATGCCTTAAGCAGAAAGGCCCATTGCAATTCCTTAGTTAGTGAAGACTTTCATCTAGCACACCTCCTTCATCCTGCAGTACTCCACAATATCACTGTGGATTGCTCTCTTAGAAGTCGAATTATCGAACTCCAGAAGACTGATGTGTGTGTGTTTCACATCAAGCGGAAGATGAAAGAGCATGAGACCAAACACTTTAGGGTCGATGACAAAGGAATTCTCTGGTTTAATGATAGGCTTATAGTACCCAAAGACAACTTAGAAATCAAATTATGGCTGAAGCCCATTCTTCGAGATTGTCCATCCATCCTGGCAGCAGTAAAATGTATCAAGATCTCAAGTTGTATTATTGGTGGACCAAGATGAAGAAAGAAATCATAGCCTACGTGGCAAGGTGCGATAACTGTTGCAGAGTCAAGGCTATTCACATGAGGCCCGGATTATTGCAGCCACTCTCTATTCCTGGCTGGAAGTGGGAAGAAATTAGCATGGATTTTATTGTTGGATTACCCACTACCAAAAAGGGTTGTGATTCCATCTGGGTTATCGTAGATCGTCTAACTAAATCCGCTCACTTTATTCCGGTCAAGTCTACCTATCACCCTCACAATTATGCTGAGATTTACTTTCAACAAGTGGTACGTCTCCATGGGGTACCCAAATCCATTGTTTCAGATAGAGGACCGCAATTCACGGCTCGCTTTTGGGAGTGCTTACATTAGAATCTTGGCACTCATCTAATCCGCAGTTCTGCCTATCATCCGCAAACATTAGGACAGACTGAGCGTGTTAATCAAATTCTTGAAGACATGCTTAGAGCTTGTCTTATCTCTTGCAAAGGCTCTTGGGAGGACTGGTTGCCTCTCGCTGAATTCTCTTATAACAACAGTTATCAAGAAAGTATCAAAATGACTCCTTTTGAAGCTCTTTATGGCCGCAAGTGTAGAACTCCTTTGAACTAGGTGGAACCCGGAGAAAGAAGATTCTATGGTATTGATTTTGTAAAAGAAGCCGATGAGCAAGTCCGAACTATACATAAGAATATGACTGCCGCTCAGGCTAGACAAAAGAGCTATGCTGACAAGAGAAGAAAACCTATTGAGTTTGAAGTAGGTGATCGTGTTTATCTGAAGGTATCCCCTATGAAAGGAGTAAAACGTTTTGGAATCAAAAGGAAGCTTGAGCCTCGATATGTTGGACCTTACCGCATTATCGAGAAAAGCGGAAGAGTAGCCTATAAACTCGATCTACCACGTGAAATGGGAGCTATATTCCCGATATTCCATGTGTCTCAGCTGAAGAAGTGTCTTCGTATTCCCGAGGAAAGAATAGCAACAAGGAAAGTCAACTTGAAATCTGATCTTTCGTATGAGGAGAAGCCAGTGTAGGTTCTGGATACTGAAGAAAGAGTGACTCGTAGGCGAGTAGTTAAGTTGTACAAGGTAGTTTGGAGTAATCATAGTGATCGGGATGCAACATGGAAGCGGGAAGATTATCTAAAGGAAAATTATCCGGCTTTCTATACTAAATGGTATACTTTTCAAATCTCGGGATGAGATTTTTCTAAGGGGGGAGGGCTGTAACACCCTAGGTGTTTGGCTTCCACTAAATTGCATGTCATTTTATAAACATATGCATCATCTATGTCATCATGCCATTGTCACTGAAACACACATATGCAACATTTGCAAATTCTGTTTGTTTCAAACTTGATTGCTTATGAATGGTAGTAGTGCAACCTGTGAATGCAACATGAATTTCTCATACCTTGAAACATGGCAATATGGTAGTGATGTGACAAGTGTAAAATAACAACAAAGTCATGAAACATGTGAAACATTGCATTGCAACATTTGGGTGAATTGCTTGTTTTGTTGTTTCATCACATGTGATCATTTGACATGGGTATAGCACTTGTGTAAAGTGGTTGATTATGGTCTAATACACCTTAACTACACTTAGGGTAATTGTTTGGACACTATTCATGTGGACCAAAATGACCAAATTGCCCTTTTGGAGAGGTTTGACTTGAATTGACCCTTAGAGTGCCACCGTTTGACTGATTCCAAAGACTAACTTAGAGACCTTGCATGGCTATGCACTCTTTACCAAAGTTGTAGCTAAATTATCAAGGAACAAAAGTTGTTTTATGATCAACTCATGAAAATATATGGAACATCCTCAAACATGGCCCACAAGTCATTATTGATGGTGGATTCAACACTGAAAAAGATTCTAAGTCCTAACTGTATTTTCAGTTTGATTGAGCCACCTACAACTCAGGATACAGGATGAATTAGCTGTTGATGTCTAAATCAAAGTGGTAGCCCTACCATAGCTCTACAACTTTCGTATACATTATTTCCACTAAAAAATCACGGTTTAGGAGATCCATCACTGCTAAGTTCGCCTGTCAGTCGGTTTCCGTTGTCTGAATGGGTACTATAGTGACTGACCGCCATCAGACAATAGACACCGCGTGTGAGCCACCTGTCGCCGGACTTCTGCTCGCGCTGCCACGCGCCATGAGCATCCTGGCGCTGCTGGCTGCGACTTGAGCACCCCGCGCGCCTGCCCGACGCACTCGCCAGCTCCATTTGCCTCTTTTTCGCCTCCACCGCGCGCAGCGCCGAGCCACTGCAGCTCCACCGTTGCCGACCGGGCATCGCCATCGCCTAGCTCACATGCCTTTGCAAAAACGCGTTGCCCAGTTCGCCCAGAGCCTCGCCGTGATCTCCTCTACCACCTCCATCTCTCAGTCGGTTCGTTTGAGTCTTGGTAAGCGCGAATTCGTCATTTCCTCCACCGCCGCCATGGCGGGACCTCGCCGGAGTTGGCGCTCCACGCGGCCAACTGTCATCGCGCCCCTTGCCATCCCTTCTCTCCCTTGCGCTAGCTGCTGCGTGTGCTACTGATGCTCGGAGAGCAGGCCACTAGGGCCGTAGCGCCGTCGACTCACCGGAACCGGCCAAGCCGTGGTCGTGCGCCGCCATGGCCGTCGCCATTGCCTTTAGCCACGACTATCGCTTCAATAGATGGTTCCAATAGATGCGCACGGGTGAGGTGAACGCCGTAGCACCGCTGGCCTCGCCGGAGGAGCCACCGGCGATGAGCTTCGCCGCCGCCCTTTTCTTCCTCCCCTGTTCTCTCGCTGACCCGCGTGACCCCGTTGTCAGTCGCTGAAGCAGGCGGGAGCCGTTGTGGGCTGCGCCGTTTCTGGACCGCGCCAGCACCTGTGTACGCGCGAGCGTTGTGGGCCGTCGTTCTTCCGGGCTGGCCCAGTAGCTGAGATAGGTTTTCTTATTTGTGTTTTGTTTTATTCTTTTCACTGATTTGTGTATATATTCAAAAATATGTATCTCCTAGTTGGTAGATCCAAATGATGTGGTTCCAATTTTGTTGAGTTCATGATATTATCTAGTTTATATTAAAAATATGATTTATGCCATGTTCTGTTATGAAAATGGGAGTTTCTATTTATCTCTTTTAATCATGGAGGAAATAGGGATAATTATATTTTTTTCTATGTAGCTCCAAATGGCATGAAATTTTTATGGTGTACTGCTCATATCATGAATAGCTTGTAGTTAAATTTTCATATATTTTGGACACTGTATGTAGGAGATAGAAAATTATCTTGTTTGCATGGATGGATCTTGTGTGAATTTTCAAAATTTTTCTATAGATCCAGTAAGGGTAAAAATTGGTGAGTGCTATTCTAATGCTAGAATGATACTAGGAAAAATAAGAAATCTGTTGCTTGACACTTTTCAATAGGGTTTCCTAATTATGCTAAAAATAGACAGGCCACCTGTTATTTTGGATACAACAAGTTCTGCTTGCCCAATGGCTTTGAAATTTGTATGGTAGTCTCTGTGAAGCATGAGATAGCTACTGTAATTTTTGTAGATTTTTCTAAACAGTTTTACTATATATTGCTTTAATCACCTAATTAACTAAATAAATTAGAAAAGGACATTAAATAATTTATTTAGAGGTTGGCACTATACTTTCTGATATTTCTTTGGTATGTGCAACAAGTTGGTAAACTTGGTTTGGTCCAATTATGCTTTTGCTTTATCACTAAATAATTAATTTAGTAAACCTGTCATTTCTGGACAGATTTTAGGTTTACTGGAATTCGATTTGGTTAACGTAAGAATCATGCTTTGATGTTTATAAATGATTTGTAGATAATTTCATAAGCTTTCCAGAATGTCCTCATGCAAGTTATTTAGATTTGTAGAACTCTTGTTGTGATTGAATTAAGGAACTACTCGTGTGCATATGAAACTTTAACTGTTGATTTAAGTATGCCTTTACTAT
Source organism: Miscanthus lutarioriparius (assembly GCA_904845875.1). Lineage (NCBI taxonomy): Eukaryota > Viridiplantae > Streptophyta > Magnoliopsida > Poales > Poaceae > Miscanthus > Miscanthus lutarioriparius. The sequence continues at coordinate 66,842,998 of CAJGYO010000001.1, read as the reverse complement.
TTCCTAAGTTGGTGGTAATGTTCCTAGGTGTTAGGTCTTTAACTGAAGATAAGCATCTTTATCTTAGGTTATGCAAGTTAGGTAAGTTGATCTAATTCTTCAAATTAAGTTAGATACATGTTTAAAGTGATATGAATAGAGCTATTCTTAATCGGTAAACGAGTGTCCAGTGATGTTTTCGTTAAACATTTACTGTAATTCATTCGTCATGAGCATCATGTCATTCCTTATGCATCCATGATATTTATCTTGTGCATCGGCATGCAATAGGTGTACCGGAAGGAGTGACCCTATTGGAATTAGAGGAACTGAGCGAGCAGCAGCAGCCGACACCGGAGATTCAGGAGGTGCAGCCTTCAGGAGAAGTGCCAGACGATGTCGTCGTTGAGTGCCTGGATCACCGTTCGTGCAACTTTGTGAAAGGCAAGCCCCAGAACATATTAAGCCTCCTAATTTTCAAAATGCAGTTACAATATTATTGTTACATATATATATATTGTTGCATTAAGTTTAGGCGTTGGATGAAAATACTTGCTGCATTGGTTATCCAATCCTTGTCCAAATATTGATATCCTGAATCCTATGTAGCTCAGGCTCGTGTAGTGCTTAGCCCTGCTTTAACACGGTAGAAGTCAGGTGATTTCCTATCACTTGCGAGATATAGTAAGATACATATGGCACGGTTGGCTATATTTGCTGTCGTGGAAAAGAACTAGTCTTAATTTGAAATGAAGACCGGACGGAGGCTTGCCGGTTTGCAGTGACTCCGTCTGTGTCGATTAAGGACTGAATCTTGGAGCCTTTCCTGTTCATGTTGAACGCATGCCTCTCTCTTAGTTGGCCGTGTCTGAAGACCGACCGCGAAGCCGAGTAGCTCACCTCAGGCCAGGAGTCGATAAGTATAAAGTGCGCCTTAGAAGGGAGCCGTTGGCGTGAGTCCAAGGGCAGATGATTTAAAAGTTCTGATTGTCCTGGCAGAAGGGTAATCCCTGAGAGTGCTGGCGCTGATCGAACCCGCGAATTTGGTTCCTGAGTTGTTCCAAAGGTGACCCACGGCTACCCTTTCTAAGTATGCCAGGGTGAGAGTTAGGAATACCCCCTCAGCTGAGTTGTAATTCGATTCGAGTCGCCGTCTCTCTCGGTTAGTGAGAACTTGACGTGCTTATCTCCAAAGTAGATACACTAAATAACATAATGGTTCGGAAATGATGATATGATGATGACAGCCTTATTATACCTGCTATGGTTAATATTGATTGCTCCTAATAAGTGGGTGCTCTAGTACAGGTGCTAATCTAGTGGACAGGTAAATGATGATAAGCTTGATGTTAAGTTTAAATTGGTTCCTATATTCATAAGCTCTTTTATGCAACTGTGTCAAGCTAGCCCACCTCATAAGCCTTGCATGATCCTTGGTGTCTTTTATTTCTGGTTTTGACGGGTAAGTCTAGCTGAGTACCTTCTCGTACTCAGGGTTTATCTCCCACCTGTTGCAGATGACCAATTCTACTTTGGTTGCTGCAAGTATTGCCTTCTCCCAGCTGGGGATGAAGACTAGACCATTGGGCGTGGTCTCTACTAGTTCTCGTACCTGATGATGCTTTTGTGGGACATGACTAAGATCTGGCAATGTATTTGAAACTATGAAGTTATATACTAAACTATGTTGCTTCCGCAAATTTGAATTTGGTTTGTAATATTTTATTTTGAACTCTGATGGATGTAATCCGAATGCTACTCGTGAAATATTGTAACGAATGATGTATTGTGTTGAATCACTACAGTCTTGGTTTGTATGTTGAGAGTTGGTTGAAATCCTTCGTGATTTCCGGGCTACCGGGATTATGGGAGCTTAAGTACAGGAATTTAATCGCTTCGGTGATTGTTTTTGTACTTACGTTGTTATGATTTGATCGGTTCTGTTACAATTTTCATTATATGCTAAATATTAATATTCTTCTTGCCATTCATCTACACTATCGGCTGGGTTTAAAGTGTGTTAGAAATGAGCCTCCCACAGCGACAAGCTGTTTGCTAATCTCCACGTGCAGAAGCATTGATTGAATCTACCGAGACGAACATGCAAGATCACAGACGACACCAGAAGGCACGATATTTGTTAACGAGGTTCAACTGAAGCCTAATCCAAGAGGCACGATTACGGGCGCTCCTCCCCAATACCAGTAACACCAGCCGCTCTAGGGTCCTGACAACGTGCGGCCGCCCTACCGTGATCCTGTCGCTATGTCATCATGGTTACAACAGCAGCCCTCCTCTCATATTTATGAGGAGACCGGGATACAGAGTCCAACACCAACTCTACCCTATACTGCCAAATGCAACTCAGAGTCCTAGCGTAACCAAACTTGTACATAATATTCGACATATATTCTAACAAACTCCACCTTAGCGAATATTCGTCCATGCGCGAACCTCCATGTACATCTCCCGATGAGTCTCATCACAGACCCACCGCAAACAAGAGCCTTCGCTATCCACGCAACTTCATACTCCATGACTCCAACTGCAGCTGCGCACCCTTCTCTTTTATCACCACAATCTCCATCAAGTAAAATTAGATTCCTTTCCAGCTCTTACACATGCCTGATTCCCCAAAGCACGTCTGCTCCATATTAGGCAACAAACGAGCTAACTGAATCCAATATCATACTCGACCTTGCTGCACACGTGACACTGAGAACTTCACAACCGCTATCTAAGTCACACCTATGAAAATTGCCACTTAGCTTGCTCTTCCGTTTCCACTGCAACGCTAGGCCCGACGTCTTACACAGTAGCTTCCAGCAGCTCGACCAACCAGATTACTCCAGTTACAAGTACAGACATATGTGTCGTCTATACTTTCTTCCAATTCAGCCCTTGAAGCTTCTTCACGTCATTCGATCCACACTTCAGAATCCTGCACGTGCAATTTGAATCGATCCACACCCTTGCTGATTTGGAAGCACGCAAACTCATCCAATGCAAACCTGCATTGAGCTCGCGCCACGTGTTGCCACGTCACAGAGATCGAGAAACTCATCAATCAGCCATCACGCTCCTACGTCGTCGCCGTTGATCCTGTCATCGTCTCTGCCCACGGTATGACTAGCCTGTCGCCGCTAGCCTCTCCGCCATGCACCACGGTATGTTCGCCCTCCAAGCGAACTGTCCGCCAGCCATCCTGAACTGTCCACACTGCGCCCGCTAACTGTTAGGCCCCGATCCATCAAGCACAGACAGAGCACCAACGAGTTGCTCTTCACCTCGACCCTGTCAGTCTGCACCTGACTTCGTCGCTCCCGAGAACACCGGCTGAAAACACCACTGTCGAACTCCCATCAGTCGCCATGTGCACCACGACCGAACACCGTCGACAGCCTCCACTCGCCACGAACGAGCACTGCAACACCGGCCCTGAGGTCTGGTCAGCTGAACGCTACCTCTCTCCTCCATCGCCTGTTGCAAATTCTATCAGCATCCACAACGTCCTGTCGCACCTTGTAGCTCCGCTGTGCGCACAGCCCTGCCACAACTCCTACGACACCCTTGTCTTCTCCATGCTGATCTGATCGGCAATATCGTCGCACGATCACCAAACTGCCTGCCTCGCGGCAGACTGTCTGTCCGGGTTAGCCATAAACCCATATTGCCTCGTCGAATAATCTGCACATAACTTGAGCCCGCCCATAAAACCTGCTTGCAAGCGTACACAGATGGTCTGTGCTTCCCTGCGCGTTCCAAGTTTGACACGTCCGGACTGCACTTGCTCGATATGATGTCCACCTGTGACGTCATGCTGTAACTAACCAGCCACCGAGGCCACAAGCAACACCACCGTCGTTGTTGTGCCAAAGAAAGAAAGCAAGCAACCACTTCACGCCAGCTTCACAAGCAATTATATGCATGTCTGAAAGAGGATACGGATCAACCTCAAATCTGTATTGATCTCGTGTGCTCATATTTATACAAGTACAAGGCCTGCAACCTCTACTAGGAAAACTGCTCTATGGCGCGGCAGAGCGACTAGCAGAGGCGCGGCGAGCGCGGCGTGTCGCAGAGCGGGCGTCGTGCGTGCGCGTGTGTGTTTGACCGTGCGGTCTACATGACGTGTACAGCCCGTGGGCAGGACTCCGTTATCACCCCCCGCAGTGGCAGTGGCAGCGTCGGGAGCTCCAACGGTGAGACTGGAACGAAATCCGGTGAACGTGTTCGTCGGCAGGACCTTCTTCATCATGTCGGCGAACTGCTGGTCCGTTGGCACATGAACAACATGCAGCTCGCCAAGCGCCACGCGTTCCTGGACAAAGCGGATGTCCAGCTCGATGTGCTTCGTTCGTCGATGGTGGACGGAGTTCTTGCTCATGTAGACGGCGGAGATGTTGTCGTAGAACCTCACAGTGAAGCTCGCGAAGAAGCTGCCGGAGCCATATGCATTCGGCCACGGCGTTCGTCACGGCCCTGTACTCGGCTTCCGTGCTTGATCTCTACACGGTGGCTTGGCGCTTCGACGACCATGACACTAAGGCGTCGCCGAGGAAGATGCAGTACCCGGATGTCGACAGACGCGTGTCTGGGTATCCAGCCCAGTCGGCGTCCAAATAGGCGATGATCTTGGGGACACCTGTACCATGGAGATGAAGGTCGTACGATGTCGTGCCACGGACATAGCGTAGTATACGCTTGACCACGGCGAGATGGCACTCCCACGGATCATGCATATGCAGGCAGGCTTGCTGCACCGCGTACGCAATGTCCGGTCGTGTGATGGTCAGGTACTGCAACGCGCCGGCAATGCTTCGGTATTCGCCGGGATCACTGACAGCCGCACCGGTAGCCGGAAGCTTGGCCTTGGTGTCCATCGGCGTGAGTGCCGGCTTGCAATTCAGCATCCCGGCCCGGTCCAGCAGGTCTTCAGCGTATTTCGCCTGAGACAGGAAGAAGCCTTGGTCGTGTCGTTGTACGTCGACGCCGAGGAAGCAACAGAGGGGCCCCATGTCCTTCACGGCAAACTCTGATTGTAGGCGTGCGACGATGTGGCAGAGAAGGTTCTCGGTGGACGCACTCAGCACCATGTCGTCGACGTAGAGAAGAAGATACGCCATGGCCGTGCCACAGTGAAGCACGAACAAAGACAAATCGAAGCGCGTCGCGACGAAGCCGATGGCGCGGAGGAAACTACGATCCACGTGAACCAGGCCCGCTGTGCCTGCCAAAGACCGTAGAAGGACTTGGAGAGGAGGCAGACTGCATCCGGCTGTGCCGCGTCGACGAAGCCGATGGGCTGTTGGAACAGCACGCGTTCGTCGAGGCGTGGCCGTGAAGGAAGGCGTTGGAGACGTCGAGCTGACGCGTCGGCCAGCGTCGCCCGGCAACCAAAGCGAGTACGGTGCGGATCGTCGCGGGCTTGACCACAGGCATGAACGTCTCGCCAAAGTCGATGCGGGGGCGCTGTGTGAAGCCACGAACGACCCACCGTGCTTTGTAGCACTCGAGGCTACCGTCGGGATGCAGTTTGTGCTTGAAGACCCACTTGCCGGTGACGACGTTGGCGCGCGGTGGACGTGGAACGAGGCGCCATGTGTGGTTCGACTGGAGCGTGTCGAACTCGCGTTGCATAGCCTTGCACCAGTTCGGGTCCCGTAGAGACGCCCTTGCGGAGCTAGGGATCGGAGTGATGTTGACGGAGTCGCCTGCAGTCGTTGTCATGGCATACCGTGGGTTAGGTTTGAAGATACCGGCCCTGGCCCGTGTGACCATGGGATGTCGTGGCGGCGTCGGTGAGGTCGGCGTCGCCGGGGAGGTCGAGGTAGGGGAGTCCTGCGCCGGTGGCGCAGTAGACGTCGATGTCGAAGCCGCCGGCGTGGTGTCGTAGTGCATGGCCAGTGTCACGGTATGTGGCTGGGAGGCATGCGGTGGCGCAGTTGTCGTAGAAGCCAGGGGCGTCGAAGGTGTAGCAGCCGACGTCGTGGCAGGTGCAGCACCGGGACAAGTGTTCACATGTGGCAGTGTAGCCTGGTAGCCAGCCATGATCACTGGGTCCTCATTAGGGAGCATGTGTTCGGAAGGGAAACTGCAGCTCGTCGAACACCACGTGCCGAGAAGTGATGACGCGGCGAGTCTCCAGATTGTAGCAGCGGTAGCCCTTGTGATCCGCTGGATAGCCTAAGAACACGCACGCGACAGAGCGTGGACTAAGCTTGAGACGCGGAGATGGTCGTAGGAGGGTGGCGTGCCGAGGAGAAGCTCATGTGGTGTGACAGTGTCGGTAGCCTTGCATGCGCACCGGTTAAGGAGATAGGTAGAAGTGGCGAGGGCCTCCACCCAGAATGCGGGCGGCGCGTGCGCGTGAATGAGCATGGCATGAACACTATTGTTGAGAGTACGCAGTGTGCTCTCCGCCTTGCCGTTCTGCGCAGAAGTATATGGGCAAGAGAGGCAGAACACAATGCCATTGTCCTAGAAGTATTTTCAGAGGGCAAAATTATCAAACTCGCAGCCTTTGTCAGTTTGGAAACCGAGAATGGGAACTGGAATTGACGATAGACATAGGAGTAGAAGGAAAGAGAAGTAGGAACCACATCAGATTTGTTCATCAAAGGAAAAGTCCAGACGTAATGGGAATAGTCATGGATGATCACCAAGTAATATTTGTTTCCTGATATGCTAGGTACAGGAGACGTCCAAACTCTGAATGAACTAACTGAAAAGGGAAATAGCTAACTGATGAAGAAGATCTAAATGGCAGCCCAACGTGCTTCCCAAGCTGGCAGGCGTGGCAAGTGTGGGCGGCTGATTTTGTATAGCTGAAGGGGAAGGAGCGCAGAGCCGCAGCAAGCTGATCGCGACCCGGGTGTCCCAGTCCTTGGTGCCAGAGATCGACCGAGGCAGCGGTGGCGTGAAGAGCTTGGTGCGTCGGTGGCTGCAGTGGATAGAGATCACCGGTGCTATTACATCGGAGCTTCACTTGGTGGGTATGAAGATCCTTTATGGAGAAACCATAAGGATCAAATTCAACCGACACAGCATTGTCATGGGTTAGTGATCGAACAGAGACCAAATTCTTGATCAAGGAAGGTGTCACAAGAACATTGCGAAGGGACAGGTGAAGTGGAGGTGGGGATAAAGGAATTGGCAAGGTGGGTGACCGGCAAGGAAGCGCTGTTGCTCACGGTGACGGAGGCGGAGGAGGAAAGGGGGTTGGATGGAGTGGAGGTTACCGGGAGCCGAAGCCATGTGAGATGAGGCGCCCTTGTCCAGGAACCAATCCGATGTGCCGGTGCCAGTGGGTGGAACGCCGGCATTCGCCAGGGCTGCAAGCAACGCGTTGGGGTCGTAGGTAGGAGACGCCCCTTGGTAGGCTGTGTGCGAAGGAAGAGGAGGCCAATTGGCGACGAGGGGCGCGGGGTCGTGGGCCGAGAACGCCGGCCGCTGGAGCGCGGAAAGGCATGGGCCAAGCCTGGACTATGCCTTGCCAAAGGGTTGAAGCCGGCGGCCCAAGGAGTGTTGTGGAAGGTGGGTCATGGTCCCGTGGACGATGATCCAATGTTGGGGAAGGAAGGCGCGCTGATGTTCTGCCCGTCGCCACGGCCGCGACAGCGCTTGGATCGGTTGCCGCTGGGGTAGGCGCTGTGACCGGCATTGTTGCTGAAGCCGCCGAAGGCCGGAGGAGGGCCGTTGCTGTTGCCGGATCCCTAACCGCCAGGAGGAGGAGCGCCGCCAGGCGATGGTGCGGCGGTGGCGGGAGATGAGCGGTGGCCACCTTGGGCGATCATGGCGTGCTGCGCAGCCAGCTTGCCATGCTGGTTCTCATAGAGCTCCTCTAGTAGCATAAACGAGCGGGCGGAGAGGAAGGTGTGTGGTGGTTGCTTGGAGGTGATGGTGTGGCGGTACTTGCCGTTCAGCCCGCGTAGCATGTTCAAGACCTAGGATGGCTCAGGCACCGGCTGCCCGAGATCGCGCAGTGCGTCAGCGAGCTCCTTCAGCTTGGCGGTGTAGTCGTTGATGCTGAGGTCGCAGCTGGTGATCACGGAAGAGGTCAACGACGGCGGCCCAGATGGCATGCACGGTGGCACCGGGAACACGGATGATGCGCATGACGTCGCGCGTCACCGTGTTGTAGATCCAGTTGACCAGGCACTAGTCGACCGGGAACACGGATGATCCGGGTCGGCACGCTGAACGGCGGTTGGGGTGTCGGCGATGTGAGAGTGGAGACCAAACTTGCCGACGACGGAATCAAAGAAACACCGCTACTCCTGGTAGTTAGGATCCGGGACATAGGATTTGATGTTGATTGTTTGAAGGGAGGGTGTGGAGGCGGCGGCGCCCGGCGTTCGCGCCGTCATGGAACGGGGCGGTGAAGGAAGCGACAGAGGAAGAGAAGGAGAGGAACCGCCATGGATTGAGTGCTCGAAGGTGAACAGCGGGTTGGTGTCCATGGCGAGCAGCGGAGACGGAGGTGGGCGCTGGCGACAGGGGATCAAGCAGCGCTATCTGATACTATGAACGAGGATACGGATCAACCTCAACTCTGTATTGATCTCGTGTGCTCATATTTATATAAGTACAAGGCCGGCAACCTCTACTGGGAAAACTGCTCTACGGCGCGGCAGAGCGACTAGCAGAGGCGCGGCGTGCGCGGCGTGTCATAGAGCAGGCGTCGTGTGTGCGCGCGTGTGTTTGACCGTGCAGTCTACATGACGTGTACAGCCCGTGGGCAGGACTCCGTTATCAATGTCTTGCATTGTATGGCCACGTCCTTGTTTTCTTTTCCTTTTCCAGCAACATGACCATGGTCATGCATGTATACGACTCCAATTAGGCCACAATATACGCAATCCAGGAACACGACGTACCACCCGTACGTGCTCATCCTTAATCGAAAGACTCCCAGCATCCGCCACTCATCGGGCTTCTGTCGGCTCATGCCAGACTCCACGATCATCTGCAAGCCTCCTCCGCTCTGCGCATCGCCCTGATGCCTCTGCATCCATGTTGAGCAGCGCCATGCCATGCGGACGCAAACTTGACCTTGACATTAGCATCTGTGCCTTCCTCGACGATACTTGGCCAGAAAACCTAGCTACCGTCGACTTTCTGTCGACCCGCCGTCACCATACACATACTGCACAGCCTCCGGCCACGTACAACATGCTCCACCTTGCGCCGTATCCACTTCGCATCACCATACGTTGCACGACGCCTTGTAGATGCCTAATCCTCGAACCTCTAGGTGATCTTCGGCACAACCTCTAGATTAAATCCAACCATAGCTCTAGATAACAATTGTTAGAAATTAGCCTCCCACAGCGACAAGCTGTTTGTTAATCTCCACGAGAAGAAGCATCGATTGAATCTACCGAAACGAACATTCAAGATCACAGACGACACCAGAGGTATGATATTTGTTAACGAGGTTCAACCGAAGCCTAATCCCCAGGGCACGATTGTGGGCGCTCCTCCCCAATACCAGCAACACCGGCCGCTCCAGGGTCCCGACAACACGTGCCGCCGTCCTCCCGCGAACCTGTCGCTATGTCATCATGGTTACAACAGCAGCCCTCCTCTCATATTTACGAGGAGACTGGGTTACAAAGTCCAACACCAACTCTACCTTATATTGCCAACTCAGAGTCCTAGCGTAACCAAATTTATACATAATATTCGACACATATTCTAACAAAGTGTAACATACAAGAATCTACCCAAAACTCAATTAAGTATACATAATCAGGACCTATTACTTAGACACTGAAACATCCTGATGTTCTTGATATATTTTACTTAATAGGACCATGCAATCCAAATAAAAAGATGTCACTAGTTTTTTTAGATAAAGGAATAAAGTTTCAGTCTCTGCCGTCCGAAGATAGTACATAGCTGATCACGATACAACCCATAGCCATAAGGCTAACACACCCAAAAGAAAACATAAACAAGGTTCAGATCAACTAGTACTGTTACATGCTGACTTATGCCTTTTGTTGTCTGAGGAAGTACAAGGACGCTCCTCAGCGATACAGTTTGTGACAAACTTAGTAATTATCTGAAACTCCTCATTGGGTAGAATAGTAGTTGAACCTTGCACAATGTCTGCAAGCTTCACCTTGGGCAGTAACCTAGTTTCGTCGTGGGATGGCATGACACAAAGTGTAGCAGAAGGCGGCGGAACCAGCATTGTCATATTAAGCGGATGGTCCCTCTCAAGAAGTTGTTTCGGATGCTCACCAAACCTGGAAAAATTATGCTCTATTGATTTCCTGAGCCTTTTCAATATATGAAACCAGAATTGGACGTCTTGATTCTTCCTCAACATGTCAGCGAGCATATTACCCACGAGGAGCAACCCATTCAGGGTCATGGCTAGCTCCATAGCTATTGATTCAAGTTGTGGGTGATTCTCTGGGTCTGTCCCTCCGAATGCGAGTACCTTGAAGAGGTAAGAAAACTCTGCATCTGACAAGCTTCTGAGGATGATTGGCTTTACAGTTCCAAACCTTGCTGTCTCTTGGAACCTGCTTACGATGATCACTTTGCTTCCTGCGCCCATCTGTGACGATGCATCTGAATAAAACTTTACCCATTCACCGTCATCCACATCTGAAATAAACTCAACAACAACTAAAGTCCTTACAGGTATGAATGTTTCACGGCTTACATTCAGAAAGTTACTGCTTTTCAAGTGCAAACCTGAGGAGAAGTGAGAGCGAACCATATTATCATTGCAAACATACCCAACTAAGCTTTTCTTCCCGGCTCTGTATGCACCAATTACTGGTACAACAGCTGGAACACCTACAGGAGAGTTGTCTTGCAACAGGGCGTTGATCAGCTCCTGCTTCTCCACGACGCGACTGAACATGAAATTGTCAATGTAGATGTAGGTGTCATAGGGACTTTTATGCATCTGCTTGCATCCACCCAGTAGAATGACAAACTCTGTCATATTTGCAACAACGGTTTCCAATTTTCTCAGAGAAGCTTGTAGCTCATGGTTGGAAGCCTTGTTAGTCCTGACGCTAGAAGCTGCTGCACGAGTGCGCTTAAGAGGAGCTGACAAGGCAGATGATTGTGTCACCTGGTTTTGGAGTGGGGATTCCTCAGCAGGCTTCAACCTGAAGGTGTTGAGCACATAGTAGCCTTGGTACATGCCATCAACAAGCATCCTGAGCGCGCTGCACCAGCATCTTGGAATTGGTGAGGTATCGTCCCTCGGCCTCCTCGACCACAATATGGACTCTCAGCAGGAGATGCTCAAGCCTTTCTAGCTTCTCTTCCACACATGACCTGTCGGTGTGTTTCTTGATTATGAAGGAGATGAATCGGCTGAGTATTTCGCCAGAAATGGCAGATAGAGCTACCTCCATTGAGGTTGAGTCGTTCAGAAGAAATGACTGGCAGCATGCATTTGTATTCAGCCGGGTATATAGCACGCTCAAATGCTAGGACACATCTGGTTAGTAGTGAGTAGTTAGCACGTCCTTGTCATAAAGAGAGGGGAGAAGTTGTTAACTGTCCATTATTCAATCCTCTATGCAGTCGATGGAATCTGCCATAGCTGCGGTTGCAGGTGAACTCATCAGCCGATTCATCTCCTTCGCCTTTAACAGATACTGCTCCAGCTCCAGCTCCAGCTATGAAGATGAAGGATGGGAGGCGAAGCGGGAGAGGCTGGGGCATCTCCTGATGAGGGCTCTCAGACCGTCGTTGAGGAGGCAGATGCGCGATACATCAGCAACTCTGGGATGCTGATGCAGCTCAAGATACTGTCGGAGGCCATGTATCAGGGCTACCATGCGCTGGATACCTTGAGATTTCAGCCCCAGCACGAAGTTAGCGACTCATCAATCTCCTTCTGTTCCTCCACTCGTCTCAAATGTCCCCGCACAGTTCTTGCTTCGGTGAAAAAGGACAAGGTACATGCCACATTGGAGAATCTGGAAACAGCTGTGGCGAACATATCAGAGTTCGTTGTGCTTCTGTGTGGGTGTGATGAGCGCTTGTCCCGTAGGCCCTACGATGCATATCTTTACATCGGCAATTTCATGTTTGGTCGACATGCAGAAAAGCAAAAGCTCCTCAACTTCTTACTGCAGCCTAACCCATCAGATGACCATGCACCACCTCCAGTTCTGCCAAGTATCGGTGCTCTTGCAGCTGGGAAGAAGACTTTGGTCGCCCATGTATGTGCTGACGAGAGGGTACGCTCCAAATTCGCTTCGATTCTGCATCTAAACGGTGACAACTTCCTGAATATCGTCGACCACGAAAAGGCCCTGGTGGGGATGTCGTCACTTGTAGTAGTTGAGTTTGTTTCAGATGTTGACGTGAAATGGAATGAGTTTATTCATTTGTGACAAGAGCAACTAGTACAAGAAACAAGGTGATCATCATAAGCAAGCTTGGAAGATTAGCAAGGTTTGGGTCAGTGAGACCAATTTTTCTTGATGGTCTGTCATATGAGGAGTTTTGGTACCTCTTCAAGAACCTAGCATTTGGAAGTGCGGACCCGGCAGAGCATCCAAGACTAGTACATATAGCAGAAGGATTTGCCAAGGAATTGCATCAGGGTGGATCACTTGTTACAGCAAATGCATTGGCTGACGTGTTGAGAAGCAACCTGAATGCTCAATTCTGGCTTTCGATATTGAACAAGTGCAGAAAAGTGATTGAGAAGAACCTCATCGCTTATGGGCAGCGCCCAAATCTACTTTTTGAGCAAGGCCGTGAGGTGGACCTCACGGACTTCGTTTTGAGTCCTGTTATTAATCCCCTTCGCGTCTTACCTTGTACTAGTAGCGCTCTAACCAAAACAGAATTACCAAAGGTGGCGTTTGGAGAACTACTGCTAGATCCTTCTGTTAGGCCCAAAGGAGAATTTGGTCTATTGACATGGGAATCCAGGTTACCCCCTCATACTTCATTTATTCACTTTGTCCCAAATTGCACTCAAGATATGCCTCAAGGACATAGTTTATCAGGGAGGAAGCGCCATACAGTGCCTTTCTGATGACATGAACTCTATCCAATGTAATCATAGAAGTTAAATGTACTAATTTCAGATCTGTGCAGATATTTTGTTAAACAGTGATTTTATTGCAAACTACTAGTGAAATGTGATGACATGATACTATCCCCTCCACAACCTCTTCAAAATAGTTACAATGTGCATGCAGTAGTAATTGCATTTCCTACAGCTAGGAGTGCTAGCTATTTGTTTACTTTTCAAAGAGACATGAAGTGTAAAATTAACCAACTCTACCCTCTCCTCTTTTAAGCCTTGAACACTATCATTTGCTTGGCCAAACAACAATTTTCTTTTGCTAAGGAAAGTGCGTTGCACTTGTGAGAACACAAGACTGGGAGGATACCGATCGTGAGTTTCTATTCATTGAACAAGTGTATATAGGTTACAAAGTACATGACTAAGCGTGCAAATATTTTACTAAGCGTGCAGATATTTTCATATTCTAATACCCTCCCGCTGTGTCAACCAGGAGAGGAACGAACGTTGAGACTGGACCAAAAATTGGTAAATACAATAGTTGGTAGTCCTTTAGTGAATATATCTGCATACTGAAGTGATGTAGGAACATGAAGAATCGAGACAACACCAACGGCCATGCGCTCTCGAACAAAATATAGATCAATCTCCACATGTTTGGTCCTTTGGTGATGAACAGGGTTTGTTGACAAATACATGGCACTGATGTTGTCACAATATATAAGAGTGACATCATGTGTTAAGGTGCGAAGAAGTTCTCTCAAGAATTGGCGAATCCAGCAAGCCTCGGCCATAGCATTTGCAACTCCCGTATATTTTGCTTTAGCACTCAATCGTGAGACTGTGTGTTGGCGCTTGGAAGACCAAGATATAAGATTATCGCCAAGAAACACGTGCCCGAGAAGCCTGCCCAATCGGCATCTGAGTAGACTACCAAGTCATGTGACCGGCTGCAAGGAGAGAGAGAGAGAGAGAGAGAGAGAGAGAGAGAGAGAGAGAGACCATACTCCATGGTGCTTTTGATATACCGCAGAATCCGTTTGATGCGAGCAAAGTGGGACACACAAAGGATCATGCATATGCAAGCAATCTTTTTGAACTGCATGAGCAATATCTGAGCATGTGATATTCAAGTATTGCTAGGCACCTACGAGACTGCGATATAGAGTAGGATCAGCAACTGGTGGTCCATCTTGGGCATACAGCTTGGAACGGACTCAAGTGGAGTTGCCGATGGATTGCATGATGACATGTTGTCTTTGTCCAAGATTTCAGCTGCATATTTGGCTTGAGAGAGGAATGATGAATATTGTGCAGAAACTCCCAAGAAGTAATGGATATCACCAATGTTAGTCATGGCAAATTCTTGCCGCATGGAGCCAATAATGCATTGAAGAAGAGGCTATGATGATTCCCAAAAAAAGAAGAGGCTACGATGAAGCAGGTAGTATGATGTCATCCACATATAAGAAAAGGTTGGCCACATCCATCCCATGAGTGAAGATGAAGAGCGAGGTGTCACATTGAGAAGTTCAGAATGCAATGGATGTGATGAACCAAGCCTGTGGGGCCTTCTTGAGGCTATAGAGAGCTTTGTTGAGCTTGCAGACATAACCAGGACGAACCAGATCAACAAAGCCAGGGGGGTTGCTGGCAGTAAACAGTTCATTGATAGTACCATGCAGGAATGCATTTTTAATGTCTAATTGATGAATAGGCCAATCACTAGAAATAGCGAGGCATAATACATGCGAATAGTGGTGGGCTTGACCACAGGGCTAAATGTTTCATCATAGTTGTAACACCCGTGTTTTTGCATCATATTAAAAACCACTAAAATTTTGAACTTTTTAAAAACTTTACAACAATTAAAACGTGATTAGTTTATTTTCCCGCGAAACCCTTTTTAAAAAGAAAATGTTTTCCGAAAACCCTTGCATCAAAACCCACCATATGCATTTAGATTAGATTGTTGGAATTGTTTGAGTGCTTGAATGTTTGAATGCCTACTTGAATGCTTGAGTGTTTTTTGCTGGGATTTATTTGCGGCACCAAGAGTTTTCCTTAAATTTCCAATTCCATGCACAACGAATTATTTAAAATCCTTTCTTTTGGACAATGCATTCTCTTCTTATAAAAGCCTCCCCATTATTAAATTATAGATTTAGTTTTCAAATTACATTTTAGTTAATTTCTTTTCCTTGAAATATTTAGAAATGCATCGATGTTAGTATTACAATCTTTTGATGCTCTAGGAACTAGAAATACATCGTCTATCTAATAAAAAAAGGAAATAGTACATAAACGATACTTTGTTCCCTTCTTATTGTCGGATACCAGAAAATGGGGTACCCCAAGCAAAGATCGAAAAACTGCTTAGACCCTAAAAACAGAACCAACGGAATAAACAAACGAGGTATTGGCCGAAATCTCCGATTCGCCCGAGAGCCCGTCGCCGAGCCCCAGCGGAAGAAGTGCCGATTCTCTGATTCGCGCGAGGTCGGCTCGGCACCAGCCCCGTGACCGCCTCTTCGACCAAACTGCTCTGACCGAACGTCGCATCCAAGCGCCCAACCACTCCGGCAGACGCACGACGGCACAGTACATCGAAGTGACCGACTACACGCCAGTCGCGTCAACCTCCTGCCATCTGCGACGGCACAGAGCAGGGGTTACCGACCACTGTGCTGCCTAACTCCTGCACCAAGGACATCGCAACGTGGGGAGTCAGAACGGGTTCCTGTAGCCTCAGAATAGCGGACCGACCGCTCCGTCTCTCCCGAGCCCCCTCGACAGGGCCTCGGATTCACTGATCTTACTCCGCCTCGCCCGTCCACCGCCCGAGACCCCCCGGTAGGGCCTCGGACGAATTGGCCACGCTCCGCCTCACCCGAGGTCGGGCTCGTCCCGCAACCTCGTCGCCTCCGCCTCAAAGGTCTCTCTGGCAGGCTGTCGCATCCGATTAATGCGCTCAGCTGCACCCGCTACGTAAGCCACGATCGGCAGTGCGCTACAACAGGAGCGACGGGACAACGGTCAGATCACCTTTTCTAACATCCCTTAGTGACAATACAGGTACCATATCCTGTAGGCGCACGTCTCGCACTATTCCGCCTGATGGCCGCTGAGACCTGCATCTGCACCTGGGTCACTTCTCAGGCCTCGGCACGGCAGGCCTCGGCTAACACAACAGGCCCGGCACGACAGGCCTCGGCACGCGCAGGCCTCGCACGACCGGCTACGATGGCCGCCGAGCCTCTCTCGCAATCCACCAAGTCAACAAATGCGCAAAGATGTTACTTGCGATGGAGACCATACCGATTAGACATCTACGGAACTCCCACGACAACGCCATGCTGCCCCGGGAGTAAATACGTCATCGAATAGTCCTTGCTCCACGTGTAGCTCTCTTTATGTACTCCTGGTTTCCTCCTCAAGGCTATAAAAGGAGGCAGCCAGACCGCTTCGAGGACGGCAGATAGAGTCACGAATACTGCATCGAACAACACGCCTCATTCTCAGAATTCATATCACCTCCCCTCACGCAGATCCGGGACGAACTCCCTCTCTCGCCCAAACTTTGTAACCCCTACTATGAGCACCCGGTGCAAGGAATACAAGAACATCTTCTCGGGATCGGGCGTAGGGCATCCATTGCCCGAACCAAGATATAAACCTTGTGTCTTTTTGCATCACCATCCAAAACTGGAGCACGCAGCACAAATTCACTAGTCGGTTAAGGACCCCGGTTCAAACGCCGACAGCTTAACACGCCCGGTAGGGGCCTCTGCGTGTCGGCCTTAGTCATCCCACCAGATTCGGATGGCGAGATCCCGTGCGATCGTTATGTCTCGGGACGATCGTCTGTTCGGGAGCCTAGAATTCATGTCTCTAGGGCACGAAATGCGACATGGTACTCCTCTCACCCGTAGCGCCATCAACCGACGACGACGCCATGCACCGGCAGCCCACGCGCGACGGACGGCGCCCGGGCCGCCGCTCCCATCAAGCTCGCCAAGCGCCGCGCGGGCGAGTCCACCCTAACACCATGCAAATACAGAACGCCGATCTGTGCTCCACCGGAATCCCATACCCCGCTGCTGGCACAGAGTCCCTGCACGGGGACCTATCCGGCTTAAGACTCGACAGGGGAAAAGGGCCGGTGGCCCACAGCGACGCCCCATCATCAAGCTTTGTCCCGCCTCCTCCCGAGGAGCCAGCTCTAGCGGAGCAGAGCCTGGCGACGGCGCCATCCCCGTACCCTTTCGGGCTGACCAATGTCGCCGCCTCCTACGCCACCGCCCTCATCTCCATTCATCAACGTCATGCCCATAACCCCATAGTCACAACTCCAATCCACCCCCACTCTGACTCCTCGGAGGAGGACGAGGCGTGGGTTGGAGCAGACTTCTCCGGGATTCGCGGCCCTGAGGCGATGCGCCGCTTCATGATCGCGAGCGGCTACTGCTTCGGCTACTCCGATTCCGACGACGAGGACGCTTACGACCCGACTCGTGAGTGTTTCCACATCGGACTCGGAATGCCGAGCACGGGCAACGATGGAGGAAGGGCAGCCAACGCCATGCCACCACGCACGGGGTCCCCGCCAGCGGCGGCAGGTGTCCCCACCCCCGAGCAACTTCGACGCATAGACCTAGAGCAGCTCCGTGAGCTTCAAGCCAAGGTCGAGCAAGATCGACTCCTCCTGCAGCAGCTCTGAGCCACCCTCAAGCAAGAGCAGCGGGGGCGTGGCGATGGTGGAACGGCCCGGCTGGGGGCTCACGACGTCAACCGCCGCATTAACGATGATGAGGGGGCGAGCAACCCCCTGTCTTCAATCGCGCTAGCCAGAACGTCGCTACGGCGGCAATACTGGTCCGAGCGATGCCCGAGCCCTCTACCAGGGAGGGGCGACGAGTCCACGGCGAACTCCGGGGCCTTCTCGAGACTGCCACGGTGCAGCAGGCCGAAAGCTCCGCGTCTCGACGACGCGGGGACGCCTCGAAACAGCCCTCGGTGCACGACCACCTCAGGGCCCCCTCGGTGCACGACCGCCTCGACGACCAACGCGAGGCGCAAAACAACCACCACATGGACAGCAGACGACGGCGCCACGACCACTATGGGGCCGCCCGGGGCTACCAAGTGCACCGAGGCGGTCGCTATGACAGTGGGGAGGACCGCGATCCTTCTCCCCGCCACCGCCCTAGAGTTTTCAAGAAGGCCATCCGCGGCCGCGCCGCTTCCCGCCCGGTTTCATCAACCAAATAATCTCTCAAAGTACAAATGGCGAGACCAACCCCGAAGCTATGGTTGGCCGACTACCGTCTGCTTGTCACTAGGCGGTGCGGACGATGACCCTGCTCGTCATCCGCAACCTCCCCTATTCCCCGCGAGACTCAACATGAGCTTTGCTCGAACACCTTCCCCCTATGCAAATCCACGACTGTCGCGACTTGGTAAAGGTCTTCGTTGGGAATTTCTAGGGCACCTACGCATGCCCTGGGAACTCCTGGGACCTCAAGAGTTGCCGCCAGAGGCCGGACGAGTCTCTCCGAGACTTCATCCGACGTTTCTCCAAGCAATGCACCGAGTTACCCAGCATCGGTGACTCAGAAATCGTCCAGGCATTCCTCTCCGGCACCACCTATCGAGACCTGGTCCGAGAATTAGGCCAGAGCGTACCGACCACGGCGTCCGCACTCCTCGACATCGCCACCACTTCCTCTCTGCGAAGAGGCCATCGGGGCCATCTTCCCCAACAATGACTCCAAGGGAAGAGGCGGGATGAGACCCCTAGGGCCTCGGCGCCTCGCCCCCGAAAAAAGAAGGGACGCCAGAAGCACAGGAGGTTCTCGAGGTTGGCTCGTCATGCGTCATGGACCGCAAGAATCCCGAGGCCCGTGGCTCTTCGACAACATGCTTAAAAGACCCCGCCCATACCATCGGGGCCCTAAAAGCACACCCTTGAGGAGTGCACCATGCTCCGGTGATACTACGCCAAGCTCGGGCTCCCCAACAACGATGCCAAGAAGAGGGGCCAGGACGACGGAGACAACGACAAGGGCGACGGGTTCCCCGAGGTATACAATGCCTTCATGATCTTCGGTGGCCAACGAGAAGGGCGATATCTTCACCAACGCTTGGAACATAGAACAGCTACGTCGTTTCTACCCTTAAGTTTCCAAACGTTGTTTACATTGTTTCTCGGAATACAATAAAGAAGCGTTCTTTAGTTGTTACAATCTTTCGAGGACCCCCCTTAATAGGCAACTCGATTGTATGGAACCTAAGGACCAAAAGTTCATCTCAAAGGCAAAAGACCGGCTGAGCCGTGAGAACGGCCTACGCCTCTGGGCTACGGCAGCTCCCTCGCCACCTTTTCGCCCAAGAGACAGCTTAGGCTCCGAGGAAGTTCTTTGCAAAGAGCTTGTCTATCGATAGGGGCTCGACGTCACAATAACGCTACAAGAGAGACTCGGCTCTGCCTCTGCAGAGCCGAGCCTCCCTCGGGGGCTAAAAAGGGGGGAACCCCCTAAGTCCCGGACGCCGTTTCTTAACCGTCTTTCGAAAATTTCCACGCCAAACTCTCTCGCGCTCCGGCAGGACCGTCGCAAGAAACCTAAGGACCAAAAGCGTGTCCTGAGGCCAAAGGGCCCGTCGAGCCGTGAGAACAACCTACGCCCCCGGGCTACGGCAACTCCCTCGCCACCCTTCGCCAAGGGACGGCTTAGGCTCCGAGAAAGTTCTTTGCGGGTATCTAAGAACGAGACAGGGGGCACAGGCTCGGAAATGGAATAAGAAAGCGGTTAAAAAACGCACATACGCAAGTACTTTAAAAGGCCTCGACGGCCACAAAACGTCACGATGTGACAATTAAACCAATCCGTTTACATGGCCCCTGTTAGCCCAGGTCAAAGCTCAGGGATCGACGGCTGGTGCGGGAGGGAACACCTCTTCTTCAAACAGGCTGGCCAGCGCTGTGCCAGGCACCTCCACCGCCTCCATCAGCTTCACGACCTCTGCGTCGGCCTCCTCGTCATCTTCCGGCAAGACATAGCCGTCGCTGACAGCCTCGAGGTTGACGGCGTAGTGTGAGGAGACGATGGCCAGGGCGCGCTTGACACCCGTGTGAAATGCCTCCTGGAGCCTCTCATGGACGTGGCCGCTCAACGCAATCAGGCGGTTCCCAAGGGAGCTGGCTGATTGGACCCCCTCGACCTCCAGAGCCTCGCAGGCGGTACGGGCGGCGCTGCGCAGAGCCTCGTGCTCCTAGACCTCAACGTCCAGCGTCGCTTGCGCTGCGACAGAGGCCTCAGCCGCCTAGGAGGCCTCTTTCTCCAGACCTACACCACGACAAAGAGTCAAGGGTCGAACGCAAACCAGAGCAAACGGAACAAGGAGCGCGGTTCAGTGGAACTTACCCTCGGCTTTGTTCTTCTAGGCTAAAGCCTCGACTCGAGAGGCCTCGGCCGCCTTGGTAGCCTCTGCCAAAGCGACTTTCGTCAGCTGATGTTCACTCTGCTCTGCGCCCAGCTGCCCGGCGGTGGCCTTGGTAGAGGTCGTTGCTTCTTGGGCCCGAGACTTGAGGGAATCCTGCTCCTCCTCCAGCTCCTTGATCTTCGCCACCAAAGGGGCAGACTGCTCCTTAGCCATGGCCACCTCGGCCTTGGTCGACACACAATGAGGCAGAGGTCCTCCACTTCAACACTCAAGACCGACAAGAGCTCTGGGCGCCGGCAAGCGTGCCCTTTGTCACGGAGCTGCTCCTAGACGCCTCTCCCTTTGTAGGAACAACGATTTCCCTAAGGGACCGGGTCTCGAGCTCCTAAAAGCAGCAAAGGCGTCGTCAAACACCGCAAGGGGGGGCTCGGAGAGAAAAAACAACGCGACATGAGAAAGGGAAATGCGTGCACTGGTAACACCGGCAGGTCCTTTGCATAACGTACATCATTGTCTCAGCGATCGATCGCACCCGCCATTTCACGGTATTGCTCGAGGGTGTCCCAAATACCCCCTCGGCCGACGTCCTCAAGGGCAAACACAGATCCCCTCGGGGTTGGCCCGGTTTCCCCCATACAACACGCGGGATATCCCACCATGCGGGGCTCGGGTCGGACCGGACAAGGACCGAACTCCCCTCGGCGGAGTCGGGACCCGGCCGCTCCAGCCGTCTTGGCCGCCTCGGCGTCCGCCGCCTCCTTCCCCGGAAGAATCCTCAGACGAGATCGTCTGAACCAAGGGCGGTGCTGAAGCCCACCCCGCCTCTGTCCCGACCGCCTCGGCCTCAATGGACCCGGGGGCTCTGGCCTCTGCCATCTCTACCTCGGTGGCGGCGTCCACCGCCCTGGCCTCGGAAGGCTTGGGGGCTCTGGCCTCACCCCCGATGGCCTCAGCAGTGGTGGACGTCTCGGCCTCATTCGCCCCAAGACCCACGACCTCGCGGGGCGTGGACTCGTCCTCCCCCACTCGTTCCGTGGCCACCTCGGCGCCCTTTCCTTGAGCAGCCGGCTCCTCCGGGCCGGCCCCGCCCGACGCCGTGCCATGCTGCACGGCAGCCTGCGCCTCCGCCACCCGATGAGCGGTGGAGCTGGTGCTCACCTTGAGCGCCTTATGGGGCGCCAAGGTAGGTTCCTCCACCCGGCACTTCTGGCTGGAAACGAAGACGCTCCTAAAGGTCAGCGTATGACCAGGGGGCAAGCAGGAAATACTACAAACTCCGCCAAAAAATACACTTACCGCGAACGAGGACACAACCGCTTCTGGACAGCATCCCTCCTCTGCAACGGCGGCGGTGGCGGCGGTGGCACGGCTTCTGTATCCGCCGGTACCGGCTGGTCTCCGCCGGACCCCGGCACCCCCTCGACCGTCCGCGGAGACGGTTGAGCCATCCCCAGCGTCGCTTGCTCCACCTCCTCCGCCGAGCCCACCGGGCTGACAGCACGCGTCTTGGGCGTGTCGCCCTCGACAACGAGACGAACGTCTACCAGAGACACCCCGGTCGCCACCTCCCTAACGTCGGGGAGGTGGTCTAGGGTACCCTTCCCTTCCTTGACCTCGCCATCATCGCCCGAGGAATCCGACACAGATAATGAGGGAGACGACTCCAACGGGAGACCGTCAAGCCTCTGTTGCCGGCGGCGTGCATCCAGCTTTTCATGCTCAAGGGTCCTCTTCGTGCGCCTTGCCACCTTGGTGTCTTTCTTCTTCTTCTGCTCCTCGGCGTATGCCCTATTCACGGCTCGCCGCTGGGTGTCCTCAGGAACGGGCGGCGGGGAGCTTCACACGTCCCTTATCCCCTGCAGAAACGACAAAATAAGGCAACGGGCGAACAAAGCAATGAGCAAGAAGGCCGCGAAGGCCTCAGCAACACCCAACTTACCAGGGAAATGTACCCCCGCGACGGGCGCATCGGGAACGGCATCAAGCCGTCAATCTTCGGTTTCCCATCCACCGCCTCGCTTACCCGACGTAGGATCTCCTCATCAGTAAGGGCGAGGGCGAACATCTTGATGCCTTCGATTGGATCGCTCGGGGTCATCTCAAACAGGCGCCGCCGCCGAGCCATCAGCGGCAACACCCTCCGGTGGTGAAAAGCCGCCACGACCACGGCCGTCGTAAGGCCGCGATCACGCAGCTTCCCCAGGGCCCTCAGGAGCGGTTCCAGCCTGGGCTGATCGGGCTTGATGATGCCGTACCCCCACTTCTCCGGCTGACTCTCCACAACCCACCTAGTATAAGGGGGAAGCCCGCCGTCACCATTACGAAGGTAGAACCAACTGTCATACCAACGACGGTTGGATGATGCCAGCTAGGCTGGGATGTAGAGGTGCTGCTGGTCTTGGCGCACCTGAAGGGTGCAGCCGCCGGCCCTCAACGCCTTCCGAGCCCCCTTCGCTCTCGTCGGCTTGGTGGTAAAAACCGCCCGAAACAAATGGAGCCACAGCCCCCGGGGGGGCGATCCCAGTACCCTTTGCAAACGGCGGCGGCAAAAGATGGCCGCTTTGTCGCGATGGAGTTGGGGCTGAAGTTGTGGAGCTCCGCGCCGTAGTAGTCGGGAGCGCCCGCATGAACTGGTCCGCCAACAAGCCAAGGCCTCGCTCGTGGAAGACGATGAAGCTCACCACGTAGCCATCACGTGGCCTCGGTTCTGACTCATTCCCCGGAGCAATCCACTCCGGCTTGTCAGGATCGGTGATCGGGCGGAGGAGACCGGCGTCCACCAGCGACTGCAGCTTCTCCACGGTGACGTCAGACCGCTCCCAGGGATCCACCGGGAGGATGACAGGACCGCCAGCCATTGCGCGGTGGAGGACGCTGCTACGGCGGTAAATCTCTCTCTCTCTTTCAATCGATCTCTCTCGCCCTTCTTCTCCCGGCGCTTTATGCTCTCAGCAACGGCTTGGAGGCGGCGAAAGCAAATGCAGGCAAGGTAAGGAGGGGAGGGGCAAAGCTCTTTACGTATTTGTGCAGGGGTAAGATGAAACCGCTGGGCGACGAAATCGGGAAGGTTTCCCTCAGATCCGGTGCATATAATCCAGATCCGATCTCTCCGCCCACGCGCCCACCTTCTCCACATTTAATCGCGCAGACGGTTATGTCCCATCCACTGACACCACATCGCACAGCAGCAGCAGCACCTGAGAAGACCACCTCAAAAGACGTGCCGTTGTCAGCCGATGGAAGGGAAATACCCCCCAGCCGATTCCTTCCGAGCTAAGGAACCGGGCGCCAAGCCCGCTACGGTCCAGAGGTTCGAAGGCTGGGCCATTTATGGTCTCGACAGCCGCCTCAGGACGACAGAGTCAGGGACAACTATGGGCGAGCCCGTATATGGCCGAGGCCCAGGCAAGCGATTGCTTGGGATGCCCTAAGTCGTGTCCGAGACCAGCAGGAGTTCTCTAAAGGGGATCCCACTGTAGGGAGGCACCGAGCCCCTAGGGAATATCGAACGGCCCTGGCACCCGCTAGGGAAGCCTTCTGGTACTTTTTTGGAACGCGTCTCTAGACCACTAGCTGACCCCTATCGAATGGGGCACGGGCCTCCACTCGGACTTACCCGATAAAAGCTCACCGGAAATGTCACCGCTCGCGCCCACCGAGGGTAGCCTGGCATGTTCCACCCCTCCTTCCGAGCGAAAAGGATGCGCGAGGGTCGTACAAAAAGCCAGGGGAACTCCTGATTGCCCTCTCACTCTGTGCGGAGGCTCGGGGACTCTTCCTGCAACCTTGCCGAGACCCAGCGACCTAAGCTCACACGCGAAGGGCTCGACAAACAACCCCTCCTTCCGAGCGAAAAGGATGCGCGAGGGTCGCACAAAAAGCCAGGGGAACTCCTGATCGCCCTCTCGCTCCGCGCGGAGGCTCGGGGGCTCTTCCTGCAACCTTGCCGAGACCTAGCGACCTAAGCTCGCACGCGAAGGGCTCGGCAAACAACCCCTCCTTCCGAGCAAAAAGGATGCACGAGGGTCGCACAAAAAGCCAGGGGAACTCCTAATCGCCCTCTCGTTCCGCGCGGAGGCTCGGGGGCTCTTCCTGGAACCTTGCTGAGACCCAGCGACCTAGGCTCGCACGCGAAGGGCTCAGCAAACAACCTCTCCTTCTGAGCGAAAAGGATGCGCGAGGGTCGTACAAAAAGCCAGGGGAACTCCTAATCGCCCTCTCACTACGTGTGGAGGCTCGGGGGCTCTTCCTGCAACCTTGCCAAGACCTAGCGACCTAGGCTCGCACGCGAAGGGCTCGGCAAATAACCCCTCCTTCTGAGCGAAAAGGATGCGCGAGGGTCGTACAAAAAGCCGGGGAACTCCCGATCGCCCTCTCGCTACGTGCAGGAGGCTCGGGGCTCTTCCCGCAACCTCTCACACCCCGAGGGTCGGAAAACGCGCTTGACGAAAAAAGGGCACCAAGCCCATTACGGTCTAGGGGTACGAAAGGTCGGGCCATCTAGGGCCTCGGCAAATGCTGCCCAGACAACAGAGTCGAGGGACAACTATGGGCGAGCCCGTGCACGGCCGAGGCCCTGAGGCAAGCGATTGCTTGGGATGCCCTAAGTCGTGTCCGAGACCAGCAGGAGTTCTCTAAAGGGATCCCACCGTGAGGAGGCACCGAGCCCCTAGGGCCAATCGAACGCCCCAGCACCCGCTAGGGAAGCCTTCAGTACTTTTTTGGAGCGCTCTCGGACCACTAGCCGACCCCTATCGAATGGGGCACGGGCCTCCACTCGGACTTACCCGATAAAAGCTCACCGGAAATGTCACCGCTCATACCCCACCGAGGGTAGCCTGGCATGTTCCACCCCTCCTTCCGAGCGAAAAAGGAAGCGCGAGGGTCATACAAAAAGCCGGGGAACTCCTGATTGTTCTCTCGCTACGTGCGGAGGCTCGGGGGCTCTTCCTGCAACCTTGCCGAGACCCAGCCGCTAGGCTCGCCCACGAAAGGGCTCGACAAACAACCCCTCCTTCCGAACGAAAAGGATGCACGAGGGTCGCATAAAAAGCCGGGGAACTTTTGATCGCCCTCTCGCTACGTACGGAGACTCGGGGGCTCTTCCTGCAACCTTGCCGAGACCCAGCCCCTAGGCTCGCACATGAAGGGCTCGGCAAACAATCCCTCCTTCCGAACGAAAAGGATGCGCGAGGGTCATACAAAAAGCCAGGGGAACTCCTGATCGCCCTCTCGCTATGTGCGGAGACTCGGGGGCTCTTCCTGCAACCTTGCCGAGACCCAGCGGCCTAGGCTCGCACACGAAGGGCTCGGCAAACAATCCCTCCTTCCGAACGAAAAGGATGCGCGAGGGTCGTACAAAAAGCCAGGGGAACTCCTGATCGCCCTCTCGCTACGTGCGGAGGCTCGGGGGCTCTTCCTGCAACCTTGCTGAGACCCAGCGGCCTAGGCTCGCACACGAAGGGCTCGGCAAACAACCCCTCCTTCGAACGAAAAGGATGCGCGAGGGTCGTACAAAAAGCCAGGGGAACTCCTGATCGCCCTCTCGCTACGTACGGAGACTCGGGGGCTCTTCCTGCAAACCTTGCCGAGACCTAACGACCTAGGATCGCACGCGAGGGCTCGGCAGGCTCGAAGGCTCCTCCTGCACCCCAAACGAAAACAAGCGACCCGAGCTCGCTCTCATGGGTCTAGCAAATACGATAGAGCGCCTTACTCAACAAAGAAAAGGCCCCTAAAAGAGTAAACTCACTCCTCTAGGGCCTCGGGGGCTACACCCGGCGGGTGCGCTCGCGTGCACCCACCAGAATCACGAGTATAAAACAAACTCGACAAGAGCCACTGAGAAACAAAAGTCTCGAAAAAAACCTCGGGGGAGAGTATCCCACACTCCCGCCCGAGGCTCGGGGGCTACTGTCGGATACTAGAAAATGGGGTACCCCAAGCAAAGATCGAAAAACTGCTTAGACCCTAAAAATAGAACCAATGGAATAAACAAACGAGGTCTCGGCCGAAATCTCCGATTCGCCCGAGACCCCGTCGCCGAGCCCCAGCGGAAGAAGTGCCGATTCTCTGATTCAAGCGAGGCCGCTCGGCACCAGCCCTTCGTGACCGCCTCTTCGACCAAACCGCTCTCGACCGAACATTGCATCCAAGCGCCCAACCACTCCGGCGAGGCGCGACGACGGCAAGAGTGATGGCGGACCGACTACACGCGTCAAGTTAACCTCCCGCCATCTACGACGACCACAGAAGCGGGGTTACCGACCACCGTGTCTTTGCCTAACTCCTGCACCAAGGACATCGCAACGTGGGGAGTCGAACGGGTTCCTCAGAGTCTCGGAATCACGGACCGACCGCTCCGTCTCGCCCGAGCCCCCTCGACAGGCCTCGGATTCACCGATCTTACTCCGCCTCGCCCGTCCGCCTCGAGACCCCGGTAGGGGGCCTCTGACGAATTGGCCACGCCCGCCTCGCCCGAGGCCGGCTCGTCCCCACAACCTCGTCGCCTCCGCCTCAAAGGTCTCTCGGCAGTCGTCGATCCGATTAATCGCGCCACCGCACCCGCCACGTAAGCCACGATCGGCGGCGCTTACTACAACAAGAGCGACGGGACAACGGTCGATCACCTATTTTAACATCCCTTATCGACAATACAGTACCGTGATCGTAGTAGCGCACGCCTCGCACTATTCCGCTGATGGCGGCCGAGACCCGCATTCGCACACTGGTCACTTCTCGAGCCTCGGCACGGCGAAGCCCTCGGACAACAGCAGCCTCGGCACGACAGGCCTCGGCACGACGACCGGCTACGATGGCCGCCGAGCCTCTCGCAATCCACCAAGTCAACAAATGCGCAAAGATGTTACTTGCGATGGAGACCATACCGATTAGACATCTACGGAACTCCCACGACAACGCCATGTCGCTCACAGAGTAAATACGCCATCGAATAGTCCTTGCTCCACGTGTAGCTCTCTTATGTACTCTGGTTTTCCTCCCTGCTATATAAAAGGAGGCGGCCAGACCGCTTTTCGAGGACGACGGATAGAGTCACGAATACTCGCACGAACAACACGCCTCATTCTATAATTCATATCACCTTCCCTCACAGAGATCTGGGACGAACTCCCTCTCTCTGGCCCAGCTTGTAACCCCCTAATACGAGCACCCGGTGCAAGGAATACAAGAATATCTTCTCAGATTGGACGTAGGGCATCCATTGTCCGAACCAGTATAAACCTTGTGTCTCTTTGCATCACTATCCGGAATTGAGAGTACGCAACATAAATTCACTAGTGGGTTAAGGACCCAGGTTGCGAAACGCCGACACTTATAATTAACTAGAAGTTAATAAAGTTATTTCGGAGGTACATACGTATAGGTATATATACATGCATTGTTACATTGCCTGTTTATTATTTATAAAAAGGCAAAAGAAAAACTCTTCACTGGGTACGCACTCCCTCTTCACCACTCGGCTTGGCCCAGGGCGCACGGCACCACCGCGCCCGCGCCGTGCCTTCTCCGCTTCGTCTCCGCGTACGCCGCGGCCTCCACCGCGAGCACGTGAAACATGGCCGGAGATATTTCCGTGGCGACCCACCTTCTCTGCTGCTGTCGTTTCCGGCGTCGTTCTTATCCTCTCCGGATTTTCCGTCGACAGCCGAGCACCATGGCCAGCAAATATCTCCACGACGGCAACCGACGTACTGTACACCACCGCCTTGCCCGCGCCTATAAAAGGGCGTCGAGGTCGCCATTGGGGAAGCACCAAGGAGCTCGAGCACAGCTGAGGATGACGGAGCCGCTGCCGCCTCACGTCCGCCGCGCCGGAGTCGCCGAGACCGCCGCGACTGGAGCTGCCGGTCCAGGCATCGCCGTCGAGTCGCCGCCGCTCTGGCACCCCACGCCGCCGGAGCCAAGCCCCTCGCCGTGCCGCGTTCCCCGCTCTGCTCTGTTCCCCATCCCCATCTCCCTTCTCTGCTCTGCGCCCCTGTTCCCTCCGCGCCCTCGCTCTCTGTCCATCACTTCTCTCTGCCTCGCTCCTTTTCTCTATCTCTCGCCGAGCGAACGGTAGAAGCGGACGCAGCCGAACCATGACGCCGCTGCCCTGCTCCCTCCGCCTTGCTCCACGCCGCCGAAGCGCTGTTGCTCCGCCGGCGTCCTGACCTCTCCATCTCCTTCTCTCTCTCCCTCTCTCCCTCTCTCTACCGTTCTCCCTCTCTTGCTCCTCTCTCCCTCTCCTTGCTCTAGTGCCCGGATGGGGTGAAGAGAAGGAACGCGAGCCAAAGGACGCCGCCGGCCCGGTGTCGACCTGAGGCCGCTGCCGTCGGTGCCCCGCGCCTTGCCTTGCTCTCTCTCCCTCTCTCGCTCCTCCCGGTTGACCGAACGAATGGAACCGCCCCGGCCTAATCCTCCGAGAGGTCTGAGGACATCCGCCCCCAGGCCACGTCGTTCGGCCCAATGGCCGCACGCCACCACACCAAGCGGGGCCCACTCGGCAGCCTCTACCTTCCCCCTCTCCTTTCTAAGTAGGCGCAGCTCACGTGAACCACACAGGGGACAGAGAGCAGTCCACAGATCGGTGTACAGCGCCGTGCTGGTCAGCTCTGACGGTTGACTAGACCCACGCGTCAGTCTCTGAGCTGGCGTAGAGCTGCTAGGCGTACACGGGAATCGTACACAGGAATATAAAAGATAAGCTTATTAATTACTGAAAAATTCTCAGAAAATTCTAAAATAAACTAGAGTCACCCTAGATCATACCTAGATAATTGACACTCATTTTCATTAGATAAAATGGTAGAAATAAATTGCATGTTTCATTCCACTCGCGTTTAGCTGATAAACTTCAATAATTTATATCTTGTTCGTCTTAATTTCAAATTTCAAAATTCTTTCGCCATAAGTCTCCTAAAATAAAACCCAACACATTTGCATCCTTTTTCCTAATTTTTTATGCCCACTTAAATTCTAGATATGTTTTCTTTTCATTTCTTTCATTTAATAATAACCCGTAGTACTCTTCGCCGTAGTAGTAGCTAGCCCCGTATATTCGCGTATATGTGTGTACCATGACACATACTAGAATACATCTGTAACCAATCACCTAAAATGGTAACGACCCATATATACATATATGGATATGCCCGATACCCGGGTATACACCTATGTATGGCTAACTTTATCTTCCGCCCTTTTCTAACCTAACTAACCCGAGGCACATACATATGCATGTGCATATGTGTCACTAACCCGGTGGACCTGTAGAAAGCCTGACCTGGTCATGTTTCCCTTTCAGGTTTACATAATAGTAAAATATAATAACGCGGTCAGGTTTTCCACCAGATCACCACCACTCTAACTTGACCCATAGGAACCATACCCTTTGGATGAAATCCCTCTATCCAAACCTTACTTCAGGTTGACATGATAATGGTAACCTGGCTAACAACCCATCACCCAATAGGACTGTAACAGAACCGTCCAATTTATAAAAGCACAAGTACAATAGCAATCACCGAAGCGATCAAACTATCATACTTGAGCCCATTTAAACCCGGTAGTCCGATGAAATCACGAAGAATCTCAAACAAACTAACATACAAACCAAGATCGTACATGATTAAACACAACCAGTCACATGTTACACCACAGTTCACAAATAGTTCACAAGTATCTCACATACATCAGAGTTCACATAGTTATTACAAACCAAGTTCAAATAGCAGAAGCAAAGTAGTTTGACATCAATATCACACTTAGTTCAAATACATGCCAGTACCATGGTCATTTCCAGCAAAAGCAGAACAGAGGGGATAACTCAGGAGTACCATGCCCCATGGTTTAGTCCTCATTCATGGCAGGATGAAGGCAGTTCTTACAGTACCCACGATACATCATGTCATCTGCAACAAGAGGGATTAAACCCTGAGTACGAGAATATACTCAGCTAGACTTACCCATCATAAATCAGAAATAATATGACTCCAAGAAGTATGCAGGACTTTATCGATGGAGTTAGCTTGACAACATTTTGCATAAAAGCTTAAGTAACATAACTTGGAGATTTAGTAGCTCTAGCATCAATTTGAATACCTATTCAATTAAGCATCTCTAGATTAGCACTTATACTAAAGCAATCACTTGATTAAGCTAACAAGCATTAGTAACCATATCCGGTATAATAATTTGAGCATCATCATAACCATCAAGTTTCCATTAAGTTACTCTACGTTGCCGCTGCTCAGTCAAGTTCTCACTATCTAGGAGAGACAGCAATTCGAATTGATTCCTACCCAGCTGGAAAATTATTCCTAACACAAACCCATACTTCCCCCATCGGGGTCGCATCGGGTCACCTTTGGTACAACTCAGGAACCAACTTCGCAGGTCCGATCAGCGTCGCACCCTCAGAGATTCTACCAGTCTGCCAGAAAATTCAGGCCTGGCCTACCCTTGGACTCAAGCCTTTGGCTCTCCGCATATCCTTACTGCCTCCAGTGTGCGCACTTTCACATACCGGGGCTCGACCTAAATTGAGCTACTCGGCTTCACGGTTAGAACGACTTATGCGGCCGACTAAGTGCTAGGCATGCGTTCAACATGACATGAGGACGTATAGTGAATCGGTCCTTAGCCGATATAGACGGGGATAAATAGGCACCAAGACCTCCATGCCTTATGCTTCTCTATGACAATCCCGCCCAGTCTCCTTTTTATTCATCAACACATGGTTATTTCTACGATAACAATTATAGCCAACCGTGATCAGTTATCTACCTATATGTTTTAGGTGATAGGAAATCACCTAACTTCTACTGGACTAAGTAAGGCTAAGCATATATTCGATCCTGGACCTACAAGCGATTCAAGATATATTTGTCTGGACAAGGATAATATATGCAACAAGTGTTTCCAATCAACTTCTATAACATAATGCATCAAACATAAAGAGCGCGAGTGATATTTGTAAAAACATAGGAGGCTTATAATGCTCCGAGGCTTGCCTTTCAAGAACGAGGAAGGTTGGTGGTCAGGACACTTAGGAAGATCTTCTAAGTTGACTCTTCCTTGCACCTGAACTTCCTGCCCTTGGGCTGCCTGCTGCTCCTCCTGATGCTCGGGTTCGAACTCGAGGAGCGTCACTCCTTCCGGGGAACCTATTGTATGCATATGCACAAATGAGTATCACGAATGCATAAGAGATGAGATGAGATGATAAATTATACATGCATGAGCATGATTATCCGCAAGGTGTATGATAAGTTTGACATTCGTTGGCAAGGTAGATGTATAACTTTCTTCTAATTGATCTATACTAGGTAGGTGCATATCTCTTCTATAATACAAGAAACATGCACTCACTAAGTTCTAGTAACCTAAGGTAAAGTTGTTCATCATCAGTAAGAGGCTTAGAACCTGCAGCTAAAAACTAATCTCAATTAGCCTAAGCATCTACACAAACATCACATAAGACAAACAACTACAATTGACTTAGGGGGTGTTTGGATCCAGCTACTAAAATTTAGGAGGTGTGTTGGGAGGATGTTGCATGGGGTGTTCGGATACTAATAAAAAAATAAATTATATAATCCGGCAGTACTCCACGAGATGAATTTTTAAGCCTAATTAATCCATCATTAGCACATGTTTACCGTAGCAAAACATTGTCAAATCATGGACTAATTAGGCTCAAAAGATTCATCTCGTAAATTAGTCGCAAATTATGTAATTAGTTTCGTAATTAGTCTATATTTAAGACTCCATGCTTGTGTCCAAACATCCGATGGGATAGCGACTAAAATTTAGGAGGGGCAACCAAACATCCCCTTAGTCATTTCCTACTGTAAACAACAGCTACTTTTTTTGGCCATAACTAGAGTTCTATTCATCCAAATACTATGATCTTAGATTTTTTAGAAAGCTTATAAAACTGCCTACAACTTTCTTATAGTCATCCCAAGATGATTCAATGACTATAAAGGTCAAACAAAGTAATTTCCCAGATCTGTCCAGAAATTCTAGAGAATAAGTATTTCTAGAGACCAACTTCTAACAATTATAACTCTCAAGCCATTTAGCCTATTACCATGAAAACTTGACACAAGCAAGATAAATAAGTTATCTATAACTTTGTTATTGACAAGATTCACAACAAACATCATCTTACCCATGCAATTTACTTAACAACCAAAACTGTCCAAACAGCCACTATAATTGAATTATAGAGCAATTAAAATTTCACTGCATACAAGCAATCAAATTTGGGCACAACCAAGGGTACCAACAGTTCATAGGCATCATACACACTCTAGAAAACATAATGGTCAAGCCCAAATAAATTATTTAAATGCATTTATTAATTTATTTGGACACTAAGGTGAAATAAGGAAATTATATCAAAAGTGCACAATAAATTCTGAGAAAAATTACAGTAGCCTACATATGTCCCCAAAAGTCTACTGTATAGATTTCTTGGTATTTGGATAATTATAGCCATCTCTACATAAATGACAAGTTGCATAAGCTTATTTTAGCAAAAATAGTTTAGTCTAGTGAAAAGTGTCAAACAACAGATTTCATATTTTTTCTACATTAATCCTAGCACCATATCACTATGTGAAAATTTACATGATCATTAGTTATGTATTTTTATCTCATTTATTTTCACTAGAAACTAGCAATTATTTAAGATTAAATAGGAAGACCATATTCCAAGCATGCTTACTGTAGGTTTAGTATTTTTCTTAGCTAGAGCATGTCAACACAAGATCAGCAAAATTAGAATCACATTTTTATCACTTTCCTAGCTCCATTTAATTCTACTAGAAAAATATTCCAAACAATATGTGTTATATTTTTATCAAATAGTACATTTCATGATGAATCCAACAAAATTTGGTTCACTCAATTTGGACACTCCTAGCTCTAGGTATGAATTTTTGACATTTGTATACAAATCTATGAAAAATAAGAAAATCAAAACAAACACACAGACTGACAGATGGGGCCCGCGATCAATAGGACCCACACGTCAGCGAAACAGAATAGAGGATGGTGTTTGACCAGCGATAGCTCACCGACGGTGAGGTCTTCGGCGACGAGGTTACCTCCGTCGTGTTCCTCACGTCAACTCGCATCGGATGAGGTAGGTCGTCGGACCTCTAACGGTGGTTGGCTACGGCAGCGGCGCTTCGGCCATCCCGGCCATGGCATCCTCGGCTTTGTGGTGACCTAGCGGAGATCTAGTGTTAGGTCTAGGTCACGGTGGAGCGACGACGTGCTCCGGCCACGTGCATGGCGGCGCAATAGTGCACAGCGCATGGCGGTGGCACTTTCCATTCCGGCTAACCGACGGCGAGAGGCGGGTCCCCATCTTCAGGAAAGACGCTACGGTCTATTGGCGGCCGGCTGAGGTCGGCGGCGGCGAGCTTGAGCTCGTGGCCATGGCGGGTGCACGTTCCCGCGCGGCGGTGGCGGTAGTAGTTAAATGGATGGTGGATATAGATTCTAGGACCTACGATGAAAACCAGATGAGGGAGAGAGAGAGCGGAGGTGCACTGGTTGTTGCTGGCCATGGTGAGCTCATGCTCGGCGGTGCACCGCGGTCATGGCGGTGATGGCGACTCGGAATGTGGCCTCACCTGGGCTCGAGCGGCTACAATGGCGGGTCGAGGTGATAGAGCGGAGCAAGGCGAAGATATTGGCATGAGCGATTGGATAATGGTGCTATGGTGGCAGCGAGCGAGCGCGGTGAAGCTCACGGCAGCGATGGCGACGGTGGCGCTGCTGCTTGGCGGGCGAGAGGGAAGGCGAGCGAGGGCAAGAGAGCGAGGAATGGATGGAGCAGTGACGTCGCCTCACCCTTAACTCGCCTTCTGCCCGACCGGCTGGGACAACGCCGGCGTACGGCCGCCACGCGGCACGCATGGCCTGTGGCCGGGCGGCCACTGGCGCGGGCAGCGAAGGCCGGTTCAAACCTGTGATCAGTGACTAACGGCGTGATTTCCTCCACCTCTATCTCCTGATCGGTTCGTTATTTGCAAAAACTTTATTAACAAGAATTGTAGAGTTACACGAGGTCTACAACTTTGATTTAGAAAGTTTCCTCTAATTCGCCTTGGTTTTCAAAATGCAAAGCTTCAAAGTATGGTACATCGAAACTAGAAATCAATTCATGACTTAGCGAATTTTTCTAAGTTGAAAACAACATTTTGTTGTTTCTTGTGAGCCCTATTTGACCATGTTAGACACTGAATTAGCTCTTGGCCCAAAAATAAAAGTTGATACTCTAGTCAAGTACTACAACTTTGCTTAAGGGTGCACTGCCATGCAAACACTCTATGCTATAGTTCAACTTTGGTCAAAGTAGGATCATGAAAATTAGGCTACTCTTCCGCTTTTCTCAATGATTGGATATGGACCTACATATCTGGGTGCAAGCTTTCTTTTTACCCCAAACCGTTGTATCTTTTTCATTGGTGACACTTTCAGGTATACATAATCACATACTTCAAACTCAATGGGTCTTCTTCTCTTGTTTGCATAACACTTCTGCCTTGATTGAGTGGCTTCTATATGTTGTTGAATGATATGCACCTGCTCTTCAGCCTCTTTGACAAAATCAATACCATAGTATCTCCTTTCTCCGGGTTCAACCCAATTCAAAGGAGTTCTACATTTATGGCCATACAAAGCTTCAAAAGGAGCCATCTTAATACTCTCTTGATAACTATTGTTATAGGAAAACTCAGCTAAAGGTAACCATTTTTACCATGAACCTTTTGAAGAGATGACACAAGATCTCAACATGTCTTCCAATATTTGATTTACATGTTTAGTTTGCCCAGAGGTCTGAGGGTGATAGACAGAACTTCTGACTAAGTTGGTGCCTAACATCTTGTGCAAATGTTCCAAAAAACGAGCAGTGAACTGAGGCCCTCTATCAGACACAACGGTTCTTGGCACGCCATGTAGACGTACTATGTGGGATATATACAACTCAGCATACTCATGCGGTCGGTAGTTGGTTCTAACTAGAATGAAATGCACAGACTTAGTTAGGCGATCCACAATCACCCATATGGAATCATAATTCTTATGAGTAGGTGGAAGTCCAACAATAAAATCCAAGCTAACTTCTTCCCACTTCCAACCTGGAATGGACAGTGGTTGAAATAGTCCAGCAGGTTTCAAATGAACAGCCTTAACTCGGCAACAATTATCACATTTAGCAACATAAGCTGCAATCTCCTTCATTTTGGTCCACCAAAAATGGTTTTTCAAGTCATGATATATTTTACTACTACCCGGATGGATGGATAGTTTAGAAGAGTGAGCCTCTCCTAAGATCTGGTTTCTAAGTTTCTTATCCTTCGGCACTACCAGTCTATCCTTAAACCATAGACCACTGTTCTCATCTATCCTAAAATGCTTAGTCTCTTGCTCTTTCATCTTTCTTTTGATGTGGAATACACCCGCATCGGTCTTCTGAAGCTCGATGATCTTGCTCTCAAGAGAACAACTGATCATAATATTATGCATCACAGAGGATGTAACAAATTGAAGCCATCTTCTAACAGAGAATTGCAATGAGACTTTCTGCTCAAAGCGTCTGCAACAACATTCGCTTTGCTTGGATGATAATGTACTTCTAAATTGTAATCTTTGATCAATTCTAGCCATCTTCTCTGTCTCATATTCAGTTCGGGTTGAGTGAAGATATACTTAAGACTCTTATGATCTATATAGATATGACACACATTGCTAAGCAAATAGTGTCTCCAAATCTTCAATGCATGGACAACCGCTGCTAGTTCCAAGTCATGAGTTGGGTAATTGACTTCATGCTTCTTCAGTTGACATGAGACATAAGCATTGACTTGGCCTTCCTATATAAGAACACATCCCAAATCGGTACCTGATGCATCACAAAACACATCAAAAGGTTTCTCTATATCAGGTTGTGCCAAAACAGGAGCTGAAGTCAACAAAGTCTGTAAAGTGTGAAAAGCAGCTTCACACTCTAGAGTCCATACAAACTTCTCATCTTTCTGAAGAAATCTTGTCATTGGCTTGGCGATTTTGGAGAAGTCAGGAATGAACCGACGGTAGTAACTTGTTAAACCAAGAAAACTCTAAACTTCGTGAACTAAAGTCGGGGCCTTCTAATTCATAACTTCTTGCACCTTAGAGGGGTCTACGGAGATCCCATTTTATGATAGCACATGCCCTAGAAAAGGTACCTTCCAAAGCCAAAACTCACACTTGCTAAACTTAGCATACAACTTATGTTCTCTTAGTCTGGTTAGAACAACTCTCAGGTGCTCTACATGATCCTCCTTGTTTTCTGAATAGGTCAGAATGTCATCGATGAACACAACCATGAACTTATCCAGCTCGGGCATGAACACCGAATTCATCAGATACATGAAATATGCAGGAGCATTTGTTAGACCAAAGGACATGACCAAATACTCATACATGCCATACCTAGTGGAGAAAGCAGTTTTAGGTATGTCTTCTGGCCTAATTTTAATCTAAGGGTAACCAGATCTTAAATTGATCTTAGAGAACACCTTAGCCCTTGACAATTGACCGAACAAGATATCAATTCAAGGCAAAGGATACTTGTTCTTGACCGTTACGGTATTAAGTGGTCGGTAGTCCACACACATCCGCAACGATTTGTCTTTCTTCTTCACAAATAAGGCAGGACAACCCCACGGAGATGAGCTAGGTCGAATGAGACCTTTCTCTAAAAGCCCTTGCAATTGAACCTTAAGCTCGGCTAGCTCATTTGGTTGCATTCTATACGGCCTCCAAGAGATGGGTGATGTACCCGGCAATAACTCAATCTTAAACTCTACATCCCTGTCAGGTGGCAACATGGGCAATTCATCTGGAAACACATCTAGAAACTCACATACCACTAGAATATCAAGGAGGGTCATGGTCTGAATAGCACTGGCGAAGTTTTGGAGATCAAAATTTTTAGGAAGTGGCACTAAGAAAGCATCGTTACTCTGTGGTTCTCTCAACATGATGGTTCTAGTCGAAGTGTCAATGAGAACTCCATGGCCACTCATCCATTTCATACCCAAGATTACATCTATCCCCAACCCTAGCAATACTACAAGATCTGAGGTATACTCTCGGTTGCTTATTGAGATGCACACATCTCTGACTATCTAGTTGATAGATATATTATTTTCGGCTGTACTTATGCAATAACCACCCTTATCTACAGTAACTACCCTTTGATCATGCTTGGATGCAAATATTTGACTCATAAATGAATGTGAAGCTCTAGAATCAAACAAAACAATTGTGGGGTGTTGGTTCACAAGAAACATACCCACAGTAACAACTTCACCTGAAGGGATTCCTTCTAGGGTGGTATAGTACACATGTCCCTGACGTGGATTTGGATTACCCTGCTTCTGGTTGTTGTTGTTCTTGGGATAGGGGCAATTTGTTGCCCAATGACCAGTCTTGTTGCAGTTCCAGCATAGCATGCTGCTAGGTGGAACGCTGGAGCTTCCTTGTCCTGTGCTACCCTTTGGTAGGGCAATAGAAAAGGCCTTGCGATACACTTTTTGGGTCTGACTAGTCTATTCCTTCTTCTGAGGTGGTCTATACTTTGGAGCTGGTGGACAGAACTGAGGTGGACAGAATAGGAGCTTTTGACTGAGATACACCTGCTTCATAAGCTCTCTTGTGACTTGAAAGCATCTAGGCCCCTAGTTGGGTTTCGGTGATTAATGACGACATGAGATTACTATGACTAATGTGTGTTTTGCAGAGGCACTTTGAGTTAGGTCATGGTAATGGCAATTGATTGGGTAATCATGGTTGTCATGCCCCCATCGATGGAAATCATTTTGGTTTTCAAAGGATGGACGACAAGGTTAAGGACGAACTAGTTCTAAGTGTCGTTTGGTGTTGAAGAGACACTTAGAGTAGTTTAGGACTTTGTTTTTCCTTTGGCCATACTATTAAGGGGGGTATGAACTAGTAGCTTGACCTAAGTGAGTCTAGTGGGTTAGGTGTGGTGCACACTTATCAAACCTAGTACTAGGTAGCTCAGGAGTAGCCCTAAGATCAATTGGAGCAAACTTCATTCACATAGGATTTCGAGTTGGAAGTGAATGGAGGGTCAAATGATTGACCAAATGCTGGTCTGGTTGTGATCGGGCACTGGAGGGTGAGTCCGGTCAGTTCATTTGATCAACTAAAGTCATCTGGTACTGATCGAACGCTAAGTGAAAGTGGATTGGACGCTGGGTGCCAGCGTCCGGTCAACTCCAGAGAGGTTCCAGAGAAGGATTTTCTTGACCGAACGTGTCCGGTCAGTGCTAACCAGACACTGGTCAGGATCCGGTAACTGACCGGACGCTAAACAGCGAAGTGACCAGACTCTGCGTGCCAGCATCTGGTCAACATCAGTAAGGTTCCAGAGAGCATTTTTCTTGACCAAACATGTCAAGTCAGTGCTGACAGGACGCTGGTCAGAGTCTGGTCAGAACTTAATGGCTCTTTCTGTCACAGTGGCGGGGATAACTGACCGGAGCATCTGGTCACCCTGCAGAACACTGACTCAGCCTCTAAACATTATGTTTTGAATGAGGGGGTATAAATACTTACTCCACTCGGCCAAGGGAGCTCTCTTGCCCATTTATTCAGCTGAGAAACACCTTGAGAGTGCAAGGGAGAGCAAGAGCCTAGTGAGGTGATTGAGATTTGAGAATCCAAGATTAAGGTACTCATTAGTGCAAGGAGAGTAGTAAGTGTGCATCCACCCTTCTCATTAGGCTTGTCATGGTCAAGTGAGAGTTTATGCTTGTTACTCTTGGTGATCGCCATCACCTAGGTGGCTCGGTGGTGATTGAGAGTTTGGTGATCATCCGGTGGAGCTTGTGGATGACCCAACCCAAGTTGTGAGCGGTTGTGGGTGATTCACCACGACGGAGTGTCGAAGAATCAGCCTGTAGAGAGCACTTGATCCTTGCATAGATCAAGGGGGAGCTACACCCTTGCGCAGGTACTCCAATGAGGACTAGTGGTGAGTGGCGACTCTCCAATACCTTGGGAAAACATCGTCGCGTTCCTTTCCCTCTCTTTACTTTGAGCATTTACATTTGAGCAATTTATTTCTTGTCTTTACATTCCTAGAATTGTCATGCTAGAGTAGGATTGGAACCTAGGGTGGAAGTATGTATTCAAATTTGTGAAAAATAATAAAATCAAAACAAACACACAGACTGACAGATGGGGCCCGTGGTCAACGGGACCCACACGTTAGCGAAACCAAACAGAGGACGGCGTTTGACCGGCGATAGCTCACCGACGGTGAGGTCTCCGGTGACAAGGTTACCTCGGTCATGTTCCTCACGTCAACTCGCATCGGATGAGGTAGGTCGTCGGACCTCTAACGGTGGTTGGCTATGGCGGCGGCGCTAATGGCGGCTCAGTGGAGGCGTGTAGTGGCGCTCCGGCCATCCCCGGCCATGGCGTGCTTGGGCGAGCATGGCTACAGCTTCGTGGTGACCTAGCGGAGATCTAGGTCATGGTGGAGCAACGGTGTGCTCTAGCCGTGTGCATGGCGGCGCGGTGGCGCACAGCGCATGGCGGTGGCACTTTGCGTTCTGGCTAACCGGCGGCGAGAGGCGGGTCTCCATCTTTGGGAAAGACGCTATGGCTTTAGGTGACATGATACCAAGCACTAGAGCAACTTATTGGCGGCCGACTAAGGTCGGCGGCGATGAGCTTGAGCTCATGGCCATGGCAGGCGCGCGCAGTGCGGTCGCACGTTCCCACGCGGCGGTGGTGGTAGCGGTTAAATGGATGGTGGATATAGATTCTAGGACCTACGGTGAAGACCAGATGAGGGAGAGAGAGAGAGCGAGCAGAGGTGCACGGGTTGTGGCTGGCCATGGTGAGCTCGTGCTCGGCGGCGCACCGTGGCCATGGCGGTGACGGGACTTAGAATGTGGCCTCACCTGGGCTCGAGCGGCTACAATGGCGGGTCGAGGTGATAGAATGGAGCAAGGCAGAGATATTGGTATGAGCGATTGGACAATGGTGCTACGGTGGCAGTGAGCGAGCATGGCGAAGCTCACGGTGGCGATGGCGATGGTGGCACTGCTGCTTTGCGGGCGAGAGGGAAGGCAAGAGAGCGAGGAATGGATGGAGCAGCAATGTCGCCTCACCCTTAATTTCCCTTCTGCCCGATTGGCCAGGCCAACACCGGCGTACGGTCGCCACACAGCACGCATGGCCTATGGCTGGTCAGCCACTAGTGGGGGCGACAAAGGCCGATTCAGACCTGCGATCAGTGACTGACGGCGTGATTTCCTCCACCTCTATCTCCTAATCCATTCGTTATTTGCAAAAACTTCATTAACAAGAATTGTAGAGCTACACGAGGTCTACAACTTTGATTTAGAAAGTTTCCTCTAATTCGCCATGGTTTTTAAAATGCAAAGCTTCAAACTATGGTACATCGAAACTGGAAATCAGATCATGACTTAGCGAATTTTTCTAAGTTCAAAATAACATTTTGTTGATTCTTGTGGGCCCTATTTGACCATGTTAGGCACTGAATTAGTTCTTGGCCCAAAAATAAAAGTTGTTACTCTAGTCGAGTACTACAATTTTGATTAAGGGTGCACTGCCATGCAAACACTCTATGCTATAGTTCAACTTTGGTCAAAGTAGGATCATGAAAATAGGAGTTTCTAGAATAACTATGACTTGGGGGCTGTTTTGGTCCAAGTCATGAATACCAAACTTATTCAATGTACCATCCTAAACATGTCTTAGGTGTTTTTGTAACCTCACAACCATTTCATGCATTGGTCACACACAATGGCAAGCATATATATGTATATAAACAACATCACATGTGATAAAGAGATAAAGTGAATGAGATGAAACTTCTTATGCACATGCTCATGAATGCTTGCGCTCATGAAATGCAAGTGCCCAATGCATGCTTAACACTAGGGTGTTACAAGGACCAACCCATGTAGGATCGATTCTTTCACCTTGATTGCCAATGCTTGTTTTACTTGCCGTGCTTGTTATTTTCCATGTTTGTGTTTTGCTTGTCGACGCTAGATCGCGCAGGATAGAAGACGTGGAGAGAACCTAATGGAGTCTAGAAGATAGGAACAGGGGACACAGGAATCGGAGAAGGATATAATCGTCAGCGAATGGAGGTAAGTCCTAACACCCACCTATCCCTTTCCCTCCACTTCATTTACCATCCCTTAACTACTCCTTTTCCTCCACCACCACATCTTGCTAGCCTCCACCATAAACCCACCATACCCCATCCCCACCAATTAATGAACTTAACTTATAATACTTAAATTCTCTCTTATGAATTAATGGAATTATAATGGGTCATGAGCTCGGTTATGATAATGTGAACATTGATGATAATTATCTTGATATGATATAAGTTTGACTATGATATTGTGATGAGGTAATGGTTACATTGATATGAGATGAGCTCTATGAACCTAAGGTTAATAACTAAGGAACTTAAAATAGGTAAAACTGGACTAAACCCCGACAAGGGGCGAGTGGGGGTAATTTATGGAGGTAAATTACCTTGGTAGCATCGCCTGGTGAGGGATTCGTGTGTGAGATACTCGCCTCGGTCACATAAGGACCGGTTCGTAGTCCCTCTCACCTAGTGAGATATTACATACAGCCACATGTCTATATGGATAGACTTGATCTCACACACCATTAGATAGAAGTATAATTTCTACTAGGAGGCCAGTGGTGGCAGCGGAATATTAGGAGCAGGCACAGATGCTATGTGATCTTCTGTGGCCCGGTTGGCGTGGTTGCTATGTGATCCTCCACGTTAAGCTCTTTGATTCTTGGCCGCGTTCAAGCCCATGTTATTGTATGTTTGGCCGTGTTCGAGCTCATATTATTGATGATTTGGTATCATCGGCACTATTATGTTGGGATGATTTGGTATAGTTCGAGATTATATGATGGGATGATGTGGTATCATCTGAGATTATGAGATGTCACGATTTGGTATATCCTCCC
The DNA here is from genome assembly GCA_904845875.1 of Miscanthus lutarioriparius. NCBI lineage: Eukaryota > Viridiplantae > Streptophyta > Magnoliopsida > Poales > Poaceae > Miscanthus > Miscanthus lutarioriparius. Next base: position 66,800,469 of record CAJGYO010000001.1, on the reverse strand, counting down.
ATGTTTAGTGTGTTTTCCAACCCCTGAGAAGCCACGGTAGAGTTATATGGACATCTAAGGTCGTGTACATTTGGGTATGGGATCTCGTTAGACTTGTCTAAGCCATGACAATAGTGTCCGACTGTGTCTATCTTGTGGGGAAATTTGCACACCTCTACAGAGTTTATTTAATCTATTCGAATAGCCACATCCTTGGAATGGGCAGATGCTAGGATGAGATACTATGATTAGACTTCTACAACTGTAATAATCTGGTAAGATTTATTTTACTAATTTGGTAAGCTATAAGTAACCCGGAAACTAGTGAGAATGGTAATACTCTACCAGGATCTGACCTATAATTATAATTTCTTCAACCTACCACTTTCACCTCAACCACCTTAACCCACCTCCACATATAGCCTTCCCCTACCACCTCACCTCCACCCAAAGTTTTGGGCTTGGTGAGTACTTTATGTACTCAACCCCCTCTATTCTATGTTTTTTAGAGTAAAGCTATAGGAGCTCCTACCCAGATGGAACTACTTGAGCTACGTGAGGATAGGACCATAGGAGAACGTACGAGTATGGAGCTATCGAGAACTACAGAAGGATAGGACACCCGGAGTATACCTCAAGATGGAGCCATACGACTACACGAAGGAGCTACGCTAGGACTACGACGATTGGGATATAGGAATGTGCTTAAGGGATAAGTCTAGGGTTACGTCCGCACTCCAAGTTGCCTGTAGGAATAGAGCCAAGATGACATAGGACCGCTGTCTTAGAACTCTGATATACGATCTAAGGCCAATGGCCCAGGCTATGTAAACCCAAACCATGTAATATATTTTCCCCATTAGCAACAAAAGTATGGTTTTTGATATCAATCTTGTTCGAATTGTGTGTATCAGCTACTGATCCAGGAACTGATACATAATGCACAGAGGACCCTAAATTAGGGGCCCGAGAATAGTCAAGACCTTGCTATTGAGAGAAACCATGCATGACCTAATGAGCTTTGTATCGAGCTAGAGATCCATAAGCATTGAGCTTGTGGCGATAGAGCCATTTCCCTAAAACAATGTTGGCATGTGGTGGCGGCGGCCCAAGATCCCATGTTTGATTGGCAATGAGAGCATTGTATTCCTACTCCATAGCAGGTTTCCAATTGGGGTACGAGAGTGCACCTTGATATGTTTTAGGTAGAGGGTTGATGCTTGTGGTAACCACGAATAGGTCAAAGATTTTTCATCGTTGGCTGATGCTAGACTTGCCCTAGTTTCCTTGGTGTGCTAGTTGATGGTGGGGGAATAAGGACAATAAGTGCTTTGGAGGAGCACATAGTAGCCAGTACGACGATCGAGGTGGTGCTAGAGGGCGCCACTGGAGCCATAGGGCAGGAAGAGTGCTCTCGCCACACATACACTAGTGTGACCAGGGGTCGTTAGAAGCCACCAGAACCAGATGGCCATGCCAAATCTCTAGCAGTGTCCATGGACTGGTGTCTCAAACAAGCTATAGGGTTGCGCGCCATGGAGGGCACCATAGGCTGGTGTACCAGGCAGTTCACAGTGTTACGAGGGAAGAACCACACACCACGGAGTGCGAGGCCTCGCTAGGGTTCACAGCTCAAGGCCATGAGAGCTGGACGTCGCCATGGGATTCATGGCATGGGAGCCATGAAGATGAGGAGAGGTGCGGGGATGCACTGAGGTCCATGTACTAGTTTGCCTTGGGCTGCTGCGGCATCCCTCGTTGCGTTGAGAGCATTAGCTAGGGTAGCCTAGTTCCAAGATGCCATTGGATCAGCAGCTGGAGCACCGACTAGAGAACTATTGTAGAGGCCTAGGCATCGTAAGGTAGCCGGGCTGAGGAGCAGTAGCAAAGATGGCCTGTGCGACACCCAAGAACTATGGCGGCTGCTGGAACGACTGTTGGAATAGCACAGAGCCTAAGTGAGCCCCAAGAATTCCTTAGCCAGACATAGGCCACATATGAAAAGAGCCTCTCCAAGGATTGTCCTATGGACGAGGACCACGCTAGTTGTTGTTTCCATTGCCTTTGCCCATCCTGTGACCCTAAGGACGAGATGGTGGATGGGGGGGCAATGGCACGGTGGGTGCAGCAAGACCCATAGTTGTCGGTGCTGGAGCATGGGGATGGGGTGCCGTGAGGGTGGCCTTGGCTGCGGTGAGGTCAGTGGCTGAGGAGGCATGCGGTGGGAGCTCAGACTCTTCTAGAGCAAGAAGAGACTAGGCTTCAAGGAATTTAGGCAGTGGGTCCTTCGTCTTTGGGATGGTGACCATGTTGCGGAGGGGCTCGTTAATGCCACGAAGGAGGGCAAGTAGCAATGTGCTGTCATTGATGGGTGTTCCAAATCAGCGAGCCCATCAACGAGATCCTTGAGGAGTTAGACGTACTTGAGCAATGGTAGCTCACCCTAGGTCAGAGCGTAGAGCTTCGCCTCAAGGGCTATGGCGCGAGACGCCTTGTTGTCGAGGAAAAGATTCATCGCCTTGGTCTAGATCTCATAGGTAGAGGCACCGGGCACCATGATCAGGCGCATCACATGAGCCAACATCAAGGAGTAGATCGGAGAGCGCACGGAGCAATCGATCGCCGTCCAGGGTGCATCGGGTTTTTTAGGTGCCAGCGTGCCATCGATGTGCGATGACGCACTGAACTTGTCGACAAGGGTCGCTCCTGCCAGGTTGAGTAGTTGGGTGGATCAAGCTCAAGGGCGAAGCAGATGCGAGTCTTGATGTTGATAATGGCGAGTGCCGAAGCCAAGCCTGGAGTAGCAGGAGGAGGGGGAAGGGCGGTGACGATCATAGCAGCTAGAGCAATTGTGGGATCTAGAGATTCGGTCATTGGTGGAGAAGGAACGGTTGGAGGTGGCGACGGATTTTGGGCATAGAGGCAGTTGAAGAGTGAGGGAGAGGGATCGATATCTCTTGATACCTTGTGAGAGCACGAGACTAGGGAGGATACCCATCATGGGTTTCTATTCATTGAACAAGTATATATAGGTTACAAAGTACATGACTAGCCATGCAGATATTTTATTAAGCGTGCAGATATACAATTTCCATTCATTGAACTCGATCAAATTTTACTAAGTGTGCAGATATACATGACTAACCATGCAAATTTTTTTGCTATTTTTTTTTGCCCAGATTTGAGAATTTTTCAAAATAGATTTGTAAGGGCGGCTCTATATCCAGCCGCCCGTACAAATTAGATTTAGCCAACCGTCCCTATAAATCGGCCATTTATAGCAACAGTTTGGTAGGGGTGGCTGGCCAAACCGTCCCTACAAATTTGTTTGAGCTGCCCCTACTAATATTTACTGTAGTAATGAGCTCTTCAACTTCTTACTGCAACATAACCCAGATGATGCACCTCCTGTCCTTCCAATCATTGGTGGTCGTTCCGTTGGGAAGAAAACTTTGGTCGGCCATGTATGTGCTGATGAGAGGGTACGCTCGAAATTCGCTTCAATTTTACATCTGAAGGGAGACAACTTTCTGAATATCGTTAATAACCATGAAAAGGCGCGGCCATGGTCGGCATGTCACTTGTAGTTGTTGAGAGCCTGTTTGGCTGGTCATGTCCCAGCTTGTTCTAGCCTGTTTCAGCTTGTTTCAGTTTATTCTCTCTCACAGAATACTATTTAATCATTCAAAATTATCCAAAATCAGCCCAAATATGACCAGCCGAACGGGCCCTGAGTTCTATTCATTCGTGGGAAGAACAAACAATACAAGAGTCAAGGTGATCATCTTAAGCAAACTTGGAAGATTAGCAAGGTTTGGGTCAGTAAGGCCAATCTTTCTTGATGCTCTGTCATACGAGTTATGGTACCTCTTGAAGAACCTAGCATTTGGAAGTGCGGACCCGGCAGAACATCCAAGACTAGTACATATAGGACAAGCAATTGCAAAGAAATTGCATCAGAGTGGATCACTTGTTGCAGGAAATGCATTGGCTGACGTGATGAGAAGCAATCTGGATGCTCAACTTTGGCTTCCCATACTGAACAGGTGCAGAAAAATGATTGAGAAGAACCTCTTCGCTTACGGGCAGCACCCAAATCTGCTTTTCTAGCGAGGCCGTGAGGTAGACATGACGGAAATCATTTCGAGTCCTGTTATTAGTCCCCTTCGCATCTTAGCTTGTACTAGTAGAAGTAGCACGACTTTTTCTGCTCTAGCCAAAACAGAATTACCAAAGGTGGCATTTGGAGAACTACTGCTAGATCCTTCTGCTAGGCCTAAAGGAGAATTTCATCTATTGATATGGGAATCCAGGTTACCCCCTTATACTTCAACTATTCACTTCGTTCCAAATTGCACTCAAGATATGCCTCAAGGACATAGTTTACCAGGGAGCAAGCGCCAAGCAGTGCCTTTCTGATAACATGAACTCTATCCAATGTAATTATAAACTTCAGATGTACTCTATCCAATGTAATTATAAACTTCAGATGTACTATATTTTCATATGTGTGCAGTGATTTGTTCAACAGTGATTTTATTGCAGACTACTGGTTAAATATAACGATACTAACCCCTCCACAACCTCTTCAAAATATTTACCATGTGCATGAAGTAGTAATTCCATTTCCTCCAGACAGGAGTGCAAAATAAAATTAACCAACTTTACCCTCTCCGCTCTCAAGCCTTGAACACTACTGTACTCCGTACCATTTACATGGTCAAACAACAATTTTCATTCGCTATAAGGACAATTGTTGCACCATCTAGGATTAATTGAAATACGATGACCATTGATGCACTTTGCAACAAAACTCAGATGGTGCACCTGCTGTCCATCCAATAATTAGTTGAGAAAAAACTTTGGTCGCCCATGTATGTCCTGATGAGGGTATATACGTCCAAAAATCCCTTCAATTTTGCATGCCAATGGAGAAAACTTTCTGACTATTGTTAATCATGAAATGAAAGCATACTAGATTAGATATAATGCCATATGATATTTGCACTGTGCCTCCCGGACTGTGTATATATATATACAGAGAGAGAGTAAAGATACATAATGTAGTACAAGTTTACATATGCTAACTACCAAATTAATTTACTATAACCACTACTACACAAATGATTTTTACAGTCATTTTCGATTTTTTTTCAAGGATGGTGCATATGAGAAATTGCCTCTAACTATGACGAGAGGAGCATTATTGTAGCTAACAAACCTTAATCCCTAGAAATCTATTTTTAGAAACTGATATGTTAAATGAACCACACCTAGAAATATATCTATTTTTAGGTATGGTTGAACTAAGAGAAACGCCCCTGAAAATGTGATTTTAATAGGTGGTTCTTTTAAGCCATCTTTCATTAAAGTTACAATTGATTTCAGAGAGGGTTGTTTCACTACGTCAGAATTGCACTTCACTGCCAGTTCAAAATACCCCATCACTGTCGGATTTTGAACCGGCACAACCATACCGGCAGTGATAAGGGTAAGCTATCACTGTCGGTTCTTACAAACCGGCAGTGTTCTTCAACTTCACTGCCTGGTTCTTTACACAGCTGGTAGAGTTCAGTTCCACCAACACTGCCAGTTCATAAGACCACCCGCACCCGGTAGAGTTCATTTCCACCAACACTGTCGGTTTGTGTTTGAACCGGTAGTGTTGTCGTAAACATCACTGCCGGTTTGTGGCAAGAACCGGTAGTGATGGCTAAGACAACGCTGCCGGTTTGTGGCTCCAGCCGGCAGTGCCATCACTGCCGGTTTGTTGCTAACTAGCAGTGATGTTTACGACAATACTGCCGGTTTTTTGCTGACCGGCAGTGATGTCACGTTCATATTTTATTGTTTTATAATTTATTTTAATTTATATTTTTTTTGTGGAATCGGGTTTCACTTTATATACGCTACTTAGACGACAGGTCCATCAATACTAAACATTACAAATGTTACGGTTACAGTTCAAATGTTCTTATCAAGATCTCGGTCCCTCAAAATAAAAAAGAAATGTTCTCGGACATCACAAATTGTGCAATGCTTTTCAGACTTCTTACAATAATCTGGCAAGCCGCTCTAGATCATACTGGTCCTTGAACTTCACGGATTGTGCAATGGAAAATACTTCATTTTTTTTCCAGTACCTCGGCTAAGATGAATTTTGCCAGCTCCGATTGCAGCGCGACGATCTCCATGTCTAACAGCCTTTCGTGGTTATATTTTTGCGTTGTCGTTCAAAAAAGATGATATCCAAAGAGCAATCAGTAAATCATTTTGTTGAATGATTAACAGACATAAATGTAATGTGGATTATACACACCAACTTATCGGCTTCTTCCGATTTCCCGCTGATGTTTCCCGCCGACTGTTTTAGATACTTTCCCTCTATTTCGACAACCTTGAATAGGACCTGCGTCCCACCAATATGTCTTCTTCAAACACTGAGCAACATTAAAAGGAGAAACGTTAGAAAGCGGTACGTGTGATTAGAAAATAATATATTATTAGGATCACTTACTAATTCAGTACTGCCACCAGTGCATTAAGATGATAAAATGGTTTTTTCTTCGAGTCCCACACCTCGGTCAGATTTTTGGCAAGATTAACACAAATGAAGACAAAATGGTGGCTGCAATCACAGAATCCAAATTATCGAATAATCTTAACGAAAAAACAAGCATAAAATTAAAAGCCAAGAACACATACTCGCAGTTGTAGGCTAGAAGTATGTGGGTTTTGTTCTTCATCTTGAATTCGTCGAAAATAACAATCAATCTCTGTTTCAGGTCTTCCACGTCACATCCATGGAGGTCTAGACATGTCTTCTCATTGACTCGCAAGGGGTCCAAGAAGCCTATGTTATCCCATTTGCTTTTTGGAATGCAAAATTTTGCTATACACCTATATAAAATCATGGGAAATGCTTAAAAGTTAACAATTTATGTTCCGAGAGAGTAGTTAATTGTAATATCGTGCGTGTAGGGTACCTACGTAGTCCACAGCGTCAACATTTGTGTATCGAGAGAGCATTTCTGGTATAGCTGGAACAAACACTCCCGCTCGACATCGAATTTCTCTTCTTCAGGATAATTAAAAACATGTGGCGAACGGATAATAACCTCAAAACCAAAGTCCTCCGTCTCTGTTGTTTGAGCCATGTAATATTCATGCAACTGGCGCATATATGTTGTCAATTTTTTATACTCGTGATCGGGAACCAAAAGATTGCCCCTTTTATACTTCATTGCCTGTGTTGTCGTCCCTTGTACATCATAATAGATGGTCGCGGCCTCTTCCATGGTTAATTCGGGGTTGTCTTCGATGAACTTTTGAATCTTCCTTAAATCTTCATTGTGTATTTCATCAGCTCTTGTTGTAGCGTACTAATTCTATGTTTGCCTTTTGAATTCGGACTTCAACAAAAACGGAGGCAGTGAGGCACAGAGATTGAAGAAACTAATACAATCTTCCTTCGAGATGTGTGCTGTAAATTTTCATTCCATCAAGTTTGTAACGCTGCCACTGAATTGCCTTTTTCTTTTTTGTTGGTCCACTTTGGGAGCATTAGCGACCGAATCCAATGACTTTTTCTGCGACTACGAGGATGTCATTGATCTTGTTTTGGGCTGAGGTGGAGGAGGATGACGAGAATTCTATTTTCCTAGGGCTGATGAAGATGGAGGAGGAGGAGGAGGAGTCTCTTTTCTTGGGGCTGATGAAGATGGAGTCGGATGAGGAGGAATAGAAGGAGACCTCTGTCTTCTTAGGGGTGATGGCAAGGGATGAGGAGGGGAGTGATCTCTGTTGGGAGATGGTAAGTGATCATCGTGGGTGGGTGAAGACTCGCAATCGTCCTCATCATTAGAGGACAATTGGTGGTCAAGCTTAATGAAGCGCTTGCGCTAGGCCACTTGAGAGCCCTTGTTATGACCAAATTTCGGCCTGTCTTCTGCTATGGGGTACTCAATGTGTATCTTGTTATACTTCTTATCAAGTATTCTGTCAATGGTGACACGAGCATACCCCTGTGGAATTGGGCGGCCATTAATGGTCCCGTCTCCCGTAGGCCAGGCCTGGCTCAACGCCACCTTGTCCTTTGTCCATTCCTGATGGATGTACAACTTGACATCGACGGGTTTAGTGATGCCGTCCACCGGATGAGGCACATTCGCATCTTCTTCATCGAGCGGGGTAGATCCGTAGCTGCTGTGACCCCTAAACTGTGGGCTAAAGGCAGTAGGAGTAGTGTTTTTTGGTACTCCTGACCCCTTGGACATTAAAATTTGCTGGACTCGTGCTTCAATAGTCGCATCAATCCGTGTGTCCATTCTTTCTTCCATCTCTTTTAGTCACCTCAAATACTCTGCCTCTTGATCCACTCTACCCCTCGAGCGGCTCCGGTAAGTGTTAGATTCTTGGGGGAATGCTAGTTTCCAAGGAACAACACCGGTTCCTCTAGTGCGACCAGGGTGCTCCTTGGTTCCGAGTGCTTGGGTGAGCACATCTTTCTCCATATTAGAAGTGTGAGTCCCTTGCCTCACCTCCTCAGTTACCTAGGAGATCCTCTAGATGAGTTCGCTCATGGGTTGATTTGTGGAGCTAAAGCTCCCGTCCTCTGCGTGGCGTACATTTCTCCCCATATAGTATATTACCGATCTAGGTTCCCAATCGGCGGTGTCAACCTGAACGCCTTCCTCAGCAAGGCGATCCATCTTTTAAAGTTCTGCTTCAAATTATGGCATCTTTTTGGCGTAGCCATGAGAGCCGAGATGATGAGGATTCATCGCTTTCTACGAGTTCTCCTTATTCTTCCTGCTCACTTCTAAGTACTCCTCGGATAACCTGTATTCCTTGAAATCTTGCCAGAAGTCCTTGTGCTTGCTAAACTGTCCACCATCAAAATCTGGCTCTTTATTTTGGAGGACAAAATTCTTGTACAATATCCTCTTGAAATTCTTGAAGCATGTCCCCATGATTTCTTTTGCTTTTTTCTTGACTAACTCCCTGTCATACTCCATTGGGAAAGTGAAATACTCTGGGATCTTGATATCCCATATGTAATCCTTCTCACTTTTGAGAACCCTCCATGGGTCATCATCTTTCCCAATCCACTTCCTGTACCTAATCGGGATGAAGTCCCTAACAAGTAACCTAAGGATAGTCTTGTATTTGGTCAAAGCTATAGGCGGTGAGAGTGGATCCCCGAATTCATCGAACTCAATAATGTGCTAGTGTGCATTCCTACCAACAGGAATCTTTGACACGCCTCGCTTGGATCTGGCCTTCCTTCTACCGAAACCCTCTAGCTCCTCGGCCGGCGGAGGCTCCTACTAGAGACACCAAGTAAGCTATGACCCTCTCAATTGATTAGCATGTGTGGCTACATAATCACATGATACCAAAGTTACCTGGCTATCTTGGTCATTTTGACCCAGATCGAGCAGGCCGGACGGGGTCCATGGCTGCTCGTTCTCACCGTCCTGATTGGCACCATCACCGTTTGTTGGATCATGCGGCTCTCCCGTCCCAGCAATATTAGCCGCTTCTTGTTGCCGATCTATTCTTTGGCGACGGGGTAATAGGTGACGTTGAGTCATGGCTGTGACACGATCATGGTTAGTTTTGGCTATGGACAACTACTAATAGCATATGTTCATATATATATAAGATAATACTACATGCCATCATCCTTGATTTGATGTTTGTAACATCAATCATTCGGGCGTGGAAGACCATACAAAAGAATATCCATATCCAAAAGGATAAGACCGTGCGCGATGGAGGACAGCGCAAAAGGAATATACAGTCACTCTGCTGTAGCCAGGACAATTATTCTCCGTCCAGCTGTCCAGGCAACAGTAAGAAGGAATAATTGAAGACTTCGCCTCGAAGGCTCCTTCAGATGATAAGCATGAAGGACACTCCCTTTGTGCTATATAGCGAGATGTCGGGCACATTCATTTAGCATCGGATCAAAGAATCGGATTGTGGAACCGAGCATTAGACACCGCACTCTCATCCACTCCACACCATCACTCCACCATCTCTCCACTCACACATACACCATGAAGACCACAATCTCAGGAGTCCTCTGAGAATCGTCCACCTTTAGTACTAATACTCCACTTACTTAGTAGTCACTCCACCGCTGTAAATTAAAGAATAAAGGAAGTCCCCATGATCTTCCTGTGCTTGTAAGGTAATCCCTAAGGTTTGTGCTAAGTGCTTGGGGTTTCCAGAAAGGGAAAGCCATATGTAAGCTTGCTCTTTGAAAATGAATTAAGCTTTCCTGTTTTAATCCCTGCCTTCTTTTAAGCTCGTTCATATGGGGCGATGCCTCTATGCTAGGGACCCTAGAGGAGAAACCTCTGCGTGTGTTGTTCTCGCATTAGCCCTGGTAGCGGCGTTTGTAGAGAACCCTGTGTGCGTAGATAAGTGTTCCCTTCGGTTGGAACTGCCAGGGGAGACGATAGATCCCGAGTCCTGTGTGTGCGTGGCTGGGGATAGCGAGGGAGAAGACCGGGTTAGCCTAGTTCTGAAGTGAGCTAGTGATGCATACAGTGAGTACTGAGTAGGACTGTCACAAGTATAGTCGCACGACCGGCTGAAACATTGGTCTTGCCAGCCTGCAAAAGATCCTGAGAAATATTAATCAACATATTCACTAATCACATGCATATTCACTAATCGCACGCATCCTGCATCCATAAAGCAATATAAGTGCTCCAAATAGTTACGCGCATAGTGCTCGAATAGTAAAGAAGTTGAGTGCCTGAGCCACTCCCGGATGAGTGCTCGTGCATTGTTCATATTCCAAATTTGAATAGTAGCAAGTATTTTGAATAGTGCCACAAATTTGAATAGTGAACGCCGAATTTGAATAGTGCTATGAATAGTAACTCGTGAAATTTAAATTTGAATTTTGAGTTCGAGTTTGTTGCACCAGTTTAGCATAACTGTCCAACAGTGGTATCAGAGCCTGGTTATTAAAATTAGAATTAAAGGGATTTACTTGTATTGTCAAGTTTAAAAAGTTTGTTAGTACAGCCTCAGTCAAATACTTTTCATATAATGGAAACTTTAGATAGTCAGATTCAATATTATGAGAAAAAATTAAGTAAGATTCCTGAAGAATATAATACATCTATGCTATATGAATGGTCTGCCATAAGAGAAAAGGAACTTTACTTTTGACGAGAGTTATGTAGACTTGATAATATCAAGAAAGATAGAGAACTGAAGAACAAATATTTTAAAACACCTATTGTGATAAAGAAATAGGAAGATGAGTTAAAAACTAAAGTCAAAGAGACTCATAAAGTTAAAGAAGTTGTGTAGATGAATAATATTGAATACGTTACTAATGAAGAAGAGCAATGGGAGATTAATAATAAGTTTTTATTATTAAGTTATGAAGAAGAAGAAAATAATGCTCAAAGTTACCAAGATTTTATAGACTCTTTAGATGATGAAGAGTTACAAAATCTAGATAATGCTATGGAAGGGTTAGATATAATATCTGAAAATATTAATAGTTCAATAGAAACAAAAATATAATTAATGAATCCAGAAGACTATGAGCACGATTGGATAAAAGGAAGAGGGGATTATAATATAAAATGTGCTTTTTGTATATTTTACCCTAGTCAAGAAAATAGACTTACATGTAGTAAATGTTTAAAGCAAGCATGTGCTTCATGTCTAAGAATTACTAACCAAAAATGGAGACAAGAAGTAGAACTAGAATCAGAAGATAAATTATTAGCAAGCAGAGTCAGAAATTTAGAGAATAGAATAAATAGCTTAGAAGCAGAATTAGAAGAGCTAAAGAGTAAAATAGAACTCAATGAAGCTAATAAGATAGAAGAAAATTATAAAGGCCTTACCGAATTAAAGGATCAAGCAATGTTAAATAAAAACAATGATAAAGCGATACAATTAAAAGAAGCCATAATAAACTTTGGTAGCAAATATATAGTTAGATTACCATTTAAAGAGATTATAGGAATAAGAGTACCTGTAAAAGTAAAATTAACGCCTAATATCTCCTATAAAATATTAGCATTAGTAGACACTGGTTGTACAAAAAATATTATACATGATAAATATTTTGTAAAATGTCCAAAGATAGTTCATACAATAGATCAAGATAAAGCAGAAATATCTATTGATATGTCTGGAATAAAAAAGGTTCATAATCAACTAGCTTATGATGTTGAAGTACAAATAAATAACACAAAATATATAATAGATAAAATTACAATAAGAGATCTATCTATGATACATGATGATATGATATTAGGATTAAGATTTTTACAATTCTCCTTACAAACAACAATCATACATGAGCAAGGAATAACATTTATCCCTTATCAAGATAACATTCCATATATAACAGAAGTACGAAAGACTATAAATTCTAATCTAGAAAAGACCAACCTAGAACTCCAAGGATCTGATGAAAAGGTCCCTGATAATCATATAGATGAAGAGCTAGGTGAAAATATAGAAGATTAGATGAAGAGCTAGGTGATAATCATATATAAAATCTAAAAAGGATTAGATAAAATTGTAAGAAGATTAGAAGATATTCATATAATCGGAGAAATACCAATGAAGCATTGGGATAAAAATGGTATAGTATGTAAGATTAACATAATAAATCCTGATTATATAATCAAGACAAGTCCTATAGAAGCAACACCTAAAGATATAGAAGAATTGAATATGCATATTGAAGAATTACTAAAATTAGGAGCTATAAGAGAAAGTCAAAGTCCTCGTAGATTAGCTTCATTTATAGTTAGAAATCATGCTGAAATAGCTAGAGGAAAGTCAAGAATGGTTATTAATTATAAAAGACTAAATGATAATACTATAGATGATGCTTATAATATCCTAAATAAGCAAGAATGGATAAATAGAATACAAGGAAGTAAATATTTCTCAAAATTTGATTTAAAAGCTGGGTTTTGGCAAGTAAAAATGGCAGAAGAATCAATAGAATGGACTGCTTTCATATGTCCTCAAGGTCATTTTGAATGGCTAGTAATGCCCTTAGGATTAAAAAATACCCCTGCTTTATTTCAAAGAAAAATGCAAAATATTTTTAATGAAAATCAAGAATTCATATTAGTTTATATTGATGACTTATTAATTTTCTCAAAATCCTATAAAGAGCATATAGCTCATTTGAAAACTTTCTTTAGAAAGGTAGAACAGCATGGGTTAATATTGTCTAAAAGGAAAATGGAGACATGTAAAGAAAAGATAAAATTTTTAGGTCATGAAATAGGAGAGGGAAAGATTTATTTACAAGATCATATTGCAAAGATCTTAGAATTTCCAGATGTCATGAATGATAAGAAAATACTGCAGCAATTCTTAGGAATAGTAAATTATGCTAGGAATTATATTGAAAATTTAGCTAAGCTAACTGGTCCATTGTATGCAAAATTAAGAAAAAACGAGCAAAAACATTTTAATTCTGAAGATATAAAGTTAGTGAGAACTATTAAAGAAAAGGTCAAAGACTTAAAACCCTTAAAGTTACCTTTAGATGATAATTATTTCATTATAGAGACAGATGCATCCAAGTTAGGATGGGGTGCAATATTAAAGCAAAAACCACAAAAGTACTCTCCAAAGTTAGAAGAAAAAATATGCCGGTATGCTTCAGGAAAATATAAGCTAAAAGCAATAAACAATATGGATAGGGAAATTTTAGCAATTATCAATGCAATAAATGCTTTTAGATTATATCTAGGATTTAAAGAGTTCACAGTTAGGACAGACTATGAAGCTATATGCAGATACTACAATAAAGTCAATAGTAAGAAAAGTTCAACTAGGCGATGGATTCTATTTGAAGATATTACTGAAAATGGTTATAAAGTAATATTTGAACATATAAAAGGTAAAGATAATACATTGCCTGATATATTTTCACGATCTCATATTTTGCAGGAATGAAGAGAGGAACAAGCCCTATTGGGGGTGAATGTTTCAGCTTTGGAATTGATAATAAGCAAAGAATTTTCCCACCAAATACTTATAAATTCAAGCCTCGAGACCATATTGTTCTAGATGATATACAAGAATGCATTTTAGACAATTTCTAGTTCCAATATAACAATAAAAGAGAAGATAAAGGTTATATGCTAGCAATATTAAATAGTTTAGCTGAATATTTTCATATGATTAATGGAAAAATACAACCAAAAGAACCATCTAGCAATATAGAGAAAAAACCCATATATGTTATATATAGGGGAAAACACCAGGAATTTATATATCATTTGAAGAAGTTATAGCTCAGTAGATAGAAAAAGAAAAAGATGAAGTGTCTTGGAAAAAAATATTTAGATGTTGATAAAGCTCTTTCATATGCAAGAACTATTCTGGGAGTAAACTATTTTTTAGAGCCAGCAGCCAAAGACTATATCCAGAAATATAGGAAAGACAATGAAATAAAACCAATATGGGCAGGCCCAAATATAAGAGAAGGACCGTCTAGACCGCATACATATAAAGAGGCGGTAAAAAAAAATATAGATCCATTGAATGAAGAATATGTTAATTCTAAGATGAAAGAAAAAATTAGAGTCAATGACTCTTCAATGGAAGAAAGACATAAAGGAAGAAATCTTACAAGAAATAAAAGGGGAAATAGATGAAAATTTTGAAAATATAATGAAAGACTATGAAGAAAATATTAAGAAAGATTATGAGTCAAAAATAAATATACATATATCAGACTATGAGGAAAACGATGATGAGATGTTGGATATCCGTGGTCATCGACAAAGACTAGAATATTAGATTTCAATATACTAAAAATTAAAATACATATGTTCCATATAAGAAATATATTCCCTATGTTGATAAGGTGTTATCAATAATTTGGCCGGGGGAAGATAATACTACATGCCAGAATTCTTGATTTGATGTTTGCAACATCAATCATTCGGGCGTGGAAAACCATACCAAAGAATATCCAGAAGGATAAGACCGTGCACGACGAAGGACAGCGCAAAAGGAATATACAGTCACTCTACTGTAGTCAGGACAATTATTCTCCGTTCAGCTGTCTAGGCCACAGCAAGAAGGAATAATTGAAGACTTCGCCTCGAAGGCTCCTTCAGACGATAAGCATGAAGGACACTCCCTTCGTGCTATAAAGCGAGACGTCGGGCATATTCATTTAGCATCGGATCGAAGAGGCAAGCATCGCACCTCAGACACCTCACTCTCATCCACTCTACTCCACTCCACCAACTCTCCACTCACACATACACCATGATGACTTGATCTTAGAAGGACTCTGAGGATCATCCACCTTTAGTAGTAAATCACCCACTACCGTTGTATCACTCCACCTTTGTAAATTAGAATAAAGGAGGTCCCCGTGATCTTCCTGCGCTTGTAAGGTAATCCCAAAGGTTTGTGCTAAGTGCTTGGGGTTTCCCGAAAGGGAAAGCCGTGTGTAAGCTTTCTCTATGAAAATGAATTAAGCCTTCCTGTTTTAGTCCATGCCTTCCTTTAAGCTCGTTCATATGGGGCGATGTCTCTATGCTAGGGACCTTAGAGGAGAAACATCTGTGTGTGTTGTTCTTGTGTTAGCCTGGGTAGCGGTGTTTGTAGAGAACCCTGTATGCGCAGATAAGTGTTCCCTTCGGGTGGAACTGCCTGGGGAGACGATAGAGCCTGAGTCATGTGTGTGCGTGGCTGGGGATAGCAAGAGAGGAGACTGGGTTAGCCTGGT
Organism: Miscanthus lutarioriparius; assembly: GCA_904845875.1. NCBI lineage: Eukaryota > Viridiplantae > Streptophyta > Magnoliopsida > Poales > Poaceae > Miscanthus > Miscanthus lutarioriparius. The sequence continues at coordinate 66,784,727 of CAJGYO010000001.1, read as the reverse complement.
TCCGAAGCGAGCTAGTGATGCATACGGTGAGTACCGAGTTGGACTGTCACAAGCATAGTCGCACGACCGGCTGAAACATTGGTCTCGCCAGCCTGCAAAAGATCCTGAGAAATATTAATCAGCATATTCACTAATCACACGCATATTCACTAACCACACGCATCCTGCATCCACAAAGCAATACAAAGTGCTCCAAATAGTTACGCGCATAGTGCTCGAATAGTGAAGGAGTTGAGCGCCTGAGCCACTCCCGGGTGAGTGCTCATGCTCTGTTCATATTCCGAATTTAAATAAGTAGCGAGTATTTTGAATAGTGCCATGAATTTGAATAGTGAACGCTGAATTTGAATAGTATTGTGAATAGTAACTTGAGATTTTAAAATTTGAATTTCGAATCCGTTCGAGTTCTCAGTGAATATAGCCCCCGTAGCAACAGTGGTATCAGAGCCTGGTTTCAAAAAATTTGAATTAAGGGATTTACTATAATCTGCTGAAGATTGAAAAGTTACATTATTTAAATTTAGAAGTGAATACGGGAAAGACAGTCAATACTAAAGAGAATATAAATATAAGGTGCAGACTAAATAGCTCTGAAGAACATACTTGGCATACCTCTCATGGATAGATAAATTTAAAAGTTGATTTGATACATAACTTTTACATATCTTGGGGAAAGAGGCAAGACGATCTAGAACTAAAATTTGACAGACTGCAAAAGGATCATAGGCACCTTAAAGAATGATATTCAGATACCAATAATAAATTAGAATTAGCTTGACAAATTTTAGAAGAAAGTAAAGTTTCTCGAGGTAAAATTAGCCAGAATAGTGATTATATTAAAAAAGATATAACGTACCTATATAAGAAGTCTGATAATATTAATATTGTTGAGCATAACAAAGAAATTGTGTCATCATTAGGAGGAATAGTTGAGTCCACTAGATCTTTAAATTCAGAAAGATGGAAGTATCTGAAAGCCTCTCTAGAAGAGACAAGTCACTCCAGCCAGTAAATAGAGACATAGGACCTCTAGGTTTTAAAGATAAAGTAAAGGGTGGATGTGATGATATTGAAACCTTAGAAGAAATGATAGACGTAGAAAGAGATCTTGATAGATATCAGAAAGATACTTTAAAAAAATAAGGCCTCAACAAATATATCAAATGGGTTGGTTTGAAAATAAAAATGGATTATATAGAATATCTAGAGAAGTAGAATTAAGTGTATTAACAGAACCAGTTCTGTTAAGAATTGTTAGTAAACAATTTGAGAATGCTTTAAAATATTCAGGGTATAAATATATACATCAGGGAATGTATATCATTGGACTTAAAGGTATGACAAGGAAAAAATTAGGAACTAAGGTTCTAATAACTTTATTAGATAAAAGATGGGACTCAATAAATAAAGCAGCATTAGGATTTTTAGAAGGAGATATGAATGAAAATATGTTAATAACATATATAGCTCCAGATTTAATAATGCTAGTTAAAGAATTTATAGATAAGATGGCATTTGGATTTCAGACTAAAGGATATGAAGACTTTAAAGGAACAAATCTATTAGTAAGCATTGAATTTATAGGAAGGTTAACCAACAGAAGTGGAACCAGATATAAGGTAAATGTGAACAATGTTGTAGAAAGTATGCAATCTAAAGGAATAAAATTTATGAGTCCTCTGAAAATAAGTTCTGAAGAAAGAGCAGGAGAAGAATGGAATATAATCTCATTAATAGAGCCAAAATTTTTAAAACAACCTAAAGATTACATAATCTATGAAAATAATAGAGGAATGACTAGTATTAGGTTTGTAGATTATAAAGAACAAAGTTTAGATGATTTAGAAGCATCCAGTTCAGAGGCAAAACTGGAAGAAAATAGAAGGCATATCATATGTGAATTTATGGAAAAATTAGATATAGATAATGAAATAAAACATTATGAGCAAAAGTTAAGCAAAATTCATGATGAATACAAAACCTCTATGATATGTCAATGGGCTGCTATGAGAGAAAAGGAACTCTACTTTAGACGAGAGTTATATAGACTTAATAACATCAAGAAAGATAGAGAGTTAAATGCTAAGAAATTTAGCATTCCAATAAAGAAAAATGAATTTGTGTCAAGACAAATAGATAACAGGGTAAGGGAAGCCTAAAAAGAATTAGAACATAGCAAGGATAAGATAAAAGACATAGAAGATAATGATATAAGCGAAGAAGAGCAATGGGAAATTAATAATAAGTTGTTACTAGAAAGCTATGAAGAAGAGGATGAAGGTACAATTGAGATATGCAGTAACTCAGTAACTCTCATAAACCCCTTAGAAAATAAAGAGTTGCCTAAAAATAATGCTATAGAAGCAATGGAAATAGATCCAAGTATATCAAAAAGAAGACGAGGACCTGAAATAAAGATAGAAGGAGAAAGTGAGAGATTAACTAGAAAACCAGGAACTTGGCCACCAGAAAAAGAAGAACCTGCATATAGATATATACCTAGACAATATAAGCATATGGGTTCAAAAAGAAGAGAATTTGAAAAGAAGGTACAATTTCAGAATTATTGAAGGGATGGTGCTATATTAAATTTAGCAGCATATGATCCTATAGATTGGTCAAATATAATTAGCATATGGAAAGGATCGATAGTCCAAAAGTATATACAAAATCAGCATAATATTGGAAATAGAGTAGAAGATATGATTACATATTTAGAAACATTTTTAGGTGAATTTGTCAAAGTTTTATGGGAACAATGGGTAGAAGTTTTCCCTAACCATTATGCCCAATTAAAAATGGCTGGTAGTAACCCATATAATTTTGCAAATATTATATCAAGTATTGTAATAGGTGAAGATCCTGAATTAGGATTTACTGTTTTACAAAATGAAAGATTAAAAGAAATAGAAAAATTGTCACTAACAAGCTGGAAAGGAATAAAAGAATTTTCTCAACACTATTTGTATAATGCTAAGACTTCTAAGCAAGGCTATAATCAAGGCATAGTTGAAAGATATTTCAATAAATTACCAGATCCTTTAGGTTCTATGATATTTGAAGAATATAAAAAAGAAACTATTGGTAAAGAATATAATATCTCTCAGGCTATAACATTCGTTTTCAAACAGTTAAGAAAAATATACACCAACATACAAGCCCAAACATCAATGAAACAATCAGATTATAATTTTTGCAATAAAATAGTCCAAATACCCTTGACATATGGAGGAGAGATCTAGAAACAAGAAATATCCTAAGAATTATAAGAAAGGAAATGTAAGGACAAAGAGACGTTATTTTCTTAGAAGATCAGACAATAGAGCTCCATTCCTCCATAAAAGGAATGTAAGAAGATATAATCCTAGAAAAAATTATGATAGTACATGTAGATGCTTTATTTGCATCTCGCCAGATCACTTAAGCAAAACATGTCCTAACAAAGACAAGAAAAGGTATTCCAATAAGCAAGAAGAACAAGAAAAGGTTCAAATAATAGATAGTGTGAATGAAAATATTTTAGTCTGTGATGATGATATAATAGACGATGAATCGATATACTCAATTATAGAGTCAGATGAAATAGAATATGATGAAGAAAAAGATTCAAGTGATGAAGAGTTAGACTTAATTGATGAGTTAGCAGGATTAAAGATAGAAATGATGGATCAAATAAACTGCGAACACAAGTGGGATCATAAAAAAGGTGATTCTAATATAAAATGTGTATTTTGCATATATTATCAAGATCCAGCAAAAAGAGCAACATGTAGGCTATGTTTAAGACAAGCATGTATGTCATGTCTAAAACAGCAAAGTGATATGAAAAATGACTCAGAAACTGAAATACTATATGAGGAAAATAAAGTGCAATCAGAAAAAGAAGTAATTCTATAGGAAAAAGGAAACAAATATTTAAACAATATTGCACAAGAGTTTCTCATTCCTAGATTAAGTTTTAAGACTGAACAAACTTTGTCATACTTCACTCGTGATGTTATAGATATAATTTGGAAGAACTATGCTGAAAGGCATTACAAAACCTTTCATGATATATAAAACTACTTTTATGAAATTATACCAAGGTAAAGAAAGGCATCTAGGAATAATTGTGAATGCAAATATTTTTCCTTTACTTCATCTCGATGATAAATTAATTGTTAAGCCTCATAAAAAATTCTTAATATTGAGGGCTGATATAAATTTCAAATATTTTAGAAGCATACAAAGAAATATTGGAGATGATATCTCCCTACAAACTATTATTGATCATGGATTAGTCCATGATATATATGGTACACTTGAAGAAATTTTCCAATCAGAACTTGGAATAGCTATCAAAGAAGCTTGTAAGAAATTAGCATGTATTCAAGGGAAATACAAAATTAAGTTTTGTTCTAATCCACCAAAATTTACACAACCAATAAGACCAGCATGCCATGATATATATATCACAAAGGGATCATACAAATTTCCTACTACATGGACTTCAGACTAATGGCAAAATTATGAAGAGCTGTTCGTAAAAGACACGAACCATGATAATTGGAGAATTTTTAGTGAAGCAAAAGAATTAGAAGGAAATACCAAATTTGCTCCTGAATATTATATGATGTATCAAAATAAAATAATAAAAGTATTCTTACGAGAATACTATGGAAGATATAGTATAATATAGAGAGAAGTTGGTAGGCTAATAAAGCCTAGTTATGGCAAAGAATATCAATTACGAAAAGAATATCGTGAATTGTTGTTCTGGTATGAAATATGGCAACCTGAAGAAGTGGACAATGAAGAAAATATTGAAGAGTCAATATAGACTCAGTTCAATATCAATATATATATATACAAGAAATATGCTCCCTATGTTGATAAGGTGTTATCAACAATTTGGCTGAGGGAAGATAATACTACATGTCAAAATTCTTGATTTGATGTTTGCAACATCAATCATTTGGGCGTGGAAGACCATACCAAAGAATATCCGTATCCATATCCAGAAGGATACGACCGTGCGCGATAAAGGACAGCGCAAAAGGAATATACAGTCACTCTACTTTAGCCAGGACAATTATTCTCCGTCTAGCTGTCCAGGCAATAGTAAGAAGGAATAATTGAAGACTTCATCTCAAAGGCTCCTTCAGACGATAAGCATGAAGGACGCTCCCTTCGTGCTATAAAGCGAGACGTCGGGCACATTCATTCATCATCGGATCGAAGAGCCAAGCATCGCACCTCAGACACCTCACTCTCATCCACTTCACTCCACTCCACAAACTCTCCACTCACACATACACCATGAAGACATGATCTCAGAAGGACTTTGTGAATCATCCACCTTTAGTAGTGAATCATCCACTACCATTGTATCACTCCACCTTTGTAAATTATAGAATAAAGGAGGTCCCCGTGATCTTCCTGCTCTTGTAAGGTAATCCCTAAGGTTTGTGCTAAGTGCTTGGGATTTTCCAAAAGGAAAAGCCGTATGTAAGCTTGCTCTGTGGAAATAAATTAAGCCTTCCTGTTTTAATCCCTACCTTCCTTTAAGCTCGTTCATATGAGGCAACGTCTCTATGCTAGGGACCCTAGAGGAGAAACCTCTACGTGTGTTGTTCTCGTGTTAGACCTGGTAGCGGACCCTGTGTGCGCAGAGAAGTGTTCCCTTCGGGTGGAACTGTCTGGGGAGACGATAGAGCCTGAGTCCTGTGTGTGCATGGTTTTGGATAGCGAGGGAGGAGACTGGGTTAGCCAGGTTCCGAAGCGAGCTAGAGATGCATACGGCGAGTACCGAGTAGGACTGTCACAAGCATAGTCGCACGACCGACTAAAACATTGGTCTCGCTAGCCTGTAAAAGATCCTGAGAAATCTTAATGAGCATATTCACTAATCACACGCATATTCACTAATCGAACGCATCCACCATCCACTTTAAGTGCCCACTCCCGGGTGAGTGCTCGTGCACTGTTCATATTCCGAATTTAAATAAGTAGCGAGTATTTTGAATAGTGCCATGAATTTGAATAGTGAACGATGAATTTGAATAATGCTATGAATAGTAACTCAAGATTTTAAAATTTGAATTTCGAATCCGTTCGAGTTCTCAGTGAATTTAGTACCCGTCCGAGTCCCAGCAGTGGTTATATATATATATATATAGGGAGAGTATATTCAGTAGCCAGCTACAAAATATGTTATTCTGTAGCCACCTCCATTTACGATAATTTTATATACTAATTTACGATAATGTCAATACATATTTACGATAGTTGGGTTACTATAACACGTGGGGATATTTACCATAATGTTATAGTAAACCACTTAGTAAGGAGTTACTATAATCTTGTAAATTAATAGAGTAATTATCATAACTCAAAGTGGCTACAAAATAAGTTATTTTGTAGCCAGCTACAGGGTAGTAGTTCTATATATATATATAATATGTTTAATGCAAAGTCTAATAATAAGTCCATATACAACAAAGTCAAATAATAGCATATGTTCATCTAGAACAAATTCATTATTTGATTGACCACATACAACAAAGTCCACCTACTGTTCTACGAAACTAAGCCTACATCAACTTCCAAATAAGAAAATCAATGACCATAGCCATAAATAAAAGCATGACATCTTTCCAAGATAAAGGAGCAATTCTCCTAATCTTCACATCTCCGGCAAGTGGCTTCTCTTTAATCTCCAGTGCCAGCGGATGGCCATGGTTTGCATTCATTGGACCATAGTAGGCCGGTTGCCCATGGTTTGCAAGGTATGCCGGATGACTATAGTAGGTCCTCAAAGCTTCAGCTTCCGTGTTGTACTTTGTGTGCAAATTACTAGGGTAGCGATTAACTTGAGCATATCAATCTTCCTAGGTTCGATAAATCCCAGGCATGTGACCAACATGCACTACATACCATGCCATCGTTGTCTATACATTTAAGTAAATTAGGCATATGGTAAGTGGTAATGGTAACTCCCTGAACAAGAGTTATTATTCAAGTTATATGGCCAAACTAAATCTATTTAATGTTACTCATCCTCCAAGCAATCCAGGTGACATTTCAAATGAAAATTTTGTAGGGCTGCAAAGTCTATTTTACTAAATCACATAATGCACATAAAATACTCACTTTGCAATCATTGGTCATGAGAGAAAGTAAAACAGCTTATTATGTGCATTGCTTTGCTAGTATTGCCTGTCGCTACTACAACAGTTGAGAGATGCTTTTTAGGAATGAAGATTGTCAAAACAACTTTGTCTAATCACATTGGTGATCAGCACTTGAGTCATAGACTTATTTGCTATCTAGAGAAGGAAGAAATGAAGAAAGTGACCAATGAGGCCGTGGTTCGACGTTTCATGACAATGGAAGGAAAAGGGCGTTACGGTTAAGACCCCTCAACCTAGCCCCCGAGACCCGTGTTCGAGTCCCAGGTGGCAAAAATTTTTTGTTCTATTTTATAAATTATTAATTTACTTCGGGAAATAGCTCATCACTGCCGGTTTTGATTATAAACCGACAATGATGGGGTACATCACTGCCGGGTCATTCCCCAAATCGGCAGTGATGTGGTGTAGCAGTTAGGTATTAAGTAGGATAACTTTTAGTTTTCTTTCGAACTCCTACTGGCACAACGGTTAAGACCCCTCAACTTAGCCCCCGAGACCCGTGTTCGAGTCCCAGGCGGCCCAAAATTTTTTGTTCTATTTTATAATTTATTAAATGAATTTTCTCTGTGCACCTTCTTTCTCCGTGGCCTTCTTAGCATTCCTCTTCATCTCGGCCTGATCTGGAGACTGGAACAGTACACGCATGTAAATGGATCACTCAACAGTTAACACACAAGCCACAGGCATTACCATTCACATCTCCAGGAGCGCATACATCAATGATCAATGAAGGTTGGAGGAGGAATGGAGCTACTACACCTTTGCTCAATGTCGACTGTGGGCTGGGCTCCTTCGAGTATTGCGAGCAGGGACTACAAACTGGTTGGGGACCAGTGGCGCTGAGGAGCTGTGGATCCCTCACTACTAGTAGTAGCTCGGAAGAGAATGGCCACCCCAATGTCCTTCTATCGGAAGTCTAGACATATATATTTATATTTATATTTAGCTTGTGTTTAAATTCAGAGAGTAAAGTTTAGAAATGTTACATCCGGTGTCTAACCGAGTGTTTGAATAGTAATAAGGTCAGTCTCAATGGTAGTTTTAAATAACTTTCATTTTCATATATTGCTATGATACGTCGACATATTTGCTGAGTTGGCAGAGTATTAACGAGGAGAGAGGAGATGAGAGTTTCATCAGGATCAAACATCCTTCACGGTTATGTGCATAATGATTACATAGTTAACAATAATCTAACTATCTTTAGGTGCATCAATAATGAGGGCCTCATTGTGATCAAGCCGTACGTAAGCAGGTTCGTCACCCTCTTGAATGATAGGTAGGGGTACGTTCGCCCCAAATGGAGGCATTTCTTGATAGCCCCTATAGTCTTCTTCGTCCGTCACTCCATCAACACCGACAATCTTCCTTTTCCCTTCTAGGACTACTTTTAGCCTTCCTTTGGTCTTGTTGTCCCTTGCATAGAAGACTTGCATAACATCTCTTGCAAGGACGAAGGGGTCGTCTCTGTATGCGGTCTTAGTGAGATCAACGGTAGTGAACCCTTCGCTGTCAGTGTTGATTTCCTCGAGCCGGACCGACTAGCAGCGAAAAAGAGCTGCCTTCAATGGACTGTAGGCTAGCTCCCATATCTCCTCTATGAACTCATAGTATGTCGCCTGCACGTTGCCGTTTCATCGTGAGCATCAAAACGAACACCACAATTTTGGTATGTGCTCTTTCCATCTTGCTTTTTTGTGTAAAATGTGAATCCATTGATCTCATACCCTTGGTACTTAAGATATGTACTCGAAGGTCCCTTGGCTAAGGCATCCAGTTGATTACCCAACTTTATTCCAAGCAAGCGACGTCGCAACCAGTTGACAAATTCCTCCTTATGTTTTTTTATCCAGCCAAGCCTGTGACCTGCTTGGATACAGAGTTTGCAGCGACTGCTTGTGCTTGTCAATGTATGGCATCACACCCTCGGTTTGCTAGAGAACAGCAAACTGTGCCTGTCTGAAAGAAATAGGGTCATCTACTATAACAGATTTCTCCCCAATCGTTCCTTTGCCACATAGTCTTCCCTTGTGACGAGATTCTGGAACTCTGACCCTTTTGATGTCTAGATAATATTTGCAAAACTCAATGGCCTCCTCTGTTGACCATCCTTCAACCATGCCCCCTTCTGGCCTACATCTTTTCCTAACATACCTCCTGAAAACTTTCATCAATCTTTTGAAAGGGAACATCTGATGCAGGTACATTGGGCCAAGGGCTCTAATTTGGTCAACAAGATGAATGAGCAGATACAATGAGATATCAAAGTAAGTCAGTAGGAAATGCATCTCAAGCCTAACGAGAGTTTTGGCTATGTCCCACTACGACTGCTCTAGCGTGGACACATCAATGACCTTTTTTGAGATCGCGTTGAAGAACGAGCAAACCTTTATGATTGGGGCGCGAACCTTTGGGGGAGGATACCACGCAGGGCAATAGGGAGCAGCTAAGTCATAATGACATGATAGTCATGGGCCTTCATAGGGCCATAGTTGAACTTGAGTTCTCTCATGTTCACTAGCCTCTTCGGGTTCACACAGTAGCCCGTCGGGACTGAGTTCATTGAAGAAAGAAATAAGCGCACGCTTTTCTTCCTTCTTCAATGTCCATGAAGCAATCGGAAGTCTGAACTGACCATTCTCTAGCTCCACGAGATGCAGCTCCTTCCTGATAACCAAGTGTTGCATGTCCAGGCGTGTGGCTAGTGAATCCTTCAATGTCCCCCCGGTGTTCATCAAGGTGTTAAGAGTGTTAGCGCACACATTTTTAGTGATGTGCATGGGATCAAGACAGTGGTGTACACTCAGAAATGGCCAGTAAGGTAGTTTCTAGAAAACCGATTTTTTCTTCCAAACGCTCCAATCAGGCGCTGCTACTGCATTGTCCCCCTTCCTAAGGACAACCTCCAGTTTGTTGAGTTCTCGAACTATCGCAGGTCCGTCTCGATATTTTGGAGCTAAGCGTTTCTCAATAGTACCATTGAAATATTTTCTGTTCCTATGGTAAGGGTGATCCTTAGGTAGGAACCTACGGTGTCCCATATAAACTATCTTTGAGTTAATTGGCAGATTTACCGCATCGATGTCATCCAAGCACTCGACACATCTAGTATAGCCTTTTGTCTTCTCTTCGGACAACAAACCTTGACCTAGCAGGTCGGTGATTGTAGCGATAAGTACTCCCTTGATCGTGACATGTTCCTTTTTGTACTTGTCCCAAACATTCGGCACACCCTTTTTAAACATCTCCACTAGTTCATCGATCACTGGTTTTAGAAACACATCGATGTCATTCCCAGGTTGTCTTGGTCCTTGGAGTAAGTCGGTGGGAAATGTATCTCAAGCCTAATGAGAGTTTCGGCTATGTCCCGCTACAACTGCTCTAGCGTGGACACATCAATGACCTTTTTTGAGATCGCGTTGAAGAACGAGCAAAGCTTTATGATTGGGGTGCGGACCTTTGGGGGGAGGATACCACGCAGGGCAACAAGGAGCAGCTGAGTCATAATGACATGATAGTCATGGGCCTTCATAGGGCCATAGTTGAACTTCAGTTCTCTCATGTTCACTAGCCTCTTTGGGTTCGCACAGTAGCCCATCGGGACTTTGAGTTTATTGAAGAAAGAAATAAGCGCACGCTTTTCTTCCATCTTCAATGTCCATGACGCAATCGAAAGTTCGAACTGGCCATTCTCTAGCTCCATGGGATGCAGCTCCTTCCTGATTCCCAAGTGTTGCATGTCTAGGCGTGTGGCTAGTGAATCCTTCGATGTCCCCCCGGTGTCCATCAAGGTGTTAAGAGTGTTAGCGCACACATTTTTAGTGATGTGCATGGGATCAACACAGTGGCGTACACTCAGAAATGGCCAGTAAGGTAGTTTCTAGAAAACCAATTTTTTTCTTCCAAACGCTCCCATCAGGCGCTGCTACTGCATTATCCCCCTTCCCAACGACAACCTCCAGTTTGTTGAGTTCTCGAAGTATCGCAGGCCCATCTTGATATTTTGGAGCTAAGCGTTTCTCAATAGTACCGTTGAAATCTTTTTTGTTCCTGCGATAAGGGTGATCCTTAGGTAGGAACCTATGGTGTCCCATATAAACTATCTTTGAGTTATTTGGCAGATTTACCGCATCGGTGTCGTCGAAGCACTCGACACATCTAGTATAGCCTTTTGTCTTCTCTCTAGACAACGAACCTTGACCTGGCAGGTCGGTGATTGTAGCGATAAATACTCCCATGATCGTGACATGTTCCTTTTTGTACTCGTCCCAAACATCCGGCACACCCTTTTCAAACATCTCCACTAGTTCATCGATCACTGGTTCTAGAAACACATCGATATCATTCCCAGATTGTCTTGGCCCTTTGATTAGTAGTGGCATCTGGATGTACGACCGCTTCATATAGACCCAAGGTGGAAGGTTGTATATACAGAGCATCACTGGTCAGGTGCTATGATTGCTTCTAACCTGGTCGAAAGGATTCATCCCATCTGTGCTCAAAGCACACTAAAGGTGCCTTACCTCTCCACCGATGTCCTTATAGAACATAGTATTGATAGTCCTCTAGTCATGCCCATCGGCGGGCCTCATCATTGTATCTTTCTTACGCTCTTTGCCATGTCAGCGCAACAGCTTGGCTGACTTTGCAAATGCAAACAGCCTATGCACCCGGGAGCTATAGGGAAATACCAAACGACCTTTACGGGACCTCCTCTGGTCTTGGTACCCTCATCTGATGGCCCTTCCTTGTACTATGGAGCTTCACACTTGGGGCTCTTGTCCAAGTCTTTGTATTTTTCTCGACGGTACAATATGCAATCATTGGAACACGCGTGGATTTTTTCAACCTCGAGGCCGATGGGGCAGATCATTTGCTTGGCCAAGTATATCTTTTCTGGCAACTTGTTTTTTTCTAGGAGCATTTTCCTTATTATACCTAACAACTGATCGAAGCCTTTATCGCTCAATCCATTTTTCAATTTGAACTCTAACAGCATGATGTCGGCTTCCGGTTTGCTCATTGGACAATTCCTATACAATGGTGTTTTGCCATCTTGTCTCATTTTCTCTAGCTTTCTCAGCTGTCTTTCTCGAAGACATCTGGTCTCTACATTACGTAGCAGCTGAGAAATGCCATCGTCATCCTCGGTGTCGTCAGCTAGCGTGTTCCTAAACACATTATTAACTGTGGCCATAGGTTCCGTATTAACACCGGGTTCCTCGTCAGCATCGTGGATGGCTATGTCAGGCATGTCCACATCATCATCGTTTTCTTGCAGAACATTCACACCAACCTCACCATGCATAGTCCATATCGTATAGTTTGGCATGAACCCCCTGGTAATCAAGTGCGATCGTATAGACTCAATTTGACGAAAGTTCCTATGATTCTTGCAATCTTTGCATAGGCAGAAGATAGGGTTCCCATTCCCAGCATGGGCTTTGGCATCGGTGATAAACTGGCTGACGCCATGCATGTATCGCTTGTTCGTTCAGGACAGATGCATCCACTCTCGATCCATCTCTGCACAAAAAATACTAAGACAGTAATTACAAAGAATTATTAAGAAGTCGAGCTTCATGAACAACAATTGTAGCTCAAAAGTACCATTTTTGGAAAACATTATTGTACACTAATTATTAGAAAATTGAAATTGGTAGCCCCGGCTCTGTAAATTGAAAATCGTAGTAAAAAACAATTATTGCGCAATAATGAAGAACATCTATTCTACTCTACTTCTAAGAACTAATTATAGCATCACAAACTAACAATGATGATCTTGACCACCATGGAATAATTAGCTAGGAATTTTAAATGTGTTCATAGACACCAACTATTTGGATGATGGATTCACCACAATTTGAGCCTTGCACAAATGTCCAATTAGAAAAGTGCTCTCTAGAATGGAGAAGGAACTAGAATGAGAATCAAGCAATGTAGCCATCAAAACAAAGCTAATTAAGCAACAAAATGAAAGAAGTGGATGCTTGTTACTAACCTTAAAGCAAAAAGATCAAGCCATTCTTCAAAATCCAAGCATTAGCTTCATGGTGAAGAGCAGCCGCAACAATGGAGGGAAGGGTCCAAACATGCGCGTCTGTTCTCGGGATGGAAGAGAGGAGGAAGGAGAGGACGGCTACAACCTTTTTGTGTTGTAGGCTTATCATCATCGGTTCTTAGCTAGAACCGACAGTGATAGAGCCCAATCACTGTCGGCTCTTGGCTTAAACCGGCAGTGATGAGTGGCCGCCAAAACACTACCGGTTCAAGCCACAAACCGGCAGTGATGTGGTCCTTCACTGTCGGTTTTAGCCCAGCCCCAATCATTTTTTTTCATTTTCAAGCTCATAACCAGCAATGAAGGTACATCACTATCGGTTCTCACAAATCCGGTAGTGATGATGGCGGGAGTGATGTGCAAATCTGGCGTAGTGTTTAAGAGAACCACATCTCAAGATTCTAGGCACAAACCAACATTCAAACTAATGTATAGACCAAAGTAGTGAGAGACTCATTCACTCTCCTCCCACAACACTCTAAAAAACCATGATTCGTGCTAGACCCAAACTCTCTCTCTCTCCGACAGGCATCTTTTTGGTCACAGGATGGAAGACTGAGTGTCGCTCTCTCCATCTCTTGCATGTTGATGTTTTCCTCTCACTTCTCTTTTCTTCTCTTCAAACTCCCTTTGTCTATCTTTTTTCTCCTTAGACAGCCATGGATTGGATTGGAGAAGCTGTGCTCCATGACCAGGCAGTGCAGCACGGCCAGCAGGCTTGTAGAGGCAACAATGAGCTACTGTGGCAATGGTATGCCACCATGTATCACCATTTAGAAGGCGAGTTCAGGAGACAAGCAAGAAGAAGCCAAGAGCCCAAGAGGTCGAAGGCCCAAGAAAACTGATACTAGGTTCTATGGGCCTAAGTGGTACAATGTTTAGCTTACCCTAGTTGTATCTGGAGAATTGTTGTTGCCTACTGGCCCAGCTATAATAGCTTAAGACTAAAAAAAAGCTAGCGGTAGGAAGAGAAATCTGATTTGGATGTCCTGTTGGCGGCGAGCTATAGCTCTAGATCGCTAGCGATGTCCTTGTCCACTATAAACTACCAAATATACTAAGAGTGATATTGGTGATCGTAACCATTAGTATCAAGAGTCTAGATCCTGGCGCACGACCAACACACTTGTCTTCAGGTCACAATAAAGGTAGAGGAGCAGTTTGCCCTAATCCTTACTAAATTGGATGAACAATCAAAGGTGATTTCACAGAGTAATCGGTGGCTCAACGAGGTTCAAGATTCGGTAGCGAATCTAATGGTGGCCAAGGAAAACTTCGATCTCTGGCGCCCCAAGTCAACAAGGAGGTCACAGATGTTCACCACTGCATCGATAGCCTTTGTCAACAACTTGAGACTCTACAAACCCCATCATCCACCAAGCCTCCTCTGGCTCCCATGGATGATTCGCTCTCTCTCAAGACGCGGACGCTCGCGCATCTAGGTGCTTGCTCAACGAAGGCAGCATCAGGGCAAATCTGCCACGGCCATGACAACCACAATTGGAGTTTTGGTGCGGGGGTTGTCAAAACCCTCATGACACCTTCAGTCACAGGTGCGACACCCCACTCCTTTTTCCTGCATGCCGGTTTTACCTTCCCTGCTCCTACTAGTCGCGTTCCCAACCTGAATGCGGGAACAACCACCAGTGCCTGACATGGCCGTCGATCTCTCTAACCATCGGCTTTGATACCAATTGTTGGCTTGATGATCTACTTGACACCCTTAGTCTCACCACACAGTGTAGCACCCAGTTTTAAGAACAAAACCAGATACACACCATATGTGAGCCTAGGAAGTCAAATCTCACATATAGCTACAAATAAAGGTAATATCAATAGACAATGCTTAATATATAACATACCTAGTATAAAGGATATAACCTTAGACAGCAAACTACAGAAAAAACTATAATCTTCGGGTGAAGATTCCAATTCCATAGGGACAACTGACTGGTTGATCACAAGCCTAATTTCTCCAAACTCTAGCAATCTAGTACTCATTCGGGATTTTTCCAAAGATTTAAAAAGTAAAGCAAGCGTAAGTACATGTCATACTCAACAAATATAACATAGGGTTCATAAGGCTCAAAAGGCTGACACTGGTTAACTGCGATTAGCTTTTAATGAGTCATCTTTTAGCAATTGGGGGCAACAAGTTTATCCACATGCCCATATAAACACATGATCAGGTAAACATGAATAATGAATAGCATAAACAGTAATCATTAGTGAGCATCTTTATCATCAGTGTTCATCATCTATTCCGTAAGGGTCCAAGGCCGCTCGAGACCATGAGCACGGCTGATATACCAGTTTTACACTCTGTAGAGGTTGTACACTTTCACTGTGAGTCGTGATTTACCCTTTCACATGTGGTGATCAGCCTCTTGACCCACTACCAAGGAAGGATGGCAGGGTTCACTATGAAGCCTTTCAAAGGTTCGTCTAACAAGTTAGGCCTATTAGATTCACTCGACAAACAGATGTAGGAACCCCCCTATCGAATGGCACAATTCCATAACGGCTATACACATAAGAGTAGAGGCTGTCCTATACCTGATTCATCAAGCCATTCTTACGCCAATAAAGTTAACCTCTAACAAGCTAGAAAAGGTCCTCATACTGAGCTAAAGCCAGAGCCATATAGCCCTCACAGTTGTACTATAAGTCCCAGATGTTCGCTTATAGATAAGTCCTTAGGGAGAGGAATCTAGAGCACCATAAAATAGCCCAATGCTCTAGCCCCCTTGTTCCATGTTGCTAAAAAGCATCTTTTAGTGTTTATTGCATATACCATTAGTCAAGTTACAAGATCATGGTTGTAGTTGAGCACTAGCATCATACTACCCAATGCAATAACCCATAGGAATCAAAGCATAAGGTACAAAGTACGTGGTAATCAAGGTAGACACATGCAGCATGAATTATATGATTAAAGGTGTATAGGACAACAAGGAAGATCCCATGCTATACTTGCCTTAAAACATCAATCCTTTGGTAAGCTTTAATCTTCAACGTCCTTCTTCTTGATCACCACGTATACCTCACCAACTGGATGTAATCGTAGAACACCACACAAACATCCATACACATACATGAATAGCATAAAATTACATCTACATTAGAACAATACACCAATCATAGAAAAATAAGTAAAAGAGTTTGAAATACGATTCTACGCATCGCTACGAACAAACAGTCGCGAGAGGCACGCTAATCGGGGCTACGGTTTAAAAGAAACGGCTTTCAAAAGATCTACTCATAAGAGAAAATATAAAACTATAAACTTCTTGTGTTTTAACTATATAAAAGCTTATATAAATTGAATTAAGTCAAATTTAGATTTGAATTATAAAACTAAAGTAAAACAAATCATTTTTATTTATTAAAACCAGTTGCATAATTATTATTCAAATTAGAGTTTAAACCATGAAATTCTAGAAATAGTGGCATGATAAACATTATTACTAACACATAGATCTCATTGTAATCAATCTAGCGCAACTTGAATAGGTCAAATCAGAGCTAAAACGTAGAAGATATGAATTAAACAAGATTTCCTTTAATAAAATAATAGATTAAATCTAACCTTGAATTTTAAAAGTTTAAAACATATCTAACAGTTGTATGAACATGTAGACAACATAAATACGAACCTAATGCAATTTGAACGGGTCAAATCGAAGTTAAAACGGAGAAGATATGGTCTATTGAAGATAGTGGCAATTTTGTAATTAGATGAAACTTGTTTTTTGAATTAAAATAAATAAAATCTGATTTTTAAACCTGGCCGAGGACTGTGGGCACTATTTAAAGAAAAGGCAAGGGTCCTTTTGAAAGAAACCAGGGACGGTGGGTTCTATTTTGAAAAGACAGAGGGGCTTTTTAGCAAAATTGCTTGCGAAGGGGTACCTTCTAATCTGAGCCATTGGATCAAGGATGGACGGCTATGAGCGAAATGGGGAGATGAGGTCACCAGTGTGCTGTTTCCAGGTGGCGACACCGTGGCCAGGGTCTTGGCTCCGCGCCGGAGTTCATCGATGTCGATGCTCCGGACACCATTTGGCTTGGGAATATAACGTGGAGTAAGAGGAGAACGAGGCGAACACGATGGAGCGACTAGGGCGGCGGTGATGGCTCGGGGGTGATGCGGTGATCAACGGGGCGGTTCGAGGTGAAAGGTCCTAATATGACTAGAGGGGGGTGAATAGCCTATTTAAAAATCTACAAATCAACTAGAGCAATTTGATTAGTATGACAAATAGCATAATGCAAACTAGCTCTAGCTCTACAAGGGTTGCAATCCACCTATCCAACAATTCTAGTTGCAATGATTACTTAGGCACACAAACTTGCTATATAACTACTCACTAAGAGCTCTCAATCTTGCTACTCTAAAGAGCTCAACTAGATGAATGTAAATAATAAAGCAAGCTCTCAATTCTAATTACACTAAAGAGCTTGTATCAACTAGTTTGCAAGAATGTAAATAAGTGAGTAGGGTGATTATACCACCGTGTAGGGGATGAACCAATCACAAGATGAATATATAGCCAATCACCGGGAGAATGCCAAAGACAAGAGACAATCGATTTTCTCCCGAGGTTCACGTGCTTGCCAACACGCTACGTCCCCGTTGTGTCGACCAACACTTGGTGGTTTGGTGGCTAAGAGGTGTTTCACAAACCTCATCCACACGATAGGACACCGCAAGAACTGACCCACAAGTGAGGTAACTCAATGATACGAGCAATTTACTAGACTTACCTTTCGGCACTCCGCCGGGGAAGGTACAACTCCCCTTACAATCACCGGAGATGGCCACGAACAATCACCAACTCATGCCAATCCTCCACAGCTGCTCCAACCATCTAGGTGGTGGCAACCACCAAGAGAAACAAGCGAAATCCACAGCGCAACATGAATGCCAAGTGCCTTTAGATGCAATCACTCAAGCAATGCACTTGGATTCTCTCCCAATCTCACAATGATGATGGATCAATGATGGAGTGAATGGGAGGGCTTTGGCTAAGCTCACAAGGTTGCTATGTCAATGAAAATGGCCAAGCGAGTGAGCTTGAGCTGGCCATGGGGCTTAAATAGAAGCCCCCACGAAATAGAGCCGTTGTACCCCTTCACTGGGCACTGATCGGGCTGACCGGATGCTCCGGCCGAACTGACCGGACGCTGGTCCTCAGCGTCCGGTTGCCCGATGGTGGCCACGTGTCACCTGCGTTCAACTGTGAACGTTTGATCTCAACGGTCGAAATGTTGACCGGACGCTCCGACAGAGCTGACCGGACGCTGGACCCTCAGCGTCCGGTCATTTCCAGTAAGGGTCCAAATCCTATTTTTGCAGACCGGACGCGTCCGGTTAAGCTTGATCGGACACAGCCCAGCGTCCGGTGCTTAATCCTAACAACTATGCCGTCTGACAGCTCGACCGGACGCAGCCTTTCAGCGTCCGGTCGTTGAGTGACCTAGCGTCCGGTCAGTAGACCGACGCCAGCATCATTGCGACCAACTCCATTTCACCTCTAACTTCTTCACCCTTGTTCAAATGTGCCAACCACCAAGTGTATCACCTTGTGCACATGTGTTAGCATATTTTCTCAAACATTTTTAACGGTGTTAGCATTCCACTAGATCCTAAATGCATATGCAATGAGTTAGAGCATCTAGTGGCACTTTTTGACAACCGTATTTCGATACGAGTTTCACCCCTCTTCATAGTACGGCTATCAATCCTAAATGTGATCACACTCTCTAAGTGTCTTGATCACCAAAACAAAATGGCTCCTACAAATGATACCTTTGCCTTGAGCTTTTTGTTTTTCTCTTTCTTCTTTTCAAGTCGAAGCCCTTGATCATCCCAATTGCATTTCCATTGTCATGCTATGATCTTCATTTGCTCCGCTACTTGAAGTGTGCTACCTATCTCATGATCACTTCATAAACTAGGTTAGCACATAGGGTTTCATCAATTCACCAAAACCAAACTAGAGCTTTCACGAGGTCCCTAGAGAAACATCGGCGATGCGGAGAGAAGGACAGAGAGCGATAAAGAAGGCGTACGCGGCGCCAGCGGGTTGCTTACCTTCACTCGAAGCTCGGGGACATGGTTGCGGTGACAGAGAAACAATAGAGCGGCAAACCGATGGTGGCGGTGGATCTCCCATGGTGGTGGCGGCTTTGCTATGGCTCGGAGGCGAGGTGACTATGGCTCTAGAGAAGAATAGGCAGGCGGCGCGCGATGCGGCTTGGTATTTAAGAGGCCAGGCTGCTTGGCACACATGGCAAGGCACGGAGACATGGTGACATCGGGCTTCCATGGCACGGTGGAGGATCCTGGGTGGCGACCACATGAGGAAGAGGATGGCACCGATAGGTGGGTCCCACTCATCAGCGAGACAAGAAGGCGGGGCCAGGGTGGCATTGAATCCAGACGCGGGAGAGAGGAGGTGCGGGCGACGCGGCCTACTGGGCCAACCCATGAGTGGAGGTGCACGACGAAGCGGGGAAACGACCAGCTGGGCCGAGCGGAGAAAAAGAAAAAGATGGGGAGGAGTAGGCCTTCGGGCCAGATTGCGGTTAAAATAATTTTTCATTTTCCAAACCTTTTCTATTTTCCTTTTTCAATCGAAATTCAAATATGACCCAAATCAAATTCTAATAGAGTTTCAAATATACTTTTTAACACAAGTAAAAATCAAAAATTTAAGTAAGTATTCCCAAAAATAATTTTTACAACTTTTTAGATTCTTTTATTTTCAAATTTCTTTTCTTTTACTTCAAAGCCATTTTCAAATTTATTTCAAAAAGCAATTCAAACCATTTCGAATCTTGATTCAAACCACTCAACAAAATAAATCAAATGCACCGGCATGTATGCACAACTATGTTGCTACTCCTTATGATGAATTTTAATATAATAAAAAATATTATTTTTCTTATATTTCATGAGCACAAAAATTCAAAATTTTAAATAAATTTAACTACGTTTCCAAAGTAGCAAATTTTAGGGTGTTACAATTCTACCCCCCTTAGAATGAATCTCATCCCCGAGATTCAGACGACGTCGACTAGGAGATAGGGATACTCTGTCTTTAGATTCTTCTTTACCTCCTCGTGTAGTTTCATCGTCTTGATATGGATTCCACGTTACTTTACATACATGTTAACCTTACTCCAAGTAACTTGCTCTACTAATTGCAAAATTTTGACAGATACTCCAAACAATACTCAGGTAACTCCTATCACTAAGCCACCTTTCCTTTTTAGTCCATACTTATTAGACCTCTTTCTTTATATGTCCACCTTCCAATGGAGCCTGACGAATCTCTTGGTTAAATTGCTCGAACTTGAAATACAATTCTTGATCCTTGGTGTCACCCGAACCTTCTTAGCACAATTCTCTGTTGCTAAGGGCCGCGACCATGACTTTGCTTCTCCAAGTGATAGCACTTTTCCAAGTCATAATCAATTTCATTCCAACAAGGACAACACAAGCTCAAGACCAACTTAGTGAAGATGTCCTATAGATTCTGGTGATCCTCCTAGATGTCACTTTTACGTCCAAGTAGTTATTATCTCCATGCTCCACAATGGATAACTCCAGATCATACGTCAGATATTCAATCTCATGTTTTCTTGCATAAGCCTCTACTTTTTCTTCTTGCATAAGGACACATCCCACACCTTGACAGGGTGCATCCTAGTGGATATAAAGCTCTTGTCCCGAACTGGCAAAGCTAATACTTAGATTTTACTTCAACCTCTTCTTAGACTCCTTCAAACACTTAGCTAAGGTCTCTTGATCCAAATGAACTTAAACCTTCTCCAGTAATACTATCAATATCTTGATGGTCTTGGATAAACCTTCCTTGAACCTCTAACCAAACCTCATTGAAACTCTGAGTTTTCTCTCACATCTTTGGGCACCACCTTCCTTATCGAATTAACCGATTCTTCCAAGTGAGAGCTAGAGAGCATAACTGAACTTCACATGGCACCATGAGCATTCGAACACTTCTTAGTTGGATAGTTTGCATAAGCATGTTCATCTATCTTATTGATCTCCTCCTGGAACCTGTGGGTTATGGGTCCACCACGCTTCCGCTGCGCAAACTAGGACATATGGTACTTCATCTTACAAATTCTTCCACTTGGCTACCCCCTTAAGAAAAGATCAACTAGGGGGCACAAAAAGGGTATCTTGCACCTCCTTCCAGATGAGCTAACTAGTATCAAGACATTCTGACATCCCAATGATACTCTCGTGTTTGGGCAAGAACAAGAAATCTGAAATTCCTCACGAGCAGAAAAACAGCAGTGCCATAAAATAGCTATAACTCTCATTCTGTTAATCCAATGAAGTTGTAGATTATACTGTTGAAAAGCTTATCAAATTCTCCATAAATTCCTTATAGAACACTTTTCCAAATTCTACAGTTTAGGTGGTCAAAAACAGTGCACAACAGAAACTACTCTAGATTTTAGACAACGCAGTTGCATCATCTTGTGATTTTCATAACGCCAAACCATAACGGCTATAAGGGCGGTTCTTGCGGTCATAGAAAGATACCGAAGTCTACTATTTTCTAGAATTTTCTCATGATTTTGGTCATCCCGGATTAGAGATATAAGCCAAAGAGTACAGGCTGCTCCGAAAAGACAGGATAGAGGAAATCAGAAGAAAACCATAACCCAACTATTTATTCCATTAATCCTTATACCTTAGGCCTATAAACTAAATAAAATTGTGGGAACAGCCAACAAGATCATTGTAATCATTACAAAGATTCAAAACAAGCAGAACCATAATAACAATTCAATAAAGCACTAAAGGTGCACAATTCAATCATTGACCCAACTTGCGATACTATCGTCCTCAATGTACTAGGGGTAACAATTTCTAAAACTCGTCTTCAGATTACGCAAGAAGGTGGTGAGAAATAGTTCTAAAAGCATATCAAATCAAAGAGTGAAGATGAGAACAAAGACTTTAAAATAAGCACCAAGGTAGAGATGAATAGCAAGGGTAGAGATATAGTAGAGAATAAAATATCAATATTCATAGAGCAAGGATTTTTGTAGCAACTTCTAAACCTTAAAACGACCAGTTTCTACTAGGCTTGCGTCCTACAGTCAGCATTGCTCTGATACCACTTTGTAGCACCCAGTTTTAAGAACAAAACTAGATACACACCATATGTGAGCCTAGGAAGTCAAATCTCACATATATCTACAAATAAAGGTAATATCAATAGACAATGCTTAATATATAACATACTTAGTATAAAGGATATAACCTTAGACTATAAACAGCAGAAAGACAACTCTAATCTTCGGGTGAAGACTCCAATTCCACAGGGACAACTGACTGGTTGATCACAAGCCTAATTTCTCCAAACTCTAGCAATCTGGTACCCATCCGGGATTTTTTTCAAAGATTTAAAAAATAAAGCAAGCGTAAGTACATGTCATACTCAACAAATATAACATGGGGTTCATGAGGCTCAAAAGGCTGACACTGGTTAACTGCGATTAGCTTTTAATGAGTCATCTTTTAGCAATTGGGGGCAACAAGTTTATCCACGTGCCCATATAAACACATGATCAGGTAAACATGAATAATGAATAGCATAAATAGTAATAATTAGTGAGCATCTTTATCATCAGTGTTCATCTTCTATTCCGTAAGGGTCCAACGCCGCTCGTGACCATGAGCACGGCTGATATACCAGTTTTACACTCTACAGAGGTTGTACACTTTCACTGTGAGTCGTGATTTACCCTTTTCGCCCGAGGTGATCAGCCTCTTAACCCACTATCAAGAAAGGTCAGCAGTGTTCACTATAAAGCCTTTCAAAGGTTCGTCTAACAAGTTAGGGCCATTAGATTCACTCGACAAACAGATGTAGGAACCCCCCCTGTTGAATGGCACAATTCCATCATGGCTATACACATGAGAGTAGAGGTTGTCCTATACCCGATTTGTCAAGCCATTCTTACGCCAATAAAGGTAACCTCTAACAAGCTAGAAAAGGTCCTCATACTGAGCTAAAGCCAGAGCCATGTAGCCCTCACTGTTGTACTATAAGTCTTGGATGTTCGCTTACAGATAGGTCATTAGGGAGAGGAATCTAGAGCACCATAAAATAGCCCAATGCTCTAGCCCCCTTGTTCCATATTGCTAAAATGCATCTTTTAGTGTTTATTGCATATACCATTAGTCAAGTTACAAGATCATGGTTGTAGTTGAGCACTAGCATCATACTACCCAATGCAATAACCCATAGGAATCAAGGCACAAGGTAGAAAGTACTGGGAAATCCTTAGTGGTAATCAAGGTAGACACATGCAGCATGAATTATATGATTAAAGGTGTATAGGGCAGCAAGGAAGATCCCATGCTATACTTGCCTTAAAACACCGATCCTTACCGATCCTTCGGTAAGCTTTAATCTTCAAAGTCCTTCTTCTTCTTCTTGATCACCACGTGTACCTCACCGACTGGATGTAATCGTAGAACACCACACAAACATCCATACATATACATGCATAGCCTACAATTACATCTACATTAGAACAATACATCAATCATAGAAAAATAAGTAAAAGAGTTTAAAATACGATTCTACGCATCGCTACGAACACATAGTTGCGAGAGGCACGCTAATCGGGGCTGGGGTTTGAATGAAACGGCTTCCGAAAGATCTACTCATAAGAGAAAATGTAAAACTATAAAATTCATGTGTTTTAACAATATAAAAGCTTATATAAATTGAATTAAGTCAAATTTAGATTTGAATTATAAAACTAAAGTAAAACAAATCATATTTTATTTATAAAATCCAGTTGCATAATTATTATTCAAATTAGAGTTTAAACCATGAAATTCTAGAAATAGTGACATGATAAAGATTGGTACTAACACGTAGATCTTGTTGTAATGAATCTAGCACAACTTGAACAGGTCAAATCAGAGCTAAAACGTAGAAGATATGAATTAAATAAGATTTCCTTTAATAAAATAATAGATTAAATCTAACCTCGAATTTTAAAAGTTGAAAACATATATAACAGTGCTATGAACATGAAGACAACGTAAATACAAACCTAACGCAAATTGAACGGGTCAAATCAGAGTTAAAACTGAGAAGATATGATCTATTGAAGATAGTGGCAATTTTGTAATTAGATGAAACTTGATTTTTGAATTAAAATAAATAAAATCTAATTTTTAAACCTAGCCGAGGACTGCGGGCACTATTTAAAGAAAATGCAGGGGTCCTTTTGAAAGAAACCAGGGACGGCGGGTTCTATTTTGAAAAGACAGAGGGGCTCTTTAGCAAATTGCCTGCGAAGGGGTATCTTCTAATCTGAGCCGTTGGATCAAGGATGGACGACAGTGAGCGAAACGGGGAGATGAGGTCGCCGGTGTGCTACTTCCAGGCGGCGGCGCCATGGCCGGGGTCTCGGCTCCTCGCCGGAGTTCATCGATGTCGATGCTCCGGACACTGTTTGGTTTGGGAATATAACGGGGAGTAAGAGGAGAACGAGGCGAACACGATGGAGCGACTAGGGCGGCGGCGATGGCTCGAGGGTGACACGATGCTCAATGGGGCGGCTTGAGCTCGCTGGAGAAACATTGGCAACGGAGAGAGAAGGACAGAGAGCGATAGAGAAGGCGTACGTGGCACTAGTGGGTTGCTTACCTTCACTCGAAGCTCAGGGACGCGGTTGGGGTGACAGAGAAACAACGGAGCGGCGAATCGACGACGTCGTTGGATCTCCCATGGCGGCGGCGGCTTCGCTGCGGCTCGGAGGTAAGGCGACTGTGGCTCTAGAGCGGAATAGGGAGGCGGCGCGCGGTGCGGCTCGGTATTTAAGAGGCCGGGCTTATTGACGCGCATGGCAAGGCACGGAGACGTGGCGGTGTCGGGCTTCCATGGCGCGGCGGAGAATCCTGGGCGACGACGACACAAGGAAGAGGATAGCGCCGATAGGTGGGTCCCACTCATCAGCGAGACAAGAAGGCGGGGCCAGGGTGGCAGTGACTCCTTACGCGGGAGAGAGGAGGCGCGGGCAGCGCGGCCTACTGGGCTGGCCCATGAGCGGAGGCGCGCGACGAAGCGGGGAAACGGCCAGCTGGGCCGAGCAGAGAAAAAGAAAAAGATGGGGAGGAGCTGGCCTTCGGGCCAGATTACGGTAGAAATAATTTTTCCATTTTCCAAATCTTTTCTATTTTCCTTTTTCAATTCAAATTCAAATATGACCCAAATCAAATTCAAATAGAGTTTCAAATATACTTTTCAACTCAAGTAAAAATGAGAAATTTTAGTAAGTCTTCCCAAAAATAATTTTTACAACTTTTTAAATTCTTTTATTTTCAAATTTTCTTTTCTTTTACTTCAAAGCCATTTTCAAATTTATTTCAAAAAACAATTCAAACCATTTTGAATCTTGATTCAAACCACTCAACCAAATAAATTAAATGCACCGGCATGTATGCACAGCCATATTGCTACTCCTTATGATAAATTTTAATATAATAAAAAATATTCTTTTTCTTATATTTCATGAGCACAAAAATTCAAAATTTTAAATTAATTTAACTACGTTTCCAAAGTAGCAAATTTTAAGGTGTTACACACAGGCACACCTCAAAGTTGAATGGGTTTGAGAGGAGAGAACAGAGGACAACACACACTGTTGCAACAGGTTCCAACTAGTTCCAATGGATTCGAACTGGCCTATGTTCTGAACTACCGACTACAGCTAATTACAACCGATTATATAGAGGTTGTACACACGTACAAAGTGATGTTTCACCAACAACAAGTACATGGCTAGCATCACCCATACCAACTACCTACTATAGCCATACTACCAAGTATAGGCCATCCCGGCCATGTCTGTCTACTTTGCCCTTTAGGCAAAGAGAAGTATAGAGCGGTACAAGGGTAGGTGGCAAGAGCGGACCAAATTACTAACACTATTCTGCAACAAATCATTCATGATCCCTCCGGCTATTTCCTTCGCCATCTGATCCTCATTTTCCTCTGAATATATAAATTGAGCTGCCATTTGTCTTCTGCGATTGACTTGATAATATCTCAGATCAAATTAGATTGTAGTGGCAGTAAGTTTTTGAGAAACAAATGGGATAAAAATTAAAGACCAACTTGTGTAAATGGGCCACGTCTTGAACCATTACAAGGCTTCATGTATTTTATCGTTGAATTGTAAAGGTCCCTTCACTAGTAGAGAATAGACCTTTCATCCGATGCTAAAATAGACTCTAGTCCCGGCATTTTTTGCGCCCGGGACTAGAGAGACCTTTAGTCCCGGTTGGTGTCTCCAACCAGGACTAAAGGTCCCTGCCCAACGGCTACTGCGCTCGGCACAGTGACAGAGGACCTTTAGTCCCGGTTGGAGCCACCAACCGGGACTAAAAGTCCTCAACCTTTAGTCCCGGTTGGTAACACCAACCCGGACTAAATGACTCTTTAGTCTCGGTTGGTAACACCAACCGGGACTAAAGGTCCCCCGATGGGTTAGTTCAAAAGGGAAACATCACATCCATTGTTAGATGTGTTGTGTAGGTGGGGTGGTAAGCTACGCGCGAGGCAATATATGGGGTCTTGGGTTCGAATCTCACGAGACGCAGCGGTGGGAGGCATTATTTTTTTTAAAGCTGGGAGGACCTTTAGTCCCGGTTGGTGTTACCCACCCTTTTAGTCCCGGATGCTTACTCCCGAGTGGGGAACCGGGACTAGAGGGGGTTCCTCACCGGGAGTAAAGCTCTGTTTTCTACCTGTGCTTTTTACTATGTCCCAATACTTGTCTAATGAATTGTACCACTCTACAGCATACGTAGTTCTATTTCCTTGTCATAACTAGCATTGCATCTCGCTATGAACACAAATAGACAGCGTTTCATCAGTAGGGGGATATATATGATTTTTTAGTTCATATTGTTTGCTCCTATGAATAAAACAAATTTGACTATATGGAAAGTTAATTGCATAATTTTGTGTTTGACCATCACTACGCCAGATTTGCACATCACTACCGGCATCATCACTGTTGGATTTGTGAGAACCGGCAGTGATGTACCTTCACTGCCGGTTATGAGCTTGAAAATGAAAAATGACTGGAACTGGGCTAAAACCGACAGTGAAGGACCACATCACTGTCGGTTTGTGGCTTGAACCGGCAGTGTTTTGGCGGCCACTCATCACTGCCGGTTTAAGCCAAGAGCCGACAGTGATTGGGCTCTATCACTGTCGGTTCTAACCAAGAACCGACAGTGATAAGGCTACAACACAAAAAGGCTGCAACCGTCCTCTCCTTCCTCCTCTCGACAGTGATAAGCCTACAACACAAAAAGGCTGCAACCGTCCTCTCCTTCCTCCTCTCTTCCATCTCGAGAACAGACGCGCGTGTTTGGACCCTTCCCTCCATTGTTGCGGCTGCTCTTCACCATGAAGCTAATACTTTAATTTTAAAGAATGGCTTGATCTTTTTTCTTTAAGGTTAGTAACAAACATCCACTCCTTTGATTTTGTTGCTTAATTAGCTTCGTTTTGATGCCTACATTGCTTGATTCTCATTCTAGTTCTTTCTCCATTCTAGAGAGCACTTTTCCAATTGGATATTTGTGCAAGGCTCAAATTGTGGTGAATCCATCATCCAAACGGTTGGTGTCTATGAATACATTTAAATTTCTAGCTAATTATTCCATGGTGGTCAAGATCATCATTGTTAGTATGTGATGCTATAATTAGTTCTTAGAAGTAGAGTAGAATAGTTGTTCTTCATTATTGCGCAATAATTGTTTTTTACTACGATTTTCAATTTATAGGGCCGGGGCTACCAATTTCAATTTTCTAATAATTAGTGTACAATAATGTTTTCCAAAAATGGTACTTTCGAGCTACAATTGTTGTTCATGAAGCTCGATTTCTTATTATTTTTTCTAATTACTGTCTCAGTATTTTTTTGTGCAGAGATGGATCGAGAGTGGATGCATCTGTCCCGAACGGACAAGCGGTACATGCATGGCTTCAGCTAGTTTATCACCGATGCCAAAGCCCATGCTGGCAATGAGAATCCTGTCTTCTGCCCATGCAAAGATTGCAAGAATCATAAGAACTTTCATCAAATTGAGTCTATACGATCGCACTTGATTACCAGGGGGTTCATGCCAAACTATACGATATGGACTATGCATGGTGAGGTTGGTGTGAATGTTCTGCAGGAAAACGATGATGATGTGGACATGCCTGACATAGCCATCCACGATGCTGACAAGGAACCCGATGTCAATACGGAACCTATGGCCACAGTTAATAATGTGTTTAGGAACACGCTAGCTGATGACACCGAGGATAACGATGGCATTTCTCAGCTGCTACGTAATGTAGAGACCAGATGTCTTCGAGAAAGACAGCTGAGAAAGCTAGAGAAAATGAGACAAGATGGCAAAACACCATTGTATAGGAATTGTCCAATGAGCAAACCGGAAGCCGACATCATGCTGTTAGAGTTCAAATTGAAAAACGGATTGAGCGATAAAGGCTTCGATCAGTTGTTAGGAATAATAAGGAAAATGCTCCTAGAAAAAAACAAGTTGCCAGAAAAGATATACTTGGCCAAGCAAATGATCTGCCCCATCGGCCTCGAGGTTGAAAAAATCCACGCGTGTTCCAATGATTGCATATTGTACCGTCGAGAAAAATACAAAGACTTGGACAAGAGCCCCAAGTGTGAAGCTCCACGGTACAAGGAAGGGCCATCAGATGAGGGTACCAAGACCAGAGGAGGTCCCGTAAAGGTCGTTTGGTATTTCCCTATAGCTCCCCGGGTGCATAGGCTGTTTGCATTTGCAAAGTCAGCCAAGCTGTTGCGCTGACATGGCAAAGAGCGTAAGAAAGATACAATGATGAGGCACCCCGCCGATGGGCATGACTAGAGGACTATCAATACTATGTTCTATAAGGACATCGGTGGAGAGGTAAGGCACCTTTAGTTTGCTTTGAGCACAGATGGGATGAATCCTTTCGACCAGGTTAGAAGCAATCATAGCACCTGTCCAGTGATGCTCTGTATATACAACCTTCCACCTTGGGTCTATATGAAGCGGTCGTACATCCAGATGCCACTACTAATCAAAGGGCCAAGACAATCTGGGAATGATATCGATGTGTTTCTGGAACCAGTGATCGATGAACTAGTGGAGATGTTTGAAAAGGGTGTGCCGGATGTTTGGGACGAGTACAAAAAGGAACATGTCACGATCATGGGAGTATTTATCGCTACAATCACCGACCTGCCAGGTCAAGGTTTGTTGTCCAGAGAGAAGACAAAAGGCTATACTGGATGTGTCGAGTGCTTCGACGACACCGATGCGGTAAATCTGCCAAATAACTCAAAGATAGTTTATATGGGACACCATAGGTTCCTACCTAAGAATCACCCTTATCGCAGGAACAGAAAAGATTTCAACGGTACTATTGAGAAACGCTTAGCTCCAAAATATCGAGACGGGCCTGCGATACTTCGAGAACTCAACAAACTGGAGGTTGTCCTTGGGAAGGGGGACAATGCAGCAGCAGCGGCTGATGAGAGCATTTGGAAGAAAAAAATTGGTTTTCTAGAAACTACCTTACTGGCCATTCCTGAGTGTACGCCACTGTGTTGATCCCATGCACATCACTAAAAATGTGTGCGCTAACACTCTTAACACCTTGATGGACACCGGGGGGACATCGAAGGATTCACTAGCCATACGCCTAGACATGCAACACTTGGGAATCAGGAAGGAGCTGCATCCCATGGAGCTAGAGAATGGCCAGTTCGAACTTTCAATTGCGTCATGGACATTGAAGATGGAACAAAAGCGTGCGCTTATTTCTTTCTTCAATAAACTCAAAGTCCCGACGGGCTACTGTGCGAACCCAAAGAGGCTAGTGAACATGAGAGAACTGAAGTTCAACTATGGCCCTATGAAGGCCCATGACTATCATGTCATTATGACTCAGCTGCTCCCTATTGCCCTGCGTGATATCCTCCCCCCAAAGGTCCGCACCCCAATCATAAAGCTTTGCTCGTTCTTCAACGCGATCTCAAAAAAGGTCATTGATGTGTCCACGCTAGGGCAGTTGTAGCGGGACATAGCCGAAACTCTCATTAGGCTTGAGATACATTTCCCACCGACTTACTTTGATATCTCATTGCATCTACTCATTCATCTTGTTGACCAAATTAGAGCCCTTGGCCCAATGTACCTGCATCAGATGTTCCTTTTCGAAAGATTGATGAAAGTTTTCAGGAGGTATGTTAGGAACAGATTCAGGCCAGAACGGGGCATGGTTGAAGGATGGTCAACGAAGGAGGCCATTGAGTTCTGCACATATTATCTGGACATCAAAAGGGTCGAGTTCTAGAATCTCATCACGAGGGAAGACTACGTGGCAAAGGAATGATTAGGGAGAAATCTATTACAATAGACGACCCTGTTTCTTTCAGATAGACATAGTTCACTGTTCTCCAGCAAGCCGAGGGTGTGATGCCATACATTGACGAGCACAAGCAGTCGCTGCAAACTCTATATCCGAGCAGGTCACAGGCTTCGCTGGATAAAAAACATAAGGAGGAATTTGTCAACTAGTTGCGACGTCGCTTGCTTGGAATAAAGTTGGGTAATCAACTGGATGCCTTAGCCAAGGGACCTTCGAGTACGTATCTTAAGTACCAAGGGTATGAGATCAATGGATTCACATTTTACACAAAAAATCAAGATGGAAAGAGCACATACCAAAATTGTGGTGTTCGTTTTGATGCTCACGATGAAACGGCAACGTGCAGGCGACATACTATGGTTTCATAGAGGAGATATGGGAGCTAGCCTACAGTCCATTGAAGGCAGCTCTTTTTCGCTGCCAGTGGGTTCGGCTCGAGGAAATCAACACTGACAGCGAAGGGTTCACTACCGTTGATCTCACTAAGACCGCATACAAAGACGACCGCTTCGTCCTTGCAAGAGATGTTATGCAAGTCTTCTATGCAAGGGACAACAAGACAAAAGTAAGGCTAAAAGTAGTCCTAGAAGGGAAAAGGAAGATTGTCGGTGTCGATGGAGTGACGGATGAAGAAGACTACAGGGGCTATCAGGAAATGCCTCCATTCGGGGCGAACGTACCCCTACCTATCCTTCAAGAGGGTGACGAACCTGCTTACGTACGGCTTGATCACAATGAGGCCCTCATTGTTGATGCATGTAAAGATAGTTAGATCATTGTTAACTATGTAATCATTATGCACATAACCGTGAAGGATGTTTGATCCTGATGAAACTCTCATCTCCTCTCTCCTCCTCGTTAATACTCTGCCAACTCAGCAAATATGCCGACGTATCATAGCAATTAATGAGAATGAAAGTTATTTAAAGCTACCATTGAGACTAACCTTATTACTATTCAAACACTCGATTAGACACCGGACGTAACATTTCTAAACTTTACTCTCTGAATTTAAACACCAGCTAATATATAAATATAAATATATATGTCTAGACTTCTGATAGAAGGCCATTCTCTTCCGAGCTACTACTAGTAGTGAGGGATCCATAGCTCCTCAGTGCCACTGGTCCCCAACCAGTTTGTAGTCCCTGCTCGCAATACTCGAAGGAGCCCAGCCCACAGTCGGCATTGAGCAAAGGTGTAGTAGCTCCATTCCTCCTCCAACCTTAAGTTACCATTGATGTATGTGCTCCTAGAGATGTGAGTGGGAATGCCTGTGGCTTGTGTGTTAACTGTTGAGTGATCCATTTACTTGATGCATGTACCGTTCTAGTCTCCAGATCAGGCCGAGATGAAGAGGAACGCTAAGAAGGCCATGGAGAAAGAAGGTGCATAGAGAAAATTCATTTAATAAATTATACAATAGAACAAAAAATTTTGGGCCGCCTAGGACTCGAACACGGGTCTCGGGGGCTAAGTTGAGGGGTCTTAACCATTGTGCCAGTAGGAGGAGTTCAAAAGAAATCTAAAAGTTATCCTACTTAACACCTAACTGCTACACCACATCACTGCCAATTTAAAGAATGGCCCGGTAGTGATGTACCCCATTACTGTCGGTTTACAATCAAAACCAGCAGTTATGAGCTATTTCTGAAGTAAATTAGTAATTTATTAAATAGAACAAAAAAAATTTGTCGCCTGGGACTTGAACACGGGTCTCGAGGGCTAAGTTGAGGGGTCTTAACCGTTGCACCAGTAGGAGGAGTTCGAAACAAAATGAAAAGTTATCCTACTTAACAGCTAACTGCTACACTACATCACTGCCGGTTTGGGGAATGAACCGGCAGTGATGTACCCCATTACTGTTGGTTTACAAGCAAAACCGGCAGTGATGTACCCCATTCACTGTCGGTTTTTAAACTAAAACCGACAGTGATGTGTAGATGCTCCTCACATGCCAACAGTGCTCCCACTAACCACAACAGTTGGAACACTGCTCCCACCTACCCCCAATAACTTTAGTTTAGAAATAAAAATGTACCACGACTGCTAGCCCCTATAAAATGGCTCTCGGCCAGGAGCTAGCCTCTCCATGCTGTTGGTTTCAGGCAGGCCTTATCAGCCATGATACAATGTTTTCCTCTCACAACAAACCACATATATCATTATGTGTCGCAGTCCACTAAAATGGTGCACACAAGAGGTACTAGAAGAATGCTACTAAAGATAGAGCAACTATCGATGCGGGACCCACGGGATACCCCGCAAGGAATAGATAAGATCTAGTCTAACTAGGATTCTTCCTATGTAATCTTAGTAGTAGTATTATTCTATAATCCTACTAGGAACTCTCACTGTAAACCGACTAGGATTCTAGCCTCCTGACTATATAAAGGAGGGCAGGGTTCCTAGAGACGAGATTTTGACTGAACTCCAGACAATCAATCCAACGCAAGGCTAACGCCGACTGGACGTAGGGTTATTACTCGATCAACGATCGAGGGTCTGAACCAGGATAAATCGACTGTCTCTTGCGTTCACCGTCGAGTTCTGCATACGTCGAAGTCCGAACAAACTGCCTTGGGTACCACCGTGGCAGGCTATCGGTGGTGAAACATCGACAGCTGGCGCGCCAGGTAGGGGCTTTCGGCAAATTTGCATCCGAGAGCTCGACGGACCTCGACAACATGAACTTCTCAACGGGATCAATCTTCATCTTCGGCTCATGGATCTGTGAGGCAGGCGACGATGGCAAGCTCCAAAGCTGTCTCCTAGAAGATTCAGATCACCATGAAGACTTTTCTATTTCGGCGACTACGATAGGTCAACTCACAGGAAGATTCACATAGCTCGTGATGACTGAACCGACTCAGACTTCGCGGTTTTGCGCATCCGACTCGAATTCAGGCTCCGCATCCGAGATGGAGTATTACCCGAGTTCTTTCGAGAAACTGAGTTCTTTTTCGATGGGGCTCCAGAACGCGGCCTCAGCATATCAAGAAAACAACTCGGAGAACACTCAGAGTCTTTTCAAGAAGTCAGGTCTTTTTCCGTTCGGACTCCACAACATGGCAAAGGCTTATCAGGCACGGCTCAAAGGATCCCTCGATCCGGTGCTTAGAATGCCACTAAAAGGAGCTCAGGAAGTTCTCGTACTAACTATAACATCTCAAGACTGCATCGTCCACTAGCCAGGTTCTGTTCCTAAAGACAGCAGTACCCGACTAGTTGATATGACAACAACAACAATTCTACCCTACCAAGAAGGAGACTCGATCTACGACCTTGAAACCTCTACTGAAGTTATCAGCAACTCCGACAGTACAGAAATCAACGTCGATAACAGAACAGTTCACGCATGGGAAGTACTCATGGTTCGCTGCCCTCGATCACCATTGGTCCCCCCAGAAGCACCCGATGTTAGGTCCTCGGATGAATCTGAGTCCAACATATCACCCTTCGCCTAGGGCTACGATGGTGAGACCAAGAATTAGAGGCAAGCCAGAGAAAGAAAAAACAAATTGAAGCAAGGACGCCAATGCCGTGCTAGGCAGCACAAGGAAGCTTAGATCAGATATGAGTCAGATCTGGTCGAGTACAACAAAAGAAGATCAGAACAAGAAGTCGAAGAAAGACGAACAGCAAATACACCTTACAATAGGATCTGAAAAGCACTAGAAGAACTCGGAGCGACCTCACATCCCAGTGAGCAACAGGAACAACTTAGAGACCTCCTCCGGACAGCAGCCCTAAAAACGCACGATGGAAGAACCCACTCAAGATTACCTGCTAGGTCAACATCTCATAGAAAGGAAGATCAAGATCAAAGGAAGTCCGCATTTGAGAGACTTGGACCAAGTGGAAGTCACAACAAAGAAAGTAGAAGGGACCACAGTCAAAACTACCGAGTCGAACAACCAAGACAGATCAGAAGTGAAGCACCCATTCGGACAGCCCCGCAGAACTACTCTCGCTAAAACGACAGTTGGCTGGAAGGAGGTGCTGAATCTGAGTACAGAGAAGCTGGGACACATGATAGATTCCCCTGTTTTGCAAGCAGACTTGCTTCAATACGACTACCTCACAAGTTCAAGCCGTCCAACCACTCTAAATATGATGGCAAGACCGAACCAAGGCAGTGGCTCAGAATCTACTCACAATCGATTGAACTAGCGGGAGGAGACGACGATATCAAGACCTTGTTCTTTCTCATGGCCTTAGAAACCATGCCCCTCCAATGGTTCGACAAATTGAATCCAGGGACAATCAGAAATTAGGAGGACTTGCAAAGAGTT
This sequence comes from Miscanthus lutarioriparius, assembly GCA_904845875.1. NCBI lineage: Eukaryota > Viridiplantae > Streptophyta > Magnoliopsida > Poales > Poaceae > Miscanthus > Miscanthus lutarioriparius. The sequence goes on along the minus strand of CAJGYO010000001.1, from coordinate 66,749,668 downwards.
TTCTGTCAAAATTTTGTGGGTATCATTACGCACCCCATCACCCATGCAGAATTAAAAGGACTCAAGCAGAAAGGGGGCGAAAGTCTCAGAGATTACTATCGACGATTCGGCGAACTACGCGCCCAAGTACATGACATCACCGAATGAGAAGTAATCGAAGCTTTCTCTCACGGAATCATGGCTAGGTGGCAATTTCAGGACTTCTACAAAGAGAACTCGAGAAACAACGAAGAATTCAGATGCACAGTAGAAAAGATGATTACTGCAGAGGAGAAGACACGAGAAAGGTTCCTGGAAAGAAGCAACCGAGACAACCCGGACAGACAAAATCATCGAAATAGCAGACATCAGGAAAGGAAACGTGGATCAGACAACACCGTCGTGGTGGCTGACAAGTCAAGGAAGTTTTCCAAACCTAGAAGATACGACGACATTGAAAACATACAGTGCATCTTGCACCCTAAAGGAAATCACACCATCGAAAATTGCTTCACCCTCAATGATCGATACGTAAGAAAAGACAGTAAGGGAAACACAAAAGAAGACAATCAGAAAAAAGATGAAGACAACCACGAAGACAAGGGATTCCAAAAATCCAGGGGGGTAGTAGCAGTGATCTTTGTCGGGGTTCTAGATTCCAGAAGCAAACATCAAGAAAAGCGAGCTCTACGAACCATCATGGCAGCAGAACTGGCTACTCCAAGATATCTCAATTGGTCACAATATCCAATCTAGTTCTCAAGAGAAGACCAATGGACTATCGTAGGAAACGCGGGCCATTACCCACTGGTTCTAGATCCAACTATTGCCGGTATGACTGTCACGAAAGTACTAATCGACCGAGGAGCCGGACTCAACATTATTTTTTCGGAAACTCTAAGGAAGATGGGACTACAACTCGCCGGGATGATTACACCAACGAGCACCCCTTTTTATGGCATAGTACCCGGCAAGGCAGCGATGCCACTTGGACAAATCACAATACCGGTTACTTTTGGGACTCCCTCGAACTACCGTATAGAGTTCATCAAGTTTGAAGTTGCAGACTTCGATTCATCATATCACGCAATCCTAGGGCGCCCAACACTAGCAAAATTCATGGCGATACCACATTATCCATACCTGTTGCTTAAGATGCCAGGGCCTAACGGTGTCCTTTCTCTTCGGAGTGATTTGAAGCACTTTTTGACTGCGATGTTTAGGCAATCTAAATTATAGCAAAGGCACAAGCCACCGATGGTAGAAAAGAAATAGCCACTATCGCAGCAGAAATGAGCCCAGAAGAGCTAGAGATACCGGCTAAAAAGCCAAGCATCCTCACACCACCAAAAGAAGCCGACGTCAAGCAAATCGACCTAGGCACCGATGATCCCTCCAAAACAGCAACCATCAGTGCCCACCTTTGGGCAAAATAGGAACTCGCGCTCACCAACTTTCTTCGGGACAACAAAGATATCTTCGCTTGGAAGCCGGCCGACATACCAGGTGTCCCAAGAGAGTTGGCTGAGCACAGAATTGATATCAATGAAGGCTCCAAGCCTATGAAGCAACGGCTACGACGATTCTCACCCGACAAAAAGGCAGCAATTAAAAAAGAAATCACAAAGCTATTGGCAGCCGGGTTCATCAGAGAGATCCTTCATCCAGATTGGCTAGCAAACCCAGTTCTAAGTACAGAAAAAGAATACGGTTGAGTGGCGCATGTGCGTCGATTACACAGACCTCAACAAACACTACCCGAAAGATCCATTTGGGCTGCCATGCACTGATCAGATAGTTGATTCAACAATAGGATCTGCCCTATTATCCTTCCTTGATTGCTATTCGGGATATCACCAAATCACATTAAAGGAACAAGACCAGAGCAAGACATCTTTCATCACTCCGTTCAGTGCCTACTACTACAAGACCATGTCGTTTGGATTCAAGAATGCCGGTGCCACTTACTAAAGAGCTATCCAAACGTGCCTTGGTGATTAGATCGGCAAAAATGTAGAGGCATACGTGGATGACGTAGTAGTAAAAACGAAGAACCCGGACACACTAATTGAAGACTTAAGGCAAACCTTCAAAATTCTAAAAAGGTGGAGATGGAAATTGAGCCCAAAGAAGTGTGTATTCGGAGTTCCTTCAGGACAACTACTCGGATTCTTGGTCAGTCATCGTGGAATCGAAGCCAGCACTAAGCAAATTCGAGCAATAACAGAGATGGGCCCTCCTCGAAGTGTCAAAGATGTGCAAAAACTAACAGGCTGCATGGCAGCCCTCAATCGTTTCATATCAAGACTTGGCGAAAAAGGGTTACCTTTCTTTAAACTACTAAAGAAGATAGACAAGTTCGAGTGGACAGAAGAAGCCGACAAAGCTTTCAAAAGACTTAAGGCATACCTCACATCCTCACCCGCTCTCACACCTCCAAAGAAATATGAAGACATGATGCTATACATTGCGGCAACTTCTACTGTGATCAGCACGGCGATAGTCATAGAGAGGGAAGAAGAGGGGCGCGTATATAAAGTACAATGCCCCGTATACTACATCAGCGAAGTATTGTCAGAATCAAAAATCTGGTACCCGCATGTGCAAAAACTACTCTACACCCTCCTGATCACTTCACGCAAGCTTCGCCACTATTTTGAAAGCCACAAGATTACCATGGTGACAGATTTCCCACTCGGAGACATCCTGCACAATAAAGACGCAACAGGGCACATATCTAAGTGGGCAGTTGAACTCGGTGCTCTTAATATCGATATTACTCCATGGAAGGCAATTAAATCTCAAGCCCTTGCGGATTTTGTGGCCGAGTGGATAGAAATTCAACAACCTATGACAAATACCATCCTTGACCATTGGAAGATGTACTTTGATGGATCACTCAAGCTAGGCGATTCTCTTTATTTCTCCAGACGGAAAACAACTCAAGTATGTCCTTCAGATATTATGGCAAGCTACAAACAATGAAGCAGAATACAAAGCCCTCATCCACGGGCTCCGAGTGGCAATTACCCTCGGAATCAAGCGATTACTCGTATACGACAATTCGGCAGTGGTCATCAATCAAGTCAACAAAGATTGGGACTGCACCAAAGAAAACATGAGCGCTTACTATGCTGAAATACGAAGACTCAAAAAACATTTTCAAGGATTGGAAATTCTACATGTCATGCGTGATTCTAATATTGCGGCAGACATCCTCGCTAAGCTCGGATCGGATAGGGAGAAGGTCCCACCCGGCGTATTCATAGAGGAGTAATCAGCTCCATCTATCAAACAACCTGGTGAGATAACCCCTGAACTCCTAGCCAAAGGCACCCAGATTATGGTAATCACCACCTCATGGACCTAGGTCTTTATTGATTATATCAAAGAGAACAAGTTGCCAGCAGATAAAGAGGAGGCTACCAGAGTTGTTCGTAGAAGCAAGAACTACGTCCTAGTAGGGGAAAAGCTATACAGAAGAGCCGCATCATCAGGAGTACTCCTAAAATGTGTCTCATTTAAAGAAGGCAAAGAGATCTTAGACGAAATACACTCTGGTTGCTGCAGAAATCATGCCGCTTCAAGAACACTAATTGGCAAAGCATTTCGCACCAGATTCTACTAGCCAACCGCTTTGAAAGACGCAGAAGAACTCATCAGAAAATGCAAAGGCTGTCAAATGTTCGCAAGACAAGCTCATGTACCAGCTCATAATCTTATCTGCATCCCACCTGCTTGGCCTTTCTCCTACTGGGGGCTGAATCAAGTAGGACCTCTCAAGAAAGCAAAGGGCAGTTTCAAGTACATTTTCGTAGCAATTGACAAGTTCACCAAGTGGATTGAATACAAACCACTCACAAAATACAGCGCAGCCAAAGCAGTCGAGTTCATCCAAGACATTATGCACATATTCGGCATGGCCAATCGAATAATCACATATTTGGGCTCTCCCTTCACAGCTACAGAATTCAAAAGTTGGGCACAGGATTGTGGCTTCAGCATAGATTACGCATCAGTCGCACATCCAGAAGCCAACGGATAGGTAGAAAGGGCTAACTGACTCATACTAGCTGAATTAAAGCCAAGACTATATGAAGAACTAGTAGACTATGGATCCAAATGGATTGAAGAACTACCCAAAGTAGTGTGGGGACTACAAACTCAAATAAGCAGAGCCACCGGTTACTCACCCTTCTTCCTAGTTTATGGGTCAGAAGCCGTACTACCTGCCGACTTGATCTGGATGTCACCAAGGATAGAACAGTATGACAAAGGAGAAGCAGAACACACCAGAAGATTAGAACTCAACAGTTCAGAAGAAGTCAGAGTAAACGCTACCCTTTAATCAGCCAGATACCAACAAGGTTTAAGACGCCACTACAACAAGAGTACCCAGCCTCGATCACTCCAAATCAGAGATCTAGTACTAAGAAGAATACAAAAAACTAACGGACGCCATAAACTACTAAGTCCATGGGAAGGTCCTTTTATTGTCGCAAAAGTCACCGGACCAGGCACGTACAAGTTGACAACCGAGGATGGAAAAGAAGTCAGCAACACATGGCACATCAGCCAACTAAGAAGATTCTACGCATGAAAACAACTCAAGGAAGAATATATATATATGCAAGCCACACGAGATCAATGTTCGTGATCAATATAGATAGTGTTCATCGACAACATATGTATTATCATGGCTTATCAACATTCATGATCAATAAAGATGGTTTTTCTACACAACATATGTCTTATTATGACTTTCTCTGAGTTCTCTCCACTGAGCATAACGGCCGAGAGCAAAAAAGCTGAAAAGATGCTTGAGCCCGCCGATGAGGGTAGCTAACAAGCTAACACCCGAACCAAAAAGCAAAATGGCTGAAAATACGCCTGAGTATACCGGCCGAGAGCAAAAGAGCTAAAAAGATGCTTGAGCCCGCCGATGAGGGTAGCTAATAAGCTAACAACCGAACCAAAAAGCAAAACGACTGAAAATACGCCTGAGCATACCGGCCGAGAGCAAAAGAGCTGAAAAGATGCTTGAGCCACCGATGAGGGTAGCTAATAAGCTAACACCAACCAAAAAAGCAAAATGGTTGAAAATACGCTGAGCATACCGGAGAGAGCAAAAGAGTCAAAAGATGCTTGAGCTCACCGATGAGGGGGCTAACAAGCTAACACCAACCAAAAAGCAAAATGGCTGAAAATACGCCTGAGCATACCGGCCGAGAGCAAAAGAGCTGAAGAGATGCTTGAGCCCGCCGATGAGGGTAGCTAACAAGCTAACACCCGAACCAAAAAGCAAAATGGCTGAAAATACGCCTGAGCATACCGACCGAGAGCAAAAGAGCTAAAAAGATGCTTGAGCCCACCGATGAGGGTAGCTAATAAGCTAACACCTGAACCAAAAAGCAAAACAACTGAAACTAAGCCTGAGCATAAATCAAAGCAATTTCAAGACAAGACCCTCGAGCTCCTTGTTCCAAATAGCAAGAGGCTCGGGGGCTACACTCAGACGGACCCAAGAAGCGCTACACGGTTTCGCACAGGAAAGTACTCGGACGACGCTTGTTCCTGCTCGGCAAGACCTGAAGGAACAAGACAAGGCTTCCAGAACTCAACCATGAAGTGCTCGGGGGCTTATCGATCTCGAGATCACCGGTCCTAAGTCTTTTCAGTACTAACAAAAACACAAAGTTGCCCAAGACAACAACCCACATATACCAAGTTGTTTACAAGACGAGGACATACAGGCAAAGAAGACATCAACAAAAATAAAGAATCTTCATTTAATCTTTATCCAAAAAGAAGTATAGTGTTCTATTATAGAAGCTGGAGTACAAAGGTCAATTACATCAAGCATTGTCATTAGGAGAAGAAATATCAATTTTAAGATTATCAACAATCCTCCTGGCTAAATCTTTGACCTCAGGCTCCAACTTTTCAACAGCATCCACATATTCTTGACTTTCGGCTTCATCAGCAATCTTGGACAGAGGAAACTCCGGAGAAAGAACCTGGACCTGGGCAAAAACATTCCTGGTACACAGTTGAGCGCACCTCTTCACGAACTCCTAGAAACAGGTCGGGACTTGGGGAATGAACTGAGCCCAAGATTGACCATCATCTGCTGGAGTCCGGAGAAGACCGGCTACTGACCAAAATGATTTCCACAAAGCATTCCAGTTCTCAGTAGCCGTCGCCAACTTCCCACTCAAGACTTCAATAGTCTTTTGGGCCTGCACAAGATCTCTATCAGCTCCACGCCTAATCAGTTTGGCAAGCGCGAGTTCTTCTTTAGCACGAGAAATTACCTCCTCAACCCTGTTGTGACTATTGCAGGCAGTTATCTTCATTTCCTCAATACCCTCCGAGAGCTTCTGTTTTTCAACTCAGAGAGCTAGACCAAGAAAAACAAGTCAGCAAAAAGGTAAAACAGAATGCAAAAGGAAACAAAAAGAACCTGCAATACCATTGCACTCTTTCTTCATGGCCTCCATGTTCTTCAGGGCCTCCTGGGAAGTTGCATCCCTCTCCTTTTCTGCCTCAACTACCTGGGCACGGAGAGCTTTCTCCTCCTTCTGATGCGTCTGACGCTCGGTCTCCAACTCGGCCCAACAGAGGTCAAGCTCTGCCTTCAGGGTACTCACCTCAGAAGACAACTTTTTCTCGGTTTCAGAAGAGAAAAAGAAGCTGGTATGATCACGAGAAAAAGACTGAGCAAAAAGAGAGAGAGAAAAACAAGATGTAAGAACAGAAGAAAAAGCAAGAGGAGCCTGCAGGCATCTGTCTACCCAAGTCTGATGTGATACCGGATATGGTGTTGATCTGCACCGGACAGTATCAGGACAGGCGACGAGGATCAACCCAGAACTACTGGATGAAGGAATGTATCCCACATCACAAGACTTCCTCCAACTACTGTCACGTACTTCCCGGAGCAATGACGCTGCGAGATTAGTCTACCTCTAATCCCTATCACAAGACTTCCTCCGGCTACGACAAGATATACAAGAACTACAAAATACGCCCGAGGGCTGCTCTACTTCATAAACTATCATATTCATAGCTATGGAGATTTCAGACCACACAACAAAATGCTCGGTGAATCAAAACAGCACCCAAGGAGGATATTTATAGACCAAAGAAGCGGTGCACATGGACCGGGAGCACCAGCAGAACAAACCTAACAAAGGACACAGTGAAACGACATAATTCAATGAAAGAGAACTCAGGCATGAAGGAACAGTACTCAATAACGAGCATATTCGGGAGAATATACCAATACTATACAACCCATGAACAAACGACATTTACACTCAACCACCACCATACAACTACATCTGACAACAGCAGACTGTACATCTAAAAGCAGCAGACTCTATATTTGAAAGCAGCAGACTCTGATGCGATTCACGTGCCTCCACCGCTCGATCACCGTCCGCCATGGGAGCTTGGAGCTTCGGCTATAAAAGCCACGGCCCTGGGAAGCCCTAGCGCTTTCCATCGCCTCGCCGCCACTTGCTGGCCATCCACTGCACACCCAAGCCAGAGAGAAGAGGTAGAAGAGGATGAAGAGGGGGGGGGAAGCTCGCCGGAGCGGGCGATGCTATGTTACACTACACTGCACTACGCTGCTTCCGGAGCTACACGGCCGCAACCCGCCACTGCGTCACCATCCTGTCTTCCACGACACCAAAGGTGAGCCCCGATCTTTCCCCTGCTCATGCCACAACAGGGATGACAACCCTAGATCAAGTAAGGGTGGTGGAGGCTACACCACCAAATACTCCCGCCCTGCTCAGGATCGTTATACCCAGGACCGTTATGCTCAGGACTCGCAACACTCAGGATCGTTTCAACTATTCCCGCTCTGTGAATGAGCGCCCAGCACAGAACCGCTCCGCACCAAGCACTGGAAACTGGAAGGCACCCGCGCCAACCCCTACAGGCGGTGTGCCTTTCACCTGCTTCGCTTATGGCCAACCGGGTCACAAAGCCGCTGAATGCCCTCAGAACTCAGCCGCTCAGAAGTCTCGGTTCAAGGGATCTGCTACCCGTGGATGTCTCAACCATCTGGACGCCGAGGAAGCACATGCTGCCCCTGACGTTGTGTATGGTATGTTTTTAGTTAATGGCAATACTGCATCAGTTCTATTTTACTCTAGAGCAACTTGTTCATACATATCATCCAAGTTTGCACGAGAGCATGACCTGCCTATAACCCCACGTGAAAAGCCTATCATCACTAGGTCACCTTTAGGAGACCTAAAATGCACCCACATCTGTAAGGGAGTGAGTCTTACCCTTGAGGGTCTTACCTTTAAAGCCGACCTAACCCTGTTACCTTCCACTAACCTAGATGTCATCTTAGGCATGGATTGGCTAACCATTCACCGAGGTATCATATCATGTTCACCTAGATACGTCCAAGTGACCGCCCATCAGGCCAAGTCATTAGATGTGAACCCCAGTCCGGAAAGTCCACCTCTACCCTATGTGCCCTTAAAGCAAGTTTAGAATCACAAAAAGAGGAGAAGATAGTTCATGATGTGCCTATGGTTAGAGACTATCCCAATGTATTCCCTGAAGAATTACCGGGTATGCCACCAGACCGTGATGTAGAGTTCATCATTGATCTTTTGCCGGAAATAGGACCCACTGCCAAGAGACCCTATCGCATGTCAGTTGATGAACTGACCGAGCTCAAGAAACAGCTTGATGAGCTCATCTCGAAGGGATATATTAGACCCAGTGCTTCACCCTAGGGATCCCCTGTTTTGTTTGTTAAGAAGAAGGATGGCTCGATGAGAATGTGCATTGATTACCGGAACTTGAACGCAGTCACCATCAAGAACAAGTACCCTCTACCAAGAATTGATGATCTACTTGACCAGCTCAGAGGTGCCAAGTATTTCTCCAAGATTGATCTCAGATCTGGCTATCATCAGATGAAGATTCGAGAGAGTGACATCCCAAAGACAGCTTTCGTGACTAGGTATGGGCAGTTTGAGTTCACTGTGGTATCCTTTGGACTCACGAATGCTCCCACATACTTCATGAACATGATGAATAAGGTTTTCATGGATGATCTGGATAAGTTCATGGTAGTATTCATTGATGACATCCTTGTCTATTCACCCACAGCTGAAGAACATGAACATCATCTGAGAACTGTACTTGAGAAACTAGCCCAACATCAGCTCTATGCAAAGTTCAGCAAATGTGAGTTTTGGCTACAGGAAGTTGCCTTCCTAGGCCATGTACTATCAGCTGAAGGTGTTGCAGTTGACCCAGCTAAGATTGAGGCTGTGAAAGAATGGGAACAACCCCGTAATGTGACAGAAGTCAGAAGTTTCTTGGGATTGGCTGGATACTATCGCCGATTCATTGAGAACTTTTCCACGATAGCCCGTCCAATGACCAACCTCCTGAAGAAGACTAAGGAGTTTGAATGGACGCCCAAGTGTGAACAAAGCTTCCAAAAATTGAAACAGAAGCTTACCACAACTCCTGTGCTAGCATTGCCTGATATCAGCAAAGATTTCGTGGTCTATTGTGATGCATCCCGTCAAGGACTTGGTTGTGTACTGATGCAAGATGGAAGAGTGATAGCTTATGCTTCTCGACAGTTGAAAGAACACGAGAACCGTTACCCTACTCATGATCTTGAGTTAGCAGCAGTTGTGCATGCTTTGAAGATCTGGAGGCACTACTTGATAGGCAACAAGTGTGATATCTATACGGATCACAAGAGCTTGAAGTACTTTTTCACTTAAGAAGATTTGAATATGAGGCAACGCCGATGGCTAGAGTTGATCAAGGACTATGACCTGGAAATTCACTATCATCTGGGAAAAGCTAATGTAGTCATAGATGCTCTTAGTCGTAAGAGTTACTGTCACACTTTGATCACTAAATCCGTACCACCTGAGCTCAAGGAAGAGATTGATGATTTCCAACTTGAGATACTACCGCATGGCTTATTGAATGAGCTCCGCATACAGTATGATCTCACAGATCGCATCCGTCAAGCTCAGAAAAATTGTGAAGAGATCGAATATCTCCGTGGTCTGATGAAACTAGGCTACAAGACCAACCACCATGAAGATGAACAAGGGACCATCTGGTTCAAGGACAGAATCAGTGTACCTTCTGATCCAGCCCTATGAGAGGAAATTCTGTCAGAAGCTCATGATTCTAAGTACTATATTCACCCTGGAGGTTCAAAGATGTATCAAGACTTGAAGAAACACTTTTGGTGGAAAGGCATAAAGACAGACATTGCGGGACATGTGGCATGATGTGACACCTGTAATAGAGTCAAGGCTGAACATCAAAGGCCTGCAGGGTTGCTAAAGCCTCTTGACATTCCCGAGTGGAAATGGGAGAGCATATCCATGGATTTCATAGTTGGATTGCCCCGTTCACAGAAAGGCAATGATTCCATCTGGGTGATTGTTGATCGTTTGACCAAGATTGCTCACTTTGTACTTGTTAAGACGAAGACCAATGCCGAAAATTTAGCAGATCTATATGTTGAGCATATTCTCAAACTGCATGGAGCTCCCACTAGTATTGTATCTGATCGTGGTCCTCAGTTTGTGTCCCGATTCTGGGAAGCCCTACACAAGTCCATTGGAACCAAACTTGATTTCAGTACCGCTTACCACCCACAGACAGATGGACAAACAAAACGAGTAAATCAGATCTTAGAAGACATGCTTCGCGCTAGTGTACTGAATTATGGCTCTGATTGGGAGAAATGCTTACCCTATGCAAAGTTCTCTTACAACAACAGCTATCAAGCCAGTATCAAGATGTCGCCATTTGAAGCTCTGTATGGCAGACCTTGTAAGACACCTTTGATGTGGTCTCAACCGGGTGAAAGATCATTCTTTGATTCTGCTAAGATTCAGGATGCAGAAGGAGTTGCTCAAGTGAAGGAGAATTTGAGGATTGCTAAAAGTCGATACAAGAGCTATGCTGATAAAAGGAGAAGAGAACTTGAGTTCAATATGGGAGACTTCGTCTATCTCAAGGTATCCCCGCTACGTGGGACTGTCAGATTTCATGTGAAAGGCAAGCTTGCCCCTAGATTTGTTGGCCCATACAAGATTTGCAAGAGGATTGGGAAGCTCGCTTACAAACTTGAGCTACCTGAGGAATTGGTGGGTGTACATCCCGTATTCCATGTCTCACAGCTACACAAGTGTTTGAGAGTGCCCGATGAAGTAGTTTCAACCGATACACTTGACATTCAAGATACACTTGAGTATAAAGAACATCCTATTAGAATTCTGGGCAGAGATACCAAAGAGACCCGAAGCAAGACTATTCCTATGTGCAAGATCCAATGGAGTAATCACACTAAGAGAGAAGCAACATGGGAGAAAGAGTCTGACCTCCGGCTACGATATCCTTAGCTCTTCGAAGAGTACGTTATGCTTTAATCTCGGGGACGAGATTCTATTAAGGGGGTAGGACTGTAACAACCCAAAAATCCATACACTAAAAATACCAACTACAAATTTTTTTCTCAAAACTCCCATGTGATGATGAGTGTCATGTATAGAAACCCAACCTAAGAGATGCATTAGGTCTAACCCCAACCCAAGTCAACACATAAGCATGGCATGTCATTTGTTAGTTATGTTTATTTAATTTCCAACAAACAAAGTGTTGCATACATTGTTAACTAAAATGGTGATTTGGATTTTCATCTGTTTTATGTAATGCCTAAAAACTCCTTTAAAGAAACACACCATAAAGTAATTATTATTCAAACCAAAGGATAAATGTGTAAAAAGAGAAAACTAATTCTATTTTTTATATATAACAAACTACACCTATGTTGTTATACAAAATAGCTAAATAAAATTCCATAAACTTCAATGAATAAGGTACATCAATTTTGAATTCAAATTCCAAATCAATTTGAATTTAAACAATGGAGAAGAAAGAAAAATAGAAAAGAAAAGAAAAGAGGAAAAGCCTCACAGCAGCCCAGGCATGCTCGGCTTCGTGGCCTAGCCAGCCCCAACCGCGCCGCAGCGCGCGCGCAGCAGCAGGCCGGCCTGACTCGCACGTGGCCCACGCAGCCAGCCAGCGCGCCGCTCACGCCCGCATGCCCGTCTGCCTCGCCTGCTGACGCTGCCACCCGGGCCCCGCATGTCAGCCACACCAAACAACAGTGTCGTCTTCCTCGCCCAGCTGAATCCTTCTCTCCGACCAAGCCCCGACAGCGTTGGCAGGAGCGGGCCAGGGGGTCACGCCCGGGGCATGGTCCTGTCTCCCCTTGCACCGCGCCTATGCAACCTCACGCAAGACGTCTGATGCGATGCACGTGCCTCCACCACTCGATCGCCATCCGTCATGGGAGCTTGGAGCTTTGGCTATAAAAGCCACGGCCTTGGGAAGCCCTAGCTCTTTCCATCACCCTGTCGCCACTTGGTGGCCATCCACTGCACACCCGAGCCAGAGAGAAGAGGGAGAAGAGGAAGAAGAGGGGGGAGCACTGAAGCCGCTGTAGGGGGTGAGGGGAAAAAGCTCGCCGGAGCCGAAGCCGGAGCGGGCGACGCTGCGCTACACTGCACTGCACTACGCAGCTTCTGGAGCTACATGGCCACAACCCGCCACTGCGTCACCATCCTATCTTCCACGACACCAAAGGTGAGCCCCGATCTTTCCCCTGCTCGCCGCCGGACCTCGCTGTTAGGCCATGGCGCTCCACACCGTGAGCGCGTAGTCCAAGGCCATCTCCTGCCACTGGGTACACACGCACGACACACTCATGCGCAACTCAACGACCACCTCCTAGCCCTTGGACGCCATAGCAGAGCGCGTGCACACCGCGCTCATGATGCCGCCGTCATGCCGTGCACCACCACTCGCGCACCCAGCTGCCTCGTCGGACTAGGACGTAGTCGTAGCACCACCATGACGTCTAGAGAACAGCCGCGTAGACTGAGTCGTCGATAGCCGGCCGTAGTGCCTTCGCCACGAGCACCAGACCACCACCAGACCTCCACCATGGCCGAATCAAGCTGCCATCATGGCCAAAGCCACTGAGGGCTCCAGAAGACCCTTCGACCTGCCCGACATGCCCGCTGGAGCATCGTGACGCTCGCGCGCATCACAGACCCGGCCTATGCCGCTGCACCCGCGCCACCTCCGCACGCCGGTTGTGCTCGAGCCGCCATTCGCCATGGCCAGTGACCTAGGAAACCCTATCCGTCGCCCCGACCCCACCATTGCAGTTGCCATGGCACGGGAAGGCTTTTCCCCACCACAATTGGATGCCTGAGCCGTTGCGGGAGCTCGCTGGCGAGCACATCACCGGTGGGAGCACGCCGGGGAGGAAACAGAGGATTCATCCTCGCCGGCCACCCATGCATGAACCCGGTACTCGTAGACCATGCCCAAGGAAATAGAGGTAGACTTGGTCCACCATGCACCCTGCCTTAGGTCCATAGACCAGCGCCTCTTGGTCCACTGTGAGCCACACTCACGCCCACAGCCTAGAAACGAAGCCCAGTAGGAGCCCATGGCAGTGACGTGGCAGCGCCACAGCATGCCACGTGGCGGGCCAAGCCCGACCCAAATCTAGCCCTGTCCTGGCCCAGTTTGAACCTGGCCCGTATTGACCGTTGACCGGTCAATGTTGACCATTGACCTGGCCCCACATGTCAGCGACACAGAGCTGCTGGACCCACATGTCAGATGGTGACATCATGCTGACATCACGTGGGACCCACACGTCAGTGACCCTGACCGTTGACCGTTGACTCGCTCATTGACTTAACGTTGACTTTGGGCAGACCCACATGTCAGTGACCCAAGAGCCTCTGGCCCCACCTGTCGGAATGGATGACGTTGACGACGTCATGCTGACGTCATACTGACGTCAGCTGGACCCCACCTGTAAGCTCGGAACCTAGATGATGACGTCATGCTGATGTCAGCATGCCACATGGACCAGTCACAGCGTGACACGTGTCAGCCCAGGATTAATTCAGCCTTTTGCATTTTTAGAAATGAATTTAATCTTCGGAAATTCATAACTAATTCATGTAACCTCAAAAAAATACGAAACCAGGACCAAAATTCATCTAAAATCAAGCTCCATGCAATAAACCCATGTTTGAGTGCATTTGGCTCTTTTGAATTTTCATTGCATCTTTGTGCTATTCTATAGACGTCGCTAACGCGACTATAATGCGATCGTTTGCAGACTCGGAGGAAAACCAGATGGACGAGGATCGTGAGTACCGTGAGGAGTACGGAGACGACTACACTGAAGGTGCCACATCCCACCCAATCTCGTAGCACCTATCACGCATGGCTAAAATAGAAATGCTAGTGCTTTACTTTATTGTTATGATCACACTATGATAGGACTTGCATGGTAGTATGCTTTCTTGATGACCTTTACCTTGACGCAACCTTACCCCTGCTCACCCTGCTGTTAGGCTAGTCACACGCTTGCTACTATATTTCACTGCTTATTACTTCTACTATGCTTGCACTACATTGATGCATGGTGGAAACTGGTGTTATCTAGACTATGGGGAGAGTGATGCGTGTGTGACTTGGGTGCGTGGAGGGTGAGGGTTGTGTTGACCAAGTTGGAGTATACGACGAGCTTAGGGCAAGTCTTGCCGTGGGGTGCTACCTGGGCACCCCTGGAATGGATACCTGTGGTGGGTAAATGGTATATGAGGTGGCCCTAGGTGTGATCCTGTGATGGGAGGAGCCCAGGGTGGAGGTGCTGTGGTGGCACGGTAAATGGAAACCCTGATGAAGACAATCTGGCTTGGTCATCCCTAAGGACTTACTAGTACTCAGATTCACCGAGAAGCCTTACGTACCACTCGCCCTATATGGTGCGGGATGGCTGGACTACTTGGTAGGATATTGCCACTACTGCTAGGTTGATAGCGCACAGTGTGAGGGAGGTACGGGGCACGGAGGATTTCCCCCCACACCCTTCTGAGACTTCATGGAGACCTTGTGGACCCGGCTCATGACTCACAGTTTCAGCCACCCCAGACTAGACTTGGGGTGTACCAGGGCTGAATGGTAGAGTGGCATTATCCTAGGCTAGCAAGCGGCCAGAATCAGCCCAGTTGACGACGGTCAGCGAGGAAGGCGGATCTTGTGGTTATGTAAAACCTCTGCAGAGTGTATGGTTGATCGATCAATACATATACCGACTTGTCGGCTATGGACCTTTCCTAGGTTTCGCTTAAACTAGATAGTGAGATGAGTCCTTCTCTTCTCCCCCTGGGAGTGAGTGTTCGGATGTAGCCAGGGGCTACGGGCCTTGAGACAGTGCCGAGAGGGAGTTGGCCTGTCGACTGAGCGATGGTATGGGTGTGGTATGGTAATGGTGTGGAGATGGTGGTAAATCGATCCCAGGATTGAAACGTGGCTCTAGAATGGGAATGGGGTGGAATGGGTGTGGGAATGGTGTTAAAACTTGACCAACTATTATTATGTACTTGATAAGCTAATACATAGGAAACGCCAGCCTTATAGGTTCCTTTTGATTATATCCAACTTGCATCCAATTTCCACAAAGCAATGCTCATAGGGTGGGAGTGGTCAGTACAAATCGTACTGATAAATTTTGACACACAGGTTTTGCTGAGGAGTATAGCTCCAAGGAGTTTGAAGGTTGAGGGGTTCGTTCCTACGCTCGAGTTTGGTGATCTTATCTTCAAGTTGTTCTGAATGAATGCTACTTTTGATTCCGCCAATGCGGCTATGTAATAATTTATGTAATTCCGCACTATTTGTACTCTGATATTATCGATGTATGGATGTGATATTCGACTGGAATTTGGGTAATATGATCTACAACGGTCTTATTACACTTTGACTCTGTGGATTTCCCTTGATGGAAATTAGGTTGCTTCACATTTGTTCTATATTTAATTATGTTGCCACATTTTACTTGGAAGTATTTTTTGTGCATATATTTTATGTTCATATTTTTTTTGGCATTTTATCGATCAGGTGGTATGAACAACGAACCTCCCCCACCACAAGAACTAGGTTTCCACCCTGGCGATGAGCCATTCGCTCCTAATGTGGTCATTCCATGGTTCCCTGTTCCAGCTATTGTATGAAATATTTTCCAACATATTTTGCTTTTTTACACTAACAAATAAGTGTAATTAGTTTAATATCATTGTTGCATACATATATGTCACAGACTATATCCCCAATAGATTGGCTACGAACAGCACTTAGCTGGTTCTTTATCTCGGACATCATCGAGAACATGGCATCTAATGGAAGTGGTCAGCTATGGACGTGTGAACTCAGTTTTTCCATCCCTTTGAGGGGTGCAAATCATCGGAACCATATCCACGAGACGGGAAGACAAAGCCCAGATGTGATAAGCGCCCAATTCAATGCCGTGCGCATCTATTTAGAGGCACTTCGACGTATTTGCTATGAAGTGCCTGATTTCTCGCACTTCAAGGCACTTGCTTTGAATGCTGGTGATATCCCCATCCCGCAAGCAAGCGAATGGTTTGCGAGCTACAACCGTGCGGATGTGGTAAAATTGTCACTTATACCTGAGTCATGGTTATTTGTTGTTTATTATTGTAATAACATTCTCTAATTTCTTTTTTCTTTTTCTCTGCATGCAGATTGAGCTCCAGGATCTTACCTATGCTGCATGTGGCTTGTGGTCCATTCTAGACCAAGCAACGGAGCAACTCGAGTACAATTGGGACTTCTACAATGGTAACCTCAGCCAGCTCACTGTAGAAGGACGCCAGTACTGCATAAGGATTACTAACAGGGGCAGTGGTCGTTAAGTAGGTTACATCTATGGCCGACCATTCTTTCCGTATTGTGAGGCACGAGAGAGTGTACTCATACGGGCATTGGACTTCATCGATACAAGCGGATACATAATCCTTGACATCAATTACCATATATGGCTATAGAGGCATGTTAGTCTGCGTGGCCTGATCGAACCCGGCAGTGATTTCGATAGTAATTAATGTTTATTAGGTTGTTTTCAAGGTCATAGTTTAATTGGGTTCTAATTTTAATTTGTAGGGCTTTGTGTGTTTAATTATTGTCATGCATGTAATTCGTGTAACATTTGTTGGGCAACTAAAAATATACATTCTGGTGTCGTATTCGTCTCAAACTTTTTCTTAGGCATGCACATGCCACGTGTGAAGGAAACACCTAGTTTAGGATTTTCCAGAGACGGCTTGCTACTTTCTAAGGTTTAATTGAATTTCTGCGCGATGACATCATTTAATTATAGGTTGAACTGAGTCTACACACGAAAAGATCTGGAATGGTGCTAAACTTTTACACAGGCTTTAATGTGCCCTAGGGATAAGAATTTTGTGGAGGCGGATGACAAAACCTATTGGGTCCAAGATGAAATTCATCCTCTTTTGTCTCATTCGGCACAAAGAAAAATATAATAAATAAAAAAACTAATCAGAAAAACCTCAGATCCTGTGTGGAGTCTTAATTTGGGTGTACATGCTTGCCAAAAAAATTTCAAGCTATTTTGACATAGGCGGACTATACATGCTTCACAGAGGTACGTGTCCCCTTTCATCGAACCATGACTATACACATAGGTTATCAAAGTTTCTGTGGTTCATAGGCATTCTGGTGTTGTATTGGTCTCAAACTTTTTCTTAGCCTTGCACGTGCCACGTGTGAAGGAAACACCAAGTTTGGGATTTTTTGGAGATGGTTTGTTACTTTCTGAGGTTTAATTGAATTTCCACACAACGACACCGTTTAATTATAGGTTGAACTGAGTCTACCCATAAAAAGATCTGGAATGATGCCAAACTTTTATACAGGCTCTAATGTGCCCTAGGGATAAGAATTTCGTGGAGGTGGATGACAAAATCTATTGGGTCCAAAATGAAATTCACCCTCTTTTGTCTCATTCGGCACAGAGAAAAATATAATAAATAAAAAAACTTATCAAAAAAACCTTAGATCCTGTGTGGGGTCTTAATTTGGGTGTACATGCTTGCCAAAAAAAATTCAAGCCATTTCGACATAGGCGGACTATACTTGTTTCACAGAGGTACATTTGTCCTTTCATTGAACCATGACTATACATATAGGTTATCAAGGTTTATTTGGTTCATATGCATTTCGGTGTCGTATTGGTCTCAAACTTTTTCTTAGGCTTGCACTTGCCACGTGTGAAGGAAACACCAAGTTTGGGATTTTCCGAAGATGGTTTGTTACTTTCTGAGGTTTAATTGAATTTCCGCGCGACGAGACCGTTTAATTATAAGTTGAACTGAGTCTACCCATGAAAAGATCCAGAATGGTGCCAAACTTTTACACAGGCTCTAATGTGCCCTAGGGATAAGAATTTTGTGGAGGTGGATGACAAAATCTATTGGGTCCAAGATGAAATTCACCCTCTTTTGTCTCATTCGACACACAGAAAAATGTAATAAATAAAAAAACTGATCAGATAAACCTAAGATCCTGTGTGGGGTCTTAATTTGGGTGTACAAGCTTGCTAAAAAAATTTCAAGCCATTTCAATATAGGAATACATATGCTTCTATTTATTTAGTATATAATTTTTTCTTAATATATATAAACATCACTGTCGGTTTCAAAAAATCGGCATTGATGAGAATAAACCGACGGTGATACTGGTTATCACTGTCGCCTGTTACCCCATCGCCGAAGAACAGATCAGCAACAAGAAGCGGCTGATATCGCTGGGATGGGAGAGCCGCATGATCCGACAAACGGTGACGATGTCAATCAGGACGGTGAGAACGAGCAGCCATGGACCCCGTCCGGCCTACTCGATCTGGGTCAAAATGACCAAGATGGCCAGGTAACTTTGGTATCATGTGACTATGTAGCCATACACGCTAATCAATTGAGAGGGTCATAGCTTACTTGGTGTCTCTAGCAGGAGCCTCCGCCGGCCGAGGAGCCAGAGGGTTCGGGTAGCAGGAAGGCCAGATCCAAGCGAGGCGTGTCAAAGATTCCTGTTGGTAGAAATGCACACTGGCACATTACTGAGTTCGATGAATTTAGGGATCCACTCTCACTGCCTATAACTTTGACCAAATACAAGACTATCCTCGGGTTACTTGTTAGGGACTTCATCCCGATTAGGTACAGGAAGTGGATTGGAAAAGATGATGACCCGTGGAGGGTTCCCGAAAGTGAGAAGGATTACATATGGGATGTCAAGATCCCAGAGTATTTCACTTTCCTAAGGGAGTATGATAGGGAGTTAGTCAAGAAAAAAGCAAAAGAAATCATGGGGACATGCTTCAAGAATTTCAAGGGGATATTGTACAAGAATTTTGTCCTCCAAAATAAAGAGCTAGATTTCGATGGTGGACGGTTTAGCAAGCAGAAGGACTTCTGGCAGGATTTTAAGGAATACAGGTTATTCGAGGAGTACTTAGAACTGAGCAGGAAGAATAAGGAGAACTCGCAGAAAGCGACGAATCCTCATCATCTCGGCTCTCGTGGCTACGCCAAAAATATGCTAGAATTTGAAGCAGAATTTCAAAAGATGAATCACCTTACTGAGGAAGGCGTTCAGGTTGAGACCGCCGATTGGGAGCCCAAATCAGTAATATACTGTATGGGGAGGAATGTACGGCACTCCGAGGACGGGAGCTTTAGCTCCACAAATGAACCCATGAGCGAACTCATCCAGAGGATCTCCCAGGTAACTGAGGAGGTTAGGCGAGGGACTCACACTTCTAATAGGAAGAAAGACGTGCTCACCCAAGCACTCGGAACCAAGGAGCACCCTGGTCGCACTAGAGGAACCAATGTTGTTCCTTGGAAACTAGCATTCCCCCAAGAATCTAACACTTACCGAAGTCGCTCGAGGGGTAGAGTGGAACAGGAGGCAGAGTATTTGAGGCGACTAAAAGAGATGGAAAACAGAATGAAAGCACGAATTGAGGCGACTGTTGAAGCGCGAGTCGAGCAAATTTTGTTGTCCAAGGGCTCAGGAGTACCACAAAACCCTACTCCTACCGCCTTTAGCCCACAGTTTAGGGGTCGCAGCAGCTACGGATCGACCCCGCTCGATGAAGAAGAGACGAATGTGCCTCATCCGGTGGACGACATCACTGAACCCATCAATGTCAAGTTGTACATCCATCAGGAATGGACAAAGGACAAGGTGGCGCTTGGCCAAGCCTGGCCTGCGGGATATGGGACAATTAATGGCTGCCCGATTCCACAGGGGTACGCTCGCATCACCATTGACAGAATACTTGATAAGAAGTATAACAAGATACCCATTGAGTACCCCGTAGCGAAAGATAGGCCGAAACTTGGTCAAAACAAGGGCTCTCAAGTGGCCTAGCGTAAGCGCTTCATTAAGCTTGACCATCAATTGTCCTCTGATGATGAGGACGACTGCGAGTCTTCGCCCACCCGCGATGATCACTCACCATCTCCCAACACAGATCACTCCCCTCCTCATCCAGAGCCATCACCACCGAGAAGACAGAAGTCTCCTTCTATTCCTCCTCGTCCGACTCCATCTTCAACAACCCCGAGAAAAGAGACTCCTCCTCCTCCTCCATTTCATCAGCGTCGGGAAAACATAATTCTCGTCGTCATCCTCCTCCTCCTCCTCCACCTTAGCCCAAAACAAGATCAAGGATATCCTCGTAGTCGCAGAAAAGGTCCTTAGATTCGGTCGCTAATGCTCCTAAAGTGGACCAACAAAAAAAAGGTCGTTCAGTGGCAGCATTACCACCTTGATGAAAGAAAAATTTACAGCACACATCTCAAAGGAAGATTGTGTTAGTTTCTTCAATCTCTGTGCCTCACTGCCTTCGTATTTGTTGAAGTCCGAATTCGAAAGGCAAACACAGAATAAATACGCTACAACAAGAGACAAAGAAATACACAATAAAGATTTAAGGAACATACAGAAGTATGTCGAAGACAACCCAGGATTAACCATGGAAGAGTCCGTGAACATCTATTATAATGTACAAGGGACGGGAACACCGGCAATGAAGTATGAAAGGGGCAATTTTTTGGTTCCCGATCACGAGTATAAAAATCTGACAACATATATGCGCCAGTTACATGAATATTACATGGCTCAAGCAACAGAGACAGACGACTTTGGTTTTGAGGTTATTATCCATTCGCCACCTGTTTTCCATTATCCTAAAGAAGAGAAGTTCGATGTCGAGTGGGAGTGCTTGTTCCAGCTATACCAGAAATGCTCTCTCGATGTTCAAATGTTGACGCTGTGGACTATGTAAGTACCCTATATGCACGATATTATAATTAACTACTCTCTAGAGACACAAATTGTTAACTTTTGAGTACTTCCCATGATTTTATGTAGGTGTATAGCAAAATTTTGCATTCGAAAGAGCAAATGGGATTACATAGGCTTCTTGGGCCCCTTGCGAGTCAATGAGAGGACATGTCTAGACCTCCATGGATGTGACGTGGAAGACCTGCAACAGAGATTGATTGCTATTTTCGACGAATTCACGATGAAGAACAAAACCCACATACTTCTAGACTACAACTGTGAGTATGTGTTCTCGTCTTTTAATTTTATGCTTCTTTTTTCGTTAAGATTATTCGATAATTAGGATTCTGTGATTGCAGCAACCATTTCGTCTTCATTTATGTCAATCTTGCTAAAAATCTGATCGAGGTGTGGGACTCGAAGAAAAAACCATTTCATCATCTGGATGCACTGGTGGCAGTGCTGAATTAGTAAGCGATCCTAATAACATATTATTTTCTAATCACACATACCGCTTTCTAATGTTTTTCCCTTTAATGTTGCTCAGTGTCCGAAGAAGACATATCGGTGGGACACAGGTCCCATTCAAGGTTGTCGAAATGGAGGAAAAGTATCTATCACAACCGGTGGGAAACAATGAATGCGGGTTTTATGTAATGTGGGCAATGCTTTGCTACATCGGCGGAAAATCGGAAGAAGCCGATAAGTTAGTGTGTATAATCCCCATTTCATTTATGTCTGTTAATAATTCAACAAAATGATTTACTATTCCTCTTTGGATATCATCTTTTTTTAAACGACAACGCAAGAAATATAACCACGAAAGACTGTTAGACATGGAGATCGTCGCACTGCAATCGGAGCTGGCAAAATTTATCTTAGCCGAGGTATAGGAAAAAGATGGAGTATTTTTCATTGCACAATCCGTGAAGTACAAGGACCAGTATGGCCCAGAGCGGCTCGCCAGATTATTGTAAGAAGTCCGAAAAGCATTGCACAATCTGTGAAGTCCGAGAACATTTTTTTTTATTTTGAGGAATCAAGATCTGGATAAGAACATTTGAATTGTAACCGTAACATTTGTAATGTTTCATATTGATGGACATGTCGTCTATGTAGCATATATAAAGCGAAACCCGATTCCACGAAAAATGTAAATTAAAATAAATTATAAAACAATAAAATACGAACGGACCCTCACTGTCGGTTAGCAACAAACCGACATTGTTGTCGTAACCATCACTGCCGGTTAGCAACAAACCGACAGTGTTGGCTTGCTCAACAGTGCCGGCTTGAGCCATAAACCGACAGTGATGGTTACGACAACACTATCGGTTTGAGCCATGAACCGACAGTGTAGGCTTGCTCAACACTGTTGGCTTGACCTAAGAACCGACACTCTTGATTCAACCTTCGCTGTCGGTTGGGACTACAAACCGGCATCCGGCAGTGAAAGGGGTTTTTGAACCGAATGTCCATATCTGGGATAGTGCATGGAGATGTTTTTCCTTTGATCCTGGGTTTGGACACAACGACATGTTTTCATTCTCTGAGCTGCTATCATCAGTAAAGTCGAGATGGAACTCCAGTTCCTCGTCAGGTTCGTCAGGTCCACCATCACTATTGCAGTCTATGAGGGGTGGCGGGTAAAGTGTGTGTGTGTGTCCCCGATCCCCTGATAACAGATCACCATAGATGAGGCATGGCACAACGCCTCTGTCCCTGCTGGGTGGCGTCGCCATCGCCGTCCGTCTGCACATATACAATGTGGCTGGCGAAGGAAAAATGAAACGCAATAGCCAATTTGGGTTGAGAAATCAGAACTATTGGACAAAAACCATTACGTGTGCTGATGGGGCTGGGGTTGGATTGGGTATGCATGAGGCTGGGCCCAAGCATTGCCCATTACAAAATTAATTAAATTTAATTACCAGGTTGCTTTAAGATTCGTGCAATCTATTTTTTTGGAAGGTCCACTTGAGCTGCTGAAGTGCCATTAGTGATTCGTCTGAAGATGCTGTCACATTCGCCTTTGCCGTTAATGCGTTTCTGTGGTGCCGGGTCCGTGTGTCCATGCATTGTACTTGTACACAGATGGGCATGAAATTGCAATGCAAGCTAGTAGGTAGTAGGTGCAATATCAATGATGCGTGCATCGGACAGAATTCAACTATCCAAGGCACACGAGTAGCTAGTTAGGGCGGTGGATCTGATCGAGGAGGTCTTCTACACATTACTGCGAGGCAGCCGAACTGTACAAGTACTTGTTGCGTCTTGATGGTAATGCAAGATGGGCTGGCTGGTGTCTCGCATTGAATATCACATGGATTAGAAACGAGTGAGCCATCTCTCTTTACTATTGTGCCATATATATATATATATATATATATATATATATATATATATATATATATATATATATATATATATATATATATATATATATATATATATATATATATATGTGAGCGGTCCGAGTGCATGGGGTGGGGACGACGTACTACTGCTGGTGCTCCAGCTTAATCAGATCGAGATACCTATGCCAGTGATGAAACAGGTTTTGAGAGCAAAGGACACATTCAATGTCTTGTAGTAGTGTCCTGGTTCTTTTCTGGTCCTGTTCGCTTGTTTTATAATCCGTATTTTTTAGCTTATTTTTTCAGTATTTTCCTCTCATAACTAATCAATCGAAACAGTGTTTCAGCTTGTTTTTTCAGCGAGACGAACGTGGCCAGTAGGTGCATGCATTTGATTTCTGGCAAGGCGGTCATTCAATGTACATACAGTAGATGTGTCATATACTCATATAGGAGCATGCGCACATCTAGGGGGCGTTTGGTTCTTTAGTCGCTCTTAAAATTCATGTCATATCGAATGTTTAGATACTAATAAAAAGCATTAAATATAGATTAATTATAAAACTAATTACATAGATGGAGGCTAATTTGCGAGATGATTTTTTTAAGCCTAATTAATCTATCATTAGCATATGTTTACTGTAGCACCACGTTGTCAAATCATGGACTAATTAGGCTTAAAAGATTCGTCTCGCAAATTAGTCGCAAGTTGTGCAATTAGTTTCGTAATTAATCTATATTTAATACTCTATACATGTGTCCAAACATTCGATGTGATAGGAATTCTAAGAGTCACTGCAGTAACCAAACATGGCCTAGTCTTGATCAGTGCATGCATGATGTATTGGCCCAGCCTCAGAGCTGATATTCACGACAACACGGATACAGTGAAATTATTAGCTGGCGGGAGAAGATGAGGTTTCAATTAAGGTCTGCCGGATTTCTTCAGCAATTTATGTCTTACTTACAAGTTACAACTGCCTCCATGACGTGCAACACACATACCCAGGACCACGAACCATGGACCACTCTGTACATTCCGGTAGAAAAAAAAATCGACAGAGAGAAATTTTGCATATTTATTATTATGGTCATTTGGGTTGGTGCCATAACAATTTTTAAAGTTTTGAGAAGTACCCTATTCACCTATTCTGAATGTTAACATTATAATTCTTCCTCCTTTTGAAATATGCCAAGGTATACGTCCAGAGAGGCCTTGGCCCAACTGCAGGCGTAAACGACATCACCATATTTTGGTATGGACAAAACTATCCCTCCACCTTCATTCATCTCTATACGTGTCACTGACGCGTGGAGCCCACTGTCATCACCTTCCTTCTTCCTCTTTCCATCCCCGTCCTCTTCTCCCCAACTACCTGCGCCGCTGTTGACCCTGTGCTTCTAGCGCGCGCTAGGCCGCTGGCGGCAGCTGTGCGCTTGCGATCTCGTGCAAGGAGGCGGCGGTGCTAGCACATGCAAGGCCAAGCGGAACTCGTCCTAGAGCTACGCCATGGCAGTCTACAGTGTGGCCTCGGCACACGAGCCTGACGCGCTCGCGAGACTACATTTGGTCGCGGCGAGGTACTCCTCGACGTCCTCCCGTGAGTCGAACACCAGCGTGCGTGGAGAAGATGATGGGAAAGGAAGGAGATGACTATGGGGTCCACAGTCAGCGACACATAGAGAGATGAAGGTGGAGGGGCAGTTTTGTCCATATAAGAATACGGTGATGCGTGTACTCTTGTAGTTGGGCCTAAAGCCTCTCCGGACGTATGTCGTGGCATATTTCAAAAGGAAAAAGAAATATAATGTAAGATTCAGAATAGGTGAATAGTAATGATACTTCTCGAAACTTTAAAAATTGTAATGACACTGTTCCAAATAATCCTTATTGTCAAGGTATATCTACCTACCTATCTATCTATCTATCTATAGACTTACG
Source organism: Miscanthus lutarioriparius (assembly GCA_904845875.1). Classification (NCBI taxonomy): domain Eukaryota; kingdom Viridiplantae; phylum Streptophyta; class Magnoliopsida; order Poales; family Poaceae; genus Miscanthus; species Miscanthus lutarioriparius. The sequence continues at coordinate 66,724,096 of CAJGYO010000001.1, read as the reverse complement.
GCTACCTCCATGACGTGCATTATATATACCCAGGACCACGAACCACGGTTGCAATGTCTACTACTATTAGTGACTCAAAGGTTCTTCATAGCATTCCTTTTTTCGTGTGACGCCCTGTTAATTTTGTGTTAGTACTTATATATAGAGAGATAGTACAGCAGCATATACACCTGCAACACATCGCACAGTTGTGAAAGCCACTCGCCCACTCCATCTCCATCTCCATCTCCATCCACATCACATACGCACTCCCACCATACCCACGCTAGCTAGACAGTAGACACGAGTACCATATGGTGTCCTTCAAGGCGCGTCGCATGCAGCCGGAGCTGGTGTCACCGGCACGGCCGACGCCATCCGAGACGAAAGCCCTCTCTGACCTGGACGACCAGCGGACGCTGCGGTACTACGAGACGGTGATCGCCTTCTTCCGCAGCCGCCATGGCTACACCAGCCACAGACGGCCAGATGATCCAGCGAAGGCCATCAAGGCGGCGCTCGCGGAGGCGCTGGTGTACTACTACCCCATCGCCGGGCGGCTCCGGGAGGCCGCCGGTGGGAAGCTGGTGGTGGACTGCACGGCTCAGGGGGTGGTGTTTGTGGAGGCCGATGCGAACGTGCGGCTGGAGGAGCTGGGCAAGCCTCTGCTGCCGCCGTACCCGTGTGTCGAGGAACTGCTGTGCAATGCAGGGGAAACAAGAGCCGTGGTTGGCAAGCCATTGGTCCTCATGCAGGTAGACAGCGTCGTCCTCCTTTCACGTGCCTCGCTCTCCTAGAATATATAGAAATTCTCTCTGTTTCTTTTATGCTACCTTTAATTCCTTTATCTATATAGGTGACTGACATTGTTCGTTTTGTATATGCATAATTTTATAGGTGACGAGGCTCAAATGTGGCGGATTTGTTATCGGATTCCACATGTGCCATACCATCGCAGATGGATTCGGTATGGTTCAATTCTTCAGATGCGTTGCTGAACTAACTCGCGGTGAAAAAGTGCCCACAGTTTTGCCCGTATGGAGAAGAGAGCTTCTAACACGACGACACAAGTCGTCATCATCTCTCATCACCACGCATTCGACTGGCTCGTCATCAGATTCCAACAACAATTCTGACGACGTGATGCTGTCAACTCCAATGGACGACATGGTAGTCCAGTACTTCCTCTTCGGGCCGAGGGAGATCGCAACCCTACGAGGCCACCTCAGTGGGTACCAGCTTGCCGCCACCTCCGCTACGTCCTTCGAGCTGCTAACCGCGGTCATGTGGCGATGCCGCACAACAGCGCTGGGCTACGAGTCCCACCAGCGCGTTCGCCTCATGGTCACCATGAACGCGCGCGGGAAGTGGAACCATCACACGCTCATCCCGCGGGGCTACTACGGGAACGCGCACGTGTCTCCCATAGCGGAGGCCACCGCCGGCGAGCTCTGCAGCCAGCCGCTGGTGCACACGGTCGAGCTCGTGCGCAAGACCAAGCTCAGCGTGACCAAGGAACGCATGGAGTCGATGGTGGAGACGATCGCGTCGACGCGCCAGTGGCCGCCTCCGATGATGGACAGGATCTACGAGGTCTCTGACACGAAGTGGATCGCCACGAATGTGACGCAGTTTGGGTGGGCCGAGCTGGTGGGCGGTGGGATACCACTGGCGGGTGACCTTACTTCGAAGCTGGGAAGCGACCACATGAGGTGCAAGAACCAGGATGGTCAGCACTCCACCATTGTGTCCATGCTCTTGCCGAAGCCGGTCATGGAGAAGTTTAGCAGTGAGCTGTCTGTTTGGTTGATGAACAACAGGCATGATGAGAAGAACTTGGTTATACTGAGTTCCCTCTAGTCTAGGAACAAATTTAAACATTATTATTATTGTACGTAAAATTTGGTGTACGAAAGAGAAATGATTGGCTCAAGGTGAATGAAAATTTTTATTTGATATCTTTAATTTCAGCGTTCTTTACAGTTTTTATATATGGTTTAGTGGTAGAGCTTGTCAAGCCATAAGACTATAGGGCCACCAACTAAGCGCAAGAGCAAATAATGCTCATGGGTGAAATTAAAGTAAATACTCATTGGTGCACAAGAGCAATGCTCACAAACATAAATGTGGAAAGCAAATAGGATGAGATTGGATGCAATTAAGCTCCAGCACACAGGATTTCCTTCGGTATCATTAGATACACTGCCTGTCTGCCACCCTAGTCTCCACTCTAAGGAAGGATATACACTCCTGTTGTAGGCATATTTCCTACAACTAAACAAAACAAAAGTAAGACAATTTTTTAGTGCGACTTTTGTTTGGGGTCGCTCCTCCCTTCCGTCCATGTGATATCCTCCCGCGACTCCAATGAAAGGCACCGGCATGTGGGACCGACTGCATGCGAGCCCGCCTCGTCGCTCTACTTCCTCCGCTTCGCACGCTCGCTCGAGATCCCGCTCTGCTTCTCATCGCAAGATCCCGCTCGCTCCCCCTCCGCCGCGCGTGTGCTCCCCTTCGCGAGATCCCGCTCTCTCCCCCATGCGGCCGCGCCGTCATCCTCGCCGTGCGCGCCTGCTCTGTCGTCGCATCCAACCCGCGACGACCGCGACCGGATCCATCGACCATTCCTTCCCGTGACGACCACGCTCTCTGGCTACCGCTCCTTCTCTCTGGAGGCAGCTTCTCTCCGCGACGAGCACCCTTCCCTCCGGCGGCGGCTCCTCCCTTCGCAATGAACGCGACCTGTGGCAGCCACGACGACTTCACCACCCGTTGCCCTCCCCCAGCGCCTCTCCTCCCCCTCAACTCTCTTCCATGGTACCGATCAACTCTCCCCTCCCCATAGCTCCCCTCCCAATCCTTCCTCTCGTCTGATGTTTTGTATGATCTTATATGATTTCAGGGTTTTGTTTTGTTCTTTAATTGCTCCTTTCCTCTTGGTTCCCTACACGGGATTCGCCGCCACTCGATCTCGGCCCGCAGAGTCGTTGTACGGCCGACGCCCCTCCGGATGGGGATGGCGTGCGTCCTCATGCCACATCAGCTAGCGACTTGGCGAATCTTTCGGTGACAAGTTGGATCCACATATCCTCTCCCTAATCCCCTTTCTTCCGCCACTCCACGATTCTGCAATTTCTCTTATGCTAGTGTTTCCTTTTCAGCCACGCACCTGTGTTTCCAGCAAATGACGCCAAGGCTGACTCAAGACTGAGGCAGGTATGCATTGGATTTCCACTCTGTTTGTTCATAGTTGGCTGTATTAATTGTAGTATGCCTTACTAATATTAGATTCTTGGTTTATATATAAAGAGACGCAGCAACTGCTTATGAAATTAACACACGAACACCTACAATGTTGAACGATTTATGGACATGGCCCAACAAAGGACCAACAATGTCATTTTTTTCGGTTGACATGTTGTAGGTTTCAAGGTAAACAATAAGGGCCACTCCCTATACAAATGTGTAAATTTATTTTCCTGCTGAACCCTGTAGGTAATTCTGAGCCTTACCAATATATTTTATATATAGGAATGTTGTTGCTAGAGTGGGCACCATTATGTACATGGCACTCAAATTTTTGAAATCATCATTCTATAGAATACTTAGGCGATGGGAAAATTGATTCGCTGTTGCAGGTTTAGTGCTCCACAACTTCATTTTTACCATTCTTCTTTTCTTTTATAGGTCCAACTCAAAAATAGTACTGCTTAGTAATAACAGGTGTACAATTGAAGAAAAGATGATTTTTTTTGTAGATTATCATGTATGCAGTTACCATTGTGTGAATTGTTGGTCTGAACACTATTTATTCAATTATGTCTATAGGGAAAACTGGTGTAGCTATGCATACATTCACTACAAAATTAAGAAAACCATATTTCAAATTGAACCACATTCTTTACTGTTTATTGCCAAAAAAACAGTTAGTGACACCATTAGTTATAGAACCTGCAGTGCTCAGATTTCTTTTGTTCTTCTCTGTTATTTATTGCCTGTGGTTCAGAAGATGATATATACGTTTATTCGTGTGGACATAGGGGGGTGATTTGGTGGGTGTTCCAATTTACTTAGGGGCAGATCTGTTCAAACCGGCACACTTAATTTTTGTGGTGTCTTACATCTGTAGATTCGTTTCCCCAACTCGATATTTTCCCTAGCAACAAGAACCCTTGAGGTCTCAAGGAAAAAAATGAAGACAGAAGTTTCCAAGTCGCTACAGTATAACATATACAAAGGTGTGTCCCATTTTTGGTAACTCCAGAACATTCTGCCCTTCAACATTATTTGTACTATAACGCTGGGCCAATGTGTATGCCACATGGATAGGAGTAGGATTGTGGCATTCTTCCCTTCCAATCAGTATTTTTTATGGTTTTGATTACATAGCTGGATTATTTGCTTGGTAAAAGTTCCTGAACATTAAATAGTCGGAAGATTAAATGAGTATGTCCATGCACTGGATGGCTTGCTAATGATGCATTGTTAAATACAATTAAAACTCTTCCTATTCCATATAGTCTCATTTACAACAAACAGTTTCTTGAATGCTTGCAGAGAAATAAAGTAATAAGAATACTTCTTTTGATGTTGAATACCAAAACTAACAGACCTAGCGCAATGATTAATTGATAATCAAGATATTTCTTAGGTGTTCATCCAAAGTGGGAGTAACATGGAAGCAAGGATGCCAACTTCCTTATCCATGGATTTCTTTTGTCGCCTGTTTCAAAGGTGAACCTATAGTAACTTTTTTTTCTTATTTATCAAGCTAATCAAATGCACCTTGATTAGTGATCACATATAAGTATATAACCTAGCAGCCATATACTTTATCTGTTATTGTTTTATGATTTACCGGTCATTCCTGTGTGTTGACATCCTAATGCACTTCCAAAGTTGAAACTCGAGTCTTGGCCGAATGGGAGATGAGCTAAATAATCTATGTAGGATGTATTATTTGTATTTTCTTTGGTCACTTTTAGTTCCCAATGGTCGTTGGTCATTGTTTTTAGTCAACTCACATCTTGGCCTTATTTTCCAAACAATTGCAATGCCACTTGTAATTATGCAGCCTGTTAAACCTTCTTTGTATATTTCCTTATCCTAACAAGTGCCGGTGTCTCTGCCTGGACATTTCATTTGACTTTTGGAATTTAATGGCATAGCAATTATGCTGTAGCATTGCACTCATGGCATTTCTTATATAAATATAAATATAGATCCTATATTTTTTTTATAAAGGAACATTTTGTTAATTTTGAGGTGATAAAAATCTTAATCGCCTATATATGAGCTTACTTCGCCATCTTTTTTGCACTGAACTCATGTGATACATTGAGGTGACAAAAATCTTGAAAATATAGATCCTATATGAGCTTAATTCGCCTAACAGACATCATCTGACCTTTTAGGCTTGGCACCAAGGGCGGAAAGAATGTTGTGGCTCTGCTATTGCACGTCTACTCTTCGACTTTTTTTTGTTGTGTTTTTGGATAGATAAAGGTTTTCCAGACTAGGGAGTGAATTTTGAGTGATGGCATGATGAGGTCAAAAATAGAGCCAAGATTTCAAGATTGTTGCTTATTCCCAGATCCTACTGTATTTTCCCTCTCTTTGTCGGCATGCAAAATGACAAACTGGAAATGCATTTTTTGGGTGTAGCATTAAGTTCGTTTACATTTATTTGCATGTATGTTGTAATTAAAAAAGCAAATCGCACAGAAGTATGAGCTTTTGCTTTGCAGAGGAACAGCTACCTATCATGCTGGTAAAGTTAACATCACATCAGGTATACTAGCACTAATAAATACAAGATAAAATAGATCAAGCAGCCACCTTGTCGAACATAACATTGATATATATTATAAAGCAACTGATTACAAAATGTCTCAAAGTGGGATAGGAGGTGCATGCTGCTACGTGCATATATAGAATTGATAATAAAACGCCAAAAGAAAATTATGCAGTAGTAGCACTTAGAATAGAACAGAGATAGCAACGCCTTTGCCCCATCCAAACTGAAGTGGTCCATGAGGAACTTCTTGCACGCCTCCCTGAGCCTAGGGCAGCCATGTTTGTCTGCAAGGTCCAGTGTAGTGATGGCCATACGTGCATCGCTTATGTAGCTGCAGAGCATGTTGGCGCAGATCAACTTCAGCCTCTCCATGGCATACCCGCGCTCGCCACGCCGACGCCTCCTCTCTCTCCCTACCCTCGCGCCGCCGCACCATCATCCTCTCTGCCTGCACCGGCACCGGCATGCGCCATCGACCTCGCCGTTCGCGCCTGCGTCGTCGACCTCGCCGTCGTCCTCACTCCGTTTCACCCACGCCGCGCCTGTTCTCCCTCCCTGTCGCGAAGCCACGCCGTCGCCGCAAGGCCGTGCTGAGAAGGAGAAGGCCTGCCGAGTAGGCGTGCTGCCCTCTCCCGCTGCAACGTCGTGCCGCCGCCTCGCCCATCCCAGATCCGCGGCTTTTACTCATCCAAGCACACGACTGGGCGACCACGCTGCTTCGCCTGTCCACAGATTCGCCGGAGATGAGCAACCAACAGGTTTGCCTACCAACTTAGATGCTTTTGCGTTAATAACAGGAGTACATGTGTAAACCCATGTTCTTTATCTTTACTGGTCCGCCTCTCCAAAGAGAATGAAACTTTGTATAATATATTTTTTGAGCGACTTTTTTAAATGAATGTATAGGATTTTTTTTTGTTCTTTCACATGTCTACCATGTTCTTTATTGGGTTAGTCCCCATTGCCGTTTTCAAATGATCGATTCGTATGAGAATTATTTTTTTCAAATCATTTTAGTGTTTGTATATAAGTAAAATCTCAGTGAGCTTTTGCCAGGCGCTTAACACCTGAAGACCTGTAATTCTTATGAAGCCGGAAAACATGACCCGGCTCTTTTTACCTTTAACATTCTGAAGATCTGAGGTAAGAGGGAACCTTGAATGTACCTCATGTCTATTCTGTGACTGTCCTCTGCTTCAACACGAAATTCGTGCAAGTCTTGGAGCTTTGTTAGACCTCCAATGCTACGAATTAATTGGAGCAATTTTATCTGCATCTGCATGTAACTGTCGCTGGCTAATAAATGTGTTCATGCATCTTGGTTACTCTTTGAATCTACAGCTTCACAAGCCAAGAACCTGTAGATTGCACAAGGTAGTATCATTAGATTTGGGAAGTCCACGTAGAGGGCAATCTCAGTGAACTTTTTGTTGATTATTAGTAGATTGAATCATCCCCTACTTACTTAAATCATCCCTTTCATTCAAAAACTAATCCAGTTCAATTAATATGTGAATTCGTAAACTTCATGTTTATCTGCTTTATGAAATATGTCAGTTATTCAGTTGCTCTACAATCTCTCCAGTTACCTAATATGAAATGTCACTGTCATCGTTACCCAGATTTTTTACTTTTGAAATTTGGGTTTCACAGTGATGATGTTTTCACTACCTCTCTTGTACCATCACAAATAGTCCATGTATATTATGAACGCGATAGATCTGACCCGTTCATGACTTGCCATTTTGTTTTAATTGTTAACCATAGTTTAATACACCTCTGATAGGCACATCAAGGCTATCGCGTGCCATCAAGGTGTTTGTTGCAGTCCTACAGATATTGGCACTCCATTTGCAGGTAAATTCTATGACTGGTGGATAATTGGCATGATTCTTTTTTACTTTTGAGTTTCTGATATGTGCCTAATGAATTACTGGTTTTGATCTTGTTTGTATAAAAAATACATGGAAGTTCAATGATAATAAACAACGAGACTTTGTGCATATTTATATTTGTGGCTTTGGTCGTGATTATTTTACCTATGGGTTTGTGCTGGTTACATTGTATGTTCCTTTAGGGTTTGTGTAGTGCAGGTCTAATGAAAGTTCAGATTGGTTACTTCCTAGTTCTGGAAAAATAAAAGTTAGAAAATCTATTGGTTTATTCACTGATGCGAATTTAGATTGTTGTAGCTGGATATGAGAGGAGTTCCCGGAGATTTTTAATTCCTATGGTCATATAGATTGGATATTCCCAGCATTTTGGAAAATAGAAGTGAAAATCTATTGGTTTTACTGATGCGAATTGAGATTGCTGTAGTTGGATATGAGAGGAATTCCTGGAGACTTAATTCCTATGGTCGTAAAAGACTATCTTAAATGCATCATCTAGAGAATGTGGTAGAATAGAGAGCACAATGAACATTGTTTTTTTTGTCAAGGTACTACACACTGCAAACTTGGATTACCTTAGTCTTTTTATTCCCATGCACGTGCAACTTAATTTGGTTTTAGGTTGAAAGTTTGCCTTATTGAGTTTCATGTAGTTTCATATAGCTGTTCAGATGTGCAGCCGGTGTGCCTCTTGTCCTGGTTCTGTACCCCACGCTCAAGATGTTGTAGATCCAAGATCTAAAATATGAAGAAGGGTGGCCTTGGTATACCGGTCTATATGAAGCAAACTGATAATTCAAAGAGATGATTAGTTCTAAAAGGTTGAGGAATGAATTAATCTTGTTACGGTGATATGAACTTTTATGTGCATATGCACAAATGTACAATAATATAAATGCATACCTTGATGATTGCAAACCATCAATGATAATTTTAGCCATGCACAAAATTCAATTTGTAATATTGACATTCCGAACATCACGCTCACATTATCGTTTTTTGTAACAGTATAACATGTTCATGCACAAATTATCAGGGCATCATTTGTTCCCGTTGCAACGCATGAAAAGGTCTATACAGTAGAGTTGGTGAGCCTACGATGCCGCGCTCTCTGTGACTGTTAATTTCATAAACTTTGCCTTTTGGATTAAATGTTATTTTAACATCAGTATTTAATTTCACAATATTGTTATCTTATCGTGCGGTCCGGTGTGTTTTTATTACAAAAGCTTTATTGTCCCATAGCAACGCACGAGCATGCTACCTAGTATTGTACTAAGCCCATAAAGGCTCCGCCAAGCTAGAAAAGCCACTTGGTACGATGCAAGTTGCTTTATTACATCCCACAATTGAGGTTGAAGCCACGAGGGCAAGTGTCTCCTTGTCCCAGCTCATTACCTTGTTGCCATTCCATACCAAGTTAGGATGGTCAAAGAGTCTTTAGCAAACCGCTCAAGGATCCAAGGTACTAGTGCACAAAGAGTACAATTATGGTTCCTCCTTGAACAATCATCAAGGAACCCACAAGCCGCAATCACTTTCTCTAGGCCTAATCAAGCATTAATCAATCACTAAGCCTTAGATGAAAACTTCAACAATTCTGGTGGCTTGATTGTCTTCTAAATTGTGGTGTTTTCCTGCAGTATTTAACCACTCCAAGTAAACTTGTAGACGGGTAAAAATGGCTCCACCAACCCAAGCAAGCCGTTGCCCCAAAGGTACAAACTTTTTGCACTCCCCAAATGACCCAAGCTCTTGCGATGGGAGGATGGCCCTTTCTCCACTGACTCCGACCTCGAGTGCTCTCCTTCTCCGTTCCTGAAGGCTGTGTGCTGTCTCCCTCAGGCGTTGTTCCCTTCGTGGCGAGCACCCCGCCCCCGGTGCCAGCGGCCGTGGCCACCAACCTGAGTCCACGGGGCTACAGGCAGTGTCGATGCCATCACCATCACTGTGAATGGAAAGGCTACCATGGCTCTTGCAGGTGACCATGAGGCGTGGCACAGTGGTGTTTTGGCCCTGACCCCCATGGCTCGACGGACCCTAGTACACTAGCTAGTCAGGCCATGGAGCAGGGTATCCGCCCTGGACGCCGATGGGTGGCAGAGGATCCTGCCTTGCTCTCAAACTCATCTCATGGTCTACTAGCCACTACGGCAAGGAGGAGATGAGGCCAGATGCCTAGACCTAACAGAGGTGCCCGCACGGGGAATAGACCCGGGGTCATCCCTACCGAATTGTGGGTTAGGTGCTTCAACTGCCTATGCTAGGCGCACCGGGTGGCTACCTGCGCTACTACAGTTTTTGACACCTGGCTCATGATTGCAAATGGCAGAGGTCCAACACTATCGCTGCCGCCTCCATGGGCCATTCCCACCTCCGCACTGTTGGTGGGTGTATGTGTACTGGGTGGCAGAGCATGCTCATGGAGTGGCTCGCTTCACTTCAGCAACGTCACCGTCAAGGCTACCACCAAGATCCTCACTGATTCGTGGATGTCCCATCACCCATCCGAGAATCCTGCTATGGACGAGGCTGTGGTGTGCTCCCCCGGCCCTACGTTGCTTGCAATGTGGACTTCTTCGACCCCATCGCTTCTGAGCTTCAAGTTATGCCTACCCATGAACGATGATGTGATCCCAAGTGCTCCGAGGGGTGTTCATCCTGGATAAGCCTTCAGGAGTGGGGGACGTAGTCAGATCTGCGTGCATCACCTAACTTGGCCCCGTGTTACTCTCCTAAGGTAGGGAAAGGTTTTAGCCACCTGTGTTAGAATAGGAGTGTCGGTGTATCTAGTCTACTGCTGCTCGTGTTACTGGCACTTGGTTTGTAGTAGAGGTTATAAACAGGCAAGAGAGGGAGAAGGTCTCAAGTCTCTAGTGAAAAGAGTGAGTCAGGTTGAGCTCTCTCTCTCTACTATCGAGCATCTAAGCCTTCAGCCGCTCAGACATGTTAGATGTGTGGGAATGCCGACCCCCCACCGTGGGGCGCCTTGCTTACCCTTTTATAGGTGAAGGGGAAGATGCAGGTTACATCAGGGAGAGAGAGAGAGGAGGAGAAGAAGGCTTCCGGGATTGCGATGTCTTCCATCACCTTTACACGGGTCCTGCCAGCCCTGTAGATGATGATGGGGATAGCTCCACATCGTGGCCCTGTTCGTCATTGGCGCCATACGCGGGCGTCATCAGCTAGTCATGGTGCTCCATTCCATCCTAGCGGACGGTATGGCTAGCTAAAGTCTCTGCTAGAGGTCATACGGGAGGTAGGTAGCACAGCACCGGCACGCCCGATGTTGTTGGAGACGTGCATCCTCACACGTGGCCTGTTGTGGCCATCGGTCACGTCAAGACGTGCCTGCTCCCCTTTTGGCGTCAGAAGTTTGACCCTGAAGTCGTACTTTCAGACCCGTAGTGGTTGGGGTCGGTATGGACCTCCATCGGGCGAGGCAGAGCCCATGCCCTCGGGGGTGGGTGAGGCGAAGACCGCACTCGAGGGGTCGAGTAAGGCGGAGCCTGTGCCCTTGGGGTCGGGTAAAGAAAAGCCCGCACCCTCGGGGTCAGGTGAGACGGAGCCCATGCTCTCAGGATTAGGTGAGGCGGAGTCCACGTCCTCGGTGTGGGACATGACGGGGCTCTCGCCCGAGGGGTCGGGCGAGACGGAGCCCACGCTCTTGGGGTCGGGTGACCCGGATCCCGTGTCCTTGAGGTCGGACAAGACGGAGCCCATGCCCTCGGGGCCGGGTGAGACCAAGATATGCTCTTGACCATCCGAAGGAGTTAGCATTCGTGGCCATTAGCTTCCTTCTTCTGGGTATTTCTGATACTGATACCCGACAGTAGCCCCCAAGCCTACGGAGGAGTAGGATACTCCTTCGAAGGCTTTTCAGACAGAAGGATTATGAGGATCTTGATCTCCCTTTGTGGGCCACGGGATGTCTTAGTATGGTCGAGATTCCTTTCCGTCATGTTCGGACTCCTTGGGAGCATGTAGCTGCGGGATTCAAGGAATAAAAAAGATCTCTCTTGATTCTGATTCCTCCCTAGGATCCGACCAATCCGCTATTGGTATGCGACTGCATATTCGGTCTCCTTGCGAGTACAACTCTTGAGCCCTCGCGCATAGCAAGGGTCTGGTCGAGGGGTCAGCTCGTCTTGTAATTTCCTCCCTCACGCGTTTTTTGATAAAACGGAGGGGCTGAGCCATGCCATGCTTTCCTTGATGGACGAATCATGGTGCTCGGTGAGCTGTTAATGGGCTAGTCCGAGTGCGGCCCTGGCTTCTTGTTCACGGGGGTCTGGCATGGGTTAGCTGGTGACCGACTCTAGATTCCTGGTGGCCAGTCCGTATAGTTCTCGGGTCCATTCGACCGGTCCCAAGGGCTCGTTGCCTTTCTTCGAGGAAAAACCATGGACTGTGCACCGGCCAAGACTCGAACATGGGTCAGGATGCCTGTGGTGCTCGTGCGCTCGGGTACTAGCCGCTAGCAGGCCCATCCCTTTCCACCCCTCACTCTAAAGGTGCCTTGGAGTGGCTATGAACCCATCGGTGGGCCAGCCTTCGAACCCATGGGCTTTAATGGGCCATGGGAGCGTTTTTAGCTCTGTATGCCTTCTTACCAATGGCGGTTCTCGGCCCATTGAATGGAGCAAACCGTCATCCGGCGTGTCCTTCAAGGAAGCGGCCAGAGGTGGCGTGCGCATGATTTTTGGAGAGGCAAAGTGACGGGATGTGGTGGGCGCGTCGATCGAGGCAGACGGTTCGCCTCTCGCTCCACCTCCTTCTATAAATATGGGCCTTTCCCTTTGTCCCTGATACGTCTGACCATAACCTTGCCATCTTCGTTTCTCCATCGCCAGTGCCCGAATTTCTTGTCCTCGCTCTTTCGCCGCCAGCAAAGCTCTCGTTCCTCCGCCTTTGCTTCCCATGGAGTTGTGGTATCGCTCCAATGTCACCAGCATGCATGGAGGGCCTCGTCAAGCGCGGCCTCCTCCTTGGGAGAACCAATGTGGTGGAGTGGCTCGTGCCCAGTCGTGAGGAGGTGCCAACGTTGCCCGACGGCTACATCGTGTCTTTCGTGCCCTTCCACGAGCGTGGATTCATGATCCCCCCTCACCCGTTCTTTCAGGGGCTGTTGCACCACTACCAAATCGAGCTACAGCACCTGAACCCGAACAGGATCCGGCACATCGTGGCCTTCGTTGCACTATGTGAGGGGTACTTGGGAATTGAGCCCCACTTTGATTTGTGGAGATACTTCTTCTCTGTCTCCCTACAAAAGAACAAGAAGAGGGACGCACCTTTGCCGATGGGATGCACGAGCATCCACCTTCGGGGGCACCAATCGGCGGAGTACATGCCCCGCCAGCTCTCTAGATCCAACAAGTGGTGGCACGCGTTGTGGTTCTACGCAAAGAACGACGCCGCCACCCCTTTGTTGGAGTTCATTGGGCGCCTCATTGGAGAGGTGTTGTAGGTGTGGTCGTGGGGGTCTCTCAAGAAGGAGAAGTGAAGGCTGCGCGACCTTCTTGATGCCATCGTGTTGCTCAAGGACCGCGGCCTTCACGAGGTCGGCGTCATCGGGGCGTACCACGCAAGGAAGGTGGCGCTACTAATGGCGTGTGTCCTCCCACTGTATGAGATGACGCCCGACGTGTAGCTCGACGAGACTGTGCTCGCCCAGGGGCTGCTCCACGACAGTGAGGTCGCGCAGCGCATCAAGGAGGTGACGGATGAGTTTGACACCATGTTCCCGATCCTAGGACATCCCATGTTGTGGCCAGAGCCGGGCTTCATCTAACTTCTGGTGGATTTGGGTTTCCGGGCCTCTGTCGCGCCGCTATCGGAGCATGCGGCCACGAGGGCGACGAACCATGCCATAGATGAGTGGAGGAAGAAGGAGAAGGATGACAATGAGAAGAAACGGCGGGCGAAAGAGTGGGCGAAGCTGCTGCGAGGGAAGTGGTGCCAAGGTTCATTAGAGGAGGAAGATGAGGATGAAGGAGAAGAGGAGGGGGGCGATGGCTCTGGGTCACCCATCCCATAGGATGATCTAGCCGGTAGGGACGAGGACCCGCCTTTGCCGTAGGCGGGGCCCTTCTCGTGGCATCGCCTGGAGCAAGAGGGGGAGGATTCACCCCCGGAGATGGCAGGAGCGAGTTGCCCCGCTCCACCCGAGCCTTCTACGGTGTCCTAAAAGGTCCTAATGTGGCTAGAGGGGGGTGAATAGCCTATTTAAAAACCTACAAACCAACTAGAGCAATTTGATTAGTATAACAAATAGTGAAATGCAAACTTGCTCTTGCTCTACAAGGGTTGCAAGCCACCTATCCAACAATTCTAGTTGATATGATCACTAGACACACAATTTGCTATGTCACTACGCACTAAGAGCTCTCACACTTGCTATGCTAAAGAGCTCCACTAGATGAACTTAAACTACAAAGTAAGCTCTCAATTCTAGCTACACTAAAGAGCTTGCTACAACTAGTTTGCGAGAATACAAATGAGTGAATAGGGTGATTATACCGCCGTGTACAGGAGTGAACCAATCACAAGATGAATACTAAATCAATCACCGAGAGAATACCAAAGAGCAAGAGACAACCAAATTTCTCCCGAGGTTCACGTGCTTGCCAACACGCTACGTCCCCATTGTGTCGACCAACACTTGGTGGTTCGGCGGCTAAGACGTGTTGCATGAACCTCGTCCACACAATTGACACCGCAAGAACCTACCCACAAGTGAGGTAACTCAATGACAGAAGCAATCCACTAGGGTTACCTTTCGGCGCTCAGCCGGGGAAGGCACAAATCCCCTCACAATCATCGGAGATGGCCACAAACAATAACCATCTCGTGCCAATCCTCCGCTGCTCCAAGCTATCTAGGTGGTGGCAACCACCATGAGCAATAAGCGAATCCCGCAGCGAAACACGAACACCAAGTGCCTCTAGATGCAATCACTCAACAAATGTACTTGGATTCTCTCCCAATCTCACAAAGATGATGAATCAATGATGGAGATGAGTGGGAGTGCTTTGGCTAAGCTCACAAGGTTGCTATGTCAATGCAAATGGCCAAGAGAGTGAGCTTGAGCCAGCCATGGGGCTTAAATAGAGAGCCCCCACCAATAGAGCCGTTGGCTCTCTGTTCCCTAAAAAATTGGGGCGACCGGACGCACCGGTCGGTTTTACTGAACGCAGGACCCCAGCGTCTGGTCCTTAGATTTTGGCCACATGTCCCCGACTTCAAATACTGATCGCCCGATCTCAACAGTCATCAGCGCACTTAAGTTGTGACCGGACGCGCTGCTTGAAGTGACCGGACGCACCATCACCAGCGTCCGGTCGTTTCCAGTAAGGTTTCACTCATGATCGGACGCATCTGGTCACGCCCGACCGGACTCACCCAGCGTTCAGTCACTCATCATCTACTTTGTGTGTTGCCACATCAGTACGACTAGACGCTGAACAATGTTCAGCCAGAGTCTTGTCGCCTATGTCCAGTCAAGAGGCCGAGGGCGGCCTTACTGCGCGCCACTGACCGGACGCTGGGTCAGAGTCCGGTCACTACGTGACCAGCGTCCGGTGCACTCTGTCAAACCCTGTCTTTTCTGTACAGGGCACCGGTGGCAGCACCGGTGAAGTTTTGAACCCTTGCTCCCAAGTGCTAAACACAATGTGTATCACCTTTGTGCATGTGTGTTAGCATATTTTCACAAACATTTTCAAGGGTGTTAGCACTCCACTAGATCCTAAATGCATATGCAATGAGTTAGAGCATCTGGTGGCACTTTGATAACCGCATTTCGATACGAGTTTCACCCCTCTTAATAGTATGGCTATCAATCCTAAATGTGATCACACTCACTAAGTGTCTCAATCACTAGAACGAAAAGCTCCTATCAAGTTTCACCTTTGCCTTGAGCTTTTTATTTTTCTTTCTCCTTTTTCCATGTTCAAGCATTTGATCATCACCATGCCATCACCATCATCATGTCATGATCTTCATTTGCTTCACCACTTGGAATGTGTCACCTATCTCATGATCACTTTGATAAACTAGGTTAGCACTTAGGGTTTCATCAATTCACCAAAACCAAACAGCATCAAGGTAAGCTGAGAGTTTTTTTTGTTCTTTTGTTTTTTGATGATTTTTTTGCCACGAACTAACCGCTGTGCCTTCTGTAGCACTGGAGGTGCGGGACCCTCCTAAAGTTCACGCCGAAGAAGACTCTCGCCCTTCGGTGGGCATGCCGGGACCCGTCTAGCGCCGTGTTGGAGGCTAGCGGGAGCATGGCTGGGGCGACCACGGGGTCGATCAGGGAGGTGCAGCCATCGGCCGCATCTACGGGAGGGCAGGTAGTGGAAGGCACGTCTTGGGCGCCCGTGGTCGGCGTGATATGGCTGGGCGCGGCCGTGATGTCGTAGGCAGAGGCGGCACAGCCGAAGCCATCGTCCATGCTAGCAGGCACGTCAGTTATGGGGCAAACAAGGGAGGCCATCCCTGAGGCATCCTTGGTGGGCGCGGCATGGCTAGGCATGGCCATGACGTCATTGGTGGAGATGGTGCAACCGGGGCTGTCGTCTGGGCAGATGGAGGCACCCATGGTGGGATAGACGGAGGAGGCCATGCCTGGTGCACCCTTGGTAGGTGTGACGGTAGGGCAGGCTTCCTTGTCCACATTGCCCACCCCCTCTACTGCTAGGGGGCCACTCTAGAGGAGTTGCAGTCGCGCAATGGGTCAGCGCTGCCTAGGGTCGGTGCAGAGGCATCTTGGCCTCTGGTTTGAATTGACGGCGACCCTCACACCTAGGAAGGACTCCAGATTAGGTGAGCCGATCGTCAGGACCCAGGGGCGACACTCTTCACCCTTGATGATGCCATGGAGAAGAGGGAGTGGGGGAGCGTCCACGCGGAGGTGGGGACCACGGTCCGCGCCCTGACCAACGTGTTGAGTTCACTACAAGATGTTATCACTCTGGTTGGCCAGGTATAGTGCATCAGCGTTGCTGACCTTCGTCTTCCCTTTTCTTGCCTTTTAACTCGTACCCTTTTCATAGGTTCTCATGGACCGTAGCTAGGAGAAGTCTATGTTCCTTCACCGTGAGAAGGGCGTTTGGGATCCCCACACGGTGGAGGAGTAGCTGTGAGCCGTGGGGAAGTGGCTACGTGAGGAACTAGCCACCTAGCTCGCTACCACTAGTCAAGAGGTGGCCGAACTTGCCCCCGTTCGCCAAGAGTTGGCCGACCTCCGGATCAAGTACGCGGAGGCTCATGATGACACCCGCAAAGCTAGGGAGAAGCTCCAAGACCTGGTTGAGAGTACGCACACGGACGCCGCAAAGATCGAGCGGCTATGGAAGGAGCATGATGACTTGCTCCAAGCCATAGAGGGGTTCCGCACGGAGCGCGACCTGGCTCATCAGTAGCACACCGACACCCAGCAGTGGATCGACCTCCTAGAGGGCGAGCTCCAGGGGGAGAAGGATCTGAAGGCCATGGCAGAGGTGGTGACTGCCAGACTCGCCGTGGAGGTCAGTCAGTGCTAGGAGTAGGCCTAGAACTTGGAGGCCGAGGTGGCCCGGTGGCGTGATGAGGCGAGAAGCTCCAGGCGGACATGGACGGTAAGCCCCTGGTCTTCCTTTGTTGTCCTTCTCCCTAGGATCCATGGTAGGCTTTTTGACATGGCTAGTGCATGTTTTGGGCAAGTCTTGATCATAGGCTTGGGGCAGAGGTGACGAAGAGCCACAGCCTAGAGAAGCAGCTCGGCGAGGTGAAGGCCACCCTCCTAAAGGAGAGGGATGAGCACAATGCCCTGCACACCGCCATCTAGCTGGTCAGCAATGACCTTGAGCTAGCCCCAGCGCCGGAGATGAGCTTGCTCATGGTCCATGCCATCCAGATCATGGATCGGGCTCACAAGATGGTGAGGGACACACTCCGCTTCGGCATTCATCGATCGTTCGTGATCACTTGTTCTCACTATGAGAACATTGATCTGGAGATGATGAGCCAGGGCTTCATGCCCAATTACTCTGACACCGATCTAGAGGACATTGAGAAGGAGGTGGACCCTCTCATGTAGGACTTATCTACCAAGATAGAGGATAAGATCACCCCCTCAGAAAATTAGTTAGTTAGGCCAAATAGTGATCTTTGTAATAAATGGACATATTTTAATCTCTGCTATGGTAGAACAATCTTTTGGTTCTTCATTCTTTTTTATAAAGAGGTCAATGTGTTCTGACACTTTCCATGGTTAAGGCTGTAAAGCTCGGGATGCGAGCAAAACAACTCTGATCATGCTGGTGAGCAAACGCGCCGTAGCCGCTGGAGCGTAGGTTTCTAGCATTCCGACTAGTTTTACTCAGGGTTTGTTTTCGTAGCCCTTACCTTGAGATCTTAACATAAGGGAGCGTCGGACGAAGAGAATGCCTCTGAGTAGATATACTCTTATCAGCCCCTGAGTGATGCCTGACCCCCTACCGTTGCCGGGGTCAGGTGTCACTAAAGATAGAGGGAACGATAGCGAAACCAAAAAGAGAAAATGTTTTTGTATTGCAGAAATATCATTCTTAAGTATATGCATAGGCTAGGGGTAAAAGCGACGTAGTGGCTCAATGTTCCATGCATTGACGAAGACCTTGCCGTCGATGGTCTTGAGCTTGTAGGAGCCTGGTCGGAGCACCTCCGCGATGGCATACGGTTCCTCCCATGATGGAGAGAGCTTGTGACGGTGTTTGTTGCTCTAGATGAGGTGGACTACCTGGTCCTTGATGTTGAAGGCCTGACCCCGCACCTGACGGCTATGGTACCGGCGCAGCGCCTACTAGTACTTGGCCGAATGGAGGAGGGCAACGTTGTGCGCATTGTCAAGTTGATCCATGGCGTCCTCAAGGGATGCCTTGGCTCCCTACTTGTTGTACGCCCTGACCCTCAGAGCCCCATAGTCGAGGTCAATCAGGAGGATAGCCTCAGAACCATAGACCATGAAGAAGGGTGTGTAGCTGGTGGCCCGGCTAGGTGTTGTCCTCGAGCTCCAGAGCACCATGGGAAGCTCCATGACCCATCACGCGGCCAATCTTGTTCAACCGGTTGAAAATCCTAGGCTTGAGACCTTGTAGCACCATGCCATTCACGCGCTCGACCCACCCGTTCGTGCGGGGGTGTGCGATGGCAGCCCAATCAACACGGATGTGGTATTCGTTGCAGAATCGGAGGAACTTCTTTCCCGGTGAACTGTGTGCCGTTGTCCATGATAATGGAGTTCAGGACTCTAAAGCGATGGATGATGTCAAGGAAGAATAACATGGCCTGCTTGGACTTGATCATAGGGATCAGCTGAGCCTCTATCCACTTTGTAACTTGTCTACGGTGACAAGCAAGTGTGTGTAGCCCCTGGGCGCTCTTTTGAGAGGTCCGACCATATTGAGCCCCCAGACCGCGAACGGCCATGTGATGGGGATCGTTTGGAGGGCGTAGTATTGACACCCTTCAAAGGTGCGCACAATCTACTTAGCATCAGCCACCATGGTCGGCCAGTAGAAGCCCTATCGGAACATGTTTCTGACCAGGGTTCTGGGTGTGGCATGATGTCCGCAGATCCCACCATGAATGTCTTTCATTAGTTGCCTCCCTTGTTCGACCGGAATGCAACGCTGCAGGATCCTAGTGTGGCTTCACTTATAGAGCTCCTCCCTGATAGTGAAGAAAGACTTGGCTCAGTGTGCGATCTATCGGGCCTCCGTCTTGTCCGTCGGGAGCACTTCGTAGAGAAGCCAATCGAGGTATGGGGAGCTAGAGGGTCGGGCTCTGCCACTGGATCTTCATAAAAGCTCCATTCCTCGTAGCGGATCGAAGGCTTGTGCTGATCGCTAGCGAAGACGCCCATCGGCACCGGCTCTCGGCTGGACGCCATCTTTGCTAGCGTGTCGGCTGCCTCATTGAGCTGCCTTAGGATGTGATTGAGTTTGGGGCCATAGACCTTGTCCTCTAGCTGGTGGACTTCTCGCCAATAAGTAGCTATCTTGGTGTCATGGCAACTTGATTCCTTCATGATTTGACCGATGACTAGCTGTGAGTCGCCTCGGACATCAAGCCATCTGATGCCCAAGTCAATGGCGATGCGTAGGACATCGATGAGCACCTCGTATTTGGCCTCATTGTTGGAGGAAGGGAAGTGGAGGCGGACCACGTACTTCATGCGTATCCCAAGGGGCGAAACAAAGACCAGTCCCACGCTAGTGCCTTTCCTCATCAGTGATCCATTGAAGTACATGGTCCAGTACTCCTGGTCGACAGCTGCTGGTGGCATCTGGACCTCGGTCCATTCTGCCATGAAGTCGGCTAGCCGTTAGGATTTGATGGATGTTCATGGGGTGTACGAAATGCCCTGACCCATAAGCTCGAGTGCCCACTTGGAGATCTCCCTATGGCGGCCTGGTTTTGGATGACCTCGCCGAGAGGGAAGGACGTCATGACCATCACCGGGTGTGACTTGAAGTAGTGATGCAACTTCCTCTTGGGGATCATGACGGCGTACAAGAGCTTCTGGATTTACGGGTAGCGAGTCTTAGAGTCAAACAAGACCTCACTAATGAAGTATACGG
Organism: Miscanthus lutarioriparius; assembly: GCA_904845875.1. Taxonomy (NCBI): domain Eukaryota; kingdom Viridiplantae; phylum Streptophyta; class Magnoliopsida; order Poales; family Poaceae; genus Miscanthus; species Miscanthus lutarioriparius. Next base: position 66,703,820 of record CAJGYO010000001.1, on the reverse strand, counting down.
GGTGCTACACTTTAAGGGCGTGTTCCTCTTCCTCCCACTCTACCACTAGGGCGGCGCTGACCACTTGTGTGGTGGCCATGATGCAGAGTAGGAGCGGCTCTCCATCGGTTGGGGAGACCAGGATCGGGGCTTTCATCAGGATTTCCTTGAATTTGTTGAGTACCTCCTGAGCCTTGAGAGTCCACACAAACAGATCGGTCTTCTTCAGAAGTCGGTACAGCGGGAGGCCTCATTCGTCGAGGCGTGAGATGAAACGGCTAAGTGCGGCGAGGCACTCCATGACTTTGCACCCCCTTTAGGTTCTAGATTAGGCCCATCCTTGTGATGGCCAAGATCTTCTCTGGGTTGGCTTTGATGCCACGCTCGAAGATGATGAACCCAAGCAACATGCTCCTCGGGACCCCGAAGTCGCATTTTTTAGGGTTGAGTTTGATGTTGTTTGCTTGTAGTTTTGCGAAGGTCTACTCTAGGTCATCTACGAGCTAGTCGGTCCGTTTGGACTTGACCATGATGTCGTCTACGTAGGCCTCAACAGTTCACCCAATGAGGTCTCCGAAACACTTGAGCATACATCACTGGTATGTAGCTCCCATGTTTTTCTGACTGAAAGGCATCGTGACGTAGCAGAACAACCCAAACGGGGTGATGAAAGATGTTGCGAGCTGGTCAGACTCTTTCATGGTGATCTGATGGTACCCAGAGTACACATCAAGGAAGCAGAGGGTTTCGCACCCCGATGTCAAGTCAACTACTTGATCTATGCGTGGCAAAGGCAATGGATCCTTTGGACACACCTTATTGGGACTCGTGTAGTCAACACACATTCTCCATTTTCCATTCTTTTTTCGTACAAGGATAGGATTGGCTAACCACTCGGGATGATACACTTCCTTGATGAATCTAGCCACCAAAAGCTTTGTGATCTCTTTGCCGATGTCCCTACGCTTCTCCTCGTCGAAGCAGCGCAGGCGTTGCTTCACCGGCTTGGAGCCGTCCTGATCTTCAAGGCATGCTCGGTGACTTCCCTTAGGATGCCTGGCATGTTCGAGGGTTGCCACACTAAGATATATCTGTTGGCACGAAGGAAGTCGACGAGCGTGCTTTCCTATTTGGAGGAAAGCATGGTGCCGATGCGCACCACTTTGGCCTCAGAGCTACTGGGGTCTACGAGGACCTCCTTGATGCCCTCTGTGGGCTCAAAGGATCTGGCCGACCACTTGGAGTTGGATGTCTCCTCGGTAGTCCCTTCCTTGATGACCGCAAGCTCCTTGGAGGTGATGATTGCCGAGGCATGCTCGCAACACAAAACCTCACACTCATAAGCGCACTGGAAGGAGGTGCCGACGGTGATGACCCCACGCAGGCCTGGCATCTTGAGCTTTAGGTAGGTGTAGTTGGGGATGGCCATGAACTTCGCGTAGCATGGTCGTCCCAGGATGGCGTGGTAGGTCCTGTGGAATCCAACCACCTCGAAGGTGAGGGTCTTCATCCTATAGTTGGTCGGATCCCCGAAGGTGATGGGCAGGTCGATCTGCTCGAGCAGTACGGCTTGCTTCCCTGGCACGACGCCGTGGAAAGGTGCCCTGGTCGGTCGGACGCACGACCGGTCGATGCCCATGGCATCAAGTGCCTCAGCGTACATAATGTTGAGGCCGCTGCCTCCATCCATCAGCACCTTGGTGAGGCGCTTCATGCTGACGGTCGGATCAACCAAGAGCATATACCTCCTCGGCTACGGGATGCTATCTGGGTGGTCGGATTGATCAAAGGTGATGGCGGACTTTGACCACCGGAGGAAAGATGGCGTGGCTGGCTTAGCCACATAGACCTCGCGCCATGCGATCTTTTGGCGGCGCTTGGAGTCATAGGCCCTAATCCCACTGAAGATCATGAGGCAGCCGTCTAGGGTCGGAAAACCGCCATCCTTCCCCTTGGTGTCATCTGCCGTTGACTCAGGCTTCTTTCTCTGGTTCCCCTTGTCGGAGCCACCAGACAGGAGCCACTTCATGAGGGCGCAATCCTTGTACATATGCTTTACGGGGAAGACATGGTTTGGGCATGGCCCCTCGAGCAGCTTCTCAAAGTGGTTGAGAGAATTCTCGGCGGGCGCCCAGCCACATTTCTGCTTGGCAGCAGCCACGAGCGAGCCCCCATGCTGATGCTTGTTCTTCTTCTTGTTCGGATGGTTAGAAGGGCCCTCACCAGCGTCCTTGTCCCACCTCGCTTTGCCTTTGGAGCGATAAAAAATTGTTCTGACCACCTTCGCACCTGAGGCGTGGCTGGTCATGATGTTGAGGATCTCCTTGGTGGTCTGAGGGCCCTTACATCCTAGCTTATGGACCAGGGACTTGCAGGTGGTCCCAGACATGAAGGCTCCGATGACGTTGGTGTCGGCGACATCAGGCAACTCATTGCATTGCCTAGAGAACGTCAGATGTACTTGCGGAGGGTCTCTCCGGACTTCTATCGGCAATTTTTCAGATCCTAGGGGTTCCTTGGGCGTGTGTAGGTGCCCTATACATTTCCCACAAAGATCTCCTTCAAGTCCGCCCAACTTTGAATCTAGTTGGGCGGAAGGTGCTCCAGCCATGTTCACGCCGAATCGGCTAGAAATAAGGGGAGGTTGCGGATAATGAAGTAATCACTATCCACGCCACCGACTTGACAAGCAAGCCGGTAGTCCTCGAGCCATAAGCCGGGGTTCGTCTCCCCAGAGTACTTCGAGACATTGGTCGGTGGTCGATACCGTGGCAGGAAAGCCTTGTTGAGGATGTGCCGACCGAAAGTCTGGGGCCCCGGTAGGTCGAGGCTCTGGCGTCGGTCTTCACCGCTGTCGTAGCATCTGCCATGATGAGGATGGTAGCCGCGGGCGTCTAGGGTGTTGCGTGCATCATGGCTGGGGACAAGACGCTCCTGCACCGGGACAATGGCAAATCCCCCACCGGCGTGTGGCGCCTAGTGGACGGATATGTCCTGGCCATGTCGTCCCAAAGACACGCACTGACTAGCATCAAGCTCGCATCGCCGAGACACCGAGCTTTCCGCCTATTGCACTGCTATGCGCTCGAGTAGCGTGTGGATCTCACGGTGGGCCCGATGGTCTTCGGGTGTCGTGGGGTCCGGGAGCCTTCGGAGTAGGGCCGCCGCGGTAGCTATGTTCTGGCTTGCCCGAGCGAAGTGCGGGAGGCCTCCGTCATCCTCGATGATCTTCCAGTTTACGTCGTGGGCGATGCCACGTGCACGTCCACCATCCCCGCGACGCTCAATCTCGCGTTCAAGCTCCGCGCGCTCGTACTCTAGCTGGAGTCGCCCATCCTCGAGCTCCTGATGTCGTGCCTTTATCTGTTCCACCTGCATGCGGGAAGGCCCCCCGCATCTTCTTCGACTTCGTCGTCGAAGTCATTCGATGGACTAGCCTCTCCCTCATGGACACTTTTGACACGTCCTTCGGGGGTACCTACCATAAAACATTCTCGCGAGGGGTGATGGCTCCCCCTACTAGAGTCCGAGTCGAAGATCGACTCTAAATCTCCCGTGAGAAGGTCATGGAAAGACTCCACGATGTAATCGCCATTCCCACAAATTCGTCATCCGTGGGAGGCGGGTACATGCGCTGTACCGCTAGGTGACGAACGGTCCTCGTGGCATTGCGCAGACCGAACGAGAACGCTGTCGGGGCGTCCCGGGTGAGATATTATTGGGAGAGCGGCTCCCCTCTGGCAAGCTACGTCATGACATTGGCGAAGGAGAAGGTGAGGCAGCGCACATCCTCCCGGGACGGTCGGGGTCCTAGGAAGGCGTTGAGCTGGCGCTCTAGCCTCCCGTAGTCGAAGCGGAGGAGTTGGTCGCTCCTGGAGACATGGGCCTCCGGTGCACACAGTTGTAGCTTCTCGAGGACTTCGATGGTTGCATTGAGGCCGGTGGAGCTAAGAAGTTGGCTGGGGGCAGGGGCCCACGCTAGCTCTCCCTCTATGGCGACGATGAAGTCCAGTCTCCTAAAGTGCACGTGCATGCCCAGGACCCTGCTAAGGCCGTGGCTAGCCATCCGTGGCCTGCTGTTGACGACGAGACGCGCAAAAGGCCCCTACCTGGCGCACCAACTGTCAGAGTTTCGAATCACCGGCTAGTAAATTTCTAGTTTGAGCGTCTGACCCAGATGGCTGTGCTCGGAGGATACGATGATTTATACTGGTTCGGGCGAAATGTCCCTACGTCCAGTCTGCTGCTGCTCGTGTTACCGGCACTTGGTTTGTAGTAGGGGTTACAAAGAGGCGAGAGAGGGAGAAGGTCCCAAGTTTCTGGTGAAGAGAGTGAGTCTGGTTGAGCTCTCTCTCTATACTGTCGAGCGCCAAAGCCTTCAGCAGATCAGACGTGTTAGATGTGTGGGAATGCCGACCCCCACCGTGGGACGCCCTACTTCCCCTTTTATAGATGAAGGGAAAGATGCAGGTTACATCAGAGAGAGAGAGACGAGGAGAGGAAGGCTTCTGGGATTGCGACATCTTCCATCACATTTACACAGGTCCCGATGGCCGTGTAGATGACGACAGAGATGGCTCCACGTCGCGGCCCTATTCGTCACTGGCGCCGTACGCGAGCATCGTCAGCTGGTCATGGCGCTCCATTCCATCCCAGCGGACGGTATGGCTAGCTAAAGTCTCCGCTGGAGGCCGTACGGGAAGTAGGTAGCACAGCGCCAGCACGCCTCGATGCTGTTGGCGACGTGCGTCCTCAGACGTGGCCCGTCGTGGCCGTGGGTCACATCAAGACGCGCCTGCTCCACTTCTGGTGTTAGAAGTTTGACCTTGAACTCGTACTTTTAGACCCATAGTGGTTGGGGTCAGTACGGACCTCCGTCGGGTGAGGCGGAGCCCACGCCCTCGGGGTTGGGCGAGCCGAAGTACACACCCTTAGGATCGGGCGAGGTGGAATCTGCGCCCTCGGGGTCTGGCGAGACGGAGCCCGTGCCCTCGGAGCTGGGTGAGACCAAGATACGCTATTGACCATCTGAGGGAGTTAGCATTCGCGGCCCTTAGCTTCCTTCTTTCGGGTATCAGCCCCTGATACTGATACCCGACTGGGAGGTTATGGAGCTTGAGCTATTGAGGTCCAGCCTTGACTCATCGTCCTCTTCGCCGCCCCACCTTTGATTGCCTCAATTGCTCGCTTCTCCTAGGCCACTACCCGCCGTGCCTTCGCCGCGTCTCGTTATTATCACGGTGTTGTCCGTCTCTACTCATCTCCCCGACGCGGAGATGCAGCCTGCTCGTGTCATTGCATTGCCGGTAGTCTCTCCAAACGTGATGAAGTCAACTCTGAGTCGCGCATCTGCATGTGTATCCCCAAGCCCGTGCAGGACATCCCGTGTCATTTGCATGTTGCCAGGAGACGGATGGCGATCAACAACACCTTTTCCCCACCACGGCGTAGTGGGCGCCTAGCCGCAAAATGCAGCGTCGCACATCCAAACTAACGGTGTAGGTGATAAACGTGATAATGTTGAAGTGTTTGGGGGGGGGTGGTCAATCAACGACATAATAAGGACGCTGCCACTGACGATGATGCCTTCAAGGAGTACCTGTCACTGTTTGGAGCCCCCTCTCGGCGTCGGAGCACGAAGCCATTAGGACGATGTTCCCCGCTAGTGCTTGGTTGGACAGCGTGGTGCTCGTCAAGGGGGTGGAACAGGAGCTTCAGTAGACAGCCCTGCAATCGCTCTTGTTTGTGCTGTAGTTTTTTTTTTGCTATGCTCTTTGGTGCCTTTGCGCTTATCCTTCGTTTTCTTTTCTGTGGTTTTGCTCTAGCTCTGGACAACCTTTGGTTACCTATGAGCAGAGTCATTTGTTTGGTTCGACTGTGTTTGACTACTCTGCTTTAATGAAATACATGCTATGCCACGGTCGTGAAAAAAATGATCCAATATGCACAAGCTTAATCCATTGTGTACAACTATACTTTAAACTAGTACTTAGAATAACCTCAAAACCATTTTCACTCACCAGATAGTTTGATGGTGACTTTAAACTTGAGCGGACCATCTCGTGACCATTCTTATTCATGTATGTTAGACACCCAATGATTTAAGACATGACTCATTCCTCAAGTAAACTATTCGTTGCTCAGGACATTGGATCATTCAAATGTATGAAACATCCTAGGGATTCATCTAGTTCCCTTATCTAAAGTAATTCTCACACGTTTGACTTAGGACAAACCAAATGTGACACTTAAAAAACGGACGGAGTACCAGATTAGTGAAGCATGAATGATTTCAGGTGTCTTGGGCCCCAGCGAGTAAAATATGATCCTCAACCGTTTCGTAGCTAACTTTGGAGGTTTCGCCTCGTTATTCCACCAGGAGATAAATGTACTCATCCCCTCTCTTTTCGGATTCCATCCCCACTAATCACCCCCTCCCAAGGATTTATTTTGCCATCCTTAAACTTGCCCTACATGCAAATCTACACACCACCCCTCCCAACCCCCAATCTCCTAGCCACCCTCTCTCCAACCTCCATGCCCCTGCCCACTACGACCACCGTATCCTATGAAATGAGAGCCTCCGATAGGCACTGCCTACAAGATCCCAAGCCTCCTCATTTCCTCCCCCTTCATTCACCACACACAGCCCCAACATCGCCACCGCTGAGTCATCCATGACGTCGCACGTCATCCTACCACTCTCCTTACGCAACATCAAACATTGTTTGCATTATTGGTCTACGTAGACTGCCATCACAATCTACGACTCAGTTTTCTTGACCACCCTCATCTCACCCACCATCTCCAACGCCATCGATGCCCCTACCCCCCATGTTTCCCCCAAGATATGACCCTCTATACTCTATTTGACTTTGGGACCTGCATATGCATAGCTTCTGCCTCTAATAATAAGCATGTCATGCAAACTTCACTCTTGAGGACAAGCTCGTCATCGCTGGCCTTGCCCCGCTAGCACACCACTGGACCATAACCTAACACTAGAGGAGGATGACCTCTTATGTTTGCCTCGTCAATTGAGAAGATCACTGAAGAACCTAGTGAGCTCCACACCTGTGCTCGTGCTATATATGCTCTAAATTTGTCAGAGGTATTGTTGTAGTGGTTCAACGGCAGTAGCATATATATGCCCTATTGAGGATGATGACTGCGACACCTTGGTTTGTCGTGCCCGTGTCAACCACAAGGCCTAGAAAAAAGTCTAATTTATTCCCTCGGCTACCGTGGTCATTCGATTTTCCTCCATGAACTACAAAACCAGTTTTTTTTTTACCCACTTAACTTTTAAAACCGTTTATTTTTGCATCTTGAGTGGTTTTGCTAATATGGCGTCATGTCCGAGAGAATAAATCCGATTGAGGTGAAAGATCAAAGAGATAATCAGACTTGAAATATTTTTCAAAAAATATTCAAATAATCATAAAAATAATTCTTTCAAATATTAACCTAAATATTTTACATGAAAAAATAATGCAATTAAAAAAACTAAAATCTGTTTTAATCTGAGAAAATTCATAGAAACTCTATTTTGGCTCAAAAATTATGAAACTAGTTTCAAATGTTTACTAAAATCATGTTCTATGGTGTCTAGCTTGAAATTGTTTATATCTTTACGGACTCATTTTGATTCTTATTTGTTAGCAGAAGCTCTCTTTTTTACGACGAAAGAAGAATTATATTAGATAATAGCTGGGTACAACACATTACAAGCACTTCAGATTACACAAATATACAGAAACTGATTTTCATCTAAATTATACCCATGTTGTGAATAGCTCCAGATCTCAAAACCAAACCTATATGACGCTTTGCAGTATGGATGACCGCACGGGCAAACACTCGGTAAAAGGCCTAACATATGCCCAATGAACAACGACCAACATTCATGTAGGCGGATTTGAGAAACTTCTTCTTTCTAGTGTATTTCTTCTTCTTTATGCCACCGAAGAATGAGGAAGACCGATCTGGAAACTATTCTCCCTAGTCCTTTATCGTAGCCAGATCTAACCACGATAAAATAGAGAAGAGACTGGAGAAAATTATTCCATGGCGACGCACCATCTCCGCCTTGATGTCGTCGTCTGGAAATAATAGTCTCCATGTCATACCGGTGAGGATGCTAATGCCGTAGTTGTCGCCCTCATCTTTAACAGAGCTGCCATGGAGAAAACGGTTCCTCCCTGCTCTCTCGCCGTCGTCGGAGGAGGAGAAAATAAATCTCCAAAACCAAAAAACTTTCCATGAAAAGACCCTAACCCTAAGGACTTGATCTACTAAGAAAATATATTAAAAACGATGGATCTCCACTCCCTCCAGCCTCCAACGATATGCCGGAGAGGGGAGGGAGGGGGACCAACAGTGGTAGAAGCGAGGGCCGGCGGTGGCAGCGGCGGCGCGAGATGCTAGACCTAACTCAGCGCAGACGTTACCCTCGCGTGTGCCAGGGCGGGGCAGCCGTTGTGCTAGTTGTATTTCCTCTATTTGATCCTATTTCTGTAAGTCAAGCTTGTTAGTAGAAGCTCTCGCTATCTATTATATTTAGTCGATATATTGGTCATCCGGACTATGTAGAAACGCTAGTGAAGCGTCGTCTAGACCATATGTTCAACACGGTGCATGCAGCCACACCGGCTAATGCTGCTACACATACGTTGCTATGCTCATCACGCTTCTATGTAGTCAAATGATCAAAATTGACTAATTATAATAGATAATGGGAGCTTCTACTAGTAACAAATCTTATATCCTGTAAATATAGAGATTACTGCATGCGACCGAGAGTCCACAACGAGCGGGACCAAGATTGTTTCTCTTATTATTCTGCTGATGAAACCCTCAAGAATATATATAGTATATATATATATTACTATATATATATGTAATAGTATAATATAATCTGCCGACGCTGTATCGAAGTGGATGGTGACCACAAAAAAACGCATCTCTAACCATCGGCAATGGCAGCCGCCAACAAGTCCTGGCCCCTCAGCAAGGTCACCGACGGCGCCCACTGGAACGCCGAGGACCTCTTCGGCCGCTTGTGCATCGTGGCCGACGCCACTTTCCTCTCGGCTGGCTTCCTGCCGTGCGACGCGCGGTCGGAAACGACGCCCTGGTCTGTATCCCGCCGCTACTCGGTGCCGCAGCTGGCCCACCGCGAGGGCGCGGACGCCGCCGTGCTGTGCATCTCACGGCGGGGCCACCGTCGGGGAGGCTGCGGCCGCGGCAAGATCGAGGTGGACGCCTACGTCGACTGCAATGTCCGCCAGCGGAACGCGCGCAGGGAGCGGCTGCCGCTGGCGGCTCTCGCGCCCGTGCTCTCGGGCGGCATGGACGTCGCGGCTTGCGCGCTGACGACGGCGTCGCCGCTGGATGACGCCAGTGGCGGCGCGTGGCTCTGGAAGCTTTTCGCAGATCAGCTGTGCCGCCGCCTCTTTCTTTCCATCTGCCTTCACAGCGGCGTGCCGGTGTTGCCCAGCTTCGGGTGCCTTCCCGTCGACCTACAGATGACGATCCTGTGTAGGCTCCACGTCGCTGAGGACGTCGCGAGGGTGGAGTGCGCTAGCAAGGAGCTGAGGCGCCTCGTCGCCGACCACGACGCCGTCCTCTGGAAGGCCAAGTACGAGTCCATCAGATCTCTGAACTCCAGTCGTGAGCAACCTGTCGAATTCAGACCACCACCGATCTTCACCACCAAGGAACCACCGTACTTCACCGACGAGGACATGGCATTGATGAGCTGGAAAGAGAGATACGCGATGACTAGATGGCAGACAATGGTGATGTCAACATGGCGGTTCTGGACGACTCCCATGCCGACATGGAAGCCACGGGTGCCGCCTGCAAAGAGGGCAAGGCTACAAACCATTATAGATATGGTGCGCCGACGTGCGCAACATAATTTGTCGCAACACCATGATCGACCAGATCATCCGAGGACAGTTGCCCGGACAAGTAGTGACCATGGATGGAGAGGCACCACCGTTGATAACAGAAGCAGCAGAAGAACGATGACGATGGCGACGGTGGTGCTGAGCAATCCCTATAGGAAGGGGAACGGTGGTGGTGCGGTTCACTCGCCGTCTTCCCGGCACCGATGGAATCACCGGTGACGGTGAGGTCACCAGTTTCTCAACGATGAATCGAGCTGGGGGCCTTTTTTGCACTAATAATCAGGGTCCTCCATAGCAGCAATTCTGCCATATTTTAATACTCTACTCTGTAATTGCATTGCTTATTTTTGTCAGGCTCGAAAATTTCTTCGTAGTTCTTGTTGGAAAAAATACTTTGTTTAATTTATTATGTTGGTTATTATCGGACTTGTTTCTACGACCTCAATTTTATTACTCCCTCAATCCCAAATTTTAAGTCATTTTTTGTCTTTTAAGTTTTTGCTAAGAGTCTGTCTACTACACAATCATGTGTTTCATGTAGTTTCAACACATGATTTTTTTTGCACAATAGAATTAAGATCCAACAGCCTCCACCCTTCTTCTACCTCCAGCCTCCACATATCATAAATTTTTTTTCTATGGAAGGACAAATCACAGATCCGCCGCCGCCATGGCTAGCGCGGGGAGGCGCGCAGGCGCCGGGGCGAGCTCGCCGGTCGCCGGTCGCCGTTGCCAGTGGTCACCGGTGAGAAAGAGAGAGGGAGAGAGATAAAAAAAATCCATGTGTTTTTTTGTGCTAAAACACATGTGTATTGTATAGTATTTCTGTTTTGCTAATATCTAGATGTATAGTAAAAACAATCACTATTGGAAACAAGAATTTCCCTGTCGGTGTACAGGAATATGCAAAATACCGATAAAAATAAAGCGACAGAAAAATAAAATTTCTTTGTCAGTGGATTAATTTCCCTGTCGATGCACCAAATTTCTTTGTCGGTAACACGTCGACATGAAAATTTCTAGATGTCGACAGGACAATTTCCAGCCACTAAGTCTAGAATTCTGTCCATGTCACAAGTAACCGACTGGAAAAATGAAAACCTACAGTCAGAAAAATTACAATCCAACAGTCTCAGAATTAATTTGGATCATTTCAATAGCAGCATAATTCATTTAACTAGATGATACCCCGCGCGTTACTGCTGCGGGAATTTCATTAAAGTAATTGTGGATAGTTTTTCAGGATTGATGTAGAAGTCTAAGTAATTACAATTTAACTAATTTCATAGTGAGTATATATAAGAAAAGTGTAATAATGGTTTTGTACGGTTTGGAAATAAAAAAAATCCATCCAAAAAGGGTTAAGTCGTAGCCATGAAGATACATCACTTAATCACAATGATAGGATCGAATAACAATGCTATTTCTTATTGTAATAACCAACTATATTTTTTTATTTCATGTAGTAGTGGTGGCAAGGTTGCATGCATTGTTGATCATCCTGCATGTGGTGGGAGAAAAACAACAACGAAGTAATTAGAAAGTAGGAGAGGCAGCTCGAATACTTACCGTACGACATGGACACTTATCATAGCTACCATATGACCCACTTTCCCATATGACGTGGCCACTGGCCGGCAAGCAAAGACATGACATGGGAAGAGGCGTTCTGGAATGTCCCAAGGTGGCCACGGAGGTGCCGCCTCTCGGTGTCCGCCGTGGTGCGCAAGGAGGAGCTGGATAGTGACGATCCCTGTGGTAGCGGCTCCAACGCATCATCGCCGGTGGACATGTCCAATATAAGCGACTATCGACGACCCACGGTAGCACCAGTGGAGCATGTTCTCCAAGCCAAGAAGAAGCACCTGCTGCTTCCCATGGAGGAGCCGGAGGATGCAAAGGATTTGGATTAGAGATCCTGCGTGTGTCTGCCGTCCAAGACGCTTCTCATGGATGTCTCTTATATTGGATCGGGTGGTGGTGCTGCCATCAGATAGGAAGTCGGAATTCAGACGTTGGATGGGAAGCTGTAGGGTCGAATTGTTTGTTTAATTTATTTTGGCCGAATTGCTCATCCAGTTTCACGTCCACTATGAATGCATTTTTACTCTATTCTCTCTCCGCTGATATGTTTTCTGAAAGATATTCCGACGTCTCTTTGCATGGCCTAAATAAATTAAATGGGGACGTTTTACTGGGATCATGCGGGAAGGACTAGTAAGGAGATAAGGTTGACCGATGGTGTTCTATTGGTGTGGGTTGATGCTGACATGGCTTCTTAAGAAGCTAGGAAAATATGCTAATGGGGATCGGATCACCTATTTAGGCATATAGGAGATAGATCATATTACATAGAACAAACATAGCTAGATTTAAATGGCATCACAAGTACTTCCTCCGTTCCAAATTATAAGTCACTTTGACTTTTTTGATTTATCCATTTTACTATGTATCTAGACATATTATATCTATATGCATAGCAAAATGGATGTACCAAAAAAGTCAAAGTGACTTATAATTTGAAATAGAGAGAGTATAAAACTATCAATCGATGTCCACGAACTATTAAGTTCAAAAGTAGCACCAACGGTTAGAAATATCATATCTATATTGGCACAAACCTTGCCATTTTCGTTTCAACAAACAATCTCATGGTTGTACTTCACGAATGCCATGGATACAAACATTTTCCTATCTTTCACTATGCGTCTTTGAAGACACGCATCACCAAGGTTCTTCATCCCCATTGAACAAAACCTACAGTCGAACACATTTTACTGCCGTTAGAGGCCTTTCAAATGTTTCACTTCTCAAGTACAAGTAAATGCACTGTTTCTCATGTAAAATTATTTTCTAGAAAAAAAAATAATTTATGCCTCGCTTCAAACAATCTGCACAGCTGTGGTTGTGCCATATATTTGAAGTACCACATCATAACCTGGGTGCCATGCTTTACTGGTTATATCAATCGATAACTTTACTGGTTATAACAATTAACGCAGCAGAACTACATCACTCAATGAAAACTGCTTTTGGGTCTATGGTTTTATATTTACAAAACCTTTCATTGCATAGGTTTAGCTTGCATTCACATTATACCAATTAATAAAAATCTAGCTAGGATGCATCATGGAACTCATGATAATGGTCTTGCAAAATTCATGGCATTCTATACATTTAAATCCATTAACATTAAGATTGTGATTACCTATCTATTCATCTTTCAAGTCCTAACAAGAGGACTTAAATGTACAAGTATCGTGTGAGAAAATGGTTAAATGATCAATATTACAAGTCTCATCATCAAATTCAATAATTAACACTATATGGAGTCTAGAAGTGAGAACAACCAATGGTTTGAATTAAGGATGGCAACGGGCCCCGATACTCGATGCCCGATGGAGATTTTATCCATTAAGGGATGAAGATGGGACAAAATCAGTTCCCGCAGGGTTTTTAACGGCAAAAAATGATCCCTGTCGGGTAAAGCGGGTTCGAGAACGTTCTTCTAGTACCCGTCCGCGTTACCCATCGGGGAACCCGAGTATTTTAGCTGCCTACATGAATATAGGACTAAAGAAGCCCAGTAGAGGAATTTTGTCCATATCCAAGAAGTCACATATATATAGTCTGCGTGTTTCTAGAAACCGTAGGTTTCATTTTCCCTCACAACCACCCCACCCTTAGCCACTGCACGCATCTTCCTCTAGCTCTCACTCGCAGCCACGTCCCGCCTCATATGCGAACGCCCGCAACCGCAAAACCACAGCCGTCCTCATTCTCTCACTCCTGCCAGCCGCCTGCCAAGCCACAACCGCCCTCTTCCTCTCGCTCCTGCCAAACTTTGAATGGGTACCGATGTAATGACATCTCATCTACACCACATCACACCTCACGCCGACTCCACGCGATAAGCAAGTCACCACTAAGTACTTGGCTTACCGCCCCCACACTACAAGAAATGTGTCATCTTTTGACAATTTATATTGGTCATAAAACCTAGAAAATAAGTCATAAGCTGTCATTTGTGACACCAAGTTGACGAAAAATGAAATGTCAAAAGATGAGCATCTTTGATGACAACTTGTGACGTTTAGGTGTTCAAGTCATAACTTTATGACTTTGATTTCGATTGTCACAAACATTTATGACTTACGATTTAATGTTATAGCTTTCTTAGACCTCGCCACGTAAGCAAATGCCACATAGGATGGCTTGTTGACATGTCACGAGGTGGCAGACTCCAGAAATGTCATAAAATTGAATTCAGCCAATTTAATTCCACGTAGCAAATAGGCTTCCAATCAGTGGAGGGAGGGGGGCACGGGGGGCCTGGCACCCCCTGACATGCTACTAGTCCTCTAGTATATAGTTAATATTATCCATGTATGTGTATTGTGTAATTGCTGTTTTTTTAGTGGATTGTGTAATAGCTGTTTGGCTCCTCCCATTCTAATCGTATACTGTGTATTTAAGGCCCAATAAGAAGCAACCCATTTACACGAAGATGTAATTGCTGCGCGCCGACATGCCGTCCAAATTGCCTCATGTAGGCAGTAGGTGTCCGTCAGGCGTCCAGGACACCAGAAGCAGCAGGTAATAAGTAATCCATAATCATCCAGTGGTATTCTTTTATCTAGTAGTTAACAGTCACTAGTATTGTTTTATCAAATTGTTTTTGATCTTGCGGGTAGTCGGTACGCTAAATTTAAGATAATAGATATGTAATATTCTTTTGGTTAAAATTTGTTAAACATATATATTGCTACTATATATGTGACTATAACTTGGTATGGTAAATTCTAGTCTTATATATGCCCCCTATCCTCAATTCCTGGCTCCGCCCTGCTTCCAATGGGCCATGTCCATTTCTTTAGGCTGTTTTCTGTTTTAAAAAATTTTAGCCTGTTTTTTATCGGATCAGGCCAGCCCATTTTTTGGCCCACGTTTTTTCAGCCCATCAGCTTTCTTAACGTACTATTAGCCCAATATTCAACATAGCACACAACGCACTTAATAATCAGCCCATATTAATATTAATAATTAATAGTTAGAGACAATACATACGAGAAGTACATCAACTATAATAGTAACAATACAGATACATAAATTTCTAATTCTTCTAAATTAGGAAGCACCAATATCTTGTTCTCCATCCATGTCAACGTCAGTAGTTAGGCTCGGAACCTGTCCATGAATTGCAAAAAAAAAAAAAACAATAATTTCGACTCCAAATCTAATAGGACAAAATAGATATATTAAAAATTCACACATGATCCAATTCATTGGGCACAGATGTTAATAACAGAATGGAAACAGCAGATCTGGGCAACCTCACCTTGCCGCGGTGTGGTCTGTGTGAACATTGGGCACATCTGCATACATGGACGGAGTTGTGGCGGCCTGTCTGGAACCATGAAAATCTATGCAACCATCCATAGTGACCGTGGCCACTTCAATGACTCCCACGTGGTGATGCAGTGTTATCCTGCAACAACAAATGACTGAATGAGCAAACCATATAGCAGCAGGCAAGCAGCATATCAAAAATTGCGTTAAAAAAAACAGCAGATCAAATTGCAGACAGCTGCAAATCAAGTAGTACTGCAGTGGGCACCCCTTTATTTAACAATCCGTTGCATCATATTCTATCACTAGTTAGGCAAGCAAATTGTAGAAAGGAGCAGCATGTGCAATCATCAAACTAGTATATAGCAAAATGGTAGAAAAATATGAGTTTGGATAGGAAGTGTCACAGATCACGTATACTGCATATACTACTGGACAGATGCTTTTTGTTTCACAACTTGAGATGAATGTGCCACTTGAGATGAGGGCATCCTAAGCTGAATGTGCCACTTGAGATGAGGGCATATAATACAAATGAGTCCGTATTTGTTGAGACATGAGATACAACATAACATATTTGACATGTGAGACCCACTCAACTAGGTGGCAGGAGGAGCCGTCTTGGTAGTTTAACCCACATGCTATCATGGATAAGAATGTTAAAAAAATTCAATAAAATAATTTGTGACACACCATCCTTATCATAGATTTATGACATAGCAAATTAGTCATTATGACATGGCAAATGTTGTCACAATATACCATTCTACTAGCTTTAAGACATTTTTTATGACATATATTTATTCATGTCACTAAATTGAGGTGGATCCGAAACAAATGTCATAAACTGATCGATTTAGTGAACTTTTGATCATATGTCATGTAACACCCCAGGTGTTTGTCGCCAGTTAAGCAATGGGATTAGGCTCAACCATGACATGTTCAGTGGTGATGGAGATGTCAAGGTCAAACCTATGGAAATGAGCCCCAACCTAAACTCGGATGTTGCACCCTTGCTTTACATATAGGCCATTTTAAAGATATATGCTTGGCTGGTGTTATTGGAATATCTTCATGTGTCTCACATCAATATCCCTCTATATTGATCACTGGAAAAGTTTCATGAAGTTTGGAATCAAAAAGTCACATGAAATGATAAGTCATATCTTTGCATTAATTGCTTTATCAAGTGGATGAAAACCTATGAAGTCAACCAAACCTTGAAACCTTGCCTAAATGACTCTAGATGAACTCTACAACAAAAGTCATGAAAGGCTCATGTTGGGCAAATGTCAAGAAAATGCCGCAATTGGTCTAAATCTCTAATTTAAGCTTTACTGTGATGCTACTTTGACTTGGTATGAACTATGGCTTAGAGTATTTGCATGGCAGTGAAACCTAAACAAAAGTTGAAGTTTGAGTGGAGTAGAACAAACTTTGTTTAATGCTCAAGAGCTAAATTAGTGCCTAGCTTAGTCAAATGCCGCTCACAATATCAAATCCATTGCTGTTTTCAGGGTTCGAAAATCGGCTAAGTCTGGATGACTGAATTTTCGTATTTCAGTTTTCGTGTACCTATCTTTAGCGAATTATCGTTTGAAAACCGTTGAGAATTAGATGAGACTCCTTTAAGAAATATTGTAGTACACACTTAGCTCTAAGAAACAGTGTAATCGGTTGATCAAATAATTGATCAGCTGGAGAGTTATGGAGGGGAGAAAATCGAGTTTCAGTCGGTCTGAAACTGAACTGCTGAATTCAGTTTGGGGTGTCCTCCTTCGGACCTTCGTATATTCCAATACAGTCCGAGTTAGCTCTCGATTCTTAAAGCAATATTGTTCACCTCGCAAAGACCTACAACTTTGCCTCTTGCTCCGTTATCAAATGACCACTGGATCAGGAGATAGAGGATGGTAAAATTAGACTTTCAGTCGTAATTTCGCAGTGGTATTGGTTTGCTGTGCTTGCACACGTTCATGGCAGACCGGCCGCAGGCGCGCAACGCCGCGTGGCGTCCTTGCTCTCTTGCATGTCCGCCACCGCACCGATCGGATGTGAACAGGCCGAGCCCGAGCGCTCGCCTCCCTACTCTCCATTCTACTCGCTTTCTCTCCCTCTGCTCGGTCTCCTTCTCCTGTTCGTTTCGCTCGCCATGACCGGGAGCTCACAGCTGCCGTCGCTCCCTCCTCCAACCTCCCCACCTCTCCATCCCGTGACGGCCACGCTGCTCCTCCTCCGCCGTCCGTCGCTGGAGCGCCGCTGCTCACCGCTATGGCCGCCCGCCTCCAGCCGCAAGTGCCGTCCGCCAGTGCCGTCCTGCTTCTCGGCTGCTGCGCCACTGCTGCTGCCTACAGCTTGGGCCAGCCAGGGCCAGGCGTGGCCATAGCTGGCCGCGGCTAGGCCAGGCAGCCCTCCTCCGCTGCCGCCGGCATGGCATCCTCTGGCCGAAATCGCCGTCCCCGATGACCTCCCTGCTGTGATTTGCGTCAGGGACCCGGTGCTTGAATTCGACAAAGGGAAGGGGCCTAACTGCATAGTCTGTGACTCATATGAATAGTGTCATTTGGACCTATTTGTTTTAAATCGCTGGAACTTTGAAAATTCATAGTAATTCATAGGAAATTCGGAAAATAGTAAATGTGGACTTTTTGGAATCCTTGTGAAATTCTCTATGCAATAGATCTATAATATTACATGTTTTACTTTAAAGTTTTAGCTGTAAAAATATATTTATGCAGCTAGGTTTGTAATGCTAGTGGTATTTGTCTTTTTCATAACTGTAGATCTAGGGCTCCAAATGAAGTGAAATTTTTATGGCATGCTAATCATGTGATAGTTGATGTGTGGTAAAAATTTCATGAGTATTGAACGAAGTATGAGTGAGTTATTGGTTTATCTTGCTCTCACATGATTTCTTGCTTTAGCAACTTGTCTTTTTCATAGAGGGTGCTATACATATTAAAATGGAGTGAAATTTGGACAGTAGACTATTGAGAGGATATGTGAGCCACTGTAATTTTTGTAGAATTTATTGTATACTTTGGTATATGTTCCTTAAGTCACCTTGTTATCTAAAATAAATTAAGAAATGCATTAAAAGAATTTATTTGGTCATGGACCCTAGGTTTTCTGGTGTTCTTTAGTCATGTGTGACATGTTGGTAAAGTTGGTTTTGCCTAATTATGTGTTTGCAACATAAGTTAATATTTATTTTCTTGCAAATGTGGTTTCTGGACAGATCTGGGAACTTAGCAAAGTTCTTCATGATAAGGCGCTTTGTTGTGAAACTTGTTTATACAAAAGTTGTAGATAATTTATGTATCTAGCTGCTGCTAAAATTTGGTATCATTTGGCCAAGTAGTTTGTGAGTTATGCCTGTTTAAAGTTGGGTTTCAGAAATGGCTGCTCTCTGTCAATTGTGGACCAGTTTCTGTAAATGAATAATTTCGACCTACTTAACTTGTGAATCATGCTATTATGGTTACAGATGAAATGTAGATAATTTTATAAGCTTTCCAAAATATCTTCTTGGAAGTCATTTGGATTTATGTAACTCCAGTTATAGCTAAATCTTGTAGCTGTTGTTTGCATGTCCAGAAATTGGCAGATTCCAATTATAGTGTTTGCTTGGATATTGTTAAGTGTGACTTATGCCTTGAATGATGACTGAGTTAGAGTACCTGAGATCTTGGGAAGCTTGTGTCATGCTTGGTGTTGTCATCTTCTTTGCTATCGTGGGATGATAAATTGTGCGATATTTAAAGTAGGCAATGCAAAGTGCTTGTGCATGTTAATGTAACCTTGTGCTTGTCTTACTTACTGCATGTGATGCATCGTCTATTGCACTTCCATGTATTCATACACTTGCATCTTACATCTCATCTAGGTGTGCTAGATGAACCACATGAAGGATGAGATGTTGGAGCCAAACCTGAAGACAACGTTTGGTGGATATATCCCGAAGATGGAAGGATTAAGCAAGTGCTAGGACCGGAGATGTCCCCATGACGGTGCAAGCTAACTGAACTGACTTGTGTCGGATCCCAGACAAGCCCCGGAGCATATTAAGCCTCCTAATTTTCGAAATGCAGTTACAATATTATTGTTACATATATATATTGTTGCATTAAGTTTAGGCGTTGGATAAAAACACTTGCTGCATTGGTTACCCAATCCTTGTCCAGATATTGATACCCTAAATCCTATGTAGCTCAGGCTCGTGTAGTGCTTAGCCCTGCTTTAACACGATAGAAGTCAGGTGATTTCCTGTCACCTGCAAGATATAGGAAGATACATATGGCACGGTTGGCTATATTTGCTATCATGGAAAAGAACCAGTCTTAATTTGAAATGAAGACCGGGCGGAGGCTTGCTGGTTTGCAGTGACTCCGTCTGTGTCGCTTAAGGACTGATTCTTGGAGCCTTTCCTGTTCATGTTGAACGCATGCCTCTCTCTTAGTTGGCCGTGTCCGATGACCGACCGCGAAGCTGAGTAGCTCACCTCAGGCCGGGAGTCGATAAGTATAAAGTGCGCCTCAGAAGGGAGCCGTAGACGTGAGTCCAAGGGCAGGTGATTTAAAAGTCCTGATCGTCCTGGCAGAAGGGTAATCCCTGAGAGTGCTGGCGCTGATCGAACCCGCGAATTTGGTTCCTGAGTTGTTCCAAAGGTGACCCACGGCTACCCTTGCAAAGTATGCCAGGGTGAGAGTTAGGAATACCCCCTCAGCTGAGTTGTAATTCGATTCGAGTCGCCGTCTCTTCCGGTTAGTGAGAACTTGACGGGCTTATCTCCAATGTAGACACACTAAATAACATAATGGTTCGGAAATGATGATATGATGATGACAGCCTTATTATACCTGCTATGGTTAATATTGATTGCTCCTAATAAGTGAGTGCTCTAGTATAGGTGCTAATCTAGTGGACAGGTAAATGATGATAAGCTTGATGCTAAGTTTAAATTGGTCACTATATTCATAAGCTCTTTTATGCAACTATGTCAAGCTAGCCCACCTCATAAGCCTTGCATAACCCTTGGTGTCATTTGTTTTGGTTTCCGACGGGTAAGTCTGGCTGAGTACATTCAAGTACTCAGGGTTTATCCCACCATGTTGCAGGTGAAGTTCTCGGCCTGTTGAAGATGGTGGCTAACCACCGATGGGCTCGATGATTCTATAGTTACTTCTCATCTATATGCTTTTGTCGGATGATGTCACTTATGCTAGCAATGTATTTGGAACATATATTAATGTAATCTTTTGAAAGCTATGTTGTTTTCACTAATCGGTTTTGAAACCCAAACTTGTACTATTATTTGTGAATTCATTTGTAATATTATTTTCCGCTGCAACCCTGCGTATGTGATGTGTATTTGCTTAATCACGCGATCTTGGTTGTGATGTTGATTTACCGAGGTCTTTCGGGACACTCGGCGGACTACCGGGTTTATATGAGTGAAAGTATGCGCGTGTCAACGTGTTAGCGGAGACAGCCGTACTTGATCTTGTATAAATTGGGCGGTTCTGTTACAGCTGGTATCAGAGCAAGATTAAGCATAATACTGTCATGTACATTGTTTTAAAAACAAAGTTTGGTTTTAAAAAGCCTATTTTAACTAAAACTTTAGCTACAGGCAAATTTGTCAAAAACTAATTTGCAAAACTATGCTAGCGACATCCTCCTTTATGCCCAGTTAAGGACTATTAGGTGGCTATCTAAGTACTAACATGGGGGTTTTTACTTTCGTTGTCCATACGGCGTGCTATTGTATGGATGCCATCCGCTTGGGTGGTAATGTATGGCTCAAAATGTCTCTACGCCCAGGTAAGTGTGAGTTGTGAGAGCATGACCGTCCTACTGTCGGTCTAGGGGAGAGTTAGCTTTGGTTACTGGAATATTTACATGTTACATACATGTATATATGAAGGTACTTAATTGCGGGTATATTTATTGGGTAGCTATGGATATCGAAGTATATACATCGGGGGATGTATATATGGAGAGTATCTTAGTTTACTGCTTTCATTGTGTGCTTATTTATCTCTTGTGGGGATGGGCTGTAATGAATTTGCCTACAGGTACGCTAACCACGAATGCGTAAATTGAATGTAGCTGACGACTAGCTATATATCGAGAGAGTACGTGTTATGCCACCGACATAGAACGTGATTGCCACCTTAGGCTAGCAATTTCGTGAGGACAAATAGGACGAGCATGCATCATGATTGTGCTTGTGCATAAATATGCTTCCCTCACCTTGTCCTAATGCTAAGTAACTTGTGATCAATGTGATGTCACTATTTTCCCTGTGTGAAGCTAGCCAAAATGCCTTGTCCCATGCTGCTTGAATAGCTATGCTTGAAGTTAGTGTGTGATTAGCTTTGCCTCGTATGTTGGCTTCCAAAGGAAATAGATGACGAGTTAATAGTTAACAAAAAGTTCACCCCTTCGAAAACTAAATTGCTAAATGTAAGTAAAACTTGTTTTGTAGAGATATCCACCTACTCCATAAAAAGGAAATAAAAGATAACAGTACCTTACCACCAGGTTCGCATGTGTTATGTGTAGTGGTGTTACTGTAGGTGACTGCTTATTATGTATGAGCTTTGTGCTTCGTAATAGCCATTTAAGCTAATTGGATTGAGTGTTTCGAAATACTCGCTTAAGACCATGATGTAGGCGTGGATGCTCGTTATCTAGGTAGTGCCGTAGTTGTCACCCTTTTGTCCTCGGTAAGCATATGAGTGTGGAAGAGCGCTATCCTAGAGCAGCGTCCAAGTTTTGGTAATCTCAGGGCTGTCGTCTACAATTAAGTTCTCTCTTAGGAACCTGAGCCTGTACATGTGGTTGCTAGCCTTGAACGTTGTGCTACGAAGACTTTATCTATGCCTTTGCTTGACCTTAGGTCCAAGCTTAGTTCCCTTGAATGCTTGCATGTTTCGTGGTTGTCCCGCTCCTATGTGGGAGGACCCTGCTCAAAAATCCTTGTTGGACCTCATTGCTCTTTCTCCTACCGATGAGCTAGTGCAACGCTAATCGCTATCTGCCCTGGCTTTGGAACCTTTTCCTCGTAGATCATGTCATTGCTTTATCAACTGAATCCCTAGTCAGTGCAATGGCTCTATCTCTCGAATCTCGTGTATTTTGTCTCCAACTCTTTCAAGTCTCTGGATGTTTATCAGTCTTGATCTCATGTTGTTGCTCGACAAGACCAAATCTCATGTTAATCTTTATCTGGTAATCACTTTGGTGGACACGAGGCATTTATGGAAATTAAGCAAGAGTCTCCTGCTTAGTTGCCTTTGGCAATTAGGCTATGTTCTTTTGCGCTGTGTTTTGATCTTCTGATCGCCTCCTTGTTGATTCCTAACCTTGTGACTATCCTTGTTTGCTATCGCTCTTTTGCACAATGCTTGTTCTTACAATCTAATTGGTGCCACTGGAAATTTCACTTTGGTTGTATGTCCAGTAATGGTGCCACGATTAGCAATCTATGGTGCCACGACGGAACCTAGGGCCTCCTTGTGGGCGGCCGACGCATGGTTGTGCAGCTGGGTGCACGCTGGTATCGAGGTTTCTAGTCATGATCCATTGCCGAACTGCACCGATGTGTTATTTTCAAGTGAGCTCTTCCTTGATTATCTCTCTATATCTTATCGAAGATCCATATATCAAACCGAAAGTAGTAGAGCTTCCTATTGAAGTCACAAAAAGGATAACCTTTGAAGAACTGGTCACCGACATAAACATTAACCGACTACAAGAGGTGATAGACAAGTGACTCCACTTGGTTGTCCCAGTATTGACGTCCGTCACCTAGTGAACAACTTATGTCATCACTGTTGGATCAGAAAGGCACACAACAATTAATGTTGGACAAGTTGTTAGTCAGATAAGAATCGAACGTCACATTATGAGTATGACCTGGCTATCCAAGTCTTGATTATTATGTGCATGCTGATTGCACAGTCGAGATCAACATCTCTAGTGTGACTCCTTATCTGCAGACTTCAATGGCGACCGTCTGTTTGTGCCTCGATTGCAATTATTGTTGTGGTCAAGAGTAAGAATTTGGAACTTTGAGTGTTGAGAGTCAACTGATTAGTTACTAGTAGGAAGCTTAACCTCCGGCTAGGTGATAACTTTTTGCTAATTATGAAGGCCAGAGCTCACAAAACAATGTTAAGCAAACGAACAGCAAAGCCGGTCATCGATGCTAGTACTGCTTCCTTCTCCAAGCCCTATGTTGTCAAGTCAAGTCCATCTTCGACAATCACACAGATAGTGCTAGATGCTATATCGGCTATGTAGGAGCTAGCGAAAGCACATCCCTAGTTTCGATCAGCATCATTGTGCCCTAGGTACCATAAACGGGTTTGTTCAAGGCTCTATTGGACGAAGTGCCAGAGAATATTCAGAAATGGTTCCTTGTCTCTGTAGGAATGCCCTACATGTGAAATAATGATTTGTGCCCTGTGAAAACAGCCCACAAGTCCAATGCTTGTGCATCGGCAAGTTGGTGTCTAGATCAACGGCGGAAATTATTACCTAAGAGAAGCATGTGAGGAAAAACTCTAGCCTCCATCCTCAGCTAGGGAAAGGCTGCTGCTACTATACAAAGATATCAAGAGTATAGAACGCACACCACAACATGTGAAGCAAAGATAGAGTAGAACGAGAAATCTGTTCAGATTTTAGGGTACAAAACCGGTTATCTTCAAGCCGGCGATTAGTGACTCAAACGAAGTTGGATTGACCCCAAACTTGGTGATCTCATTCCTTGCTTAGGAACCTTCAATGTCTTAAGTTGGATTGAGTATTGGTTGAGTAAAACATCAGATTTGAGAGATATCTTGTCGGCTCAGTTTGCTACCATTTCAGAACAGAGCAGTTTTGGTAGGTGAATTGTTTGGATAGTCAAACGGTATCCGGTTGAGTTGAATTTTGGTGAGTAGTAGAGGACTCATGGATCTATGTTTCTACCAAAATTCATGCACAATAGAGCACTAGTTTGTGAAATATGAACATAAAACCAAAGAGTACAGAATCTGTAATTTCTTTGTGACTGCGATCATCCTTCGCATTCAAAAGTTGTGTTTGCAATTGATGCCAAGGTATGTACCGCGGTCAATAATTGTTGCTAGATAATCCTTTAGATGCCCTAAAGAAGACTCCTTGGACCCCTTTGTACCTTGTTCTTGGCCTCTGCTATCAACAATGTACGAGCAATCGAGGTGTTCTACAAGTCAAATTATACCCTTGCAAATCAAAAGTAATTGGAAAGGTGTCAAACCATAGATTTTTGGATTATGGTTTTTGAGATATTGATGGACCTAAGAATGGAAGCCTCGATGTCAAATATAGTTTAAGAAAGCTGGTTTTGCTACGATGCAAGTCAACCCAACTTGCTGTGCAACTGCACCACTAAGGCAAATTGTACTTAACCTACTTGGTAGTGAACTAGTCCCTAGTTTTGTGATTACTTGCAACTTGTGTTGCCCTCCAAGCCTCGCTAACATCCTTCTACATCAATGGTTCTCCAATGCTGACATGCCTAAGGTGTCTTCAATGTGTTTTACCCAAGGGGTTGCCTCAGATACAACTCAGATAACTGTTGCCGTTTGGATACGAGAATTCTCTTAAATAATGGTCGTCGAAAACGCTGAGTCAACAGAGTCAGCTATCACATTCACCGCTCACTCAACTGACTCAGGTAATACATTATTGTTATCAGAGAAAGAGCACTGCACACATGGAACATTATGTAGCTTTTCATCAGTTGACATATGAGTGAGTGCACCGCTACAACTAGTTTGGATATTGGTTAACTAGCTTCTCATGCCCTCAAAGGATGTTTACCCCGTCTATGATCACATCCTTTATGAGAAGTTGTGCTCAAGCCACTTTAGTAGAGAACTGCTTTTCAGACCTTAGGAGCCAATATAACACCGTTGTAAGGAATATCCGTCAACCAACTGTAATCTAGTGCAAAGTCCATAGGTCTATGCCATATCCACTAGGGAAGTAGATGTTACAAGTATTTAGTCTACGCTTGAATCACTCTTCGTGCATCGAGGACGAAGTACGTAGGACAGTGCTATCTTGGATTCCTTCCAATGTAACAATGCTTTATGGACGTCAACGAAAGAAATTCTTCAGACAACAACTTACGACGAAGAGCAGGTATCAGAAAGTGTCATGACCAAATTAGCCTCTCCGATACTCCGAAGTTAAGTGGCATAATGCTATCACTGATGTTGGAAACTGGATAACATGTTTCTCTTCCCTTAAAAGTCTTTCGCACTGAATCTCGGGATGTGATTCCTTTAAGGGGGGAGGGCTGTAACACCCCAGGTGTTTGTCGCCAGTTAAGCAATGGGTTTAGGCTCAACCATGACATGTTCAGTGGCGATGGAGATGTCAAAGTCAAACCTATGGAAATGAGCCCCAACCTAAACTCGGATGTTGCACCCTTGCTTTACATATAGGCCCTTTTAAAGATATATGCTTGGCTGGTGTTATTGGAATATCTTCATGTGTCTCACATCAATATCCCTCTATATTGATCACTGGAAAAGTTTCATGAAGTTTGGAATCAAAAAGTCACATGAAATGATAAGTCATATCTTTGCATTAATTGCTTTATCAAGTGGATGGAAACCTATGAAGTCAACCAAACCTTGAAACCTTACCCAAATGACTCTAGATGAACTCTACAACAAAAGTCATGAAAGGCTCATGTTGGGCAAATGTCAAGAAAATGCCGCAATTGGTCTAAATCTCTAATTTAAGCTTTACTGTGATGCTACTTTGACTTGGTTTGAACTATGGCTTAGAGTGTTTGCATGGCAGTGAAACCTAAACAAAAGTTAAAGTTTGAGTGGAGTAGAATAAACTTTGTTTAATGCTCAAGAGCTAAATTAGTGCCTAGCTTAGTCAAATGCCGCTCACAATATCAAATCCATTGTTGTTTTCAGGGTTCGAAAATCGGCTAAGTCTGGATGACTGAATTTTCGTATTTCAGTTTTCGTGTACCTATCTTTAGCGAATTATCGTTTGAAACCCGTTGAGAATTAGATGAGACTCCTTTAAGAAATATTGTAGTACACACTTAGCTCTAAGAAACAGTGTAATCGGTTGATCAAATAATTGATCAGCTGGAGAGTTATGGAGGGGAGAAAATCGAGTTTCAGTCGGTCTGAAACTGAACTGCTGAATTCAGTTTGGGGTGTCCTCCTTCGGACCTTCGTATATTCCAATACAGTCTGAGTTAGCTCTCAATTCTTAAAGCAATATTGTTCACCTCGCAAAGACCTACAACTTTGCCTCTTGCTCCGTTATCAAATGACCACTGGATCAGGAGATAGAGGATGGTAAAATTAGACTTTTAGTCATAATTTCACAGTGGTATTGGCTTGCTGTGCTTGCACACGTTCATGGCAGACCGGCCGCAGGCGCGCAACGCCGCGTGGCGTCCTTGCTCTCTTGCATGTCCGCCACCGCACCGATCGGATGTGAACAGGCTGAGCCCGAGCGCTCGCCTCCCTACTCTCCATTCTACTCGCTTTCTCTCCCTCTGCTTGGTCTCCTTCTCCTGACCGTTTCGCTCGCCATGACCGGGAGCTCACAGCTGCCGTCGCTCCCCCCTCCAACCTCTCCACCTCTCCATCCCGTGACGGCCACGCTGCTCCTCCTCCGCCGTCCGTCGCTGGAGTGCCGCTGCTCACCGCTATGGCCGCTCGCCTCCAGCCGCCAGTGTCGTCCTGCTGCTCGGCTGCTGCGCCACTGCTACTGCCCACAACTTGGGCCGGCCAGGGCCAGGCGTGGCCATAGCTGGCCGCGGCTAGGCTAGGCAACCCTCCTCCGCTGCCGCCGGCATGGCATCCTCTGGCCGAAATCGCCGTCCCCGATGACCTCCCTGCTGTGATTTGCGTCAGGGACCTGGTGCTTGAATTCGACAAAGGGAAGGGGCCTAACTGCATAGTCTGTGACTCATATGAATAGTGTCGTTTGGACCTATTTGTTTTAAATCGCTGGAACTTTGAAAATTCATAGTAATTCATAGGAAATTCGGAAAATAGTAAATGTGGACTTTTTGGAATCCTTGTGAAATTATCTATGCAATAGATCTATAATATTACATGTTTTACTTTAAAGTTTTAGCTGTAAAAATATATTTATGCAGCTAGGTTTGTAATGCTAGTGGTATTTGTCTTTTTCATAACTGTAGATCTAGGGCTCCAAATGAAGTGAAATTTTTGTGGCATGCTAATCATGTGATAGTTGATGTGTGGTAAAAATTTCATGAGTATTGGATGAAATGAGTGAGTTATTGGTTTATCTTGCTCTCATATGATTTCTTGCTTTAGCAACTTGTCTTTTTCATAGAGGGTGCTATACATATTAAAATGGAATGAAATTTGGACAGTAGACTGCTGAGAGGATATGTGAGCCACTGTAATTTTTGTGGAATTTATTGTATACTTTTGGTATATGTTCCTTAAGTCACCTTGTTATCTAAAATAAATTAAGAAATGCATTAAAAGAATTTATTTGGTCATGGACCCTAGGTTTTCTGGTGTTCTTTAGTCATGTGTGACATGTTGGTAAAGTTGGTTTTGCCTAGTTATGTGTTTGCAACATAAGTTAATATTTATTTTCTTGCAAATGTGGTTTCTGGACAGATCTGGGAACTTAGCAAAGTTCTTCATGATAAGGCGCTTTGTTGTGAAACTTGTTTATACAAAAGTTGTAGATAATTTATGTATCTAGCTGCTGCTAAAATTTGGTATCATTTGGCCAAGTAGTTTGTGAGTTATGCCTGTTTAAAGTTGGGTTTCAGCAATGGCTGCTCTCTGTCAATTGTGGACCAGTTTCTGTAAATGTATAATTTCGACCTACTTAACTTGTGAATCATGCTATGATGGTTACAGATGAAATGTAGATAATTTTATAAGCTTTCCAAAATGTCTTCTTGCAAGTCATTTGGATTTGTGTAACTCCAGTTATAGCTAAATCTTGTAGCTGTTGTTTGCATGTCCAGAAATTGGTAGATTCCAATTATAGTGTTTGCTTGGATATTGTTAAGTGTGACTTATGCCTTGAATGATGACTGAGTTAGAGTACCTGAGATCTTGGGAAGCTTGTGTCATGCTTGGTGTTGTCGTCTTCTTTGCTATCGTGGGATGATAAATTGTGCGATATTTAAAGTAGGCAATGCGAAGTGCTTGTGCATGTTAATGTAACCTTGTACTTGTCTTACTGCATGTGATGCATCGTCTATTGCACTTCCATGTATTCATACACTTGCATCTTGCATCTCATCTAGGTGCGCTAGATGAACCACGTGAAGGATGAGATGTTGGATCCAAACCTGAAGACAACGTTTGGTGGATATATCCCAAAGATGGAAGGACTAAGCAAGTGCTAGGACCGGAGATGTCCCCATGACGGTGCAAGCTAACTGAACTGACTTGTGTCGGATCCCAGACAAGCCCCGGAGCATATTAAGCCTCCTAATTTTCGAAATGCAGTTACAATATTATTGTTACATATATATATTGTTGCATTAAGTTTAGGCGTTGGATGAAAACACTTGCTGCATTGGTTACCCAATCCTTGTCCAGATATTGATACCCTGAATCCTATGTAGCTCAGGCTCGTGTAGTGCTTAGCCCTGCTTTAACACGGTAGAAGTCAGGTGATTTCCTGTCACCTGCGAGATATAGGAAGATACATATGGCACGGTTGGCTATATTTGCTATCGTGGAAAAGAACCAGTCTTAATTTGAAATGAAGACCGGGTGGAGGCTTGCCGGTTTGCAGTGACTCCGTCTGTGTCGCTTAAGGACTGATTCTTGGAGCCTTTCCTGTTCATGTTGAACGCATGCCTCTCTCTTAGTTGGCCATGTCCGATGACCGACCGCGAAGCCGAGTAGCTCACCTCAGGCCGGGAGTCGATAAGTATAAAGTGCGCCTCAGAAGGGAGCCGTAGGCGTGAGTCCAAGGGCAGGTGATTTAAAAGTCCTGATCGTCCTGGCAGAAGGGTAATCCCTGAGAGTGCTGGCGCTAATCGAACCCGCGAATTTGGTTCCTGAGTTGTTCCAAAGGTGACCCACGGCTACCCTTGCAAAGTATGCCAGGGTGAGAGTTAGGAATACCCCCTCAGCTGAGTTGTAATTCGATTCAAGTCGCCGTCTCTCCCGGTTAGTGAGAACTTGACGGGCTTATCTCCAATGTAGACACACTAAATAACATAATGGTTCGGAAATGATGATATGATGATGACAGCCTTATTATACCTGCTATGGTTAATATTGATTGCTCCTAATAAGTGAGTGCTCTAGTACAAGTGCTAATCTAGTGGACAGGGTAAATGACGTTAAGCTTGATGCTAAGTTTAAATTGGTCACTATATTCATAAGCTCTTTTATGCAACTATGTCAAGCTAGCCCACCTCATAAGCCTTGCATAACCCTTGGTGTCATTTGTTTTGGTTTCCGACGGGTAAGTCTGGCTGAGTACATTCAAGTACTCAGGGTTTATCCCACCATGTTGCAGGTGAAGTTCTCGGCCTGTTGAAGATGGTGGCTAACCACCGATGGGCTCGGTGATTCTATAGTTACTTCTCATCTATATGCTTTTGTCGGATGATGTCACTTATGCTAGCAATGTATTTGGAACATATATTAATGTAATCTTTTGAAAGCTATATTGTTTTCACTAATTGGTTTTGAAACCCAAACTTGTACTATTATTTGTGAATTCATTTGTAATATTATTTTCCGCTGCAACCCTGCGTATGTGATGTGTATTTGCTTAATCACGCGATCTTGGTTGTGATGTTGATTTACCGAGGTCTTTCGGGACACTCGGTGGACTACCGGGTTTATATGAGTGAAAGTATGCGCGTGTCAACGTGTTAGCGGAGACAGCCGTACTTGATCTTGTATAAATTGGGCGGTTCTGTTACATGTCATGCCATAATCGTCATAAGATGGCATATTTCTTGTAGTTCCATAAGCGATATATGGTCTGTATGGGTGGTTACTCAAACTCACTATCTAATGAATGGTCCTTAGCTACTCCACGAGTTACATCACTTGAGATCCGACACTCATAGTGACCTTACCCTTGTTTGAGTAGAGAATTACTAATTGATCATCGCTCACTTATCTCAAATCAAGGTTTGTCCTTAATCACATTAGTACAGTGGCCGTGCTAACGCCACGGCTTCATTTCAGAAATGCACATGAAAACATCCAAACGACTATATTTTTTCCGTAGTTCAACTTTCACACAATTGTATGTGACCATGTATATAATCCGAAAAATACTTATGCATAACAAGGCATAATAATAAAGTTCTCAACACTGCACACTGCGGTGTGGCTCAACACTATATAACTTATGTAGTGTTGTATTTCTCACTTAGTAAAATACAAACCATAGCGTTAACACGGGCACACTACTATATTTCTCAAACACTGTATATAATTACATACTAAGGCTCGGCTTGTATCATGGTTCTCTAGGCATTTTCGAGCAATCTAATCTTTCTTCAGTATCTATCCTCATTGTCACTTCCCTCTATGTCCAATGTCCTTGTTTTCATAAGCAGCACCTTCAACCTGAAACACAAATATGAATGTGATTTAGATAATTTTATATAGACAACTATAATAACACTCTGAGCAAAAACTGAAATTTGCATGAAGACATTCTAAACAAAAGTAAAATTTCCATGGAGAATATTTGATGGCTAAGTTGTAGACTGCACTTCATACTTGCTTCAGGCAGAAACCATAGCAGACCTGCAACAGCAGCAGCTGGTCGCGAACTGCCTTAAATTTCAGAAAAGATTGTCCTATAGCAGGATATCACAATCCCCTTAGTGCATCTAAAATTCTACCAGGAAAAATGCATATCCAGTCTAGTTTTTGTAAAACGACAATCTGTATACCTCCAAAAATTCAATTATTCTAAGGTAACCTGCAAACTCCAAACTCATGAAAACTGGAACATGGTTAATTACCCAATAGCAATTATATATGGTTTGACATCCGAGGACACATAAACACCAATACACCATGCCTCAATGCATTTCACAGAGCCTATAATGCACAGATGGCAATCAAATCAATCTTGATCGATTCCTTCCAAATATTTTAATTTTTTCCACAGATGAACAACAACAAAGCTCTAAGATGATACATATGTACTTAAATAGTGTATCTGAATTCCATAGAGAAAGGGTAGCATAAATAGAGTTACTTATATTGTTTATGCATAACCAAGCGTTCTAAGAAAGTGAACAAGAGCAATTTCAGAACAAACCTATATACCACTGATCATTGCTCTTTCCTGATGAATGAAATGAGAAAAGAATTAGTGCCTTTACTAAGCTGACCTATGTCTGGACTGCAGGAAGAGACAACGATGGCGATGAGCGCAAGGCCTGCGGCGGCCGTGACCCCGATGGCAACGGCGGTGTTCCAGCGGCCGCTACCGGCGAGGGGGCCGCCGAGGAGACCCGCGGCCATGCGCTCGACACAGCCCCATGCCCACATGGCCACATCGGCTGTAGATGTCCGCCGGATCACTACATTTTTTCGGTGAAAAAAACAAGAATCGCATGTGCCGGAGATCAAACTCGTCCTCGAACAGCAGCGTGCAGCGGCGCGACGGCAGTTTGGCGGAGCTTCTGGGCGAGTGGCTGCCGCGAAGAAGGAAATATTTTTTCGAATGAAGCTTTTTTCCGTTTATTTGGGGATTGGATACTGGGTTGTTAGTTGCGGATGCCGTGTAGGGGGCGTGGGGTAGGGCATGGGGGTTTGAAGCCTGGCATCACACATCGAATTGTGGCCATTGAATTTGGTTTAGGTGTTTTATTAGCCTTTGATTTTAAGAGAGACAAATTCTTGTGTGCATTTTCCTGGGTGCACAATGGTTAGAGGCTCTCAGCAGGGGGACGTTTCCTGGGGGACCTAGTATAACTTTGATTGGTCCATTATAGTAAAGATTAACAAAATAACAACCCTATAATAGCTGATTAAGCACGGTTCATCTGATTTTAATCACATCAGCCCAAGGTAAGTAATGTCGCTTGCTCTCACGACAACAGATAATCTCAACTGTGGTACCTTCGATCCTGCACATCCTTGTCGGTGTACAGAACACGGGTCACGTACGTCGCAGGTGAGTCGAAGAACGAGTCCAGCTCATCAATCTGCGAAAAGAAGCACACGCCGTTGGAAACCAACACCTCACTTCACAGCCATAGCTTGCACATCACGAACACACCTGACGCTGCAGGCCCTCGGAGTCGACACAAAAGTCACTGAAGGGCCCTCGCCATCGTTGTAGCCAGGGAAGCCGGCGAGCTCCTCCATGGTTTGCCGTGCCACGTCATTTTGGCCCTTGGTGACGCTAATGACGCCCATGGGCTTATTTTTCATGCTTCCGTTTGGCTTTCCCTCCATCAGCTAGTTGCTGCAACATGGAGAAAAAAGTTAGGAACTTGAATCAATCTAAGAAATCTAGAAAACAAGTGTGCATTGAAATGCAAGTTCATGACAGTAGGAATTACTCCTCTTGAACCATATAAATACGCAAGCTTAGTTGATGGCAGACAAAATCAAAAAAATCATTTATACACATCTTAAATTCAAAGAAGGGGACAGTTGATGGCCATATAAAAAAATAAACTATCACGAATCTATGAAAGCTAATTTCTCCAAAATTTTGGCGACTCCTCCATGACCATGAAGACATGAAAAGGACAAGTGTAAAGATGATCATCCAGGTAGGCATTTGGTCATGAAACAGCCATGCTTAGATTGCCCAATGTGTTTGCAAAACATAGATTCTCTTGTCAAATATAAATCATATTGTAAGTGCTATATCTGGCAAAAAAAGTGATAAGAGAAACCTCGCAATGCCCAAAGTTCATATAGAAAAGTTGCTGCGCGATGCATATATGCCCAAAGTTCTCATTATATAGCTAACTACGTTGTATCCAAATTGCCTGTCTTTCCTTTACAGCTAGAAGCATTTCTTCTTCCTTCTTCCTTCCTAGCAATACAATTTACTGCATGCTGGCACAGAGCTTCCAGATTCCTCACCCAGCCATCTCCAATTAGTAGACTAACCAATCAAGATGCTTGAACAAACACATACTTCTCGGTGTCCAGTCGAGGGCCCTTGACTGTGGAACCGATCAAAAATTTCTATTATGCTAACTATTTTCTATCACACTACCATCTTTTATTGAATTTATTACTAATAATTTGACATTTGCATTGGTAAAAGGGAAACCATTTACAATGACATGAACTACAAACAACTGACCTGATCAACCTAGAACCAGCAATCCTGCTCCTTCAGTAATAGCACCATGGCCTTGCAACCACAACCTAAACAAAAAAATATTCATAGTGCAAACACATGAGAAGAGTCATCAGAGACAGCAAGACACTGTTTCCCACTGGCTGAGGCATCATTCTCATTTGATGTTGGCTGCCTTTTCTCTGCAATTTGCGAATTTTGACCCTGCCACTTTCCTGAGCAGAGATGTCTGAAACAGTAAGGCAACATCATACAGTGAGGCAAATGAAATCTAAAAAAGGACAATTAGGCAGCATATTCGTCGGCACCATGCCACCATGCCTTCAGTACCTGATCAAATCCATCAAAAGCAAGGATTATTGGGAATGGAAGTAAGAACCCGTGTCAAATAAGGGAGGCTGAATTTTCATGCGGTGTCAAATAGGGAATTGTCTCCAATAAAATGGTGACTTAACACTGGCAATACTAATGCAAGTATAAGAAATATAAACAAGTAAGCACCTTTGTTGCGATTCTAAACACAAGGATATTTTTCAGCAGCACAACTGA
Source organism: Miscanthus lutarioriparius (assembly GCA_904845875.1). Lineage (NCBI taxonomy): Eukaryota > Viridiplantae > Streptophyta > Magnoliopsida > Poales > Poaceae > Miscanthus > Miscanthus lutarioriparius. Next base: position 66,669,684 of record CAJGYO010000001.1, on the reverse strand, counting down.
AGTTACATGATATCACAAGGATCCTCACAGACCTAATATCAATCAGGTCATTAGGTGATCTAGCTATCACTATTGCATCTATCTTCGGAAAGTAGTACTCCCCAATTGGGCACAAATCTAGCCGCAACGCACATAACTCAAACAGGGAGTAGCAAAGCTCACCCTCTTCCTCGGGACCTTTGAATAGCGCGGAATGCAGTTTGACCACTTGCATGAAGGGGATGTAGATCAACAGCTGCTCGACCGATTTGCTGGCGAGGTACAACCCCTCGTTGTCCCTCAAACTCTGCAACCACCAAACAAGCACCACAACGCAATCACCATTAGAATTCACAGTAGAGCCATGAGCGATCAGGAAGCCCACACCAAAAAAATCATAGGAAAAGTTCCGGGGGAATATGAAAACCAAACAAACTGCCCCCACCGAAATCGCCAGCTGAGAAGAGTCTAAAAATCTATTGGAATCCCAGGTAGGGGCTAGTCGAGCTATGGTTCAGGTTGAGGGGGAACGTGGCTACCTGCTTGGGTTCGCTTTCGAAAGCTTCTGGAAGGGTGAGGCGGGTAGGAGGAGGAGGGCGCCGCGGCTGGCCATGCCGCCGTCGAGCTAGCCGCTCCGGTTGCAGGGGCTGGCCGGTGGCCAGCAGCCCCTGCCGGCAGCAGGCCACTGGGCGAGCGTGGGCACTGGCTTGTCGTGCCGACTACCCGCCTGGCTGCCACCGCTCCGACTGGCCATGGCGCTCGGCCTCCCTTGCGCGGTCCTACGCCTACGGGTGGCGCCTAGCCCCGCGCGGCCCCTTGTGCCACCGGCGGCGACGGCTCCCTGGTCGCTTAGTTTTTTTTATTTTTCTTTTTTTGGGTAGCTAGTAGGGTTTGAACCTGGATCGTCGTGGGTGGGTCTGCGGATGCCGCACGTTGAAGCCTGTGCATGTGTGCGTTGAAGTGCGAGGAGGGCGCGGGGTGGGAAGGTGGGGTGAGAAGTCTGGTATCCCACGTTAAATCATGGCCATCGGATTTGGTTTAGGTGTTTTATTAGTCCTTGATTTTAATGGAGACGAATTTCTATGTGCATTTTCTAGGTGCACAATGGCTTGAGGCTCTCAGCAGGGGATGTTTTCTTGAGGGGACCTAGTATAATTTTGATTGATCCATTATAGTAGAGATTGAGTAGTTTGAATCAAGTTGACACTGCACCCTTGCAAGTTTTAAGTAGTTACTTATCCCGGTGTAGCTCCTACACACACGAGAGTGAGAACCCGCTTACACTCGACTTTCTATCGAAACTAGCTAACTAAGCAATTACGCGATCCAAGCTCAGTGGTTAAGTAAAGGTTATGATTAACTTAAGTGGTTAAGTAAAGGCTATGATTAACTTAAGTGCAAAAAGATGAGTATTTGGACGAGTAAAGTTTAGGGCACTCTTAATACAAGAAAACAAAGCAGTTTCTATAGTGAAAATACTCTTCACATTGCAAGATTTTCTACTAGAGCCTAGATAAAAATTTGTCCAACCATTCACCGTATTTCTTCTTCCATCTTCGCATCCTGCACGTTTGTCCCTTCTTTCTTTTCACTCTCATCCATTGTCGCCAGTGTTCGGTCACCAGGAGGGCAAGGCGGATGGGCTTCGCGTCTGTAGTCTGGCAAGCAGCGGCGCCCCCACGGCGAGGGAGAGGCAGGGGTGCGAACGGCGAGCGCCGGCCGCCCGGGAGGCCAAGGCGGTGGGGGAGAGTGTAGACGGTGTCTGGGACGGCCTCGTGCGAGCTCTGACGTTGAACGACCGCACGGGATTTGGAGCGAAGCACGCCATCCAAGGCAATACCGATTCAGTTTCTTTAGTCTTGGGCTCACGCGAAGACACTATCTCCTTTCAAGAAATGATTTCTTCTTTTTTCGTCCTCTCTCTTCAACAAATAGTGTGCCACCTCAACAAAATGCTTACGTGGCAGTGCATTTAATATCTATAGAAACTACTATAATTTCTATGTTGTGAGTGTCCTTATATCAGTGATTGCTCACATGGAGATGTCACTTAGGAATAACAACTGACTTAAACTCCTGAGGACGCCCTTAAGACTGCCCTTGGAAGCCGGTCATTGATCCTGAACATGCGCATATTTTAAGGTTGTTGTGGACACCTTTAAAAACTAGGCATCCACATGCTTCCCACTGCGAAATTGATCAAGGGCAAGCTGATAATGTGGAGCATTACCAAGAACAAAATAAGTATACTTTATTTGTTTATTTTGAATTCCAAAGTGGATCTTTTATTTGGAGTATTCCTTCCAAACTGGGGGGCTTCTTTCTAAGTTCACATGCACATGCACGCCAGATTAAAGATCAAACGTTATGATTCATAAATTGCACTTTATATCAAGCACTGATGATGGTTTGGATCCAAAATCATCAGTATAGTTTATTTTTGAGCTGTTGGTGAAAGGTGTAAAACCCCTCCCCCTCCCCCCAAGCGTCCTCAACATTGCGACTCGGGGGCGACCTCGCCGCTGTCCAAGCACCCCCCTCCCGCCCTCTCCTCCGGCCGCTGTCGCTGCCCACTAGCGCGCAGTGGCGGCGGCCAGCGGTGGGCCCAAAAAAGGAGCTCCATTGGCATCTCCCTCTCCCTCACCCTCACTCCTTTACCTCCCTCCTCCACCCTCTCCACCTCAGGCGAGGAGCGGCGGCGGTCGGCCGGATCTGCCCCCTAGGGCCGGATCTGGCGCACTGGTGGCTGGCTCTCCTTCCTCGGCGATGGGGAGCGGCTAGGTCGGCCTGCACTGGCTGCCGGGCCGGGTGGTGGCGGCCGCTACACCCTCTCCATCTTTGGCGGTTTGCGGCGGCGATCGACCGGATCCACCCCCCTAGGGCTAGATCTGGCGCTCCGGCGGTCGGATCTCTCTCGGTGGTGGCTTACAGTAGGGTCGGCCCACCTACGGCATCGACCGGTGGCGGATGGTCGGCTCCAGGCTCCCTGGACAACATCTGCCATCTAGAGGTGTCCTGGACCCTCGGTGGTGGGTGGCGGGCGGCAACGAACTTGCCGGGCGGCCAGGGGGTCGGTGGCTGGATCTGCTCCTCCATGGCAGCTGCTCTTGGCCGGGCCATCCTGCTCCCCTTCGGCGGCTGTCGGGGTCGACGACAGACAGGTGGTGAAAACCCCGCCAGCTTCTTGCCTTGGGCCGATGACGGTGGCGCGCCAGCGTCATCACCTTCTTAGAGGCGTCGTCATATGCTCAGTCCATCGTTGGAGGATGTTGAGGCAAATTTTGGGACGAAAGTTCCTGTTGGGTGATGCTCACAACGAAGTTGGCGTCCGCAGATGTCATCACCTTCTTGAAGGCTTCATTGATGCACTCCGCTTGTTCCCACCGCGCCATTCCCCAGAGTCGGTCCTCACCATTTCTGTGTCCGTGTGTGCTTCACTCTTCTCTTCGCATACGTCTGCCCCACCTCAGTTGATGTTGTTGCTACAGTTGCTCGCCGGTTCACAACAGCTACCTAGTCGCTGTTGATGTTTTGCCGTAGTCGTACAGTTCACAGCGACTACCTGGTCGCTGTTGAATTTGTTGATGGTCGTTTGGGTGTTCACAGTGGCTACCTGGTCGCTGTTGTCGCCGTTATCTTCGTTCATTTCGGTGGTTTCCTTGCCACCGCGGCTTCGGCTTCTGAGCGGGCAGCCTTTGCGTTGAACCTTTTCTGCAGGCGGTTAGGTCTGTGGTGTTAGGTACGAGCTGCTCCTTGCTTGTGCTGTGCCTTCCTGTCCTTTTGCTTTCGCTTCGCTTTGGTCCTTCCACCGCAGGTGTTGGTGTTGCCACAGTCGTCTTCTTCTCCGCAGCGGCTACCTGATCGCTAGCGGATACGTTCCCTTCTTTGCATCGGCTACCTGGTCGCTGGCGGATACTTCTACTTCGCAGCGGCTACCTGTTCGCTCGTGGATTCTACCGGTGGATGCTTTGCCACCACGGCTTCGCTCCCCTCTGTTGGAGACCATTGCGCGGATGTATCTCTCTTTTGCAGGTAGAGTCGGTTGGTGTAGTGTGGTGGAGGTCCCCCTCGTGTTTTCTTGCTGTTTGTTTGTGTTTTGGGGATCCTGCGGGTAATCCGAGGATTACTTGTGAGTCCTTTGTATCCATGTTCTGGCCTTTTTTTTGCCTTTTCTCTTAATGAAAAACGGGTAAAAGACCCTATTACAAAAAAAAGTACAGTTGATTTATTCTTGGTATCGAGAATTTGATTGCAACTTGAAATTATTACTTCATGCCATAAAAAACCTCTCATTAGCGGCAGTTGCCATTGTCACATTTTTTTTGTCATAAACATATGTTTGTCCCCGGACAAAGTAGACCTGCATGTGCCATTCTTCTGGACTGCATATTATTAATTGGTTCACTCACTCGGATGCCAAACCCACTCGTCCTTGTGCTCAGAAGGCAGAAGCGTTCTTTAATTAGTTGGGACCGGTTAATTTGTTCCTTAATGAAGGCATAAACACTCCACCGTGCTTTCCTTGTGTGCTAGCTGTGCGTGCGCTCTGCTGGTGAGCTGCGAGAGCAACAATGGCTGAGTTGGTGGTTGGGGCGTTGGTGAAATCGCTGAAGGAGAAGGCGTCCAGCTACCTTCTGGATCAGTACAAGGTGATGCAAGGCATGGAGGAGCAGCGCGAGATCCTGGCGCGCAGGCTCCCGGCCATCCTTGACGTCATTGAAGATGCCGAGAAGGGGGCTAGCCGACCAATAGTTGGTGCTTGGCTCCAAGCAATCAAGAAGGTGTCCTATGAGGGGATCGACGTCTTCAATGAGTTCAAGTACGAATCGCTCCGGCGTGACGCCAAGAAAAAGGGACACTACGTCAAGCTCGGGATGGATGTTGTAAGCCTCTTCCCTGCTCGTAACCCCATCGTGTTTCGTTACAGGATGAGCAAGAAGCTGCACAAGATTGTGCAGAAGATAGAGGTTCTTGTCAAAGAGATGAATGATTTCAACTTCACACAGAGGCACCATGTGCCAGTGCCGCCATCGATGCAGTGGCGGTGGCGGCAGACTGATAGCATAATGGTTGACTCTGATATGGACATTGTCAGCAGATCCAGAAGTGAGGAGAAGACCAAGATCCTAAAGATGTGTCTTGAGCATGATGGTTGTGGTGGGGGGGGGGGGGGGTGTTCCCATGGTTGTTCCTATCATTGGAATGGCCGGTCGGGGCAAGACTACTTTTGTGCAGCTCATTTACAATGACCCCGAAATTGAGAAGCATTTCAGTGTCCAGAGGTGGTGTTGTGTGCCAGAAGATTTTGACATTGCTAACATTGCAAGCAAAATCTGCCAGAGGCATGAGGTGATAGATGTAAAGCAGGATCACTAGGGATAAATCTAGCATTTCTACTTGCACTTGGAATAAACCGTGAGTCCTAGAAGCATCTACTAGTACTGGATTAATAAATAGAGTGAGAAAAAGATGGGCGAAGGGGTGCAAACCATCAGCCGCCTTGGAGGAAGATGGGCTCGCCATCACAGTGCTTGGCGATAACCCGGTGGCAGTGCTGAGTCGAAGGGCGGCGGTGCAGTAGCGGCGTCGTCCAGGGGTCGGTGTAGAGGTCGCAGGGCAGCCTGGCCTCGTAGCAGCCCTTCAGTGTAGATGCAGAGGCGGTGGCGGCGCTTCCCGTCGTTGGCAGCGCCCCCTCTGTTATCGGATAGGGTTTAGGACTATAGGTGGGGTGCTATGCATCTCAGGCAAACCTCATTCTTGGCGTCCCCGGCCCCCACCTCCTATTTATAGCGCTGTGCAACGGGGGCCCACCAACCATATTATGGTTGAGCGCCTCCGATCAGGACACGGATCCAAGGGCCCAATTGGACGTTGGGCCAATTGGTGGAGATCAATTAACATTCTCCCCCTTGATCTCACTTATAACTTAAACTTAACTTACTTACTTTCTCTTGTTCCCATTCCATCACAGGTCAGTGCATAGAGCGTGCTTCATCGTCACGATCTCTTGCCATTAGATTAAACAGGTACAATGCACCTCTCTTTTTTGAAACAGATTCTTAACTAGGCCCTTATTGTCCAGGAATCATTGGCTTTCCTTTAAACTCATGCCGGCTATGTGTTCTCTGAACACACTGGGTGATAAGCCTTTTGTAAGCGGATCTACGAGCATCTTTTCTGTTCTTATATGCTCAAGACTAATTATATGATCCTGGACTTTATCTTTCACAACATAATACTTTATGTCAATGTGTTTGGCAGCACCACTTGACTTATTGTTGTGAGCATAACATACTACTGGATTATTATCGCAGTATAACTTAAGTGGTTTATGTACGTCGTCTATCACTTTCAACCCGGGTATGAATTTCTTTAGCCGATTCACCTGCCTTGTCGCCTTATAACATGCTACACACTCGGCATACATTGTGGACGATGTAGTGATGGTTTGCTTTAAGCTTTTCCACGATATAGCTCCTCCTGCGAGAGTGAATATGTATCATGACGTGGACTTTCTTTCATCTTCCGCATAATCAGAATCTGTATACCCTTCTATGTGTAGGGAATCAGATCTTCTGTACGTTAGCATGAGACCCTTCGTACCTTGCAGGTAACGCAAAACTTTCTTTACTAATTTCTAGTGTTATATTTCTGGATTACTCTGATATCTGCCAAGCAACCTAGTAACAAATGCTAAGTCAGGGCGAGTACACACTTGAGCATACTGTAAACTTCCGACAGCTGAACTATATGGAACCGTTTTCATTTGATTGATCTCATATTGGTTCCTGGAAAATTAAAATTCCCCATATCTGTCGCCCTTGACTATGGAAGCAGGTGATGACTTACAATTTTGCATACTGTATTTCTTTAAAACTTTTTCTAAGTATGCCTTTTGTGATAATCCTAAAACCCCATTTTCTCTATCTCGGTGAATCTCTATTACTAGGACGAACGAAGCTTCACCGAGATCCTTCATATCAAACTTTGAGGATAAGAACTTCTTTGTTTCTAGCAGTAGATTAACATCACTGCTAGCGAGCAAGATGTCATCCACATACAAGACTAGGAAAATGTATTTCCCATTCTTGAAATTTGCATAAACGCAGTTGTTCTATACATTTTCTTGAAACCCAAACTTTCCTATTGTACTATCAAACTTCAAATACCACTGTCTTGAAGCTTGCTTTAATCCATAAATGGATTTTTTCAAATGGCATCCCATGCGTTCTTTACCTTCTACAACAAAACCTTTCGGTTGTGCCATGTAAACATTTTCCTCCAGATCCCCATTTAGGAACGCCGTCTTTATATCCATCTGATGTAATTCTAAGTCGTAATGTGCTACAAGCGCTATTATGATTCTAAAAGAATCCTTACATGATACTGGAGAAAATGTCTCATTATAATCGATGCCTTCTTTTTGCGTGAAACCTTTTGCCACAAGTCGCGCTTTAAACCTTTCTAGATTCCCTTTGGAGTCATGTTTAGTTTTGTAGACCCATTTACAGCCTACTGTCTTGGCTCCTTTAGGAATTATTTCTAATTTCCAAACTCCGTTGGTTTTTATTGATTTTATTTCATCTTCCATGGCTTCAAGCCACTTGGATGAGTGAGTGCTTCTCATGGTGTCGGTGCAGAAAGTGACCAACACATAAATATTTGTAGTTTTGCTGTACGTTGTGATCGGATGTGGCCTATCACTCAATGACATAGGGTTTATACTGGTTTAGGCAACATGCCCTACGTTCAGTTTTAGTTGGTCGGTGACTTTATTCCTGAGCCTAGGTGCTTGAAGTTTGCTATGGGGTTACAAATGGAAGGGAGAAAGATGGAGGGTACAAGAGGTCTGGTCGGACTCTGGCCTGAAGGGCCGAGAGTGATGGGAGCCCCGCTATGTGCTAAGTGTTCGAGCGTGTGCTCGGTATAACCTTAGAGTGTCTAAAGCTACAGAGGGTGAATCAATACAAGCGAACTGATCGATCTCTTTTTGGGAGAGGGCGCATCCCCTTTTATAGATGAAGGGGATGGCCTTACAAGTGAGAGGGAGAGTGCGTATGTCACTAAGTCTTGTTGCCCAAGCCAGCGGGTACAAGATGATGGTAGGCGCCCACAATACTGTTTAATGCCAGATGCACGTGGGAGGTTGTGTCGTCTTCTTCTGGTATGGCAGATGTCGGTGCCTGCCATACTGTTGATGCCTAGAGGGACGTAGGGGGTTTTATCATGTTCGCCTGTGGTGGTAAATGCCGGCGCCCACAACACTGTTGATGGCCAGAGGCATGTGGGGGAGCCTTACCATATTTGTCTAGTATGGGAGTTGATGGCGCCCACAACACTGTAGGGTAAAATGTCGGCCCCTACAACACTGCTTTGGTTCTATCATGCTAGGGAGGTCATAGGGTACTGTCCTACAGGTGTACAGGGTACGGTCCTTAGTATTGCGGTTGACTTGAGTGCCCTACCTTACTTTCTCCATCCGTTTCCTGGTCCTTACCAAGCGGGCGTCCCCGGTTGGTCCCAGTCGGCTCTGATTGCGCTAGTCAGAGAGGAGCTATAAGCAGGGGTTCAGCGCATTTCCGGTTGGAGGAGTGGTTGGAGTCGGAAGTGGTGTTTTGGCCAGGCCTTTCGGTCGGAGAGGCCGTCTGGAGGTGGGCCGGTGATGGAAGCGAGCGTTGTTCATCCTTCGTGAGGCTTTCCGGTCGGAGAGGCGGGCCGTTGTCGGAAGCGGGCGCCGTTCCTCCTCGGCCAGGCCTTCCGGTCGGAGATTGGATTGTCCTTCTGGCCTGTTGTTTAGGTGTCTTGGGCCGGCCCAAGAGTTGCACGTCATTTGCAACGTTGTCTGCTGGGCCGAACCTTTGCTGGAAAGCCGATTCATGAGGGACCCTGGGTGTATGAACCCGACAGGAGCCCCCGATCCCCCGGGTGATTCGGGTAGAATCATCTAGGGGATTTTTGTTTTGAAGGGCGGGTGTGCACGAGCGCACCCGCGAGTGTAGCCCCTGAGCCCCCGAGCGATTCGGGTAGAATCGTCTAAGGGGTTTTTTTGCATTGCCAACGGGGGAAGTTTTGTTCTATCAGTGGGTGTGCGCGAGCGCATCCACGGGTGTAGCCCCCGGGCGATTCGGGCAGAATCGCCTGGGAGGTTTTTGTCAATGGTTGTGTGTGTGCATTTTAGTCGAGACAGAGTCATCAACCAAGGGGTCGTGCGCAGCCGAGGCGGTTTTTTAGGGATTGGGCGAGACGGAGCTTGCAGATCCTGGTGTTGGTGCAGCCCGCGCAGCCGAGGTAGTTAGTTTAGGGACCGGGCGAGATGGAGCTCATGGATCCTAGCATCGGTGCAGCCCGCGCAGTCGAGGCAGTTAGTTTTAGGGATCGAGCGAGACAGAGCTCGTGGATCGTGGCGTCGGTGCATCCCGCGCAACCGATGCAGTTAGTTTTAGGGATCGGGCGAGATGGAGCTCGCGGATCGTGGCGTCGGTGCAGCCCGCGCAGCCGAGGCTGTTAGTTTTAGGGATCGAGCGAGACAGAGCTCATAGATCCTAGCGTCGGTGCAGCCCGCGCAGCCGAGTCGTGAGCCCCTGAGCCCTGTTTGGGTTTTGATAGGGGTCGGTTTGAGTTTTGTGCGTTTCCTCATCCTCGGTTTCTCACAACCGGAGGGCTTAGCTAACGTCGCTTGCCCGATGGCTCGGGCTTGAGCGACGCGCTCGGTGAGCTCTCTAGCGGGTATGATCGAGTAAAATCTAGGTCCGTCGTTAGTGACGGGGTCGGCATAGCCCTCTTGTGGCATTCCACTACTCCTTAACCTATAACCCGGTAGATGCCTGGGTCGTTCCGAAGACCGACTCAGGTGGGCCGCTGGCCTCCCCTTCGATGGAGATTCTGTGGGTTTGGTAGAGGTTTAGGATCGAACAAGAAGGTTGAGATGACCCTGTCTGCTTTGGGGCAGACTGGGCGAGGGCCACTCGGGGCTCATCTGCATTTTCTCCCCTGGCTCTATTTGATGTGAGGCGGCCTTGATCCCTTGGTGGGCCGGCCTTCAAACCCCAGTCGGTCGTTGCTCATGTTGAATTAGGCAACTGCCACTTCGTGACGCAACACGGAGCGTTGTGATGCATTTGACTGCATACGCAATGCTTTAGCCCCCGATCTCCTGGGCGATTCGGGTAGAATCGTCCGGGGGGTGTGGGTGTATGGTATGAATGCGTGTATGGATGTATGAATGATTAAATATATAAAGAAATAGTGGGGGTTGATAATATTACCTTGATGACTCGAGTGACGAGGTTTTGAAGAGCTCCAATCGGAAATGTCCGACCGGGATCCATGCTCGTCGTTCATGACAGAGTCGGCATGGCCCACATGGGGCGTCCCTTTGCTCCTTACCTATCTCTCGGCGTTTTTCCTGAGTCGTTTGATTTGACTTAGGGAGCCCGATGGTATCTCTTGGGCGGAGATCCCATAGTTGGGCCTTTCCAAGTTCCACCTGGGAAGGCGGAGGGGCGCCTGTGCGTGGTGGCACTTTGTTTCTCACGCCCGGTCGTGCGGTAGTGGTGGGCCATACCTAGGCCATGTCTAGTCTAACCAGGCGCCGTTCCATCGGGCAGGGTGCGTCCCGTCGTTTCCCATCCGCATTGAATGGGGGATGGGAGAGTTTTTCTCGCCCCAGTCCTTTCGCCTTTCCTCAACTGTTCCGCCTTTTCCCTAAATAGGGGAAGGGAGAAGGAAAAGAGAACTCACAGACCCGCTCATGATTCCAGAGCATGATGTCGAGTTGGAGGTCCCCCAATGTAGATGAGATGGTGCTGGTTGTCTTCGCCGAGAAGGGGCTGGTTCCACCGAAGGAGGTGGCGCACTGGAGGGTGCCGTATGTCACCGGCTTCTTCACCGTCTGCGAGGCTTTCATCGAGATGGAGCCATATGTGGACTCCTTCTAGTGAGTCTTCTCCGGGCGAGCTTTGTCAGAGAGGAAGACGCTCAGGACTGTGCCAGTGGGAGGTTTTGCCCTTGCAGCTGCTCAGGTTGGCCAGTTCATAAAGTTAGATGAGGTATCTTCCAACCATGGCGGCCATACCTCGGCGAGCAGCGTCCCCACCTAGGAGCTGCCTCGACTGCATGAGAAGGTCAGGAGCTCCATGCTCTTTTGCTAAGTATCTATGGGTGCGATGCCCTTGAGGTACCCATTGCGCTCGCCGAAGTCGAGGGAGCGAAACCGGGCAGGGCCCTTGCGGTGGTGGTTATGTTCGGCGGCATGTGCCGTGGCCTCTCCTTTGGCATTAGCTAATGTCGTCGAGCGGCCATAGTAGTATTTGGAGTAGAAGTAGTCAGCAAATGTAATTGTTAAGTTCAAGGGGGAGTCCCCGTGTGAACAGTTTTTTGTATCAATGAATACATCAGTTCTGTTTTTGTGATCGAATTAATGTCCGTTCCTTGTTTTTTATCCTAGCATAGCTTTGTTTTTATCCTTTCTTTTTTGCACCTGCCCGTTCGTTCCGTAGGCTACAGCTTTAAAGAACCTAGGCATGGCCTGTGGGGCTCGGCTGCTCGTGACCATAGGTCATGGCGGGGTGCGTTCGGTTGGGAGTATGAACAAAGTCACATAGGGTAATGAAAGGAATGGAATGCGCTTTCATTCGGGGACAAAGTTTTTGCCATGTGATAGTAAAAAAGAGAGTTAGTATTTAGTATTGTACCCTCATGGAGCCCCCGAGCAACTCGGGCCGAAAGTGTTCGGGCTGGGGTGCTTTACAGGAGCAAGTGTTGAATAAAAAGCGGTAGACCGAATTTACGGGAAAATGACATAGCTGTTCAATGTTCCAAGTGTTGGTGAGAACGTTGCCGTTGTCGTCCTTCAGTCGGTAGGCACCCGGTCGGATCACTTCGGTCACTGTATAGGGTCCTTCCTATGGTGGAGAGAGTTTGTGTTTTTCCTTCGTTGATTGGGTCCTCCGGAGCACAAGATCACCGACTTCGAGGATCCTCCCCCTGATCTTCCTTTCGTGGTACCTGCGGAGAGTTTGTTGGTAGCGAGTGGAGCAGATGACGGTCATCTCACGGGCCTCCTCGAGCAAGTAAACTGTGTCTTGCTGAGCCTCCATGGCTCGGTCATGGTCGAAAGCCTTCACTCTTGGGGCGCCATGGTCGAGGTCGATGGGCAGTACTGCTTCAGCTCCATAGGCCAAGAAGAAGGGTGTGAACCCTATGGATCGGTTCGGGGTCATTCTTAGGCTCTAGAGGATCGCTGGGACCTCTGCAACCCATCGCCCGGCATACTTGTTGAATCGGTCGAAGATGAGTGACTTAAGTCCTTGGAGGACCATGCGGTTGGCACGCTCGACCTGACCATTAGTTCGTGGATGTTCGACCGAGGCCCAGTCGATCCTGATGTCGTATCCATCACTGAAGTCCAGGAACTTCTTCCCGGTGAAGTTAGTCCCGTGGTCAGTGATGATGCAGCTAGGAACGCCGAACGGATAGATGATGTCAAGGAAGAATTTGCCCGCCTCTTCCGAGCGGATGTTGGTGATGGGCTTGGCCTCTATCCACTTGGTGAACTTGTCGACTGCTACGAGTAGGTGAGTGAAGCCGCCTGTGCCCTTTTTGAGGGGTCCTACCATGTTGAGTCCCTAGACCATGAATGGCCAGGTGATGGAGATGGTTTGAAGCTCCTATGCCGGCAAATGGGTTTGTCAAGCATAGAATTGGCATCCCTCACACCTATGGACGACCTCCTCTGCATCTCGTAGTGCGGTGGGCTAGTAAAAACCTTGGCAAAAGGCTTTTCCGACCAGCGACCTTGGGGCCATGTGATGTCCGTAGATCCCAGCATGGACCTCGAGGGGGAGTTGCTTCCCCTGGTTGGTAGGGATGCACTTCATGAGCACCCCCGATGGACTCCATTTGTAGAGTTTGTCACCGAGCATGACGAAGGTCTGGGGGCATCGAGCGATCTATCAAGCTTCAGTCCTTTTAGGTGGGAGAACCTCCTCGAGGAGGTAGGCAAGTAGCGGCGCTCGCCAGTTGGTTTGATCGAGTGCCAACACGGCGACGTTGGTGGGCGACATCGACATGGAGGTACTGGGGTCGGAGCCCCCTAGTGCCGGCTTGGCGTTGGGGTCGGAGCCCCCAGGCGCTGGCTGGGTGTCGAGGTGTGTCTGGATCGGACCTTCCAGGATGCGGGCGGATGGCTCATGGACGTCGTTGATGAAGACCCCGATTGGGGATGGATCCCGCCTGGCGGTCAATTTTGCAAGAAAATCGACGGCATCGTTGTCCTTTCGGGGGATGTGATGTAGCTCGATCCCCTAGAATTTGTCCTCGAGCTTGACACCTCTTGGTAGTATGCTGTCATGAGGGGGCTTTTGCAGGAGGACTCCTTCATGACCTGGTCGATGACCAGCTTCAAATCATCGCGAACGTAGAGTCATGTAGCACCAAGCTCGATGGCGATGCGTAGACCGTTGATGAGGGCCTCGTACTCTATGGTGTTGTTTGAGGATGAAAAGTGGAGGTGGATGGCGTAGCGGAGCCTACTCCCATCTGGGGAGATCAGAACCACTCCAACCCCCAAGTTGGGCGCCATGACGGATCCATCGAAGTACATCGTCTAGTACTTGTGGGTGACGTCCAGGGTCGGTAGCTGGACCTCCATCCATTCGGCGACAAAATCCACGAGAGCCTAAGACATAATAGCGGTATGAGGGATATACCTGATGTCATGACCCATGAGCTCGAGTGCCCATTTGGAGATCCATCCCACGGCGTTGTGGTTGCGGACGATGTCTTCGAGCGGGTATGAAGTGACGACCGTGATTTCGTGGTCGGTGAAGTAGTGCTTGAGAGATTTCGGTCACCATCAAGACAAAGATATAGGAGTTTCTACACCTAGGGGTACTAGACCTTGGGGTCGGTGAGTACCTCCCGACAAAATATGGTCATTGGACCTTAAGGTGGTGTCCCGGCTCCTCCCTTTCGACGACTAGGGTGGCGCTCACCACATGGTTGCTCACTGCGACATAGAGGAGGAGGGGTTCTCCCTGTTTGGGAGTGACATAATAGCGGTATGAGGGATATACCTGATGTCATGACCCATGAGCTCGAGTGCCCATTTGGAGATCCATCCCACGGCGTTGTGGTTGCGGACGATGTCTTCGAGCGGGTATGAAGTGACGACCGCGATTTCGTGGTCGGTGAAGTAGTGCAGGAGATTTCGGGTCACCATCAGCACAGCATATAGGAGTTTCTACACCTAGGGGTACTAGACCTTGGGGTCGGTGAGTACCTCCCCGACAAAGTATACAGGTCGCTGGACCTTAAGGTGGTGTCCCGGCTCCTCCCTTTCGATGACTAGGGTGGCGCTCACCACATGGTTGCTCACTGTGACATAGAGGAGGAGGGGTTCTCCCTGTTCGGGAGTGACAAGGATCGGGGCCGATGTTAGTGTCGCTTTGAGGTTCTCTAGAGCCTGCTGAGCTTCCTCAATCCAGACGAAGGCGTCTGTCTTTTTGGGGAGCTTGTAGAGTGGCATCCCCTGTTCGCCAAGCCGGGATATAAATCGGCTCAGGGCAGCCAGACAGCCGGTGAGCCTTTTTATGCCTTTGACATTGCGTATAGGGCCCATGTTGGAGATGGCCACGATCTTTTCGGGGTTGGCCTCGATGCCGTGCTCGGACACAATATATCCAAGCAGCTTCCCTTTGGAACCCCGAAAACACATTTTTCGGGATTCAGCTTGATGTTGAACCTTCGGAGGTTCGCGAATGTCGTGGCCAAGTTTGCGATCAGGTCACAAGCTTGAGCCATTTTGACCAATATGTCATCAACATAGACGGCGATTGTTGGTTTCGGCTGCTCGGCTTGATCAGGCTGATCGAGCAGGTCGATTTGGTCAGTGAAGCATTGCTGCATGCACCTTTGGTAGGTGCCGCCAGCGTTCTTTAGGCCGAAAGGCATGGTTACGTGGCAGTACGAACCATACGGGGTAATGAACGATCTCGCAACCCGAGGTGGAGTCGACTATCTGGTCTATGCACGGCAAAGGAAAGTGATCCTTTGGACACACTTTGTTGAGGCCAGTATAATCAACGCACATTCTCCATTTCCTAGTCTTCTTTTTAACAAGAACAAGATTGGCGAGCCAGTCGGAGTGGAATACCTCTCTGATGAATCCGGCTACCAAGAGTTTGGCGATCTCTTCGCCTATGGCCCTGTGCCTCTTATCGTTGAAGCGACATAGGCGCTGCTTGGCGGGCTTCGAGCCTAGGATGAGGCGCAGTGCGTGCTCGGTGACCTCCTGCAGTATGCCCGGCATGTCAGAAGGCTGCCATACAAAGACATCACGATTGGCGCGCAGGAAGTCAACGGGCTGGCATTCCTATTTGGCTGGGAGCTAGGTCCCGATCCGCACCATCTTGGTTGGGCCAGTGGGGTTGATCCCCACCGCCTTGGTTTCCTCGAGTGGACGGAAGGCTATCGAAGAGGTTGGTTTGTTGCAATCCAGGACTGCTAGGGTCGATGACTCCCCAAGCCGCGGGAGCTTGGACGAGTTGACCACCGCGGTGGCGAGCTTGAAATGCTCATTGTCGCATGTGAAGGCGTGCGAGAAGGCGCTGCTCACGGTGATGATGCCATTTGGTCCTGGCATCTTCAGCTTGAGGTAGGCGTAGTTGGGGATTGCCATGAATTTGGCGTAGCATGGCCGCCCCAAGATGGCGTGGTAGGATCCCGGGAAGTCCACCACTTCAAAGGTGATGACCTCCAAGCGGAAGTTGGCTCTGTTGCCAAATGTGACGGGCAGGTCGATCTGCCCGAGCGGGTATGCCTATGCTCTTGGGATCACCCCATGGAAGGGAGAGCCCGCTGGGCAGAGTTCCATCCAGGGGATGCGCATGGCATCGAGGGTGTCGACGTAGAGGATGTTGAGGCCGTTTCCTCCGTCCATCAGCACCTTAGTGAGGCGCTTCTTGCGGACGGTGGGGTCGAGGACGAGCGGGTAGCGTCCTGGTCTCACGATGTGTCGGGGTGGTCTCTCTGATCGAAGGTGATTGGAGATTCCAACCAGCTAAGGAAGGAGGGGACGGCCGTCTCGATGGTGCATGCCTCCCTATAGCGTACCTTGTGCTGGCAATTGGAGCAGATGGCCTTGGATCCCCCAAAGATCATGATGCATTCCTTGGGGTCAGGGAAAACGTCCCCGTCCTTGCCTGTCGTGCCTCCCTTCTTGGCTACCGCCTCTTTGCCATCTCCTTCTTTCGGCCCGCCGGCCTATCGCAGGAAATGTTTGAGGAGCTCACAGTCCTTATAGAGGTGTTTGATGGGGTAGACGTGGTTATTGCATGGGCTATCCATGAGCTTGTTGAAGTGGTCAAGCAGGCCCTGCTGGGGCAGTTTGCCCACCTGATCAGTTGCGGCGACCAACACGGTGTTGTCCGATCGGCACCGATCCTTTTTGTTCTTCTTACCCCTTTGCATGGAGGGGCCCTCATCTTGGTCCTCATGTTTGGCCTTGCCTTTGTCCTAGCCTCCGTTGAAGACCACTCCGACCACCTCCTTGCCAGAGGCATGGTTCATGGCGACATCGAGCAGGTCACGGGTGGTACGGGGCTTCAGGCTGCCAAGCTTGTGGATCAGGGACTCACAGGTCATCCTAGAGACGAATGCACTGATGACGTCTACGTCGACGACATCAGGGAGGGAGTTGCATCGTTGGGAGAACCTATGAATGTAATCTAGTAGGGACTTGCTAGGATCCTGTTGGTAGCTCTTGAGGTCCTAGGAGTTCTCAGGGTGGACGTACGCCCCCTGGAAGTCTCTGACAAAGATCCTTTTGAGGTTCACCCAGTCACGGATGCTGTCATGCGGGAGGAATTCGAGCCATGCTCAAACATGTTCCCCTACGCAGATGGGGAGATATTGAATGATGAAATGGTCATCATCCACCCCTACGGCTCGGTAGGCAAGCCAGAAATCTTTGAGCCATATATCGGGGTTCGTCTTCCTGGTGTACTTGGCGATGTTGGTGGGCGGCCAGAAGCGCTGTGGGAACGGCACCCTCCAAATGCATCGGCCAAAGGCCCGTGGTCCCGGGCCCCTAGGGCTGGGACTACGGTCGTCTGATCGGCGACCATGCCTAGGGCGCGTTTCACCGCTCCCCTCGATGGTCCGGCCGAGGCCTGCGTCGACTGTCCTTATCATCGCCCGATGAAGGTCATCATCATGCCGGGCCTGATGCCGGTTGCTGATGACGCTGCGAGCGTCTTGGTTTGGATCGAGCTGTTCGCATACCGATGGTCGGTGTGGAGCATGCGTCGGGTCGGACCACGGCGTAGCTGCGGCCTCCCGTGTCGCGCTTGGCGGCTGCAGCGGCGAGCGGATGGAGCGATCTATCTGGCGCGTCTCCACTCCCCTGGTGGGGAGGGAGAGCACGAGTCAGAGTCGCGATGCGGAGCTCTCTGCCTATTGAATGGTGGCAGCCTCCACCAACGCGTAGAGGTTCCGGTAGACCGCCCGCTCTTAGGGGTCGATGGGCTCGGGGACGCCACACAAAAGCATTGCCGCAGCGGCGATGTTCTGGCTAGCCCGAGTGAACTATGGGGGGTCATTCCCCTTGTTCATGATGTCGAGCTGGACCTGGCGGGCGCAACCCCGAGCGCCGTCCGTTGGGTCATGCGCGCACAGCGCAACGTGCTGCGTCGAGCACGCTGGCGCAAGTGGCGGCTGGTTCTGCCGCCTTTGTCGTAGCTCCTCGCCGTACTCCCACGCCCAGGCGAGGGCCCCTACACAAGGGCCCGGAGGGGTGTGAGTCTGCAAGGACTCTACTACCACCAGCGGCTATCCCAGAGTATCCGCCATAGTGCACTCCCCGGATGGATAGTGGCTAGGTGCCATGTCACCGATGATGGAGCCATCGCTTTCGACCTCGTCATCCAGGAGTTCATGGAAAGTGGTGGGAGCATAGCTCGCCATTCCCACGAATTCAAATGTAAGAGGGGGCGGCGCCAGCGTTCCTCAAAGCCCCCGAGCACACGCGTCTATGGGGGACGCGAGGCCGCAGGGGAACCGGTCGTACGGTGTTTACGGTGTGGACGATACGGTCCCTCTAGATAATCGGCGGGAGATAGTAAATAGAGAGTAAATAACAGTATGTACATTACTGACAACGGGGTTTGAGCAGAGAGTTTGCTTGGAATGAAGCGCAGGCACCTCGTCATTGGAGTCACCGTGCGTCCCAAAGCCGATGGAGGGCACCCCTCTAACGGGCCCCGGAACAAGTGCCACCTTGTGGAGGTGCTGTACGCTGAGCCGGTCGACAACAAAGTCTAGGCTTCCAAAGAGGAAGGCCTAGGACGGCACGAAGATGAGTGGAACCCATATCCCAACAGGTGGGAGTGTGGGAAACTCCAGTGAGCTGAAGTGAGCCGTATCGCTTGAGCCCGCCATGGCGAAGGTGACGGAAAAATGGGCCATCTGATGACCAAAAAGTGTTGAACGTACAGCGTCTTCCCCACAGATGGTGCCAACTGTCGGTGCAGAAAGTGACCAACAGGTAAATATTTGTAGTTTTGTTGTACGTTGTGATTGGAGGTGGCCTAGCACTCAATGACACAGGGTTTATACTGGTTCAGGCAACGTGTCCTACGTCCAGTTTGAGTTAGTCAGTGACTTTATTCCTGAGCCCAGGTGCTCGAAGTTTACTGTGGGGTTACAAATGGAAGGGAGAAAGATGGGGGGTACAAGAGGTCCGATCGGACTCTGGTCTGAAGGGCCGAGAGTGACGGGAGCCCCACTATGTGCTACATGTTCGGGCGTGTGCTTGGTAGAACCTTAGAGTGTCTAAAGCTACAAAGGGTGAATCGATACAAGCGAACTAATCAATCTCTTTTTGGGAGAGGACGCATCCCCTTTTATAGATGAAGGGGATGACCTTACAAGTGAGAGGGAGAGAGTGCATATGTCACTAAGTCTTGTTACCCACGCCGGCGAGTACAAGATGATGGTAGGCGCCCACAATACTGTTTAATGTCAGATGCACGTGGGAGGTTGCGTCGTCTTCTTCTGGTATGGCAGATGTCAGTGCCTGCCATACTGTTGATGCCCAGAGGCACGTAGGGAGTTTTATCATGTTCGTCTGGTGTGGTAAATGCTGGCGCCCACAACACATGAGGAATGCTAGTCCATGAGGGACCCTGGGTTTATGAACCCAACACATGGCTTCTTCAAATGAGGTGGGATCACCCTCCATTTGAAATTCCTCATATTCATAAACTTCATAATCATCAGGAATGGCTGATCTCCTAACTCTTTGAGACCTTCTAGGGGCCTTGTTAGATGACGCTTGTTCTACATGAGGCTGTTGTTGCTCTCCCTCATGTGTGACAGTGGGTTCTTAGGGATCCTAAAGGATAGATTCTCATGTTCATTCATTGTTGCCACAGGAGAACTAACAACAGGTGTTGTTACTACAGTGTCTTGCACTATTGGTACAGCAACAGCAGGTAGCGTGAAGAATGGTTCCTGAACCATAGGAGTGGGCACGTATACCCGCTTCTCTTGAAAATTAATTTCTCGCGCAACCATGCCCCCCTAATCATATCATCCTCCAAGAAGACAGCATGTCTTGTTTCTACAAACTTTGTTTGTCTGTCAGGACAATAGAAGCGATAACCTTTTGACTTTTCTGGATAGCCAATGAAATGGCAGCTAACTATCTTGGAGTCTAGCTTCCCTATGTTTGGGTTAAATACTTTTGCCTCAGCAGGACAACACCACACACGTAAATAGTTTAGTGAGGGTTCCTTTCCTGTCCACAACTCATACGGTGTTTTGGGCACCGACTTACTTGGCACTCGATTAAGAATATGAATGGCGGTTTTTAAAGCCTCCATCCATAAACTTATCGGTAAGGTAGAATAACTTATCATGCTTCTCACCATATCCATTAAGGTACGGTTGCGTCTTTCAACTACTCTATTCTGCTGAGGCTCATCCGATGTAGAATACTAGGCTACTATGCCATTTTCCTGTAAGAACCTTGCAAAGGGTCCAGGAACCTAGCCATATGGGGTGTGTCGACCGTAGTACTCTCCCCCATGGTCAGACCTTACTACCTTAATCTTTAAGTTGTGTTGATTCTCTACTTCAGCCTTGAATATTTTAAATTTATTCAATGCTTCCAATCTTTCTTTAATTGGATAAATATAGCCAAAACGAGAATAGTCATCTTTGAATGTTATAAATGAATTATAACCATCCACACTCTTCCCAAGAAAAGGACCACAGATGTTTGTGTGGATTATTTCTAAAATTCCTACGCTTCGTTTGGCATCTTTCTTTATTTTCTTAACATACTTACCTTTTATGCAATCTATGCATTGTTCTAAATCTAAAAATTCTAAAGGCAGAAGAATTGATTTCTTAATCAATCGCTCTATTCTCCCCCTCGAAATATGGCCTAAATGACAGTGCCATAATTTTGAAGATACATCATGCACTCTCTTCCACTTATTTGTTGCATTCAGAGACGAGGAAGCATTCTCATTCTCAGTACTTACATCATTCACATTCTCAGAAAGTGATAATAAATAAAGCTTGTCTTATCGGAAGGCAATACCAGCACATTTATTATTATAAACAATCTAACATTTGCCATTACCAAAATGGAAATCATATCCATTATCATATAAACGTGAAACACTTATTAAGTTTCTTCGCAAAGAGGGTACAAATAGAACATCTGAAAGCTTAAGTAGAAAACCATTAACTAATTCTAGAGAAATATCTCCAATGGCTTCAACTTGAGCTTCAACTCCATTTGCTACTATAATTCTTCTTTCTCCTCTTTGCAGGGTCCTCCTCGTATGGAATCCCTGTAATGAATTTGCAACATGAACAGTTGCACCTAAATCAATCCACCAAGTAGATTTTGCATAAATTAAATACAGGGATTCATCTATGAATGTAATGAAATCCTCACCTCTCTTCAACAGGTTCTTTAGGAAGTTTGGACAGTCCCTCTGGTAGTGTCCATGCTTCTTACACCATTTGCACTGATACTTTTCAACTTGGGTGTTGTTGTTCTTCGGATGGTGCTTAGTCTGAGGGGCTTTCCCTTGAGGTTTGGCATTCTTATTGAAGTTCTTTTTCTTGTCCTTGACAAGGTTAGCAGAGTCACCCTATAAGGATTTCCGCCTTTCCTCTTCTTGAACACACATTGCGATGAGCTTTTCTATGTCCCACTTGTCAGGCTGCATGTTGTAGTTAACAACAAAGGTTTCATATTCCTTTGGCAAGGAAGCAAAAACCAAATGAATCAGGAACTCATCCTTGAGCCCCAAATCCATTGGCTTTAGCTTCGAAGCCGTGCTGCTCATCTTTAATTTGTGCTCTCTGATACCGCCACCAGTATATTTCTCATTGAATAATTTCTTGATCAATGTACTAGCATAAGCCTTTGAAGAGCCAGTGAAACTCTCCACCTTCTTAAGGTACTCAGTGGTGGTATCACAGTCTAGGATAGACCCCCTTATAGCACTTGTGGTTTGATATGTCCCATTTCTTGCGCTCAAGATCATACTTCATGCGCACTTCTGCATGATCTCGCTGTCGAGCAGTGAAATCAGCATAAGACTCGTTTTCTTCCCTCACCAGGTCCACTGGCTCAGTAGGACACGGGGAGGTGAGCGCTAAGTCATTCTCGGACAGCGCAAGTGCGAGCTCATACTTCTCTCGCCATACTTTTAATTGCCCCCTTCTAGAGGTGGTATGTGCGAGATGAATGCCATTGGGTTGAGTCCTAAAAAACAGCATCAAAGATAGTGAGAAAATATGACATTATAATTGCATGTTTTAATTTAACATTGATCAAGATTAAAACATACAATATTCTTATACACTAATTCTACATCACCGTTGGGCAGAAATAGAATTAATGCATGGAAAACTTATGATTAAACATTATAATATTGCTATTATCAATGTTGGTCAGAAAAATAATAATATTATAATTTACTGATTAAAAATTGACTACTCTTCAAATTAAATTCTCCCGTTGGTTCCTATTTAAATAGAAGATTATTAGCTTTAACATTGCAGTGAAACATGAAAAAATTCATTATCTATTTTTCAGAAGCATTGAACTTTTCTCAACTATTCTCTGAAAAATTATCCCGTTGGCTCAAATTTTAACAGAGATATTAAACTAGACAAAATTCATCGAAATCTGCTTCTGAAAATTAAATAAACTTCAAACTTTCTTTACTGTTCATTCTGGCCCAGGACCACTAGGGATAAATCTAGCATGTCTACTTGTACTTGGAATAAACCGTGAGTCCTAGAAGCATCTACTAGTACTGGATTAATAAATAGAGTGAGAAAAAGAAGGGCGAAGGAGTGCAAACCATCAGCCGCCTTGAAGGAAGATGGGCTCGCCATCGTAGTGCTTGGCGATAACCCGGTGGCGGTGCTGAGTCGAAGGGCGGCAGTGCAGTAGCGGCGTTGTCTAGGGGTCGGTTAGAGGTCGCAGGGCAGCCTAGCCTCATAGCAGCCCTTTGGTGTAGATGCAGAGGCTGTGGCGACGTTTTCCGTCGCTGACAGCGCCCCCTCTGTGATCGGTTAGGGCTTAGGACTGTAGGTGGTGCTTGGCGGCTCAGGCGAACCTCATGCTTGGTGCCCCCAGCCCCCACCTCCTATTTATGGCGCTGTACGATGGGGGTTCACCAACCATATTAGGGTTGGGCGCCCCCGATCAGGACACGGATCCAAGGGCCCAATTGGCCGTTGGGCCAATTGGTGGAGATCAACTAACATGAGGAAGATCATGAGAAAGCATTGCTGGAACTCCAGAAAGAATTGAGTGGGAAGAGGTATCTTATTGTGTTGGACGATGTCTGGAACCGGATCCTGATAAGTGGGGGAAACTGGTGACATGCCTTAAGCAAGGTGAGAGGGGCAGCGCAATACTGACAACAACTCGTGATGCACAAGTAGCTTGAGTTATGACCATGGGTGCAGCTGGAGCCTATAACCTTCAAAATTTGGGTGACAAGTATTTGAAGGAAATAATCCAAAGCAGAGCATTCAGCGTGCAAAAGCCAAGCAGCGACGAGCTAGATGTGGATGTTGATAAGATTGTCGACAGATGTGTTGGTTCTCCTTTGGCAGCCAAAGCATTTGGTTCAATGTTGAGTACCAAGACCAGCATACAAGAATGGAAGGATATGTTAGCTAAAAGCAACATTTGTGATGTGAGGATAGAGATTTTTCCTATACTAAAGCCCAGCTACGATGACCTGCCGTCAGACATGAAGCAATGCTTTGCATTATGTGCTATGTTTCCCAAAGATTATGAAATTGATGTGGAGAATTTGATCCAACTATGGATGGCTCACGACCTCATACCCGTGCAAGATGAAGATAATCCTAACTTCATAGGTAAAG
The DNA here is from genome assembly GCA_904845875.1 of Miscanthus lutarioriparius. Classification (NCBI taxonomy): domain Eukaryota; kingdom Viridiplantae; phylum Streptophyta; class Magnoliopsida; order Poales; family Poaceae; genus Miscanthus; species Miscanthus lutarioriparius. The sequence continues at coordinate 66,646,272 of CAJGYO010000001.1, read as the reverse complement.
AAATTTTTAACCAACTAGCTTGGAGATCTTTCTTTCAAGATGTGAAGCAAACGCCATCACCGATTGATGACTATGGAAGACGAAAACAGCTCCATGGTGGAAAATATGCTGGATGCATGATCTTATGCACGATGTGGCTCTGTCTATCATGGGAAAAGAATGTGCAACCATAGCTGATGGGGCCAATGTGATGTCATTGTCCAAGCCTGCTCGCCACATGTTTATATCATACCAACAACCTGGCACTCGTTTGGATGATTTTCTGAAGAAGCATTCTTCAACACTCCAAACATTGTTATACTCACATCCGTGGATTTATTTTGAGTCAGCACCACATTTATCGAAATACAATTCCTTACGAGAAATGCAGCTCTGTCGACTGGAAAAACTTCCGGTGGTGACTCTCCGATACCTCGGGAAAACATCATCATCTTCATTTCCCTCTCTTTATTTTGAGCATTTACATTTGAGCAATTCATTTTATGTCTTTACATTCCTAGAATTGTCATGCTAGAGTAGGATTGGAACCTAGGGTGCAAAACTTTTGTATGGGAGAACAATAGTAACACATTCTAGACACAAGAGGTGAAATGGACTAAGTGTAGGGCTTAATTATTGCAAAAAAATAGAATTAGCCCAATTCACCCCCCCCCTCTTGGGCATCTTGATCCTTTCAATTGGTATCGAAGCCTCGTGCTCCCTAAATTAGGCTTAATCGCCTAGAGCAAGATGTCCCACGGAGATGGACCCCCTCCCATCGTTGAGGGAGATGATTTTCCTTATTGAAAAATTCACATGGAGGCATAACTAGAGGCTTTAGATGTTGGAGTTCTTAGAGCCTCATCACAAGGCTTCCCAAAACCTAAGGATCCCGCCAACCTTCAAGGCGATGAGGTTAACTACGAGAAGTGGAATGCAAAGGCTAGAAACACCCTCTTTAGAGGCCTTTACAAGGATGTCTTTAACCGTGTGCGGAACCACAAAGACATCCATGCACTATGGTCGGACATTTGTGCACTCCATGAGGGAACCAAGAGTGAGCATGAGGAACGCTACCACCTTGTGATGAAATAGCTTAATTCATTTGAGATGCTTCCTAGAGATAATGCCAATGAGATGTATTCACGCTTGAATGTTCTTGTAGAGGAAGTCAATGGGCTTGGACTCACACAAATGTAACCCTCCGATGTTGTAAGAAAGATCTTGAGTGTCCTCCCCATTGACAAATATGGGCATATTGTGACGGTGCTTCATCAAGGTAATCTTTCCACTGCTACACCAACTCAAATATTGGGAAAGATCAATGCACACGACATGTACATGCACATCACTCCACAAGATGGCTCTTCTTCTACTAAGAAGAAAGATTTGGCATTCAAGGATAGCTAAGAGAAGAGGGGCAAAGCAAGAGTTGATCATGATAGCTCAAGTGATGATGAGATTGATGATGCAAGTCTTGCCCTTATGGTGAGAAGAACTGCCAAGATGCTCAAGAAGCTAAACAAGAATGGTGTCAAGTTTGATGGCAAGAAAAAGAAATTCTTCACTAGTAATAGAAGGAAACCCATCTCCGAAATGGATTGCTATAATTGTGGAGAACTTGGGCATCTAGCTCATCAATGCCCCAAACCTAAGAAAGACAAGTACAAGAAGAAGTACAAGGGCAAGAAAGATGACTCAAGTGATGAAAATGATGATGAGAAGAAGAAGAACAAGCCATACAAGAAGAAGGATGGAAAGAAGAAGAATGGAAAGGCATACATTGTTGGTGATTGGCTCACAGATACTGAATCATCAAGTGGCTCATCCGATGATGAAAGTGAGAATGAGAATGAGAAGGTGGCTGCTCTTGTGATTGATTCTTCACTATCTTCACCGACACCGCCGTTGTCATCCTCTACACACCTATGCCTTATGGCCAAGGGTGAATGAAAGGCACAAAATGATGATGATAGTAGTGATGATGATAATGCTAGCAATGATGAAAGTGGTAGTGATAGTGATGAAGAATTTGAATCACCTTTTTATGATGATCTTGTCAAGTTACTAAACCAATACACTAAAATCATTAGAAAGACAAGAGTTAAAAATGAAAAGCTAGAATTTGAGAAGGACTCACTCTTAGCAAAGTATGACATAGCCGAAAAAGATAGGGTTGAGCTTAGAGAAGAAAATAAAATTGTGTCATCCAAACTCAAGGAGCTCAAATCCTCTAAAAAGGAGTTTAGAGAAAAACATGATAAACTTGAGGGGATATATAATGAGCTCACCACTAGTTACAATTTACTAAAAGAAGAGTACACCAATCTCAAGATTAATCATAACAATCTTGTTCTTTCTCATGAGTTATTATTCAATGAGCCACATGATGCTACTAACAGTGTTGTTAAGATTGATATAGCTACATCATGTGATGACTTGATTGTTGAGAGCATTGAGCAAGGTTCTAGTAGCAAAGGCAAGAGAGTGGTTGAGTCTGAAAACTATGATGATTATGTCAAGCTCAAGAATGAGAATGAAAAGCTCAAGAAAGATCTTGAAAAGCTATCAACCACCAACACAATTGTGATAGAGAATCTTGACAATGATTATGATATAGCTCTTGAGAATGAGATGCTTAAAGAAGAGAACAAGAGACTCAAGATGGAGAAAAATCATGATGAACTTAGAGAAGAAAACAACAAGCTCAAGTTGGAGAAAGAACATCTCAAGACTGGTTTGAACAAGTTCACAAGAGGCCAATATCTCCAAAGTGAGCTACTCATGAACACCATGATGAAGATGGATAGAAGTGGTATTTGGTACTTGGTAAATCAAGAGAAGAAAGCTCAAGCTCAACATCAACAACAATACAAGTCAAAGCCTAAGCCAAAGAGATGTTTTGAGTGTGGACAAGAAGGTCACTTTGCTCATGAGTGTCAAACTCCACCACCACAACCTTTGCCCAAGCATGCTAGACCCTTTGCCTTCAATGCTCACTACATGCTTAGAAAGGATTTGAGTGGAAAAATAAAAGTCATGTTCTTAGGTCCACCCAACAAGAATAGGCCTAAGCAAATTTGGGTCGCAAAGTCACTAGTTGAGAAAGTAAAGGGCCCTCATCAAGTTTGGGTCCCTAAACAACAAGCTTGATCTCTTGTGTGTAGGTGAACTACAAGACCGGTGGAAGTCATTGGGTTATTGATAGTGGTTGCACTCAACATATGACTGGTGATCCTCGTATGTTCACCTCACTAGATGAAGAAGTAGATGGTCAAGAAAGGATTACATTTGCTGATAATTCAAAGGGCAAAGTTCAAGGATTGGGCAAAGTTGCAGTCTCAAATGATCATTCAAAATCAAATGTGCTATATGTTGCTTCATTGAGCTTCAACTTGCTATCCGTTGGTCAATTGTGTGATCTTGGCTTTCAATGTTTGTTTACCGAGAAGGAAGTGGTTGTGTCAAAGAAATATGATGATCAAGTTATATTCAAGGGTTTTAGATACAACAACCTATATCTAGTGGATTTCACCTCCGAAGATGCACACTTGAAGACATGCTTATTCACCAAAACATCACTTGGGTGGCTATGGCATAGAAGACTTGCACATGTTGGGATGAGCTCACTCAAGAAGCTAATGAAGAATGAATTGGTGAGAGGTTTGAAGGATGTGAAATTTGAGAAAGACAAGCATTGTAGTGCATGTCAAGCCGGCAAGCAAGTTGCAAACACTCATCCAACAAAAGCTTACATGTCAACAACAAGAGTGCTAGAGCTTCTTCACATGGATCTATTTGGACCAACAACTTACAAGAGTTTAGGAGGAAATCTCTATTGTCTTGTGATAGTTGATGACTACTCTAAATATACTTGGGTGTTCTTCCTTCATGACAAGACCGAAGTGGCCGCATGTTTCAAGAAATTTGCCAAGAGAGCACAAAATGAATTTGAAGTGAAGCTCAAGAAGATAAGAAGTGACAATGGAAAAGAATTTGACAACACAAACATTGAAGCATATTGTGATGAAGTAGGGATCAAGCATGAGGTCTCCGCAACATACACTCTGTTATGGATGGACTAGTTCTAAGTGTCATTTGGAGTTAAAGAGACACTTAGAGTAGTTTAGGACTTTGTTTTTCCTTTGGCTGTACTATTAAGGGGGTATGAACTAGTAGCTTGACCTAGGTGAGTCTAATGGATTAGGTGTGGTGCACACTTGTCAAACTTAGCACTAGGTAGCTCAGGAATAGCCCTAAGATCGATAGAAGTCAACTTCATTCTCATAGAATTTCGAATTGGAAGTAAATGGAGAGTCGAATGACTAATTAGACGCTGGTTTGGTTGTGACCGGACGTAGCTTGTAGAGTCCGGTCAGATTATTTGATTGGTAACAGTAGTCAGAGTGCAACCGGACGCGGACACCAGTGCTCACCGGACGCGACGCTAGCCGTATCTGTAGCAGCATGGACAGACTGTTGACCATGGACTAGACGTTGAACAGAGAAGTGACCGGACTCTAGGCGCCAGCGTCCGGTCAACATTACTAAGGTTCTAGAGAGGGTTTTTGATGACCGGATGCGTCCGGGGGTGCTGACCGGACGCAGGCCAGAGTCCGGTCAGAACAAACGGCTCTTTTTGACACGCTGACGTATTATACTGACCGGTGCGTCATTCTAATATTTGCTGACCGATGCTCCGGTCATTCTAATATTTGCTGAGTTGGACCTCAACCGTTATGTTTTGAATGGGGGTATAAATACATATCCCAGTCGTCCATTTGAGGTCTCTTGCACATTTGTTTAGCTGAGAAACACCTTTGGAGTGCAAGGGAGAGTAAGAGCCTAGTGGGGTGATTAAGATTTAATAATCCAAGATTGAGGACCTCATTAGTGCATAGGGAATAGCAAGTGTGCATCCACCTTACTCATTAGGCTTGTCTTGGTCAAGTGAAAGTTTGTGCTTGTTACTCATGGAGATCGCCATCACCTAGATGGCTCGGTGGTGATTGGGAGCTTGGTGATCATCCGGCGGAGCATGTGGATGACCCAAGTCACTTTGTGAGCGGTTGTGGGTGATTCGCCACGACAGAGTGTCAAAGAATCAGCCCATAGAGAGCACTTTATCCTTGCGCGGATTAAGGGGGAGCTACACCCTTGCGTGGGTCCTTCAACGAGGACAAGTGGGGAGTGGTGACTCTCCGATACCTTGGAAAAACATCGTCATGTTCCTTTCCCTCTCTTTATTTTGAGCATTTACATTTAAGCAATTCATTTCATGTCTTTACATTCCTAGAATTGCCATGCTAGAGTAGGATTGGAACCTAGGGTGCAAAACTTTTGTACAGGAGAACAATAGTAACACATTCTAGACACAAGGGGTGAAATGGGCTAAGTATAGGGCTTAATTATTGCAAAAATTTAGAATTAGCCCAATTCAACCTCCCCCCTCTTGGGCATCTTGATCCTTTCACCTCACTACTTTGATTATTGAGACTTGATGGATGTTGGATGGTGGATGTGATTGGAGGCTTTTGAGCAGATGCCTTGTGTAGTGATACTTGGGATGAGTGATTCTCCTTTCCTTGAGAGTGAGGTGTTAGAGTTGAGGTATGAGGGTGAACTTCGGCTAGAGCGACTGACGTGACATGCCGGGGGAGTACTTGTGGCTCCCTGAAGGAACCTGTGGCGGGTACAACTTGTGGATACGGAGGTGGTGTGGTGATTGTGCGGTCGAGGGCACGGGTCTTTTGCGACCCATTGGAGGCGATGGTTGCTCTAGCCATATAAGGACTGATATGTTGGTGTGATCATGCTTCATAGGACTTTTACGTACACACCACACGCTCCATGGGAAGGGTCCCAGGCTTGTGACTTTGCTTAGGATGGCACCATTACTGTAGAAGTTAGCGGATAGTGTTAGGGAGGGTGAGCGCGGTGTTCACACCATCCTGAGACTCGACCACCACTGGCCCGGTTGGTTCGGATTCACAGCTTCAGGTACCCGATGGCGACCCGGTGTTTTTCCTAGGCCTGAGAGAGGCAGGATGGTGCCATTACAGCGGGTTAGAATTTGGGTGTTGTGTTCTCTAGTCGGATCGCTACCTGCTAGGGTCACTTCGTGTGGGATTTCCATGTTGTACACACTTTGCAGAGTTTATAATCTATACGTATAACGGCGGCCTCGGATATGGACAATATCCTGTGTTCTATTACCCCAATTAGTGTGAGATATTGTTTTTTTTTTCTCTCCCCTTGGTTGATCTAAGGTCCGGCCTGAGGCCATTGAGGCAAGGACGAGAGGGAGTTGTCCTTGTCGCCTAGAGAGCGAGGCGGAGGTGTGACTGTGGAAGAAGAGGGATGATGGGTGAGATGACTTGAGGTGATGTACGAGAGTGGAACCTGACTCCTCGGGTGGACTCAGGCTGTAAGAATGAGAGTGGGAACCTGACTCCCTGGTGGGCTCAGGACTTGGAGATGTTTTGGTGGATATTACTGTTGTTATTATTATTATTATTTATTGCATATTAGGATGCAACCCACCGCCCAAAATAATAGGATCGCTAGATCCCTTAGAAATAGGCCACTCAAAGCTCATAGATGCTGACCATGGCCTGCACGCATCTGGCGGCGTGTGGAAATGATGGACTTGCAGGATTGTTGGGAATGGTATAAGGTCACGACCGCGCTCAAGGATGCCTCTGGATGTGGACTTCGCCAAGCTTCGTTATTACGCTCTGATAGATCGATGTTGTTTTCCTTGTTTGTGGATCGATCCCCGTAGATTCGATCTCATAGTTTGTAGTAGGTTATTATCCAAGTGTACTTCAAATTTGTAATAAATGATTTGTAACGCTTTGTATGGAAATGAAATCAGCTGAAATAGAGATTGCACGTGATAGCTTTCATTCCTAGGACTATCACACAGGTGCAGGGATTGAGATTTCTATCTTTGAAATCTCGGTTCGTTTCAAGAGCGGTTAGGCCAGCTAGAGCAGCCTATAGCCGTCGCACACCCTGACGGGGTCCTTCTTGGGCATGTGGGGTTTTGGGTCTCAAAAGACCTCGCCGGCGTGTCTTGCGCATCGTGATCCCGTGACGTATCTTGCGTATCGCGCTCATCGCTGGAGGCACACGGTGCGGATGTGGACATCCCCTAGACGCCGACGAACCTAAAAGTCAGCTAGGCCCTACATCGAGCGATCGGTGTGGTAACCTAATTAACTGTCAACAGAAAGAATAGAAACTAGAAAACATTCCATAAACCATGAGTTATAGAACCCTACCTTCTACTAAAAATACAAAATACAAGCTTGTATTTGTTGAAAGGTTTGATGATAAACTGACAAAACGTCGATATCCGCGGTGCATGAATGTGCAAGAACGACAAAAGGCTGGTGGTAAGGTCACGCTCGCTAGTAGTACATATTTCTTGACCCCTGACAACAATTAGTTACGATGAACACTCACCCACACGGCCACACTTAGTTTTAGTTTTTCCACCTGGGTTAATGAGTAAACACATCAGAATTCACAAGAACTATTATTTGTGAGTGGTTGAAGTGAAGCAATGCACTTCCGTCATGTGAGTTACAACATTAGTATGCTAAGATGGATTATTTTGATTACACAAAAAGTATGTGAAATGAGTGGTTGTAGCACTACAAGTGCTGTTCTAGTTATATTTCTTACAATTTAAAGTTTTGTTATGCATGGAACTGTATAGAATTAGGTGGCGTTTGGATAGGGGGAAATGAGGGGAGGGAATGGGAAATGAAGGGAGGAAAATATCCTAACCCAGGTTTGGATTATAGGTATGGGAAATAAGAAGGGTAAGGGATAGGGATATCCAAACCCAGCGGGAGGGGTGGGTTACGACGGGAAATCCACCGCTCGGGCCATCGCAGCCACACCTCGCCTAACTGTGCGAGACGACAGAGCTGCAGGCTGCTGCGGTTTCGGATGCGTCGCGCCGCCGGAGCAGCCGCCGCTCGCCTCGGAGACGCCGCGCCGTTGGAGCAGCAACTGCTCGCCTCGGAGACCCCGCGCTGCCGGAGCCGCCGCCGCTTGCCTCGGAGACGCCGCGGCGCCGGAGCAGCAGCCGCTCGCCTTGGAGACGCCGTGCCACTGGAGCCGCCGTCGCTCGCCTCGGAGATGCCGCGCCGCCGGAGCCACTGGAGCCACCGCTCACCTCGAATGGGCCTAGCTCGAGGCCGCTCGCGTCGGATGCGCTGGAGCAGGAGCAAGCGAAGGCCATTTGCATGCTGCCAGCGCTGGATGCCTGTCTTCTGTCAGATGAGCACATGGACACCGAGAACCATCGGGCAATTTTTTTATTAGCAAAGTAGTGAGTGGATCCCACATGGAGTTGCTATCCCAAACAAATTGCCAAACAAGGGATAGGAGATGAATCAGACCATAACCCAGTTCACTATAACCCACCTATTTCCCTATCCCTTTCCCAAATTATATCCAAACGCCACCTTAGTGGATTATTCAAATATAAATATAGAACTAAATCTTGAGAGCCATGAAACAAATTCTAAGCATTTATAACTCAGGTCAAGCAACTGGCGTTCAATGACTGATTTCCATCTGTGTCGTGTAACTATAGGCATATACATATATGTGTTGTATGTGTTGTATGTTGGGGTTTAGTCCCACGTCGGATATCGATGGTGGGGGCAGTCCTATCGAAGCTGCCCAAGGTCATTGTTAGGTTTAGTCCTATATCGGATATCGATGGTGGGGGAGCACAACTTATAAGGTGGGAGGCAGTCCAACCGACCAGGCTAATTTTTTAGGTTGAGTAAGGCCCATGAGTCTTATATGTTGTTAGCTCCGAAAGAACCTAGGACCTATGGGAGCAAAAGCTTGTGGTAACGAGCAAGCCAGCTCCAAGATCAAGAACTCGGTGGTCACCACCAGTGCCAACAATTGGTATTGGAGCCGCCCAAAGTCAGAAAAGCTAAAACCGATAAAAATCTCGAGCGTCACATCATGGTGGGGGCACCCCGATGTGTGCTTACGGGGGAGATCGTTGGGGTAAGATCGAGACTTGGTGGTCACCATCGGTTCCAACAATTAGTATCGGAGCCGCCGAAGGTCAAAAAAGTTAAAACCGATAAAAATCTCGAGCGTCACATCATGGCGGGGCACCCCGATGTGTGACTACGGGGGAGATTGTTATGGTTGAGTTCCACATCAGATATCGATGGTGGGGGCAGTCCTATCGAAGCCGCCCAAGGTCATTGTTGGGGTTAGTCCCACATCGCATATCGATGGTGGGGGAGCACAACATATAAGGTGGGGGACTGTTGACACCAAATTTTGGCCCCAGCACATAAGAGCTCTGAATTTCAGAATTTGCTTAAAGAAGCTAAAATATTTGCAAAAATCGGCCAAGTGAGTTGCTGTTGGAGTCGACTGAACGATGTGATGTCATCATCTCAAAGGTGAGCCCTATAGACAAAGGGTGGCGGTGACGACCTGAAGAAAGAAGACACGGTGGATTTCATAGAAGGGAAAGATTGAAGTCCAAGTTATTGTAATTTAGGAAGTTTTTATTTTCTTTTCCAAGTTTTGTGATCGGTCTTACTCGATCATGACTCGTAGTCAAGCCTCGGGTATAAATATTGGACCCTGGCTATTGTAATAGACATCTCAGCGATCAATCAAAAACCAGTACCTTTACCTTTCGGCTTACGCCACCCCTTAGGAGCAGGAGTAGAGTAGATCTCGGCAAGTTCTTCAGCAAGTAGGGCTGCCATCGGTTAAGTCTGACCTCCGGTTTGTCTATGAGTATCCATCATGACTTATATTTTATTTGTAAGGCTGCCTTCGGTTAAGTCTGATCTCTTGTAAGCACGGTATAAGTTAGTTATCATCGGTTAATTGTAAGGTTGGATCGGTCTAGCTCGTATCTCTTACAATTATCTGAAACAAGTTACCTTTGATTCTTATCAAAATTTATAGGGTTGCATCGGTCCAGCTCGTATCTCGTACAAATTTCTGATACGGATTAGTTATCGGCTAAATCTATTAGGATTGGTAGGGTTTCCTTGCTGCTTTTGATAGATTTGCTACTTATCTGTAACAGAACCGACCAAATCATAAGAACGTAAGTACAAAAACAATCACCGAAGTGATCAAATTCCTGTACTTAAGCTCCCATAATCTCGGTAGTCCGGAAATCACGAAGGATTTCAACCAACTCTCAACATACAAACCAAGATCGTAGTGATTCAACACAACACATCATTCGTTACAACATTTCACAAGTAGCATTCAAATTACATCCATCAAAGTTCAAAATAACATATTACCAACCAAGTTTGAGTGTGCGGAAGCAACATAGTTTAGTACAAAACATCATAGTTTTCAAATACATTGCCAAGTCTGAGTCATGTCCCACAAAAGCATTATCAGGTACGAGAACTAGTAGAGACCGCGCCCAACGGTCTAGTCTTCATCCCACCGGGAGAAGGCAATACTTTCAACAACCAAAGTAGAACCGGTCATCACGCAATGTGTGGAGATAAACCCCGAGTACGAGAAGGTACTCACTAGACTTACCCACAAAACCGTAAATAAAAGACACCAAGGGTCATGCAAGGCTTATGAAGTGGGCTAGCTTGAACACAGCTTGCATAAAAAGAGCTTATGATTATAGTAATCAATTTAAACTTAGCATCAAGCTTATCATCATTTACACATCCACTAGATTTGCACTGTATTAGAGCACTCACTTATTAGGAGCAAACAATATTAACCATAGCAGTATATAATAAGGCTGTCATCATCTTATCATCCTTTCTCGAACCATTATGTTATTTAGTGCGTCTACATTGGAGATAAGCCCGTCAAGTTCTCACTAACCGGGAGACGGCGACTCGAATCGAATTACAACTCAGTGAGGGGTATTCCTAACTCTCACCCCGCATACTTAGCAAGGGTAGCCGTGGGTCACCTTTAGAATAACTCAGAACCAAATTAAGCGGGTTCGATCAACGCCAAGATTCTCGTGGATTACCCTTCCGCCAGATGATCGGGACTTTTAAATCACCGCCTTGGACTCACACCTCGGCTCCCTTCCGAGGCGCACTTTATACTTATCGACTCCCTACCGAGGTGAGCTTACTCGGCTTCGTGGTCGGTCTCCGCATCAGCCAACTAAGAGAGAGGCATGCGTTCAACATGAACAGGAAAGGCTCCAAGATTCAGTCCTTAATCGACACGACGGAGTCACTTTATAAACCGGCAAGTCTCCGTCCGGTCTTCATTTCAAATTAAGACCGGTTCTTTTCCACGATAGCAAATATAGCCAACCGTGCCATATGTATCTTCCTATATCTCGCAGGTGACAGGAAATCATCTGACTTCTACCGTGTTAAAGCAGGGCTAAGCACTACACGAGCCTGAGCTACATAGGATTCATGGTATCAATATCTAGACAAGGATTGGATAACCAATGCAGCAAGTGTTTGCATCCAACACCTAAACTTAATGCAACAATATATATATGTAACAATAATACTTTAACTGCATTTCAGAAATTAGGAGGCTTAATATGCTCCGGGGCTTGCCTTTCACAAAGTTGCACGGACGGTGATCCGGGCACTCAACGGCGACCTCGTCTGGCACTTCTTCTGAAGGCTGCACCTTCTGAACCTCCGGTGTCGGCTGCTGCTGCTCGCTCGGTTCCTCGAATTCCAGCAGGGTCACTCCTTCCGGTACACCTATTGCATGCCGATGCACAAGATAAATATCATGGATGCATAAGGAATGACATGATGCTCATGATGAATGAATCACAGTAAGTGTTTAACGAAAACATTACTGGACACTCGTTTACCGATTAAGAATAGCTCTATTCAAAATCATTTTAAAACAGGTATCTAACTTAACTTGAAGAACAAGATCAACTTACCTAACTTGCATAGCCTAAGATAAAGATGCTCATCCTCAGTTAAAGGCCTAACACCTAGGAACATTACCCCAACTTAGAAATAGTAAAGGCATACTTTAAACAACAGTTAAAGTTTCATATGCACACGGGTAGTTCCTTAATTCAACCACAACAGGAGTTCTACAAATCCAAATGACTTGCATGAGGACATTCTGGAAAGCTTATGAAATTCTCTACAAATCATTTGTAAACATCAAAGCATGATTCTTATGTTAACCAAATCGAATTCCAGTAAACATAGAATCTGTCCAGAAATGACAGGGTTACTAAATTAATTATTTAATGATGATGCAAAAGCATAATTGGACCAAACCAAGTTTACCAACATGTTTTTCATACCAAAGAAACATCATAAAGTCTAGTGCCAACTTCTAAACAATTTATTTAATGCCTTTTTCTAATTTCTTTAGTTAATTAGGTGATTAAAGCAATATATAGTAAAACTGTTCAGAAAAATCTAAAAAAATTACAGTAGCTATCTCAGGCTTCACATAGACTACCATAAAAATTTCAAAGTCATTGGGTAAGCAGAACTTGCTGGAACCAAAATAACAGGTAGCATGTCTATTTTTAGCATAATTAGGAAACCCTATTGAAAAGTGTCAAACAATAGATTTCTAATTTTTCCTAGCATCATTCTAGCATAAGAACAGTACTCACCAATTTTTACCCTAACTGGATCTATAGAAAAATTATGAAAATTCACACAAGATCCATCCATGCAAACAAGATAATTTTCTATCTCCTACAAACAGTGCCTAAAATTTATGAAAATTTAACTACAAGCTATTCATGATATGAGCACTACACCATAAAAATTTCATGCCATTTGGAGCTACCTAGTAAAATATATAATTACCCCTATTTCTTGCATGATTAAAAGAGATAAATAGAAACTCCCATTTTCATAACAGAACATGGCATGGATTATATTTTTAGTAGAAACTAGACATTATCATGAACTCAACAAAATTAGAATCACATCATTTGGATCTACCATCTAAGAGCTACATATTTTTGAATATGTACACAAATCTGTGAAATAAATAAAACAAAACAAAACAAGAAAACCTATTCAACTACTGGTGGGCCGGCCCGAGGAAACGGTGGCCCGCGAGCAAGCGTAGGCGCGGCCCAGAACGGCGTAGCCCAGCCAGGCTCCCGCCTCAGCCTCAGCTGCTGACAGCCGGGGCCCGCGTGACAGAGAAACAGGCAGGGGAGGAGAAGGAGACGGCGGCGAAGCTCATCGCCGGTGACTCCTCCGGCGAGGTCGGCGGTGCTACGACGTTCAATACAACAGTGTGCATCTATTGGTGCCCTCAATTGAAGCTAGTACTATGGCTACAGGGGTTGGCGACGAGCAATGGCGGCGCACGGCCGCGGCATGGCCGGCTCCGGTGAGATGACGGCGTCGCAGCCCTATATGGCGACCCTACGAGCTTTAGCAGCGCTCCTAGGACCTAGCTCGAGGCAGAGGAGGGATGGCAAGGGCACGAGGACAACTGGCGTGGAGCAACAACGCTGGCGAGGTCAGCCATGGCAGCGGTGGAAGAAAACGACGCATTCGTCCTTACCGAGACTCGATTGACCCGATTGCACGGTGGAGATGGTAAAGGGGATCACGGCGAAGCCACAGACAAGCTGGGCAACACGTTTTCACGATGGCGAGCGCGTACGACGACGGCGACGTGCGGTCGGGAATGGCGGACGGCCGTGGACTTGGCGCTGCGCACGGAGAAGGCAAGAGAGAGGCAATGGAGCGGTGAGCGTGTTCGGGCAGGCACTGGCCCTCTTCTGGAGCGCGGACGCGCGACGTGGAGACCTCGGCAGCACATGAACACCACGCGGCGAGCGTCGCCTGAGCCGGTCGGCCATGGCGACACTGACCGTTTTCTGAAATGGCGATTCAGTGTTCGATGGTGATGACTGACAACACGTATTCGACGCGTCAACACGGCTAATCCATCGATCTATTGCAAAAACAGTATACATGAAAAATGTAGGCCTACCCTCCATCTACAACTTCTTTTCAAAGAACCAACACCTAAATTGTCGTGGATCCGAAGTTACATGAAGCCAAAGTGGGCTTGATGCAACTGAAAATGTAACTATGACTTAGAATATTTTCTAAGTGTGAAATCAGCATGAATTACTGACTTGTGGGCCATGTTTGAGCATGTTCTAGCCATTTTCATGAAATGATCATAGAACAACTTTTGTTCCTTAATAAATTAGCTACAACTTTGGTAAAGAGTGCACAGCCATGCAAAGCCTCTAAGCTGGTATTTTGAACCAGTCAAACAGTGACACTCCTAGGGTCAATTCAAGTCAAACCTCCACTTGAGGGCATTTTGGTCATTTTGATCTACATGAACAATCTCCCAACAAGTAACCTAAGTATAGTTAAGGTGTATTAGACCATGATCAACCACTTTACACAATTGTTATACCAATTTCTAATGATCACATGTGATAAAGCAACTAAAACAAGCAATTCACTCATGTTTCAATTCCATGTTTCACATGTTTCATGACCTTGTTGTTATTTTATATTTGTCATATTACTACCCTGTTGCCATGTTTCAAGGTATGAGAAATTCATGTTGCACTACTACCATTCATAAGCAATCAAGTACGAAACAAACATAATATGAGAATGTTGCATATGTATGTTTCAGTGACAATGGCATGATGACATAGATGATGCATATGTTTATGAAATGACATGCAATTTAGTGGAAGACAAACACCTAGGGTGTTACATTATCGATCTTGTTATACCTAGTATCTTTACTATTTGTAACAAAATCACCCCTTGCCCGGTTAAGATTGAAACGGATCGGCTTTATATATCTTTTAATCATCGTCTTGTTGCTTTTACCTGTTTACATTTTGTTGTGACGATGGTTTCAGTTAGCTTAGCCATTTTGATCTAATCTTGATCGAAGATAGCAAGTGGTCAGAACGTGTTTAACCCTAAGTAAAGCTTGCTAGTTAATGAAATCTTATCTAGAACTACTATTATGGCTACCATAAATCCGGTCGACCCCCACTGTTAACACTATAGATCGGAGATTCCTTAAATACCAAGTCTTACTTGTGGTCAAACATGGCCTCTGGCTACATGCTATGTCTGCATCGGCTATTTAGTCAATCGCCTATGCTTCCATGATCGTAGCATGCTTTCACGATTCTGTTTAGCGTGTATAGATTCGTATGCTTTGAGGGTTTAACCTGTCATCTCTATCACGGTTGCATCGGTCCAGCTTGTATCCCCACTATTAGAGATGACAGATTGGATCTAATAAGTGTATGGACTTATCCACGTTCAATGGTTGAGTGCTTGCATGCTACAACTTTACTTTCACTGGAATCAGCTATTTTAGCCGATAACCCGTACATTAAGAATATATTTGCTATTTATATGCTTTTACTTGTTTTTGTCTTGGTTAAAAGCTAGTATGTTTCTCATCTAATGTTTTTATGCCTATCTTCTCACACCTTTTGCATGTTTTCATGAACATCGACTGTTTAGATCTATGCAATTGAGTAACTAATAATTGTTGATATGCTCTATCGGGTTCATAAACCCGAGGTCCCTCGTGGACCGGTTTCTCAACAAAGGTTCGGCCCAACGGACAATGTTGCAAGCAACGCACAACTCATGAGCTGACCCAAATACCTAGACGGCAGGCCAGACGGACGACCCAATCTCCGATCGGAAGGCCTGGCCAAGGTGGAACGATGCCCGCTCCCAACTCCGGCCCACCTCTCCGACCGGAGCACTCGCCTCGGTCTCCAGCCCGCCCCCGGACGGTCTCTCCGATCGGAAGGCCAGGCCAAAATGCCACTTCCGACTCTAGCCCGCTTCTCCGACCGGGAATGCGTCGGACCCCTGTCTACGGCTCCTCTCCAACTGGCTCAATCAGAGCCAACTGGGACCAACCGACCGGGAACGCCCGCTCGGTAGGAACCAAGAAACTGATAGAGAAAGTAAGACAGGGCACTCAAAGTCAATCGCAATACCAAGGACCGAACCCTGTACACTTGCAGCACAGTACCCTACGACCTCGCTGGCATGACAGAATGCAAGCAGTATTGTAGGCGTCGACATTTTCCCCTACAGTGTTGTGGGCGCCATCAACTCCCATATCAGACAAATACGGTAAGGCTCCCCCACGTGCCTCTGAGGCATCAATAGTGTTGCGAGCGTCGGCATTTACCATAGCATGCGAACACGATAAAACCCCTCACATGCCTCTGGGCATCAACAGTATAGCAAGTACCGACATCTGCCATACCTGAACAAGACGACGCAATCTCCCACGTGCATCTGACATTCAATAGTATTGTGGACACCTACGATCATCTTGTACCCACCGACGTGGGCAGCAAGACTTAGCAGCAAACGTACTCTCTCCCACTCACTTGTAAGGCCATCCCCTTCATCTATAAAAGGGGATGCTCTCTCTTCCAATAGATAGATTCATTCAGATCGATCAAGTTCACTAGGATACAGCAATAGAACCACCAGGTTTGAATCACGAGCAAACGCTCGAACACTTAGCTCATAGCGGAGCTCCCGTCACTCTTGGCCCTTCTGACCAGAGTTTGACCGGACCTCTTGTACCCCCCATCTTTCTCCTTCTCGTTTGTAACCCCACTGCAAACTTCAAGCACCTGGGCTTAAGAATAAAGTCACCGACCGACCCAAACTGGACGTAGGGCACGTTGCCTGAACTAGTATAAACCCTGTGTCATTGAGTGCTAGGCCACCTCCGATCACAACGTACGGCAAAACTACAAATATTTATGTGTTGGTCACTTTCTGCACCGACATGCTCGTTTTTACTTATTGTGAATCATGAATATGCTGGATATCGACTCTCTAGTTGATAGCCTTATCTCATCAGCTACTTAGCCACATATTTAGAACTGTCTGGACAAACACCGGCATGTTCCACCTTAAAATACTAATCAATCTTGTCTCCTTGTCAATTGCACTGTCCAATTGACTGGCATGCCCTAGGTCACGACCATCCGGTCCGGTGTCCTCCTAAGTCCGGGGAGAGCTCAGGATCTGCTCCACACGGTTTCTCTCGGCTTCCTGTGTGCAGATGGCAGAGAACGATTCGTTACTTTTTCGCCGTCAACAGGGGTAGTCCAACCTATTAGGGCAAGTCTTTTGGATTGAGTAAGGCCCAAAGGCCTTATATGTTGTCAGCTCCAGTGGACCTAGGACCTATGGGAGCATAATCTCGTGGTAAAGAGCCGGGCTAGCTTCAAGCCAGCTCTAAGTTCGAGAACTCGTTGGTCACCATCGGTTCCAACAATTAGTATCAGAGCCGCCCAAGGTCAGAAAAGGTAAACCCGATAAAAATCTTGAGCGTCACATCATGGCGGGGGTACCCCGATGTGTGACTTTGGGGGAGATTTGTTAGGGTTTAGTCCCACATCAGATATCGATGGTGGGGGAGCACAACATATAAGGCGGGGGAAGTCCAACCTGTCAGGCTAGTCTTTTGGGTTGAGTAAGGCCCATGGCCTGAAGGCTCGTGGTAATGAGCAAGCTAGCTCCAAGATTGAGAACTCGGTGGTCACCACCGGTTCCAACAATTGATATCAAAGCCGCCCAAGGTCAGAAAAGCTAAACCCAATAAAAACAATCTCGAGCGTCGCATCATGGCGAGGGCACCCCAATGTGTGACTATGGGGGGAGATTGTTGGGGTTAGTTCCACATCACATATCGATTGGGGGAGCACAACATGTAACGTGGGGGACAGTCCAACCTATTAGAGCTAGTCTTTTTGGTTGAGTAAGGCCCAAAGGCCTTATACGTTGTCAGCTCTGGTGGACCTGGGATCTGTGGGAGCGTAGGCTCATGGTAGCAAGCCTGGCCGGCTTCAAGCCAGCTCCAAGTTTGCGAACTTGGTGATCACCACCGGTTCCAACATTATAGAGGAGCTCGAACGACGAAACAGAGTTCACGATGGTCTCCTGTTGCGCACATAAGTGGAAGTAGCTAATCCCTCGGTCCATTATGACGGAGGCATGGAGGCATGAATTAGTAAAGTGCGAACGGTGTTATGGATGGTGCAAACTTTGCGTTGACATGTAAAGACACGAAAGGCACATATGGCATATTGAGATAGATATTCACTTCATTCGTCAAAAGGTAGCTTTAGGACAAGTTCGAGTGATGCATGTCCATTCTTCTCACGGTTCGCAGATATCATAATCAAAGGCTATCCTCCGACTGAGACTGCAGACAAGTATTATTTTAGACATATATATGTGTTGGATTTACATTGGTCATGTAAGATGTAACACAAGCCATTCCTGGTCTATATATAATATGAAATATCACCCGACCCAAGGGGTACGAGGTGTTCTCCTAACTCATTGTCTCAGCTTATTTTGCCTTTCTTACAGTAACAAGCTTGCAACATTCTTAGGCCAAATGTATGACTGATGAAACAAACGAAAATCTACACAGATGTCTTCAGTAACAAGCAATCTGCGTGACGGATCTATTAGTACGAACCAGTATTGTTGTCATAATTAATGCGGCAATGCATGCTTTTCTTTTTACTAGGTAGTATACCCGTGCGTTGCTATGGAATAACTAAATTTTTGTACTAAAAATATATGGATCGCACGATAAGATAACAATACTGTAAAATTAAATACCGCTGTTAAAGTGATATTTAATTTAAAAAACAAAGTTCGCGAAATTAACACAGTCACAGAGAGCATGGCGTCACAGACTCACCAACTCTACTCTATAGACCTTTCCGTGTGTTGCAACGGGAGCTTCTGTGGGCCTTTGAGAGTCCTTCGTGCGTACAGAACACATCCATGTCTTCATGTTGGCCCTTCTCTCCCTCATCTAAATCCTCTATCGTTTCTAAAAGAAAATAATAAATCCTCTATTGGTTTTACTAAGGTTACTACAAAAGTGGAGGAAAACCGCAACCGAAACTATGCCATGAAATTCAAATATTCGCACTTCGAAGAAAAATAAAAGAAAAGTAAGAATTAGAAATAAGGGTCAACGTATAAAAAATAAGAAATATTGTTTTATTATTTATCTTATTTTTATAATAAAAACATAGATACTTCACCAGGAAATTTAAAAACAAAAAATAAAACTAAAAAGTGACAAAAACGTCACGGACATTACCAACCAGACCAAGAGAAGTGGGGGCGGCACTTTCCTAGGACCCGACACAAACACCCGACTGCGAGGGAAGGGATGGATCTTTCCTTTTATACTGGAGCAATACCCAGGGAAGACAGATTGATGATTGGAGGCATGATCTTGCACGGAGGAGCGAGGGAGCACGAGCAATCCGGGATCTTCCTGCGGTGGAGTGATGGGACCAGGGCACCGCACGCGAGGGAGTGTCGGGGATTGCACGCGAGGCAGGACGATGGACCCATGTTCGAATGTCGCACCAAAAAAATATCCACGTTTTATTCTTTTTAGTTACGGGTAGAGGGCGAAACACAACAAATATAAGCAAAGATCTAAAAAAAAGGTCCCAGACTATATAATCATGTCTCCCTAAACAAATGTCATATTCAATTCAAAGTGTTTGAGCTGGAAAATATATAATCGATCAGATTCATAACCACGCCACTTCAGGGTGGATCGGTCTCCTTATGTAATGCGCTGGCTCATAATATGTATCTGCAATGGGGCACAAAGCAAGCAAGAGATAACCAATAAGCTCCAGGAACAAATCAACACAGGATGAAAAAGAGGAAGAGCCTATGCCAGTTTATAAGGCATGAAATCGGTCAATCAATATGAGCATGGATATGGTTAAATCGTCATATTAGAGAAAGAGGTTCCCATAGACTCAATGTAGTCATTTAAACTGTAAATAGAGCAAGATTATGTACATACCATAGGCATAGCAAAGATGATACAATGGATTTGTTTTTCTAATGACAGCAAACTCTGAAAGGGTCTATGTAAATCAGTAGGTATCATGTATTATTTTTAGCCTCTTTCTTTCAATTTCTTTTTTTTCTTGTATGGGGAAAGTTTTTTTATCAAGCAAATCCTGTGGGTATGGGGAATTTTTTTTATCAAGCAAATACTGTGACTAATAGAAACAAATTGTAACCCCATAAATCAAGTGAGGTGGCCTAAAAGTGGACATACATTTTTTGTTCTGGAACTCGGCGGCAACTTACTTCAAAAAGTGTAGTAGAACACTGAAGGGGTCAAATTGGATGTATGAGAAGCTGAAGCAAGTGAAGAGTTGTGTAATCTTTGCCTACGAATCAAGAAGACATGTTTGTAAGAGTGTAAACCAAATTTAGAATACACCTATGAACCTACAAATACTACCTAGACAAATAGAATGGGATGAAAGAAATAAGGGATATTTAGAGAGATTTTACCAGACTCAACCCTCGGATAACAAATTTGGATTCACTTATTAGTGACTATGCAGAACATACGAAAGAATAGAATTAGTACTAATTGTTTATGTGAAGCACTTTCAAAAAATAGTGTCATGACTGTGCATTTAGTGCATGATCAAAAAGCAGGTACAATCCTTTTTTTCTAATATTTTGAATGCTATGCAAACTAATGTGGAGCGTAGCCAACATGATTTGCAGTAAACATCCAAAAAGCGACAATGCATTAGATTGTACGTAGTAGTATACATTAGATAGCTAGAATGAATTAGGAGCTGCACTTGTAACTGGCATTGGCAGATTAGTAATGCTTACGAAAAGATTAACAACATTCAAAGTTGTAATGCATGTTTCGTACCAACTGCCACATGGATGATCTGAACATACATCGAACAACACTGATAACAGAGAAAAAACATGTATGCATGTGTGGGCTTTTATAATCCTATATGTGTAGCTTGCATCTGTGCACATAGATATTGAATTAGAAAGATGAGTAAGCACAGATCAAAGAATACAAACACAAATTAGTTCAAAGGTGCAAAGGTAGCATAGAACTAATTAAAGAGTAAGAAAAGTAAATGCTCACCAAAGAGCAGACCTTTAAATTGTTCCTACTGCTGTGATCATGGAAGCAATCTTTCAAATAGAATCTGCAGGTACATGAACAGGCCGGTCTATGTAGTAGATCTTTCATTGCATATAAGGATACAACGAAGGATCATATGAACACATGTGACCAGGTCCTGTAAAGCTTATATGATGATTCCAGTTAGTTTCTTTAATACATAAACTACACAGGAAGCATAGCACATGGACCAAAATTTAGGTCATTAGAACTTTAAACATTTAGGAAAACTAATATGAAAACCCGATATGAAGATAAGGAGAGGCAGCAGACCATAATGGCGTAATTGTCCTCTACGGACCTTTCGAGGTAGTCCAGGTTAAAGAGGAGCATACATGCAGAGGGCCTCCATAGCCTCGACAAATATTCTGCATCACCAGCTGCAGATCCATTTTGCAGGCAACCTAGAATTAGTTGGTACAAAATAACTAAACAGCCAACACATATAAATTGAATCCAAGGAAGCACAAACCTGGCGTACTTGCTGTAATGCAGATGACCTTGGTGTGGTGGGCGTTTGCGGATTGAACACCATATCAACTGGCACGCACATTAATTGAGCACCACGAAGCTGCGCAATGGCCTACCTCGTGGTGACCTATGAAGCAAGTCGAACAGTACCTACAACACAAATGAAGGCATTCAGAAAAACAAAATCGAACTACCGGTGTACCAAATTGGAGCAGGAAGGCAGCCATAGGGCACGTGATGACCCCCGTTTCTCTTACCGAGCAGCAACGACGGGCGTGGGGTCCCGAGTTCCTCCCGGGGTGTGGCGACGGTGTCCCCCTGCTGTTGTGCTCCGCCATGGAGGTCCGTTGTGAGGCCCATCGCAGCTCACCTCCGCGAGTTCTTTTTAGTTGTAGGAGATCATATCAGCCATCGCATTATGCCTATAAGACAAAAACTTGAACATCACTGGGAGAAATGTATCCATTATATTGCGAGTGCAGTGGCACATTATTTGTTTATAGGCATTTGAGGACAGCATTTGAGAACAGATTTTTCTCTACAGCAGGAATGTATGGACAGAGATAAGAGCCCAAATGGATAATACAGTTGTGCAATCAAAACCATCCAATCCACTTCTAAAACAAAAGAAGAAAGTAACACTGCTTTTCTCATCAAGTTGGCATGTTTGCTTCAAAATTGTAATAATAACACAGAGTGGCATTTTATTTTCCAATTTAGTAGACATATGATCTGCCTCTCTGAGCTCTCACCCTTGGACTACTGTAATTCATAGTGTATTTGTTTGCAGGGAAAATGTCCAGGGTTGTTCTCAAAGGGCACAAAAATAGATCTAGGTTTCTTTTGATTCAATTCCTATGTAATTCCCAGCTTCAGTCATTAGACGACACACCTCAATGACACAATGCTTAGTAGAAATTTGGCATGTAGCCCTCACTTAACTGTAACAAAAAGTAGGCATGGTCATAGGAATACAAACATAGATAAGCGCAGAAATGCATACCAATGTGGCCAGCACTTTGAGGTCATGTTCAGATGGCTTGTTGGCCCACAGCTAGCCTCCCGACCACCGAGATGGCCTCCAGACCACTCCGTTGGTCTCACAGGATCACCGGCTCACGACAGTGAACCACTCCAACCGATCTTGCCGAGCACCGGCTCAGGCGAGTGGAGCACTTGACGGTCTCGCCGAGCACGCGCTAGTGTTGCCGAGCACCCACTAGCCGTGCAGACCACGTACCGGCGTTATCCGTACCCACACACTACGGACGAGCTTAGAATAAGAAGGGAGAACAGGGCAAGCACGCACAATACAAGACAACAGCGTTGGCCGAGGTCTTGTCTGTGTGATGGCAAATCTGAGCTCTCTTTACTGAGTTGCCATACATGTCTATTTATACAACTCTAACTATCTAGTCCATGTGCAGCGCCCATGCGCCGATAACAAATAACTAGATAACCCGACTTCTGCGCTTGCCACCGCTTTGCCTTTCCTCTGATCTTTGCCGGTGAGCTGCGTCTTCGCAGCAGACTGCAGCTGCCATCAGATCACAAATAGGGGCAAAAGTCGGCGCCGCCTTCCCTTCTTGTGTTCACACACGCAGGGGCAAAGTCGGCGCCGCCTTCCTCTCTCTTGTGTTCACACAAGATGACAGTAGATTAGCTAACAATCTTCCACTAATCCTACTGCTAACCCTTGTACCCCCTCCATGCCGATCATCTCCTTCAGCTCCGTGAGTCCACGTCGTCCGAGCGGCTTGGTGAGGACGTCCGCGAGCTGCCGAGCAGTTTCGACGAACTCGATAACGATTTGCCCTCCATCAACACGGTCCACGAGGAAGTGGAACTTTACGTCGATGTGTTTACTCGGTCGTGCGAGAACCGGATTCTTCGCGAGGGCGATGGCGGGCTGGTTGTCCACCATCGCTCTTTGGTGGGTGAGCTTCCACGCCGGTCGACTTGCCCGGCGGCCCGCGTAGCTACACAACTTGGCACGCCATTGTGGCCGCCGCCATCGTACTACTCGCCTCGCACGTAGATAGCGCCACCATCTTCTGTTTTCAATGACGACCATGAAATTGGGGTCGACCCGAGGAAGACAAGCCACGCTAGAGGTGCTCCGTCGTCCGTTGATGTCCCCATGTTGGACAAAGCCTCGGGCGGCGAGGCTCGCGCTTTTGTGCTTGACAATGGCGCCGAGCTCGTCCTTTTTGACTTTGTACACCCACTTCAGTGATCGACGGACGGCATCCTCGGAGGTGGATCGACGAGCCGCCAAGTCTCGTTTTCCTCGATCGCCTTCATCTCCTCCAAAGACGCCCGTCGCCCGATTTCCATCGCGCTTTCGGCTAAGCGCGAACGTGGAGTGGTTCCTCTGCTGCGACGAGTAGCGACTCTGCGTCGTTGAGCGACCTACCCGCCAGAACTGAGGGACCTTTGCCGCCCGACGATGTCGTCCACCCTCTGAACCTCAACTCCTCACCTTCGTGGTAGGCGTCCCACGAACTCGGTGATGTCACTTAGAAGTGAGGTGAACTCGATCGGGAGTGATGGAGTTCCTTCTTCCACGGAGTGCCACGCATAGCACCCGAAGTGCTTCAAGATCGCTTACGGGCCTCGTCATTATAACTCCTGCGCAGTGTTTGGCCACACTGTAGGAGTGCCTAGCCTCAGTCTTAGAGTGGTTGGGACCACAGTAAGACGTCTTGGCTCTGCCACGGGAGTGCTCGGCACCCGTCCTGAAATGGTCGCCACCAATGCAGAACCTCCTGGCTCCACTCCTAGCGTGCTCGGCATCCCTCCAAAAGTGCTCGACACTCCTCCCAGAGTGCTCGGCATCCCTCCTGAAGTGCTCGGCACTACCCCAAAAGTGCTCGACTCTACCGCCGGAGTGCTCGGCGCTCCTCCCGGAGTGCGTGGCACCTGTTCCGCAGCGTCTCCACCGCCGTGGATGACCAAGTGCTCGACGACGAAGGTGTTGGGGAAGCCTCTTGCTTCCCCCGTGCTCGGACTGTTCCAATCTCAAGCCGCCTCCTCGTTGAACACAACGTCGCGCGAGACAGTCACCTTGTCTCCGCGTGGGTCATGGAGCCGGTACGCCTTGGTACCCTCCGCGTAGCCCAGGAACACCATGGGTGTGCTCCTGTCCTCCAGCTTGGTGAGGTTCGGCTTCGTCTTCCTGACGTGGCCGATGCAACCAAATGTCCGGAGGAATGACACGTTCGGCTTGCTCCCGTATCAAGCTTCGAACGGCGTGTTGCCCGTTAGGGCCTTGGTTGGAGCGCGGTTGAGGATGAACACCGCCGTGGTCACCGCCTCTCCCCAGAATTTTGCCGGCATCCCTTTGGCCTTCATCATGGATCGGGCCATGCCGACCACTGTCTGGTTCCGTCGCTCCACCACGCCATTCTGTTGTGGCGAGTACGGCGCGGTGTGATGTTGTCCTACACCCTAATCCGCGCAGTACGTAGCAAACTCCACCGAAGTGAATTCACCACCCCGATCAGGTCCTCGATCTGGCGGAGCTTCTTACGCTCTCGGCCTCCGCGCGCGTCTTTAACTTCTTGATCGCCACCGTCGCTTCGTCCTTGCTCGTCAGGAGTTGCAACCACATGTAGCGACTGCAATCGTCCACGAGTAGGAGGAAGTACCGCCGACCACCGCATGTAGTAAGCGTAATCGGCCCCGTGAGGTCGCCGTGAACTAGCTCGAGAGCTTCCTTCATGCGATACTTGGCGCCTTTGGGAAAGGTAGCCTCCTCTGCTTCCCGGTCGGCAAATTCACACGGCTTCGCCTCCGTGTTTGATGTGGGGTAGCCATCGGACCATCTTCCCAAAGTCACCAAGCGCGTCAAAAGCCGAGATGTCCGAACCGGGCATGCCACATCCACGGTTCCTCAGTGCCTTGCCGCCAGCAAACCGGCTACTCTCTACCTTGGTCGGCGGTACAACCCGATTCGAGGACCTCTTCACCTTGGCGAAGAAGTCGCTGCTCCCGGTCTCGATCCTCGAACGCCGTCCTTGATCGAACCTCGCTACGCGCTCATCCACCGACCATTCTTGATGATGCCGAACGCAATTGCGGGATGTAGTATACATCCGTTAGCGCTGCCGGTGCTCCCGATTCGGCATCGAAGATGATGGTGCCGCGCCTTGGATAGCCACCCTTGAGCCGTCACCAAACTTCACCGTCTGCGGTAACATCGCCGTCGAGCTCGGAGAAGGAGTCCTTGAGCCCGCCATGTGGTTCTTCGGCACCGAGAGTCCGGATACCACGGCCGCTCTCGGTCGACGCCCACACGCCCGAGGTGAACTTGGGCACGTGGTTCGTCGAGGTTGACGATCTTCGAGGCCTTCCTGTGTCCTTCCACCGTCGTCGCCTCTTCCCTCTCCATGGCCTCGGCGTCATGCAATGCCTGAAGCGTCGCCATAAGGATAGTGGCCTCATCCTCATCATCGGCTTTCGCCAGTGAGCTGAGCCTTCTTTTCCTTCTTGCGATTTGGGCACTCCGTGCCCAATGGCCCATCTTCCCGCAACACCGACAGGCGTTGGAGTCGATGTGCTTCTTCTCGGTGTTGGAGTCGATGTGCTTCTTCTCCGAAGAAGCCCCGTCTCGGTGCTTGCCCTTGCCACCGCGACTGGAGGAGGCTGCCTTCCCGGAGTTTCGCCGAAAGCAACCCACTCTCTTCCGTCGCCAGGAGTTTCCAGCCGTCCTTCATTCTTTGTCGCCGCCCCAGCGCCGTCCACACCGCCCGCAGACGGCTGCCACATCCTCAATGGTGAGGGTGGACAAGTCCAACATCGTCTCTATGGAGAGAGCGATCTGGATGTACTTTGCTTAAGACGCGGAGTGGAGTAACTTGGAGACCGCCTCCTCTTCGTCGATGGTGACGCCGCGGGCTCTTCAACTTTTTTGGCGATGAGCGTCTGTAAGCGGAGGAAAAAGTCCTCCACTTTTCACCATCCTTGAACTTGAGGTTTGCGTACTCTCGCTTCAAAAATTTGGGCCGTCGCCTTCTTTGCTTGTGGTCGAAACCGACGCCGCGTCGTCCGCAATGGCCTCCCACGCCTCCTTAGCCGAGCCTTTCATCCCCAGCGGTTCCACATATTCCGCCGCAGATGCAATGCAGTGATGATAGCCTCCAACGCCGACATGTCGTCTTCTTCCACGTCGGTGCCCTTGTCAATAATATTTCCGAGCCATCGGCTCGAAGCTTGACCTTCATGGTCACCGACCACTCTCCATAGTTAGTCGCGAGTCGGCGTCGGCTAAGTGGTGCCGACCGACCTCCCGCACTGCGCACGTAACAACTACATCCGGTAGTGGTACGGGCAGCCACGACGATTACACTACTGTCGCCCAACTCCGAACGACTGTCATCGCCATCGGTTAGAATGACGACGACGCTTGTCTGGCTCGATACCACTTGTTGGCCCACGCTTAGCCTCCTCGACCACCGAGATGGCCTCCAGACCACTCCGTTGGTCTCACAGATCACCGGCTCACGACGATGAACCACTCCGGCCGATCTTGCCGAGCACCGCTCAAAGCGAGTGGAGCACTTAACGGTCTCGCCGAGCACGCGCTAGTGTTGCCGAGCACCCACTAACCGTGCAGACCACGTACCGGCGTTGTCCGTACCCACACACTACGGACGAGCTTAGAAGAAGGGAGAACAGGGCAAGCACACACAATACAAGACACCAACGTTGGTCGAGGTCCTGTCTGTGTGATGGCAAATCTGAGCTCTCTTTACTGAGTTGCCATACATGTCTATTTATACAACTCTAACTATCTAGTCCATGTGCAGCGCCCATGCTGGCACAGTAACTAGATAACCTGACAGTAGTGACTCTGCGCCCGCCTTTTGCTGTTCCTCTGATCTTTGCAGTGAGCCGTGCGTGCGTTGGCTGCACTGCACTGCTTGTATCAGATTACAAGGGGGCAAAGTCGGCGCCGCCTTCCCTTGCTGTGTTCACACACAGCAGGCGGCTATGTCGGCGCCGCCTTCCTCTGCTGTATTCACACAAGGTGGCAGTAGATTAGCTAACATGACTTTAGTATAATAAGGTCAACAGAAACTCTGTTGCCGTTATCATCATGATTCAGTGATGGATGCTCAGCAACCAAGGTCCATATCCTGTTTCTTGCAAATCCATGTTGCTCCAATGTCCTAGAGTATCGAGGCTGCATGAAATTTTACAGCTATCAGAATATCAGAAGTCCCACAGAAATTTAACCACAAGACCCTCACAATCAGTCATAGAGTATCGAGGCTGCATGAAATTTTACAGCTATCAAAAGTCCCACAGAAATTTAACCGCAAGACCCTCACAATCAGTCAGCCTATACATAAATTTCTTATAAGCACATTATAGATAAAGCATCTGTGTATTCGAGATATTATAGATAAAGCATCTCTGTGCATTCGAGATATTCATCCAAAAGCTCAGAATTCATGATTTGAGATTATATCTACCAAAAAAACATTATCAGAACATAAACTAACATGAGAAAATTTGATCATGACTTTCAATGAGCAAGTTAGTATCACGAACACAAGGACAAGTGACTCAGTAGTCAGTGCTACGGGAGCATGTTGATACACTAAATATTGGAGTGCAAGAACGAAAGCAAGCAGTAAACATGAGTATCTTTTACTGCAAATAAAGTGCGGGCGTACGTCTTGCTTCTTCTTGAACTCCTCCCAGGTGATGGTGTGCGTCTTGTTAAGGTGAGTGTTGTTAAGGCTGGCCGTGCTAACGCTACGGTAAAATAGAAAACAAGATAAAATTCTAGAACAATATTGGTCTATTGTTCCCTTTAAATAAAGCAAAATTCTATTCATGAGAAGGTTCATAGCATGGATGATGTCGATGTCAATACTTTATCTTGTTATATTTTTTTCTCCCGTTACAACGCACGAGAATATATTTATAAGGATAAATGGCAGATAAATAATTTTATTTACATCTTAAGATTTTTTTGCACATGCATATTACCTTAGATGCTTAATTTATGTTTTAAGCCACATAGGAACCTCTGATTAACAAGCACAGAGCAGTGGAAAAATTGCATCATCCATAGCTGAATCATTTGGCATAAAAAACGAAATCATAGAGGCCAGTCATTATATCTTGTTTAATTTTGTGCATGTACAAATCGGCAACAATGAGGCAATGCAGGAACAAAGTGAGATGGATAATCTCTAACTGAAGTAATGATCATGGACAGAAAAAAAATCTTGCAGTTTGAAACCTTGAATACAATAAACAGTAATATTTCAGACGAGTTGTTACCGCGATCACATAGAGGAGGCTAGAGCTGCAGCCCCTGGTCCTGCGGGGTCCACTGCCTCCTTTCCATCCTTCAGATCTGATTGGAAGCAGCAGTAGCACCAACAGAGCCAGAAACAGACTGTTTTCAACAATCCTGAAAGAGTGAAGAACGAACTTTCAAACACCTAGAAATCTGAACATCACTTTTTGAACTTGCTGGAATTTGTTGCTACTCTGCAACACAAATACAAAACCCACAGCCCCTCATTGATTTGCATGAACATAAACAACTAATCCCTCAGGAAAGAAAGTCCATGATTGCCTTTCTGCTGATTTGAGCAAGGAGGTGGACAAGTGGTGAATACACATTCTATGTGAGAAAAAATGGATCTTGGTGCAGAGAGCAACATTACGCTCATTGTTGTGACAGGAACCCCAAAACTCTGAACGGAACTACAAAAGATTGTAACAAAATAATTACCTTATCTGTATTTACTACTCTAAAAATTGTAGTATTTTAGTGCCACGAAATATGATATGGTTCTTATCCCTCTTTATAGATTGCATATCCTTAGGACCACGTCCAGCAATTGAATCCTGTCAGTAGATGTATGGTCAGAGCTAGCCTTTGAAACCACAAATAATTATACATGTAATTTCACTCGAACTTGAGATCTTTGAAACCACAAATAATGTTTCAAGTAATTTCCATAGTAATTACACATTCCACCCCAACTGAGCCCTGAAGAAGGACCAGACGTCCAGACCATCTCACCTAGAGCTCGCCTACATCTCCTCCCACTGAGCCCCGTGGCAATGGGCATGACGTCCTCCCTTGTCCCCTGCAGCACACCCACGCGGCCACCACCGCCACTGGATCAGAGAAGAACTCCATCAGGGAATCGAGATCTAAGGGAGAAAAATTCTTACCTCAGAGGACAAACACACCAATAAAAAATAAAAAAAGTAAAAAATATTCAGAGAAAAGAAAATTTCCACTCACTGTTATGCATCACAACATAACTTAAACCAGTGTTTCATATCCCTCCTATCCCCAATATATATACAAGGCACTGAAGGAACATGGCCATTCTTGTGCCCGACTATTCTTGTGCCCGACTTTGACATGATGAGCATCGACGCTTCGAAAACGCTGGGCAGCTCGATGTGCAGCCTGTTTAGTTTCAGGAGAGCAAAGGCAGTATTCCATCTTCAGACATTCAGAATAATGTGAACATGGCGTAATCCCACATTACTGAGATCTCCAAATTACACATGAATGAACCAAAACTCGCGGCTGGTGCAGATTCAGAAAAGCATCAACCGGAGGCAAGAGGGGTTTCATGAACAGGCCACGAGTGGGAGAGAGAGGAAGGGAGGGAGGAAATGCTGGACTTGGACCGGAGCTTGGTGGCCGTGGAGCCGCAGCCGACGGCAAGGCCGACTGCCGCATCCATGTGCACAGCCGCCGGCTGGGGCTGGCACCGCATCCGCGGATGCTGCCGCCAGGGGAGAGGAAGAGGCGACGTAGCGATCTGCGCGCACAGCCGCCACCAGGGCCGAGCGTCGTGGCCGCATGTCTCCGCCTCCAACGGTACCGGCGCTCCGGCAGTCCCCCAGCAGCCCACGCCCGGCGGCCATGGCCGCGGCAGCGAGAGACGCGGCAGCCCGCGTCGGGGAATGATCCCACGCGCGAGGTGGAATCGGCGGCATCAAAGGAGGCGGCCCGACGTTTCCTTTTTTCGTGAGCGGCGTCAAAGATAAATTTGATGGCGAGTGGCAGGGATCGCAGGGAAGGCAGACCGAGGAGCAACGAGTGCGGGATTGTAGGCGTGGGCGGACGGATAAAAGAAAACAAATATCACATTAAAAAATATTTATGTTTTATTTTTTTTAATTGTAGGAGATCAGTTTAGAAAAGGAATGATAGCGTTGTTCAGTTTCTGAATCTTGACTAACTTTGCTTCTCTAGTCTAATGCACTAGTATGTGACGATGACAAATAATGGGTCGAGGTATAGCCGTATAGGCCAGGATATATGCGGGGATAAGACTGGAAACGAAATGAAACTACATGTCTGTTCTGTCCATCAGGCCGTAGAAATTGACTCGAAAATACTAGCTTAACCAACCTTCTAAAAAAAAGCTTAACCAACGCTGTGTGTAGCTGATTCAGTACTTGTTGAGACAAAAAAAGAACAGAAGTTGTTGATTTCAGAACCACAGATTTGCACCAACAATGAGAACATATTTGATAGAAATTATATACTCGATCTCTCCATTCCGGAAAAGAATACAATTCTAGTTTAATACCAAATCAAATTATTTTCATTGACAAGTTTATACATGGGAGTAACTACACCCTGTAAGTAGGAAATGATTTTGTAGTAAATTTACACAATACAATTAATGGGCGAGGCAGGTGAGGTGGTTATACTAATTTATTTTTTTCTTTCAATCAAACATGGTTGTCTTCAACTGCCCTGAGGTATTGGAACTGTTCAACAAATTGGAAACCATAGGACACAAACCGAATCCAGTTGGATGGATGGGCGGTACAATAATGTAACGATGGGAATATACAGCGTGCGTGATGAACAATGGTGTTCTTCTGGTTTGAATTATTCTTCTTGATGACTGGCCGGGTGCAGAATGGGTTCAATGAATCAGCTGTTAAGAAAACCTTACGAATGTACTACTGGCAACAAAATATAATTAATAATTTGTTTCCCTACTCTATCAGTTTCATATATGGCTACGTGCTTAACTTCCTCATAAAACTTTGGTGGTTCACTATGTTTTTTTATCACTCATCATCATGGGTCATGTGAGGTTGCAGGTAGGTTAGGCAGGTGCTGTTGTGCTTTAGAGTCCGTTTCTGTGCAGCTTCTGTCTTTTTCTTTACACCGGTGACGGTAATCCCCTATTGCCGTCTTTGTAATGTGTTTTGTTTGTTTGATATACCTCCTCTTAATGAAAAACATGCCTCGTCGCACGGTCGAGAAAAAAGATACCATGGGTCATGTGATGATCTCAGTCTTGTGATGGACACTTGTAATAATCGGATGGTGCAGTGCTTTGAAAGAAGCAAAAACTGAAAAGTTTAGTTGCCTCTTTATTAATGACCATAGTGTCGGTATTTCGAGTTACCACCAACGAGTAAATTTCTCATATTGCGCGTCTGGCTCGGATGGTGTGCTAAGAGAACACGAGGTTTATACTGGTTCAAGCAGAATGTCCCTACGTCTAGTTCGTTGTTGCTGCTCATGTTACTAGCACTGAAAGTTTGTAGTAGGGGTTATAAACGGGCAAGAGAGGGATAGGTCCTGAGTCTCTAGTGAAAGGAGTGAACGAGAGCTGAGAGAGCTCGGTCGCTGCTCAGCCGTGTGTTCGGGGTTTGATGTTTTTGTTCGAATCTGACTTGAATCGACCGATGGTCCGATGAGTCGATGTCCTATATGGGATGTCCTGCTTTTTCTTTTATAGGCCAAGGGAAAGCACAGGTTACAGCGGAGGAAAAGAGAAGAACCAGAGAGAGGAGTCCTTCCAGGGTCGCTGGGTCCTTCTTCTCCTTCATGCGGGTCCCGCCAACCCTGTAGATGTCAACAGGGACAGCTCCACGTCGCGGCCCTATCCGTCACTGGCTCCATGCGCAGGAGTCGCGTGCCGGTCATGGCGCTCCATTCTGTCCTAGCGAACATCGTGGTGAACTGACGTGCCTATCAGTGTTCGTACGGGGGTTAAGCAGAACAGCACCGGTACGCCCGACATTATTCCTGATGTGATTCCCCAGGTATGGACCGTCGTGGCCGCGGGTTAACATCGAGGCGTGCCAGTCTTTTTCCTGGTGTCAGAGTTTTGACCCAGGCCCATACATTTGGACCTGGAGTGGTTGGCGGCGGCATGGGTCTCCGTCAGGCGAGATGGAATCTACGGCCAGAGACCAGGCGAGGCGGAGCATAAACCCAAGGGTCAGGTGAGGTAGAGCCCGCGGCCTCAGGGTTGGGCGAGATAGAGGCCACAGCCTTGGGATTGGGAGAGGCGGAGCCCGCGGCCTCAGGGTCGGGCGAGGCGGAGCCCTCCCCTAGAGGCTAGGCGAGGCGGAGCACAAACCCCAGGGTCGGGCGAGGCGGAGCCGTCACCCAGAGGCCGAGCAAGGCGGAGCCTATGGTCTCGGGGTCGGGCGAGGAGGAGCCCGCGGCCTCAGGGTCGATCGAGATGAAGCCACCCCCCTAAGGCCGGGCGAGATGGAGCACAAACCCAAGGGTCGGGCGAGGCAATGCCCGCGGCCTCAGGGTCGGGTGAGGCGGAGCCCTCCCCCAAAGGCCTTGGGGTCGGGCGAGGTAGAGCCCTCCCCCAGAGGCTAGGCGAGGCAGAGCGCAAACCCAAGGGTCGGGCGAGGCGGAGCCTATGGCCTTGGGGTTGGGCGAGGCAGAGCCCGCGGCCTTAGGGTCGGGTGAGGCAGAGCCCTCTCCTAGAGGCTGGGCAAGGCAGAGCACAAACCCCAGGGTTAGGCAAGGCAAAGCCCGCGGCCTTGGGGTTGGGCGAGGCGGAGCTTGCGCTCCTAGGGATTGGGTGGAGCTGTAGTCACGCTCTTCGCTGCTCGGATGAATCAATGTTAATGGTCATTAGTTCTTCCTCTTTGGATACCCTAGTATTGGTCCCCGATAGTAGCCCCCGACCCTGTGGAGGAGTAGAATACTCTTTCGGAGGCTTTTCTGAACGGGAGGACTCTGATGGCCTCGGCCTTCTTTTGTCGCCCACAGCATGTCCTAGGTACAGCGATTCCCTTTCATCGTGATCGGACCCCTCAGGGGTACAGCCATGAGGTTTGGTGGGTCAGAAAAGGTCTTTTCCTGATTTTGACCCCTACGAGGGTCTGTCGTTCTATGACCGTGCGTTCAGTCTCCTTGTGAGTCCAACTTTCCTCGAGCCCCCACATGTAGCAGGGGTTTGACCAAGGGTCGGCTCGTCTTTGTGATCGTCACCCTGTCCACGGTTTCCGCAACCAGAGGGGTTGAGCTGTGCCATGATTTTCCCTTTTGGACGAATCATGGTGCTCGGTGAGCTGTTGTTGGGTTAGTCTGAGTGGGGCCCAAGCATCCTGTTTGTGGGGATCCGACTTGGGTCAACTAGTGACCGATTCTAGATTCTCAGCGGTCAATCCACATAGTTCTTAGGTCCGTTAGACCGGCCTCGAGGGCTCTCTGCTTTTCCTTGAGGAGAAAGCATGGATCGTATTCGGCCGAGACTGGAACGTGGGCCGGGATGCCCGCGGCGCTATGTGCTCAGGTACTAGATGCTAGCGGGCCCATCCCTTTCCACCCCTCACTCTAAAGGTGCCCGGAGCAGTTGTCGAGCCCATGGGTGGGCCAACCTTCGTACTCCTAGGCCTAGACGGGCCATAGGAGCATTTTTTGCTCCGTATCCCTTTTACCTGTGATGGGTCGTGGCTCGTTTGGGAAGGCGAAATGTCCAGCGAGTTTTCCGAGGGAATGGACAGAGGTTGTGTGCGCGCACCCTACGGTGAGACGTGGTGGCAGATCATGGTAGGCGCGGAGATCCAGGCAGGCAATTGGTTTCCTCGCACCTGTCGCCCTATAAAACCAAAGGGTTAGCCCCCCGGGTTCCATACCTTGCATCCTTGCCTCCGTAGCCACGACCGTCGCCGCCAATCGCTTAGGTTTCCTGCCTCCACATCTCCGCCACCGTTGAGCCCGTGTCCATTCGCCCCCACCTCCACTGGATCCGTGGTGCCATTTCGACATCACCTTCCAGCGCATGGAGGGCCTCATCCACCGCGGTCTTCTCCACGCGCGGACCTCGGACAAGGAGTGGCTGTTGCCCAGCGAGGAGGACTTGCTGTCACTGCTCGATGGCTATGTGGTGTCGTTCTCCCACTTCCATGAGCGTGGGTTCGCGACCCCCGCCCACAGATTTCTTCGGGGGCTGCTGCACTACTACAAGATCAAGCTGCAACATCTCAATCCCAATGGGATCCAGCACATGGCGGCCTTCATCGCCCTGTGTGAGGGATTCCTAGGCATCAGCCCCCACTTTGACTTGTGGAGGCACTTCTTCACCATCACCCTCTAGAAGAAGAGGGAGAAGAGCGGCAGGCAGGAGCTACACATGCCGATGGGATGCGCCAGCATCCAACTCCAGAACAATCGGGTTGGCGAGTTCCCATCGATGCGGCTATCAATGTCCAACAAGGGGTGGTACTCACAGTGGTTCTACCTCAAGAACGACGCCGCTGCCCCTCTGTCGGAGTTCACCGGATGTCTGATCGAAGAGGCCCCAGAGCCGTGGAGGAAGTGGAGCGTCCCGAAGAAGGACAAGAAGAAGATCCCAGACCACATCGCCGCCATTCACATCCTAAAGGAGAATGGCCTAAAGGGGTCCGGCGTCATCGGGGCTTACCACGCAAGGAGGGTGCACCATTGATGACGCGCATGCTCCCGCTGTACGTGATGGCACCAAAGGCATCGTTCAATGGAACGACGCTCGCCAAGGGGATGCTCCCCAACTCCAAGATCGCGCAACGCATCAAGGAGGCAATGGATCCTTTGTGGGACAACGCGGGTGCCACCCTCGACTTCATCTACCCGGTGCCAGGGCATCCTCCAATGCGGCCGGAGCAAGGCCACGTCGTCTTCGTAAGTATCCGTTTATTTTGCCTTCTCTTCAATTTATTTCTCGACCCCTTGATACTAACTTTGAGAGGGGTAGGACCAGCCGAGGGACCTTGTCCTCATGGATCACCCGGCACCATTGCCGAGGGATTCGGCCATGAGGATGGCGAATCACGTCGAGGGTGAGTGGCTGAGGAAGGCAAAGGAGGACAAGAAGAGGAAGAAGTAGCGAAAGCTGCAGGCGCGGGAATGGGGGGAGGATACTGATAGTGATGATGATGATGATGATGATGGTGACAATGACGAGGTAGCCGATGACATTGAGTGGGACAACCTGGAGAATGAGGATGCGCTGACAGGTATTAGTTCGTTCTTGTAGGCATCGGGGCCCTTCCTGTTCTACGGAGGGGAGGGTACATTCGGGGAGCCAACAGAGGTGGGCCGTACCGTTGGCCTGCCCCAGGAGTCAACAGGGGCATGTGGCTCAGCCGTAGCGCCTGAGGTGCCGGCGGAAGCGGGCGGCTCCATAGTCATGCCCAAGAGCCAAGGGGAGCGAGGCCCTCTGCCCAGGAGCAGGGGGTGGGCTCGAAACAGCCTCATTCCAACGAGGTGGAGCAAAGGTCAGGGGGTTCAACCCCCAAACGCATCTGCCGCCCAATGGCGCTGAGGTCCGTTATCAGTTCCTCTATTCTTCCTATTTTGATCGGATTTCATCATGACTTATGTTTTTTTGTCCCTTGCAGCGTCGACAGGTAGTGGAATCCTTTGGTGCTGGTGCCGAAGAAGAGCATCGCCCTCCAATTGAGGTGGTGGCCTTCGGCTGGTGCCACGCCCATTTTAGGCAGGAGCAGCGCCATTGTGACCACGTCGTCGGCCGGTTAGACGCCGCCCATGGTGGCGCCCGTGCCCTCGGTAGGACGGGTGGACGTAGGGGCTCAAGGGGCGCCATCGGAGGTCGTGGCGCAGCCAGTGATGTCGGCGATACCGCTGCTCCCAGCGGGGCAGACAGGACTATCGACTGCGCTCGTGGCGCTAACCGCGGTGGGCTCGGTGTAGCCGGTCATGACTCCGCCGACCTTGGTGGAGGTGGCGGCGGCCGTGACATATGGATCATAGCTAGGAACAACCGCAGCGGTGCCTGAGGCACCAACGCGACCCATGCCGTTGGCGGACCAAGCAATGGCGCTTGGCACGAGCCGGACGGAGGAGGACACGGATGAGGGGACCTCGGGAGTCATGGTGCTGGGAGAGAGGTCGGCGTCCGCACCCTGATCCCTTCCATCACCGAAGGGGGCGTCCCGATAGAGACGTCATGGGGAGAGGGGTCGGTGTTGCTTGGAGCCAGCAGGGAGTCATCCCTGGCCCTGACATTGGTGGGCACTGGCTCACCCGCTCGGGGCGAGCCCTTGCTCTAGTGGACGAATCTGCAGGATCCGGCATCAACGCTTTTCACCCTTGATGACACTACCGAGAGCATGGAGCGAGAGAGCCTTGACATAGGGATTGCATCCGTGCTCGAGGCCCTGAACCAGGCCATGGGCACGTTGCGCGACATTGTCGTTCCCTCCGGTCGGGTATTGTTTGGTCCTGCTTTTTGCCCTTATCTTCCTTTATATGCTTTTTGTATCCTGACCATTGTCTTCCTGCAGTCCCTCATAGCTCGCAACCGGGGGAAATCTTAGTTCCTTTGTCACCAGAAGGAGGCCTAGGACCGCCTCGTTGAGGGGGCGCGGCTACATGGGGAGGTAATAGCTTAGCTTGTTGCCGCCCAACAGAGGGTGGCTGAGCTAACTCCCCTCGCCGAGGAGGCAGCCAATCTTCGGTCGCGGGTGGCCAAGGCCCGTTGGTATGCTAACGAGGCTGAGAAGGCGTTCGAGGCCCTGTCGGCGAGGTCGCGGAAGGACGATGAGGAGGCCGCTAAGGTTCGGAAGGAGCAGGATGAGATGCTCTAGAAGGATGTTAAGACCCACCAGCGGATCCTTGATGTTCTAGCCAAGGTTGAGAAGGAAAGGGAACTGAAGCTGGGAGCCAAGGAGAAGCTCACGGTCCTAGAGAAGAGGGCAAGCCTAGAAGCCACAGTGATCGCTCGGCTATGCAAGGAGCAGGATGAGCTGCTCCAAACCACAGAGAGGCTCTAGTCAGAACATGGCGTGGCTCACGAGGAGCGTGACCAGGCCTGCCAAGAGTGCAACAACACGCAGCAAAAGGTCAGCTCCCTCCAGGCCAAGCTCGAAAGCGCGACGACCCAGAAGCTAGAGGCCGAAAGCATTTCTGCCAGGATGGTTGTGGATCTCACCGAGGTGAGGAGGAATCTTCAGGCGGAGAGCGATGAGCTCGGTATCCTGAGCGCCGCCCTCGGAGTGGTTTGCGACGACTATCGACAAAAGATGCTCGACAGTCCATCGAGGGGTATCTCACGATGGTAGATTTGTCATAGAGGTGAGCGAGATCAGGAGCGAGATGGTGACAAGACACAAGATTTAGATAGGTTCAGGCCGTCTGATCAATGTAATACCCTACGTCCTATGTCTTTGGTTGATTGTATTGAATATGAGATGATTTCGAGGGGGTCCCTGCCTGCCTTATATAGTCTGGGGGACAGGGTTACAAGTCGGTTAGATCTAGATCTATTTGGCTATATGGTAAGTATTTACAAGGAATACGATATCTATCATATCCGAACAGATCCTTCTCTATCCTCAAGATTCTTCTGATTGCCTTGCGGTGCACGCCGACCAGAGCGGAGCACCGTGGGCCATGATCTTATGGGCTGGACCTACCCTAGTGGTGTGGCCCATGTCTATTGCTGTGGGTACCTAGGGTTATACCCCCCACAGCTAGTCCCCAAGCGCCTTGTATCCTTTGAGCAACGTTGTCTTGAACAAGTTCGAGCAGTTTGACATGAAGCCGACCAGTTTAACTTGTGATCCGAGCAGTGGAAGTCAAAGCCGACCAGTTTAACTAGTGACCTGGGTGGTGAAAGTCAATGCCAACCAGTTTAACTGGTTAGGAGACCTCAGACTTAGCCAAGTAAGGCTTGCCAGAAGGATGTAAGGGGCTCTAGATAAAATTTGAAAATTCTTCCCCTTAGGATAAGTGTAGCCACTTAGACTCCATGAATAAGGAGGGTAAATCAAGAAATAAGCACTCCATTCACCGCCAGGTGAAGTGTATCCACTTAGTCCCCGAGCCTGCTGGAAGATGAAGAATGAATCTTGTAGCAGGGTCAAAGAAAAGAAGTTTGAAAGCTTGCCTACGCCATCTGACATGCGCGTATCAAGACCCCAGACATGCTACCCAAAATCAGCACCCTGACCCAAACAACATGGAGTAGCTTGATAGCACGCCAATGAGACATAGCAAGATCCAACCACCAAGGGAGTCCCCAGCTTAGCTGGCGACGATTGCACGAAGAATTGGAACACCGAGGAGTCCCCAGCTTAGCTGGCGAGCCCCAGCGTAGCTGACGATGAAGCGATGGACAATACGACCAGTTGGTTGGTGAAGAATCGTGCACCGAGCAGCCCAACCAACTAGTCGGTGACGAAGAATTGGTATGCCGAGGAGTCCCTAGCTTAGTTGGCGAGCCCCAGCGTAGCTGACGATGAAGCGATGGACAATCTGACTAGTTGGTTAGCGAAGAATCGTGCACCGAGCAGCCCAACCAACTGGTCGGCGGTGAAGAATCGGTGCGCCGAGGAGTCCCCAGCTTAGCTAGCAAGCCCCAGCGTAGTTGACGATGAAGCGACGGACAGTCCAACCAGTTGGTTGGCGAAGAATCAGGCACCGAGCAGCCCAACCAACTGGTCGGCGATGAAGAATCGGTACGCTGAGGAGTCCCCAGCTTAGCTGATGAGCCCTAGTGTAGCTAACGATGAAGTGACGGACAATCTGACCAGTTGGTTGGTGAAGAATCATGCACCGAGCAGTCCAACCAACTGGTCAGCGATGAAGAATTGGTGCGCCGAGGAGTCCCCAGTGTAGCTGACGATGAAGCGACAGACAATTTAACCAGTTGGTTGGTGAAGAATCGTGCATCGAGCAGCCCAACCAACTAGTCGGCGGCGAAGTGAGCGCCGAGTAGAAGTGAATAACGAACAGTCTGATCAACTGGTCAGCCATGAACTCCATAAACCTAGCGGTTTGACTAGTTGATCGGTGGAGAAGTCCGAGCACCAAGTGGTCTGACCACCCAGACAATGATCATCTTGTCCAGTCCCTGAGTGTAAGCTCATTGACCTAGCCATGCCCCTGTGAAACAAATGTGTAGAATGGGTAGTACATGATGTAAAAATAAAATATATGAACTCTGAAGAAGAATCAGCAATAGTGACGAAATAGCGTATGCAGCTCGGTAATCAGTTGGTGTGAACACTTAATGTTATTATGAAGATGTGTTTATGTTTAATATAAACCATCCGACCAGTTAGTGTGTAGCAGAGTCTCCAGCCCTAGCTAGCCTACTAACCATAACATAGAGCGCGGAGCCGTGTGCGTATAGGAAGAACAAAGCGTTGCTAAGGAACCGCTGCCGACCACCCATCACACAGAGGGCAGACGCTCGTGCACGTGTTGGGAGGAGCCAGAGATAGGGCTGTCTCTAGGGACATCCGAGCGTCAAAATGACTGTTCAGGAAGTTGCCTTAGGCAAAAACGTATGTCATCTTTAAGATGGTATACATGGACGAAAATCGTTTGGTGAACAAATATGGAGAAAATAGCTCGGAGAAACATCATGGTGATATATGAAGATTGGAGAGTATTTAGAAGAATATTAAAGCATGACTTAGCTTTAGACAGAACATCTGGTCGGTGGTGCATAGCGTTATCTGGTTGGCGTTGATGAAATTGCCCGGCCCTCGATCTTTTCGAACTGTCATCATGGCGGCGGTCGCGGTTGTCACGGCACTGTTCTTCGCGGCGATCATCATTGCGACGTGGCAGGTGGTCGGAGTAAGTAGTCCGGGCGACGTCGTCCTTATATTAGTGGTCGGCGACTCGGGTGACCCGCTTAGCGGCTCGCTTGACTCGCTTAGTGGCTCGGTCAGCTTTCTACGAACAAGTGCATGGAGTTGTAGTTGAACGAGCGTCGTTGAAGACTGATGGAGTCAATCCACATGGAGAGGCAAAGCCCCTGGGCGTGTCCAACCAAGGCGAGATGCAGTCCAAAATCTCCTTTGTTTAACGTACGTGAAAGCTAGCTTGCATGGCGGTTTTATTGGTGGCCTTCGTGTACTTGCATGCTTGTCATCCCGGTGTGTGCATTAGGCCAGATTTGGGCGTATAGCATGGTCATGTACACATGCACACGTACATGCAAGTTACGTGTTGATTATTAAATAACTTGCATGGCCTACACACACTTCTTGTTTGCTCGTAAGGGAGCAATGCCTCGAACATGGAGACCTCGATTTGGAAATCCCTATGTTGATGCCAGTGTCGAACAGTCGGAGATGGTGGAGGCAGAGTTGGTGGACACGAAGTTGTAGATCTGATTAGATCGGATCTGAACAAAGCTGCTGGGTTTGATGCTATCATCCAGAATCTGGTACCCGAAGCTGAGTAGCTCAGGGTGGGCACCAACTACGGTGCACACAATTGCGTGGCCGAATGCCGAAGTATCATGATGAGTTGCGTAACAATGTCAACCCGCTGTGAATAGCCTCAAGACGACGACTCCATCCTAGATGAACACTGCCGTGGCCAGAAACCAAATTGCCACGGATGGCGTTGATCTTGAGGTCCATCAAGCTCGCCATGGGATCAAGTGCACACCCCTCCTACAAAAGATGCTCGGCAGTCCACCGAGGGGTATCCCGCGATGGTAGATTTGTCATAGAGGTGAGCGAGATCAGGAGCGAGATGGTGACAAGACACAAGATTTAGACAGGTTCAGGCCGTCTAATCGACGTAATACCCTACGTCATGTGTCTTTGGTTGATTGTATTGAATATGAGATGATTTTGAGGGGGGTCCCTGCCTGCCTTATATAGTCTAGGGGATAGGGTTATAAGTCGGTTAGATCTAGATCTATTCGGCTATATGGTAAGTATTTATAAGGAATACGATATCTATCATATCCGAATAGATCCTTCTCTATCTTCAAGATTCTTCTGATTGCCTTGCGGTGCACATCGACCAGAGCCGAGCACCGTGGGCCATGATCTTATGGGCTAGAGCTCCCCTAGTGGTGCAACCCATGTCCATTGTCATGGGTACCTGGGGTTATACCCCCCACAACAACCTTGAGGTGGTGTTGTTAGAGGGGACCAGCTCGCTCACGGCCTGTGCCGTCAAGATCACGGCTTGGGTGTGCCAGCTTGAGAGGAATGCCCTTCGCGCTGGATTCAATCAATCCTTTACGATTGCTCGTTCTCATTATGGGGACAGCATCGATCTGGAGACGATGAGCCATGGCTACGCGCCCGGCTATGAAGTCCAGGAGCTGGAGGAGATGGAAGCGGCGGTGGCTCCCCTTTCGCAGGACCTGGCGGACAGGATAGAGAGCATAGTTCTCCCCCGGAGGGGCTAGTTAATTAGATAGGTCAGGCGATCATTCTTGTAATAATCAGACAAGTGTTGACCCTCGCGTATCATTTAAACAAACTTGTCATTTTGTTTTGTTTGATCAAATCTGTTTTTTGTTTCGGTGTGAACAAATTTGTTTTTTCTCCCTTTTTATGTGTGAAAAGGGGTTAATGCATTTCGACCCTTCCGTTTGTTAAGACCGTAGAGTTCGAGGTGGAGGGAAACTCTAATCACGCTGGTAAGCAAGAGTGCCATAGCCTCTAGGGCGTAAGTTTCTTATAGTCCGACCAACCTTACTCAGTCGTTCGTTTCTGCAAACCTTGCCACTAGGTTTAACGTGAGGAAGGGATCAGGCACGGCGACTATTTTAGAAAGGGTATATATACCCTTATTAGCCCCAAAGTGAGACTCGACCTCTTATCGTTGCAGGGGTCAGGTGTCACTAAAGATCGAGGAGAGGATAACACAACTTAGTAGGAGAAAGCATCTCTTGTTTTAGAAATGTTATCCTTAGTTTTCGCATGTACCCCCTCCCAAGGATCTAAGCCATTGTTCTGCAACCATGCATTCAGTCTCCTTACGAGTCCAACTTTCCTTGAGCCCCCACGCATAGCGGGAGTCAGGTCGAGGGTCGGCTCGTCTTTGTGATCGTTACCCCGTCCACGGTTTCCGCAACCGGAGGGGTTGAGCTAACGTCACTTGCCTCGATGGCTCGAGTGATGCGCTCGGTGAGCTCGCTAACGGGCATGTTCGAGTGGAATCCGGGTCCATCGTTCATGATGGGGTTGGCATAGCCCTCATGTGGCATTCCGCTGCTCCTTAACCCGCCTCCCGACAGATGCCCATGTCGCTCCGGAGAGCAACTCAGGTGGCCCACTGGCGTCCCCTTAATGGGGATTCTGTGGCTCAGCTCGAGATTAGGATCGAATGAGAAGGTTGAGATGACCTTGTATGCTTCTAAGCGGGTCAGGCGAAGGCCGCTAGGGCTCATCTACATTTTCTTCCCTGGCTCTGTTTGACGCGAGGCGGCCTCGAGACCTTCATGGGCCGGCCTTCGAACCCCAGTCAGTTGGATTCCCGAGTTAGGGTCGAGCGGCTCAAGCCCTCGAGCCTCGTTGGGCTCGGTAGGGGTCGGCCGAATTTCATGCGTCACCCCATCCATGGTTTCCGCAACCGGAGGGGCTGAGGTAACGACACTTGCCTCGATGTCTCGAGTGTCACGCTCGGTGAGCTCGCTAACAGGCATGTTCGAGTGGAATCCGGGTCCGTCATTCACTGACGGGGTTAGCATAGCCCTCATGTGGCATGCCACTGCTCCTTAACCCGCCTCCCGGTAGATGCCATGTCGCTCTAGAGAGCGACTTAGGTGGCCTGCTGGTCTCTCCTCGATGGAGATTCTGTGGGCTTGGCTCGAGGTTAGGATCGAACTATGAAGGTGGAGATGCCCCTATCCGCTTCTGAGCGGGGTTGGGCAAGGGCCACTAGGGCTCATCTCCATTTTTCTCCCCTGGCTCTGTTTGACGCTAGACAGCCTCGAGCCCTTCGTGGGCTGGCCTTCGAACCTCGGTCGGTCGCCGCTCATATCAAATGAGACAACTACCGCTTCGTGATGCAACGTGAAGCGTTGTAATGCAGCAATTGCATAGGCAATGCTTGGATGTATGGGATGAATGTATGGATGAATGTATGAATGCATTCATGAGAATGTATGAATGAATGATCATGTACTGGAAAAGAAAAGTGGGGTTCATAAAGTTACCTCGATGGCCCGAGTGACGGGCTCGAGGAGCTCTTACCAGATATGTCCGTGCGGGGTCTGGATCGTCATTCGTGATGGAGTTGGCATAACCTACATGGGGCATCTCACTGCTCCTTACCTGTCTCTCGGCAGCGGCCCGAGCCATCTAATAGACTTTGGGTGACCTGTCGGCCTCTCCTCGATGGAGATTCCGTAGGTGGGCCCCTCTAAACCCTTCCTAGGAAGGTGGAGGCTAAAGTTCAGGGTGTGGGGGCAAAAACTCTGATCACGCTGGTGAGCAAGTATGCCATAGCCGTTGGGGCGTAGGTTTCTTGTAGTCCGACTAGTTTTACTCAGCATTTATTTCCGCACACCTTGCCTTTAGGTTTTAGCATGAGAAAGGGGTCGGGCATAGAGAATGTCTACCGAAAGACACTCTTGCCAGCCCCCGAGTGAGGCCCAACCCCTTGCCGTGGCTAGGGTCGAGGGATCGATAGCAAAATAAATAAGAGAAAATGTGCGTAAAATAAGGTTGACTCATCTCTCGGTAGCAGCCCGCTGGCACAGGATCTACCTGGATGGCTTGAGTGACGGGTTCGGGGAGCTCTTACTGGATATGTCCAGGTGAAACCCGAGTCCGTCATTCATAACGGGGTCGGCATAGTACTCATGCGGCATTCCACTGCTCCCCAACCGTTTCTCAGCAGCGGCTTGAGCCGTTCGATCGGCTTGGGTGACCCATTGGCACAGGGCTTTCCTACGAAGATAGAGGATCAGATCATCCCCCCCTAAGAAATTAGTTAGGCAGATAAGCCAGGTGGCGAACTTGTAATAAATGGACAAGCTCTTAAATTTCGTTATGGTCAAACAGCTTTTTAGCCCTTCTCCCCTTTTGAATAAAAAGGATAGTGCGTTCTGACCCTTTTCATCGTTGAGGCCGGGGTGCGGGCGAACAAACTCTAATCACGCTGGTGAGCAAGTACGCCGTAGCCGACGAGGTGTAGGTTTCTCGCAGTACGACCAGTTTTACTCAGAGTTCGTTTCCACAACCCTAGCTTCTAGGTCTCAGCGTGAGAGAGGGTCGGGCACGAAGAATGTTCGCCAGGTGGATAGACTCTCAAACGCATACTGACTCTTCCCAT
This sequence comes from Miscanthus lutarioriparius, assembly GCA_904845875.1. Taxonomy (NCBI): domain Eukaryota; kingdom Viridiplantae; phylum Streptophyta; class Magnoliopsida; order Poales; family Poaceae; genus Miscanthus; species Miscanthus lutarioriparius. Next base: position 66,601,469 of record CAJGYO010000001.1, on the reverse strand, counting down.
AGTTAAGGCTAAAAAGCTCAGGGTGTAGAAAAAACTCTGATCACGCTGGTGAGCAAAGGCGCCGTAGCCGCTGGGGCGTACTTTCTCGCGGTCCGACTAGTTTAACTCAGCATTCATTTCCGTGACCCTCGCTTCTGGGTCTTAACATGAGAAAGGGTCAGACGTAGAGACTATCTACCAAATGAATATGCTCTTATTAGCCCCCGAGTGAGGCCCGACCCCCCGCCATTACTAGGGTTGGGTGTCACTAAAGTTCGGGGAGTTTGAAAGCGAAACTGATAAGAGAAAGTGTGTGTTTATTAAGGGTAAAAGCGACGTAGCTGCTCGATGTTCTAGGCATTGATGAAGACTTCATCGTCGATGGTCTTGAGCTTGTAGGTGCCTTGTCGAAGCACCTCCGCGACGACGTACGATCCCTCCCACGACGAAGAGAGCTTGTGGTGGTTCTTGTTGTTCTGGACTAGGCGGAGCACTAGGTCCCTGACATTGAAGGCCCGACCCCGCACTCGATGGCTGTGGTACCGGCGCAACACTTGTTGGTATTTGGCCGAGCGGAGGAGGACGACGTCTCATGCTTCCTCTAGCTAGTACATGTCATCTTTGAGGGACGCCTTAGCTCCCTATTCATCATACGCCCTGACCCTTAGCGCTCCATAGTTGAGGTCGGTCGGGAGGATAGCCTTGGAATCGTAGACCATGAAGAATGCTGTGTAGCCGGTGGCCCGGCTAGGGGTCGTCCTCAGGCTCTAGAGCATCGTGGGAAGCTCCGCAACCAATCATCCACCAAACTTCTTCAACCGGTTAAAGATCCTTGGCTTGAGGACTTGTAGGACCATGCCGTTTGCGCGCTCGACCTGCCCATTTGTGCGGGGGTGCACTACGGCGGCCCAATCGACATGGATGTGGTATTCATCGTAGAACCGGAGGAATTTCTTTTCGGTGAACTGCGTGCCATTGTCCATGATGATGGAGTTTGGGACCCCAAAGCAATGGACGATGTCAAGGAAGAACAACACATCTTGCTCAGACTTGATTGCAGAGATCGATCAGGCCTCTATCCACTTTGTAAACTTGTCTACGGTGACAAGCAAGTGGGTATGGCCCCCAGGCCCCCTTTTGAGAGGTCTGACCAGTTCGAGCCCCCAAATCGTGAACGGCCATGTGATGGGGATCGTCTAGAGCGCTTGGGCCGACAGGTGGGTCTGTCGAGCGTAGTATTGACACCCTTCATAGGTGCGCACAATCTATTCGGTGTCGGCTACTGCAGTTGGCCAGTAGAAGCCTTGTTGGAATGCGGCATGGTGACCATAGACCCCATCATGGATGTCGTTCAGCAACTGCTTCCCCTGTTCGATGGGGATGTAGTGCTGCAAGATCCCAGTGTGGCTTCACTTGTAGAGTTTGCCCTCAATAAGGACAAAGGACTTGGCGCAACGTGCGAGCCGCCGAGCATCCGTCTTGTCTGTCGGTAGCGCCTTACGGAGGAGGTAGTTGAGGTAAGGCGTCCTCCAGTCGACCAGAGGGTCGAGCTCCATCATTGGATCCTCGTCAAGCTCCATGACCTCGGGGTCAGATGGAGCCGTTGGCTGGTCAGCCCTCAAGCCTAGGGCAAGGTGGCCCATCACCGACTTGTTTTGGCTCCTCGTAGCAGATCGAGGGCTTGTGCTGATCGCTGGCGAAGACATGCATTGGCACCAGCGCTCGGTTAGACGCTGCTTTCACCAGTGAGTCGGCCACCTCATTGAGACGCCTTAGGATGTGGTTGAGCTCGAGACCATTGAACTTGTCCTCCAGCTGGTGGACTTCTTGGCAATACGCAACCATCTTGGCGTTGTGGTAGCTTGACTCCTTCATGACCTGGTCGATGACCATTTGGGAGTCACCCCAGACGTCGAGGTGTTAGATACCCAACTCGATGGTGATGCATAGGCTATTCATGAGCGCCTCATATTCGGCCACATTATTAGAGGAGAGAAAATGGATGCGAACCATGTACCTCATGCATACCCCAAGGGGCGAAACAAAGACCAGCCCTGCGCCGGCGCCTTTCTTCATCAACACACATTCTCCATTTCCCACTCTTCTTTCATACAAGAATGGGATTGGCTAACCACTTGGGGTGGTATACTTCCTTGATGAACCCGGCCGCCAAAAGCTTCACGATCTCCTCACCGATGGCTCTACGTTTCCCCTCGTCAAAGCAACATAGGCGCTGCTTCACTGGCTTGGAGCATGGCCTGATCTTCAAGGCATACTCGGTGACTTCTCTCAGAATGCATGGCATGTCCGAGGGTTTCCACGCAAAGATGTCTCTGTTGGCACGGAGGAAGTCGACCAGCGCGCTTTCCTATTCGGAGGAAAGCGTTGTGCCAATGCGCACCACTTTGTCCTCAGAGCCGCTGGGGTCTATGAGGACCTCCTTGGCGCCCTCTATAGGCTCAAAAGACCCGACCGACCGCTTGGGGTCGGGTACTTCTTCGGCGACCTCCTTCCTGATGGCCGTGAGCTCTTTGGAGGCCACGATTGTTGTGGTGTGTTCGCAGGACTCGACCTCGCACTCATAGGCGTGCTGGAAGGAGGTGTCGATGGTGATGACCCCACATGGTCCCGGCATCTTTAGCTTTAGATAGGTGTAGTTGAGGATGGCCATGAACTTCGCGTAACATGGATGTCCTAGGATGGCGTCGTAGGTTCCATGGAACCCGACCACCTCGAAGGTGAGGGTCTCTATCCTATAATTGGATGGATCCCTAAAGGTGATGGGTAGATCGATCTGCCCAAGAGGCACGGCCTGTTTTCCAGGCACGATGCCATGGAAAGGCACCTTGGTCAGCCAGACGCGTGCTCGGTCGATGCCCATGGCGTCGAGCGTCTCAGCGTACATGATGTTGAGGCCGCTGCCTCCATCCATTAGTACCTTGGTGAGCCGCTTTGTGCCGATGATTGGGTTGACCACGAGCGGATATTGTCCTAGCTGTGGGACGCTTTCCGGGTGATCAGTTCGATCGAAGGTTATGGCGGATTCTGACCATCGGAGGAAGGAAGGTGCGGCTGGCTTAGCCATATAGACCTCACAGCGCGTGAGCTTCTGACGGCGCTTGGAGTCATAGGTCGTGGACCCTCCAAAGATCATGAGGCAGCCATTCAGCATCGGAAAGCTACCGTCCCTCCCCTTGGCGTCATCCGCGATCGGCTTGGGGTCCTTCCCATGCTCCCCCTTGTCGAAGCCTCCAGACAAGAACCGCTTCATGAGGCTATAGATCTTGTATAGATGTTTGACGGGGAAAGCATGGTTCGGGCATGGACCTTTGAGCTACTTCTCGAAGTGGTCCGGGGTACCCTCAGTGGGCTTTCGACCCCCCCTCACGCCATTGCTTGTTCTTCTTCTTGCTGGGATGGTTGGAGGTGCCTTCGCTGGCATCCTCATCCTGCTTTGCCATGCCCTTGAGATGGTCGAAGATCGCTCCGACCGCCTCCTCGCCCGAGGCATGGCTGGTGGCGATGTCGAGGAGCTCCTTGGTGGTTCGCGGGCCCTTACGTCCTAGCTTGTGAACCAAGGACTCGCATGTGGTCCCAGACAGGAAGGCTCCTATGACGTCGGTGTTGGCAACACTGGCAGCTCATTGCACCACTGGGAGAAGCGCCGGATGTACCCACAAAAGGTTTCTCTAGCCTTCTGTCGACAGTTTTTGAGATCCTATGGGTTCCTAGGATGCTTGTATATGCCGTGGAAGTTTCCCACGAAGATCTCTTTCAGGTCCGCCCAACTTGGATTCTGTTGGGACGGAAGGTGTTTCAACCATGTTCGTGCCAAATCGGCCAGGAACAATGAAAGATTGCGGATAATGAAATCGTCATTATCCGCTCCACCGGCTTGGCAAGCAAGCCGATAATCCTCACGCCATAGTTTGGGGTTCGTTTCCCAAGAGTATTTTGGGATATTGGTTGGTGGTCGGTACCGTGGTGGGAAGATAGTAGTGAGGATGTGTCGGCCGAAGGCCTGAGGTCCCGGTAGGTCGGGGCTTGGGCTTCGGTCCTCGCCGCTATCATAGCGTCCGCCACATCGAGGGTGGTAGCCATGGCTAGCCCCCTCCCTCGCGTCAATGCGGGCACGCCTGCAGGCATTGAGGGTGTCGCGCGCATCATGGTGGTAACCTAGACGCTCATGCACTGGGACCACGGTGCGTAGCCTATCGCCTTGTGGGGTCTTGTGGACTGACGTTTCCTTATCGGGTCACTCCAAGGGCGTGCGCTGGCTAGCGTCGAGCTCGCGTCATCGAGACAGTGAGCTCTCAGCCTGCTGCGCCACCGCACGCTCGAGTAGCATGCGTGCGAATCTCATGATGGACCCGATGATCCTCAGGCGTCGTGGGCCCCAGAAGCCCCCAGAGCAAGGCCGCCGTAGCAACGATGTTCTGGCTTGCCTGAGCGAAGTGTGGGAGTGCTTCATCGTCCTCGATGATCCTCCGGTTCACGTCGTCGGCCATGGCGCGTGCCCGCCCACCGTCTCCGAGGCGCTCGATCTCTCGATCGAGCTCCACGCATTCCTGCTCGAGCTGGAGTCGCGCTTTCTCGAGCTCTTGGTGTCAGGCCTTCAACTACTCCACTCGTAGGCGAGGTGGGGCCCCTGCTTCCCCCTCGGCCTCATCGTTGAGGTTGTTCGTTGGGGTAGCCTCTTCCTCGTGGATCCTTTTGACGTATCCCTCGGGGGTACCTACCATGAAACATTCACGAGAGGGGTGATGGCTCCCCATGCTAGAGTCAGAGGTTGAGGGTGACTCTGTTTCTCCCGTGAGGAGATCGTGGAAAGACTCCATGATATATTCAGTCATCCCCACAAACCCATCGTTCGCTGTGGATGGAGGCATGCGTTGTGCCACAAGGTGGCCAACGGTCTCTGCGACATTGCGCAGACTGAGCGGGAGCGCCGTCGGGGCGCTCCGGATGAGGTATTCTGGAGAGAGCGGCTCTCCTCCGGCAAGCTGTGCCATGACATTGGCGAATGAGAAGGTGAGGCGGCGCAGGTCCTCCTAGGACGGTCGGGGTCCTAGGAAGGCGCCGAGCTGGCGCTCCAGCCTCCCATAGTCGAAGCCAGGAAGCTAGTCACTCCCCGGGGGCGTGGGCCTCTAGTGTGTGCAGCTGTAGCTCCTCGAGCGCCTCGGCGATCGCATCGAGGCCGACGGAGTGGAGAGGTTGGATGGCGGCGGGAGTCTACACCAACTCTCCCTCCGTCGTGACGATGAAGTCCAGGTCCCCGAAGCGCACGTGTGTGCCTGGGACCAAGCTGACGTTGTGACTAGCCATTTGAGGCCTGGTGTGGATGTTGAGATGCGCAAAAGGTCCCTACCTGGCGCACCAACTGTCGGTGTTTCGAGTTACCACCAACAAGTAAATTTCTAATATTGTGCGTATGGCTCAGATGGTGTGCTAAGAGGACACGAGGTTTATACTAGTTCGGGTAGAATGTCCAACGTCTAGTTCGTTGCTGCTACTCGTGTTACTAGCACTGAAAGTTTGTAGTAGGGGTTACAAACGGGCGAGAGAGGGACAGGTCCTGAGTCTCTAGTGAAAGGAGTCAACGGGTGCTGAGAGAGCTCGGTCGCTGCTCAGCCATGTGTTTGGGATTTGATGGGTTTGTTCGGATCTGACTTGAATCGACCGATGGTCTGATGAGTTGATGCCCTATATGGGATGCCCTGCTTTCTCTTTTATAGGCTAAGGGAAAGCATTGGTTACAGCGGAGGAAAAAATAAAAACCAGAGAGAGGAGTCCTTCTAGGGTCGCTGCATCCTTCTTCTCCTTCATACGGGTCCCACCGGCCCTGTAGATGTCAATAAGGATAGCTCCACATCATGGACCTATCCATCACTAGCGCCATGCGTAGGTGTCGCCTGCTAGTCATGGCGCTCCATTCTGTCCTGGCGAACGTCGTGGTGAACTGACGCGCCTATCAGTGTTCGTACGAGGGTTAGGCAGAACAACACCAGTACGCCCGATGCTGTTCCTGATGTGAATCCCCAAGTATGGACCGTCGTGGCTACGGGTTACATCGAGGCATGCCAGTCTCCTCCCTGGTGTTAGAGTTGTGACCTAGGCCCATACATTTGGACCTGGAGTGGTTGGCGGTGGCATGGGTCTTCATCGGGAGAGACGGAGTATGTGGCCTCGGGGTCGGGCGAGCCGGAACCCGTGGCCAGAGGCCGGGCGAGGCGGAGCGCAACTCCAAGGGTCGGGGGAGGCGGAGCCTGTGGCCTCGGGGTCGGGCAAGGTGGAGCCCATGGCCAGAGGCCGGGCGAGGCGGAGCGTAAACCCAAGGGTTGGGGCGAGGCGGAGCCCGCGGCCTCGGGGTCGGGCAAGGCAGAGCGCAAACCCAAAGGTCGGGCGTGGCAGAGCCCGCGTCCTTGGGGTCGGGCGAGGCGGAGCCCTCCCCTAGAGGCTGAGCGAGGCGGAGCCCGTAGCCTTGGGGTCGAGCGATGCGGAGCCCTCCCCTAGAGGTCGGGCGAGGCGGAGCGCAAACCCAAAGGTCAAGCGAGGCGGAGCCCGTGGCCTCGAGGTCGGACGAGGCGGAGCCCTCCCCTAGAGGTCGGGCGAGGCGGAGCGCAAACCCAAGGGTCGGGCGAGGCGGAGCCCACGGCCTTGGGGTCGGGCGAGGCAGAGCCCTCCCCCAGAGGACGGGCGAGGTAGGGCTTGCGCTCCTGGGGATGGGTTGGAGCTATAGTCGCGCTCTTGGCTGCTCGGATGAATCAATGTTGATGATCATTAGTTCTTTCTCTTTGGGTACCTTAGTATTGGTCCCCGACACATAGCTTATCTTTTAGTCAAAATTCAAAAAGGGTTATGTGAGGAACTGCTCTAGCTCAGCGAAAGTGGAATGATTTGGAAGTTTTGATAAAGAATAAGGGGGTTTTTATTCACCTCATAAACTTTAGTCGCTGTCCCATCGGATGTTTGGACACATGCATAGAGTATTAAATATAGACTAATTACGAAACTAAATGCACAGATTGAAACTGTTTTGCGAGATAAATTTTTAAGCCTAATTAGTCCATGATTTGATAATGTGGTGCTACAGTAAACATGTGCTAATGACGGATTAATTAGACTTGATAAATCGGTTTCGCTGATTACTGATGGATTCTGTAATTTTTTTATTAGTATTTGAACACCCAATGCAACACCTCCTGTGACACGTGCTAAACTTTAATTTCGGATCAAACACCCCCTAACAACTTGACACGTATAGGACAAAAGGATCTAGTTTTGATTGACATGCACAAACAAAAGGAACAATAAGTGGATGTTGATGTGATGACGTGACCATTGACTGGATTATTAGTGGACTATTCCAAGCCATTTGTTTGAACGAAGAACAGAACGTCCGTCGTTATCTTCCATGCATTTGAATGTCGTACGAGACGGTCTCCCGAAAACACTGTTTAATGCCAGTCTGGTAGTGATGATGGGATGCCTGATGAACATAGTAGACTGGAACACTGAACTCTCCGCTGACTGAGATTGGACTGGACTTCCAAGAGACCGGAAAAAAAAACAGAACCATGAGTAATAGTCGCTCTGTTCGTTTCGACTTATTCAGAACTATTTTTTAGTTGTGAAATAGTGTTTTGCTCTCACAACATATCAACATAAGCATCAGCATAAACTAAATTTCAGCATCAGCAAGCAATAAAAGAAAAATAAACTTGCCTGTATTTCTTGAAAGCTTTGATGACACAATCACAATATGTCAATACCTACGATTTACCAAAATGCAAGGATGACAAAAGGCTCTCTGTGTCGTATTTTTTGTGTTTATTCTAATTTATGATTCATAAGGGCAATTCTCATGCTGTCCATTACACAACAAAACAAAGGATCCGGTAGTAAGGACAAACATCGGAACTGTGCCAATGAACTCTTGAGGCAGCAATCGTGCAAATGCTTGTCCATTTTGTGCACAAATCTTAGGAGGGTACTTCGGGCAATGCTACAGTATAAATTTTACCTACAAGGAGGTAAGATGATCTCAAATCAATCTGAGCCATTGATTTTTCACATTTCATGAATTACTTAATAAATTAAAAAATCCAGGAAAACATGGTAGAAAAAGAGAAGAAAATTCTCTGGATCTCATAATCTTGGGATAACATGGAAGCCGGCTGGCCTTCCTTCGTATACATACATGCATGATGATTCAAAAAAAATGCTACGCACATAAGAAATATTAGCAACTAACGGGAGTTCAAAATAAACACGCATATGAAATAAAAAAAAGCTGTCAGCTAAGTCTAACACGCTAGCTAACACAGGCAACACATGAGGTATACGTACATACATGAAAAAATCGACCAATTACGTTTAAAGTTTGTAAACTAACACCGGAGGTAACGTACATACATAAAAAAATCAATTACATTCAAACTTTGTAAACCAACAGGTGGAACACGTACATGCATCAAAAAAAGTTGCTAACACGAGGCGTTACATGCCAAAAAAAGAAAAACTAACATGCTAGTTAAATACATCATGTCCAAAGTTTGCAAACTAAAAAGATTCACTATATCCTAAATCATGCATGCATCAATTAGATCTACAAAAGGAAAATTATATCTAATACTTCCTTAATTTATCATACTTTACAAAATAAAAAATAAAATAAATAGATATTTCATCTAAGCCATCCGATCTATTTAAATGAATGGTTCACAATTATTTAAGAGTACCACAGCAAAAGCCCTTCATTATAATTTTTCATATTTTTCCCTGGTTATATACAAGAAGTTGGATTTCTCAGTTCTTCCATGGGGAGGACTATGACTTGATATTGTTTCACTTAAGTTTAGAATCATATATACAGAGTGGTCTTCAATTCTAGTAGGTTAAAGAAAATTTGCTAGCTATTACAATATATGTATATTTAGATAAAGAAATTTTATTCCGACCGTACAAGAGTTTTGCACTCAACCATTATAATATATTACAATATATATGTACAACTTCCTTCATTTGTGATATATACATATATAGGACATGCTGTTTCCTAGCTAATAATATATAAACCTGTTTTCTTATGGCAATTATATTCACATAAAACTAACTATCCTATCAAAATTGCTGTAGTGTCTCTCTTGATCCCTCTCAAATCCATGGCGTCCACGCAGCACTCCCCTCTGTCCTGATACCTGACCATCAACCTCAGCAGCTCAGTAGCATTCTCCTTGGTTTCCTGTCTGCACCCAGCCTGCAGAAGCAACAGCACCTTCTGGAGGGCGCCCAGCTGCAGCGCCTCGACGATGGCGTGCCGCCTAGCTGCCGCCGCCGCGCCGTCCTCGTCGTCGTCCGGGCATTTCTTGCAAATGCGCAGCAACGCGGACACGACGAGCGCGGTGGCCGCGTCGGACACGCAGAACATTTTCTTGACTAGCACGGGCATGGCGAGCGCGTCGGCACGGGCACGCGCTCTGCCGTTGCGGGACGACGCCAGTCCCGCCTCGAGCGCGGCGAGAGCCTTCTCGGCCGTGCTCCTGTCAGCGTCGACGAGGAGCTCCACGAGCACCGTCACGATCCCGGCCACCGCGAGGCGCGCCGCGGCGCTCTCGCCGGTGCACGCGAGGTGGTACGCCGCGACCAGGCACGCCCTGGTTGCCAGCGGGCAGATGCCGTCTCTGATCGTCTTCACCAGCACTTGGGCGACGGCCTCGGCTTTCGCGCTCAGATCGATCGCACCTCTGTAAGCTGAGAGCGAGATGATCTCTCTGATTACCACGACGGTTTACAGCCTCCTGTGCAGGTCGCCGTTCGCGGCGACGGCGACCAGCTGCGCCAGGGACGCGGTGGACGAGCCCACGGCCAGGATGGCCTCCTCATCCATCGGCATCACGAGCACCAGCGCTGCCAGCACCATCGGCGGTGTCCGCAAAGAATGTGAACACCACGGCGAGAGCGCGCGCCGCGCCGGCGCACTCGAGGCGGCGGCGGTTCTGCTCGCCCGCCCTGGCGAGTCGCGGGACCCCGCGCGCTGCGGCAGCGCACCGCTCGGCGTCGCCTGCGCGCGTGGCGCCCTGGAGCTCGGCGACGGCGGCCTCCTCGGGCGTGGCGGGGACCCGGACCCGGACCCGTTCGACGCTGCAGCAGCAGCAACGATTGGTGGCGTACCAGTCCTGGATGAGGCGGCGGAGAGTGTGGTTGGGGACGAGGTCTCCGGCGCGGAGCTCGCCGTGTGTCACAGGACATGTGCGCTGGCCGCCGGGGAGAAGCCAGGACTCGATGGCAGCGCGGTCGTAGGTGATGCCAGTGGGCGCCGCGACAGGGTCCTGCATAAGGTCTAGCGTGATCGGGCACAGGAACTCCGGTGGCGCCTCCGCCTTGGCGGGAGCCGTCCACGACTGCTGGGACGACATGGACGACGAAGGTGGAGACTGAGGAATAGTGGGTGAGCGTTCTGTGGAATGGTATCAGTGAAGGAGTTTATTTATGGAGGCCATTCCTCACGTAGTTACGTGCCACTAAAAAATTCTAAATCTCATATCTACTATCATCTAAAAAAATGTGATGCCATATAAATTATTGCTCTAACTTTTACAACCCTCGTATGGCACTTGCGTTAATATATATATATATATATATATATATATATATATATATATATATATATATATATATATATATATATATATATATATATATATATATATATATGTCGTCCAATAACTGCTAGTTGGTGGTGGAAAAGACGATTTTACGCTCACCATTGTCTTCTCATCTCACCATATCTACTGCGGACTCAAATTTCCTAACTTACCAACGTAAAGTCGCATTATAGCTTTCTCCTCATCTCTCTGCCCTCCAAGTCAGATCCAAAGGATGTCTTTCATCTCAGCTTAGAAGGCATCTTTCAGTCGCTGCCTTTGGACCATGGTATGCAGTCAACAAACACTGCCTTATACTTGGTATTCAACCTGCAAACACGTTTTATTGTGGCACTCCGACTCAACACTGCATTGCTGCGCCAAGCCGCCCTCCTGCGCTACGTATATATCGGCTGTATTTCAAGCGACTCTAGGCTTGTTGCTTTATTTTCTTACAAGCATGCTGAAACATGTGTTGTTGCGCCTTGGCCAAGGACAAAGAGCACCATCTTTGTTGGAAATACTCTACTCTTGGCTTCATATTTACTTGCAGCAGCTCCTACTTCCTCTTTTTGCATAAAGGATTGAGTTAGATTTTCAACAACAATCGACTCATCAATTTCATTAACCGGCACTTACATAGAGCCCTTTTATAATTAATGTTTGCTTGACTTAATAGGATGAGCAGTAATCTCCTTCTTCTTAAGCACATAAATTTGCTTCGGCGGCCATCAGACTTTTTCTATGGATCGATTCATCTATTCCACCTTTTGCTTAGTATATTTGTTCATAAATGGGTCAAAAGCTCATTGAGAGCACCTCCTTACTAGAATTCTTGATATTATTGGCCTTTCAAGTTCCAACCTCTGATCGCCTTGATTTGTGCGTGCACAATGGCCTTTGGTCCACCTTAACTAGGCCGATAACCTTGTTGTTTTTTGCTATTTAATTCCCTAGACAACAGCAATAACATCTTCGTTTTGCTTTCCCACAGTAGTTTTTGTTTCACCCGCGAGCCTAGAAGACTTGATTATCATTTTAATATTCTCCTGGCCACCGATAGGCCTCTCGAGCATGGTTTCGCGACATAAGGTCTTCTCAATCTTGTCGTCTTCCCTAGGATCATCAATTATCATACTTTTTTTCTAGTAGTAGATTCAGATTGATTGGGCTGAACTGAGATAGTAGGATTCTTCGTTTCTAAAGTGTTGGTTAGGTAGGTCCTTGTATCAACCTGCATTTCTAATAGACTCAATCATCCTTTACTAATGGTCGATTGAACTTGCCACGGAACAACATTGTCCCGGTTGGTGTTAGTAGCATGAGAACCGAGTAAAGTCCACCTTTATAATTAACCGGGACCACTTACAATATGCATGGTGCTTCAACTCACAAAAAATACCGGGACTGAGCTGGAAAAGGTGATGTGACAATTTAATGTATTGATTGTTCAACATCATCATCAAGTAGCATACAATCATGGTGCAACTCAGGATGATAAAATATAATGTATCCATTGTTCAACATCTCATCAAAGATACAATCACACTAGGATGATAAAATATAAATTTCATCTCCGCTTTGCGGATTCTTGTGAATAAGCTTGAGGGAAGAGCATCGAACTAAATTAGATTGTGCTAGCCATATAAATTCAGCAATAAAAAATATTTAGTTTCATCATCTGAGCTATCAAAATGATTGAAGGACTGAGAAAGGCGACCAAAGGGGAGTAAATGGGAGAAATTTCTTCCGATGTCCACTGTCCTAAACAACCTTCCAAAAACTCTAAATCTTACAAGTAAAATACCATGCCCTTTGGGATGACCAGAAAACATAGCCATCACAGCAGAAAACTAGGAGCACGACTGAAACTCTGAAACCCGAAAATCAAGCTCTCCTCTTCAATCAAAACGAAGCAAGAGCCCAACACAAAATCACCTTAACCAACTGGTGGTTTGATGACTTGAAAAACTTCCTGACAACCTCAGAGAACTCACGAAAGAAGCGGATCTGAAAACGGACACCCAGAGCTCAAAAACACCTTGGAGAAGCAAACTCTCCATGAAAGTCGACCTAGCCGGGTAGGGGGGTCGGGATGGCCTAGATTAGCACCCCTACACAGCAAATCCGGCCTGGCCTAGATGCAAACCCGGCCTAGCCGGGATGCCAACCCAGACTAGCCTAGATGCAAACCAAGCCTAGTCTACTTTAATTTGGCGGTTTCAACACCCCAAAACCAAACTCCAAAAATATAAAATCCATTTAGACGAAGTTCGATTGAGCTCAAAATTTGTGGAGATGTTCCTACGGATGTTTACAAATTATCCCAAAAAATATCAATTCCAAAAGATCGAGGAAACTCCGTAGATTGAAAAAACTCTCTTTAAGATTGAGATTTTATCAACTTTCCTCAAAATCTCTCAAATCCGTGCTCGTTAGGAATTTGACCAAATCACTTGGTAGATATGTTCCTCTAAGGTCCTAGCACGTATCCATCCATCCCAAATGGCCTTGGAAGCTCAAGAAACCAAAATCTATCAAAGGAGCAAAGAGAGGGAACCAGAAGGGGAAAAAAATCCAAAACCAAGCAAATCAAAAGATCTTGACACAACAATAGCAGAGGTCAACTTGTTTATTGCAGCAAGATCAAGTTGCACAAGGTTTGGTCTTACACTAATGAAACACAGATAGAGGTATCAGGCTCTCATTTGTGGATCTCTCACAATACACAAAACTAGATCTAGAAACTACCAACCGGACACCTAATTAAACAGAAGTGCCGGAAATGAAATGTTTGAGATGGCTGGGTTGGGGCAGCCTCCTATCTTATTTATAGGTTAATTACACATTCCCAACAAGCCCTTAGATATTTTGGTTGAACCATTTAACCGAGGGGCAAAATGGTTCAACTTGAGATCTGTGCATCTAACGGCCACGAGCTCTTCACGACTTTGCTTCACCTCGACGCAAGCTTCGTGATGACACCACATGCCACCTCCAAGTCCATACCTTACTCCAACCGGGTTTTGAGGCCCAAACTCAAGAAACCGTCTGCCTGTGGTTTTGAGGCCTCAACCTTCCAAACCCCTTGGAGAAGCGTATCCGCTATGCCTCCTCCGCGATCTCGGCATGTGTTACCTTCGTCCTTGACCGCATGATCACCATGTCCTCTTTCACCTCCGCTGGCTTAGTCAACTGCTGTCTTGACTTGATCAACACGGTTTACTCCTCCACTTGTACTCTTGCTCGTCAATCAATGTCCTCAAGTGTTAGCCACCTATGGTCAGTCTTCTGGCCACCTTGGACCCTCGGTCCAAGCCTGAGTCCATCCTTCACCGCTCTCGGTCTATCGGCACAACACGTCTCTACTAACATTCTCCTTAGCCATCGACTGTCTCTGTGCTCCACACCTGCACACCAACACAGCCAAGAGACATGTTTCACACAACCTCACGCTTGGTTTAGGCTCAAACTCAACCGAAGCCTACCTGACAATCACTCATCACAACTCGACACACATGGGCACATATGAACCATGTGTTCGCAATGATAATCAAAAGCATGCATATTGGTATGATGTTAGTTATGAGATTCTCCAGGATTATTTGGGCTTTCAATGGCTGAAACGTTTTGCAACAATTGATTAACAAAGAGAAACTCAAAGTGCTCTAGCTTTTCTTTAATATTAGAGCGCATGCCAACAAAAACAAAATCAACAAGATCTTTTTCAAAAAATTCAAATTAAACCATAGGTTTTTAATGTCTCTAAATCGTTTAATGCAATCAATTAAGGACGGACTCGTCACGCCCTTGCTTAACTAACGTCCAATTAGACAATTTAAACTCATTGTTTCCGTTGTAAAAATGTTCGCAAATTTTTTCTCCGAATGTGCCCAAGAACCAATGGAGCAAGGTTGCAAAGAAGAAAACCACGAGAAAGCAGGACCAGTAAGAGATAACGTATAATTACAAATTCTCGTATGTTCCATGGTACTAACTTCACTAAATTGAGTAAGAAACACGCTAACGTGCTCTCCTGTCGTTTGTATTATCTTCACCATTGAATTTACAAAATGACACTTTTCAACCATTAGGAGCTTTTATGTAATCAAAATGTAAAAGATATGGCTTGCTGTAAGTAGTCGTGGTTAAATTTATATGCATGGCAATACTTTCCCGTAGTAAATTTTTCAGTTCCTTGAATTGGCATATAGATTTGTCATGGGGCCGAATTGCCGATTTGCCAAGTACTTGCATGTGCATTAGCTTGTTGACTCCTAAAAGGTATCTTAGGATGGTTCAGCAACGCCTTGTTATGAGGAAAAGAGACATGTGCTGCTGCATTGTTATTGGCTCACCTGGTGGAAACTGATGGCTATGCAATGGTACTACCAAACTCGCTAATTTGGCCATATTGGTTTCAGTTGCCGAATTGGCCAAATTGGGTTGGTAGCCAATGCATAACTCGTCGAGTTTTTGAAAAAGCCAAATAATATCCCATGTTGAGGTTGGCTAGCAACTAGGATCAATCCACTAGCAGATGCATCTTGAGAAAGACTAAGAATTTCATCTCTCTTTTCCTCCCTTTTATTATGGCTATCCATAAACTTGCTAAGATTCTCTTGTTCTTGGGATTCAACAAATTTAGGCCAGTGTTTGGTTGATGTGGCAGAACCGTCCGAAATAGCACACTTACGGAGGCGTTCATCTTCCACCAGACACTAAGCACCCCGAAAGCAAGCTACAGCGGGCGGTATCCGTCGGGCACACCCCAAGGGAGAACCCGAAAGATCCACATTTTTCCCAAGGATCCAATAATGAGAACGAGTTACAATACAAGTCCATTTCATACATCAGAGCTTCTTAAAAAATACATTATTACAATACCAAATATCACAGTGCGGAATGATAAACAGCGGAATTTAAAAATATACGTCTAGCGATAGGGATGAGGATCCGTCTGAGCCCACTAGAAGAATCCTTCACACAAGGTACTTCTCAAGCATCACCTGCAACAGGGGTAAATAAACCCTGAGTACACAATGTACTCGCAAGATTTATCCGACTAGTGGGAATAATTTTTCGACTCCAAGGAATATGATAAGTTTTATGGTTTGCTGGTTTCTTTTTACAGAAAGCCATACTAATAGTGAGTCCTTATTTATGTATTATTATCAGCCGTATTAAGTTATCATCTAGCCGGTCTATATAAGCACATGTTCTATTTTCAAGCAAGAGTTGAGCAATCAGTTCCATTTCTTCTCCTTTCAACTTTCAGTTCTTACTACGGTGCTAAACCGCAGACAAGCCGTATCGGATCGCCCGATGATTCGCGAATCAATGTGCCCAGCTGGGTGGCCGAAAACATACGCCCGCTTATACCCCAGGCACAAGCAGAACTAACCCATCACTCTCCTGTCCCGGGTATCCAGGTCCCCGTCTAAACTTGGACTCCAAGCCCCCACTCCTAAGTCCCGGACTCAGTGTGGTGCAAGGACCTCCACCATCTCCGCCTCCAATCAGTCGGTTCGGAAAGAGCCGAATCCGCGACAAGAGAACAAGTCTTTCCTACACCCATACTAAGTATGCGCTCGGGAAAATAAATCTGTGACTTGCCTAGAGTCATATGCAACGACCGGTCCTTAATCGACACAGACAGGAAAAAAGTGTAACCGAGCTATGCCCTGTTGGCCGTAGGACAACCCCTCACACCCACCAGTACCCAAACCATATCCTTGCCCGGTCACCATTTTTCTTTCCACTATTTTATCATGAGTGGTCATATTTTATTTTCTATTTACGAGTAACGGCAGGTTACTCACGCTACTAATATCCTAAGCATAGCAGCTACTCGACCTGTACTAGTAGGACTCATGGGTAGATATATTTATGTATGTAGTTTCCATAAAATGCCTGTAACTGAAATGCACATCACATATATATATTCAGTGATCATTAAAATAGGGGTTATGCACCGGGGCTTGTCTTGGGCAGGCGACGGGTCAGTAAGGTCAGCACCAACAGGCTCCTGGGCTCCCTCCTGCACGAGGATCTCCTCCTCGTACTCCTCGATCACCTCGTCGTACTCCTGTTCGTCGACAGGCACAAATTCTACTAGCTCGTTATCTACATGAAATGACACTACAATGTTTAATAATATGACAACGGAATTTTTTAAAATAAAAGTACATCGATTTACTACTAAGCTAGTGATACCGACCACAGTGCTAAGCTTTCTATTGTTACCGATAAGTTGAGGTATGACATTCATTATTATTATAACAACTTATTCTTACTCCTAATGCTGATTTACGCTAAATACGATAAAGCGGGTAATAGCTACGTTATTTAGCAACTCCTTCTAAGGCTACAAAATTTACAGCCAGTACCTGATAACCTAGTGAACCTACTGTACAATGTTTATGTCTATAGCTATTACCAATTGCCCACAAATATTCCTGCAAATATTAATCTACATAATATTTACCCACTAGTTTGGAATTTATGACCCAATACTTGCGGCAACTAACTGCAATCAACTTGTACTAACAAATAAACGGTATTTTTGTGAACCTAACAAAATTAGTCTTGCTATTTTTGGACCACTACACAATTTACTACAAATTCTTAAAGTTCAGCTTGAAAACTAATTTGCATAAGCAGTTCTATTTTACTGGAAATTAAGAAAACGAATTCTAACTCGCGGCCCAACTCGCGCGGCTCGACCCACAACGGCATGGCGCGCGCGCCAGCGAAGCGCGGCCTAGCCGGCCAACGGCCCGCGACAGGAGAGACCCACGCGCGGTGGCAAACATGCAAAAACGTCCCCGAACTACTCGGTATTTACTACGAGCTCTAAGGCACTATTCCTCTAGTCTACGATTTTACAAGTACGCCCTCCCCTTTCTTCTTCTTCGCCGCGACGACATCCCCGGCACCTGTGCACGCACCGGCTCGACGGCGCGGGCACCGGGCGGCCACGCTGGCGTCACCCGACCCTCCATGTCCTATCTAAGGGACCGATGGTTACCTCGACGACAACGCGCAGCGACTGGAGGCGATACGGCGAACAGGGGCGTGGTCACAAGCTCCCTCCCGGCGGTAGTCCTTGACCTGCGATGGCGGGTGCGTTCCCGTGAGCCACAGCGAAAGCGGAGCAAACCAATTAGCTAGCGAGCTCAAGGAACTACCCACGGAGACCGTTGAGATGTCGGTTCGGCCGGAGATGGCCCGAGCTGAGCTGGTCATGTGCGCACCGACGATGCGACGGCGCACGGTGGTGGCACGGCCGCGTTGGGGGAAGGCGGGGCTGCTGTAAAGCTACGACTGAGGTGCGCGGGGTGCTCAGGAGGGTAAGACTAGGCTGGTGGTGCGATTGAATCGCTACTGGGTACTCGGAATGGTTGGCTAGCCGACGGTGCGTGTCCGTCCGGTCTTATGGACCCGGTGGGGCGGCGTTTACAAATTGAAGTTCTGTGCAACGGTACACGTAGCAAGGTGGGGACGGTTGCGCGGCTAGCTGCCCAGCGGAGCCGAGGGTGTGACGAATTGGAGTATAGTGCTGCGGTCACGGCGAATTGAAGGAAAGGGGGGGGGATCCCGCCGGCCATGGCGACAACGAGGACAAGGGAGCTCTGGCACGGCTTGGTTCGGCCCGGCTGTGGATGTCAACGCAAAATACAAGCACGCACAACTATAGGGGACAGCGGGGCGTGCTCCAGGCGACTGTCCGCATGGCCGAGCCCGCACGCCGACGAAACCCAGTACGGCGCCACAGCGGGCAGCGCTGGACAAGAGAAGCACAGCGCAACGTGACGTCGAGGTGATGGTGGCGTCCTCGATCGCACACATTTCATTGTCGCCTACGAAGTACATACTACCAACTCTATCAAGGTTTGCGTAGACGTTCTATAGCATTTTTGTTTGATAAAAATTTGGTTAGAATACTAAACCATATTATGTGACATGAAACGTAACATTGATTTCTTGTTTCGTATAAATGTTTCAAGTACCGAACATTAATTTATAATTCATGTTATACACATTTGCACATAAGTATGATGCTCATGCAGTGTTTTAACAAAAACAGCACAATGTAACATCGAGGGTGTTACAGTAGAGCTTCTGAAAAGTGTTTCTGTTAGCAAAAAGTATAAAACCAACCATACATGTGAAATCAGAAACTGTTTTTTTTTTCAAAAGCAGCTACTTTCGTGTAGTACAGTTTTGAAAGCATCGTGGACCCTGCTTTTGGCTTTACTTTTCGAAATGGGTGGGAATAGAGAACTGTTTCATAGCTATTTTAAGGGGGTAGTGAGGGAGTAGGTTTTATACTAGTTCAACCAAACAACTTATAGCTTCCCACAACACATAGCTCACAATAGCTTTTTTATAGCTCACAACAGTTTTTCCATAGCTCAAAACTCAACCAACAAAACTTTAGTATGTTCAACAAGCATCATAGTGCATTCATCATACGTCATGACTGATCTAAGGGGAGGTTGAACTGTTTTTATCTTAGATGAAGATGTAGCAGGAAGATGATTGAAGCTGATATCTTAGATCTTGTTGATAGCTCCCAACCGATCCACCTCAAAGCATGCAAGGGCATACTCCTGTTAGCATCTCAGACCCTTGTCCTCTGCTCTAACATCTTGTGAATCTCCTCATTAGTTGATCGACCAGGATTTGTGATGTTGCCCTGATTCTTTGGATCTATAGGACCATCATTCTTCGCATCTGCCATCACAATAGATTAATTTGCTTTCTTCCACAATAGAATCACCAGAACGTGTGTTCACATTAAATTCGACCAACACACTAGTTGGGGCTAGAGCATAAGGCTGCACGCAGCCTAGATACACAACAAAAATAGATATGAATGGTAAGAGCAACTCCAGTAAGACCCCTACTTAAGCCCTCATAGCTAAATATGGGGCTCAGGTAAAAAAAAAAAAGTGCTTCCGCAGGGCTCCTAATCAAGCCTCCAATTTAGAATGGGCACAAAAATCCACCCTATAGACCCTATTCCTGGAAGAATAGGGGCTCACCCCTGGCCCCATCCGCCCGTTTTCTCCCCGCGCTGTGTAGATTTACAACATGTTCGTTTGGTCGTATTTGGCTTATAAGCCACGGCTTATCAGCCAACGAACAGTATTTTTCTCTCACATCAAACCAGCCAACAGTACTTTCAGCCATGGCTTATAAACCAAATAAGCCCAAAAGAACAGGTGCCCTCTCGTCGCGCGAGCAGCCCCCTGCCATGGTCGTCGCGGGAGCAGCCCCTGCGCCTCCCTCCGTCGCGCCGTAGCAGCACGGCCGCGCCTCCCTCCGCCGCGCCGTAGCAGCATGACAGCACCACCCTCCGCTGCACGGGCGCGCTTCCCCAGCCTCAGCCATGGTCGTCCGCCTCCCTTGCTATGGACGTCCACCTCCCCTGCCATGGCCGTCGCAGCCCCGGCTGGTCGTGCCACCCTCCGCCCTCCACCACGCCGGAGTAACACGGCCGCGCCTCCCTCCGTCGCGCGGGCGGGCTTCCCCAGCCGCTCGGGCGCACTGCCCAGACGCGTGGGCGCCTCCCACCGCCGCGCCGATGAAATTTGCGTGTGAAGGATGGGGAAGAAAGGTGTAACTCAATGACGTGTGGGTACCTCGTGTCATTGTGTGCTGATATGGATTTGAGGGCCTTGATTTGGATGCTGGAGTGGAATGAATTTATTGGGCCAACAAAAGTAGTGAGGGCGGCACCTAAATCTAAAGCAGGAGCCCCGGTTTGGGTGCCCATGCTATAGTTGCTCGGCCCACCAACAGGTCAACGAGGTCCAATTTGACGTAGTTTTGTATTGGAAAAAAATCCACGAATGCTTTCTAGGAATGTCCGTCAGGGAGACACAACAGGATTATCCTACAGTTGTCAAGGTCACCTACAACGCTAGCAAATCCAGTTGAGAGAAGTGTTGGATAGTAGAGAGGTTGGAAAAGGTAGAGTTTAGATGTAAACATAAAGGTAGAGGTGTTTTTTTATGATTAAATAGATTGATCTCTCAAGCGGCTGTGGTCGTCTTGTATAAATAGGAGTGGTCTTATCCCTATGAGATCGGTTCGGAAAAACACAACACAGGCCGATTTTTTTAAGGGAGATTGTAAACTTGCCCAATTTTATCCAAATTCGACTTTTTTTTGTTTCCACATGACTTTCCGGTCCATCTTCGAGTCTTTTAACCTCATTTTGGCTGTTAACAACAATAAAATATTGTCTAAAACTGAAATCAATATACTCCGTGATCATTCTGTGCGCAATAAGTCTACGTTTTTCTTGCTGTCCTGCGCCAACATTTTCTCTTTAGCAGGTGTCATCTGATCATCTGTATGTGGAGATTTCATCAGTGGTAGGTTCTCCTTTCCTCGCCATTCCGCCATTCTCACTTCTGTTAGCGCGGCCTGTAATAGTTACACCCAGTTTCATACATAGTTTTTCAAAACACACATTCACCAGGTAGAATTTTTTTAAACAGGGTTTCCTCAAAATGAAATTTTTAACAGGGAGTAAATGTAGTACCTGTTTATCCCAGTTTGTTGTGAGGATAACGGTAAGAAGTATAGCCATTTGGAGAAACGTGCCTGCCAACATGCCCATCCATATGCCCTGCAAAGTTGAATATTCCACAGAGCACAAAGAAATGAATACGAACATTGCTGCAGCTGATCAAACAGCATTGTGGTTAATTCTGAAATAGATACTTATTTTTAACTGAATGTTAGCTTACCATTGTGCCATGTTTTAGCTTGATGCCGAACAGGATACCCATTGGAATGCCCACTAAGTAGAAGCAACCGATGTTTATGAATGCCACAGACACTTGCCACCCTGCTCCCACTGCAACGCCTGAAAAAATACACACTGGACTTTCATATACGTACATCAATTTGCAGGGAACTGTGTCTAATTTAGAACAAAAACGAAATAAAATTTATTGACACCTGCCATGCATGTGAAGCGGTACTACCTGATAGTACAGGACAGATGCTAATCATGCATACGGTCAGAGCGAGAAGAAGCCCCAATTTGGAAGCTCCATGTATCACCTCCTCGCTGTCGCTGAAAAGCTTCGGTAAGCTTGTCCTCCAAACGAGGACGAGGCCCATGAAGATTGCTCCCATGAACATTGACATTGATACTGCCACAAGCACTGCAAACTTTGTCTCCATGGGCCTCTTTGCACCCAGCTCGTTGGACACCCGAATGCTAGAGGGTCCACAACATTTTTGTTATTCAATAGTGTAGCATGTCAATAATGTATTTGAACTTAATAAAATCAAATGTGGCATATATTAATTGGATCTATTCTTGCATACCCGACTGCTGTGCTGAATCCCATTGCAACCAGTATTGCCATGAACTCATAGTTGAGGCTGCAGTTTTTTTTTGGTCACACGAAGACGTTGAAATCAAATTTATAAATTATTTTATATAAGCCATCATTGGTATCTTCAACAGATTTATGATGTATAATTGAAAAAAAACACTCACCAGACAGACATGATATCAAGTTGAAGTTTGGCATGTTTGAGGAGACCCACGAGAATTAGAAGTGTTGTGTTGTACCAAAACTCCAAGCTATGTAATGCATGCACAACAGACGGTAATGGTTGATTATAGTACTAGAGAAAAACATGAAAAGTAACCATTTCCAACAGAGCACAACAGACAAAACAAGGAAAAGATGTAAAATCTAGAAAGACGCAAGCCGGCAAAGACCACAACTACTATATACTACACAAACAATTTTCAGAGGCACCAGTTTTTCCAGAGGTGGTTCTATTACAAGACAGACCCAGCTATGTTTTTTGAAAGATCTGGATTGATTACCGGCATATATTAATAATAAGCAGAAATTGGACAAGCGCAAACTGGCCAACATATCCTTTAGGTGGCAGACGGCCACCTTAGGTTTGAAGGAAATAAAAAACTGCCGATTACATATTACTTGAAATTACTACTACTAGTGGCGTTAGTAAGTTTTGCCCCAGCCAAAGACCATAGGAGAGCTTCATCATGTATTTCCGCTAGCCTAGACTGTGGAGTTTCAAAATTTGCTTGAAAATCCTCTCATTTCTTTGCTTCCATAGTATCCAGATCACCAATACTTCTAGGATGTGCGCTTGTTTGCTCCCTTCCTGTAACCATTTCAACAAACCAATTGATTATGTTTGGGTTCAGATTTGGGTTGTTGGTCCACATGCTGATTTGGGTTGTTGCTCCACAATCTATGATCTTTTACTGGCAAGCTGTCTTGGTTGTACACAGTAGATTTTTTTTGTGCTACCTGTTCCCATTAAGTGTTAACGCACTTTTGAAAATCGATTTACAGAGTCTGTTACATAACGTGACAGAAGCTGAACAATTTATGAAGTAGCGCACGTGTATCAACGGGGAAGTACTAACCAGATCATGACGGCCGATCCAAGCGACAGCTTGACGAAAGCACCGATGTTGTTGAACGCATGCATAGTGAACCCCTTCCATGTGTCGGGGAAGCGGCCGCTGGTCAAGTACGTGAATTGCGCCGCGACAATAAGCCACTGCGAGATGTCGCCGGCAACGGCCACCCCGGGTACCCGAGCTGCCTCACGGCGATGTATGTGAGCATGGCATGCACGGAGAGGGCCACGCCGGAGATGGCCGCCAAAGTCCAGACCCTGCTCTGGGCCCGGAAGAACATGAGGAGCGGGATGTCCATGGCGTGGGCGAACAGTCTCGGGATTGCCCACCTGGCGTACTGCCTGGTGGCGCGCGACACATCGACTGGCTGGTGGAGGAACAACCGTAGGATCGGCGTGGCGAAGATGTACGCCGGTGCAAGCGCCAGTGCGATGGCACCGCAGATGATCAATGACTGCTGCGTGTAGGTGCCCAGCATGTCCAGCTGCCCAGCGCCGACGGCCTGCCCGATCAGCGTGTTCAGTGCGCTGCCCATGCCAAACTACATGCATATGTTGCATATTAGCATGCAAGTGGAAATCAATAGGGAACACAATGCAATTCCATTGCTTACAGCGGAGAACTCACCAGGAGTCCATAGGCAGATGTATCCAAGATGTTCTCGGCGACGGTGACCGCTGCGAGTTCCACCTCTCCGAGGTGCCCAACAAAGGCGGTGGTGACAAATTCGATGGAGAACTGAAACATCTCCGCGAGGAGCACGGGGAAGGCAAGGCTCCACAGCAGCCTTGATTCCTCCCAGCTCCGGCTCACAAGCCTCTTCATGATAAGCAGCCCATTTGATTTTTTGCTCATGCTGAAGCTCAATCATGCTTGGACTCGATGTCATGGGCATATCTATCTATTCTATAAATCTATCTATCTATTCTATAAATCTATCTATCTATATCTATCTATCTATATCTATAACGAGCATTGACTTATGCCGCTACACGAGCCTGTGCCGCTCGTCGCCGACGTCTCTCGCCTATCTGGCGGCGCCTGCCCGAACTCATCTGCATCCCCCTTCTCCAACGCCTCCTACTCCTCACGCAGCAAAGAGCCAGTGACCCTCTCCCTCCCTACACCAACGATGGGGGCAAATCCCGCACATCCCATGGCTCTCTCCCAGATCTCACGACGGCATGAGGCGGGCCCACGGTGGGGAGCGGCGCTAAATCACATGCGGCAGGTCCCACAGGCAAGATCCTTCCTCTGGTGAGAGAGCCCACGGTGGGGAACAGCGCTAAAACAATTCGACTCTAACAGGATCATATTTTTTTTTGAAACATCTTTTTGAATATATATGAGCTGCAAATAATTCAACAAGCAGTATCCCAATTTTATTTTGGCAGATGATTATATGTGCTGGCAGCAATGAGAGCAATAGCGAGAGGCGGCAACTTCAAATGTGATATTGATGAGATCTAATCTATTAACAAATAACGAGACACCTACTGTAGTAGAGTGTTACAGCATACATAGTGCAATATGAACAATTGTAGATTGGGAACCATAAGAGAAGCAATTTAACTGCCAATAGATTTTTCAGTGGCTTAATTAATTTGAAACACAAACTTGGTTTGAAAAGCATGCATACCTTTCAAACTTAAACAAAGCAGAAGGATGGGAACTACATACAGTCCAATATCTATTGATAACCTAAGCAGAAATGGACCCTATTTATATGCAATGATATTGATTTGCATTAGAAGTTCACTATCTAGTTGAAACATGTGTTGATTCGCAAAGGTGCAGACAATTTTTTGGATAGGTGGCTAGTTAATTTTGCCTACATAAAACATTTCAAGTAGCACATGCCATTTCTTTGGAGTACACATGAATGCAAGACACAAGAAGCACTTGGAACCAAACAAATTGGAGAAGAACCTTCCCAGATTAAACAAAGTACGTTAGTGTACAACAGAAGGGGATTAAGGATGTGCATGGACATTGGACAAATTCGTCTTGCTATATTGAAGGGACATATTGCTTTCCTGCTTGCCTCACTCAACTAGGCGCTTCTGATTGATCTACTGGTATACTTATCTTGATGTCTGCGGAGATTAATGGGGAAGCAAAGTAGTGTTAATTTCTACAGGGATCCGCAGAGGGATTGAAGTCCCAAGCGCCCATCAAGAACCGTGATCGCTTACCTGTTCAGTGGAGCACTGGAGCTCCATCCACCACACAACACAGAAGGGGATCTCAAATCTATTCTTCTTCTTCCATGGGGTTTGAGCCTTATCCTTGTATCTCAAATCGATTCATCTTCTTCCACCAGGGGTTGTCACATGCTCACCTGGTGCACGATCAGATGTGGAGGAGTGGAGGATAGCAGACATCGCACGCGCCGGCCACGGTCTCGTGGTAGAGAAGGTCCACGCGCGGGCGGCCGAGGGCGTCGGCCACCTTCCCGCCGGCACCGAGGCCACAGGTGCCGTACCGCGGGGGCGAGTGAGGTGGGCGAGCGTTGCCGGAGGCAGTTGCCAGCGTTCTGCGGCGGGCGGGCGAGCGTCGCGAGGAGGAGCTGAGCCCAGGCTGCGAGATGGTGGATAAGGGCGGGGCGGGGCAGCGGTGGCGCGGCGGGTGCGGGACGAGAGCGCTCGGAGGGGGCGCAGGGAAGTCTGCGGGGGAATGGGAGAGGCACGCTGAATCTTCGGCATGTTCGTTTGGCCCTTTTTTTTTTTCCTTATAAGCCATCAAAAAGATACCGTTGGTTGGTTTGGTACGAGACAAAAATATTATTCGTTGACTGATTTTTCGTGAGTCTTTATCCTCTGTCCCTTCTTCTCCCTCAGCAGCTAAACATGAAATGGATCTTTCTCCCTCCCTTCTTTTCACGTCAGAAGAATAATAGTAAGCTATAGTTTTGGTTAGTATTTGGATTGATTCGAGACTTGTCAAAGTCTTACATTTGACTTGCTAAATCTATGACATTTTTTTATCCAACTTTTGATTTGCCAAATCTTTGGCATGGTAAAATTTGGAAAGTGAACCAAGCAGATTCCATCTCTTTTTGTTAAAAAATAATTTAAAGGAATAGAGAGTTTTGCACCATAACTACATAATCTAGCAAACTCATATTAAACTAGTTTTTCGGGCGCGCCCATGCGCGCGGTCCACTGGCCACACGTATTATTTGGAGAAAAAAAAGATATAATCAAAGTTGGGCTGTATTTTGATTTGAGAAAAATCTGAGGATGTTTTCGCAAAAAACGGTGAGAGTGTCTGGGAAGCGCGAGGATGTTTTCGCAAAAAAAAGGTGAGTGTCTGGGGAGCGCGAGTTGATTTTCGATAAAGTGGAGGTCTTTTTTGCAAACAAACCAATGCCCATCCGGTCTGGACTGAGCGTTGATTTGGAAATAATACGAGGCGTTTTTTTTAAAAATTTCTGAGAGGACGTCTGGAGCACGGGTTGATTTCCGAAAACTTAAAGGGGTTTTTCGTAAAACGACCGCGGCTCGCCCGATCTGGGCCGTCCGCGCGGCCGATCGAACGGCCGCGAAAAGCCGGCGACGTGGCCACCCTGAGACCGCGCCGTGGCCACACCAAATCATATCTTTAGATTAACTAGCAAGAACTATGGAAAAAATTTTGGAGATCAAAGAACGATCTGTAGCAGCAACAGGCGATGTCGCGGACCACTGCACAACGAGGGGGAGTTGCAAGCTCGGAACTCGAACCAGAGAGTGCGTAACTCAGTAACTGGTCGACTGGCGTAGCATACGGAGGCCAGGAGAGAGTGGTGAGACTGTCACCTCGTTACTGGCTATGCTAGCGTTTGGCTGAGAATCAAGGTGGGATGAGATGGTCCTAACTCAGGTTCCTACAACAGGATGGTCTCGTTCTCTATTTGGTTGAGAATAGATGTGATGAATCTGTTTTCTATTTAGATCACGGACAACAAAAGTGGGATCAGCTATGAATACGTGGGACCCAATTATTAGTTTTTTTTATTTTTTCTCCTCTCCTTATGTCTTCATCTCCGGCCGGCAACCGCCTGTCCTCGCGCATGGACATGGCGCACCTCGTCTACTCCGCTGGTGCCTTCTTCCCCAGCGAGCGGCCGGCATTTGCAGCGGGTAGTACCCCGTGGCGGAGGCCGGTACTGGGCGGGCTCGCCCCATGCCACCCCGACGAAGGGGTGGCAGAACCGCCTAACCTAATGTCTATCAGAATACTTGTCTTCCATTATACCCTAAGTACTTAAGGGAGGACACCAAATTACGCAGTTCCGTTGAGCACACCCCAAGGGAGAACCCGAAAATCCACATTTTTCCATCAGTATCACAAATAAGAGAATAAGGCTTACATCATTTTAACCATTTCTTACATCACTTTTAAATACAACATCAGAGTTATGAGCAACTTAATTTAACAGCGGAAAATATACATGTGATTAGAGTTACAGTGGAAATAAATATCTATTCATGACATGACGAAACATTGATATATAAACTATGACAACGGATTACAAAACCTCTATTTATAAAAAACATTTAGTGAGAGTTATAAATAAAGACTATGATCGCAGCGTAAAGGAGATCCTCTCTGAGCCCACCAGGAGGAATCCACACATAAGGGTCAGCTCTAGCATCCACCTGTCACCTGCAACTGAGAGAAATAAAACCCTAAGTACTCAATTGTACTCAGCAATACTTACCCGATAGGAGGAAAGAAAAGACTTCAAGGATATGCAAAGCTATCTGGCTGGTGGGTTTCTTGCATCTGCAGGAGTATTACTAAACGTGCGTCCTTATATTCAATTTTATCAGTGTCATCATTAGTTTATTAACTAACCATTCCATGTAAACACCTGTGCTACTTTGGAGCAGGTGGTAAGCAATCAGAACCAGTTTTTACATCTTTCATATTTTAGTTCTTACTACGATGCTAGATCGTAGACAAGTCGTACCAGATCACCAGCGATTCGCGAATCAATGTGCCCAGCTGGGTACCCCAAAACTCACGCGCCCGCTTGTACCCTAGGCACAAGCAGGACCAACCCACAACTCTCCTGTCACGGGGTCTAGGTCTTCGTCCAAACTTGGACTTCAAACCCCCGCTCCTGAGTCCCGGACTCAGCGTGGTGCTTAGACTTCCACCATCCTTGCCTCCAATCAGTCGGTCCGAAAAGAGCCAGAACCCATGATAAGAGAGCAATAAGTCTTCCCACGCCCATACATAAGTATGTGTTTAGGATAATAAGTCTGTGACCTGCCTAGAATCCAATGTAACGGCCGGTCCTTAACCGACACAGGCGAAACAAATGCAATCTGAGCCTCGCTCGAATGCCCAACCAAGTCCAGATCCAAAGTACCATTCCGCTCGGTCTTCAATTATCATCCATATATATTCCAGGTGATAATAATATAGTAACAACAATAATATATTTCCTATCTCTCGCGAGTGACAGGCAACCACTTGACTTCTACCGGAGACCTGTAGCATAACAATCTACATGATCCTGTCATACTAGTAAGACTCATAAGATAAAGATATATATATATACACACACAAGTGGGTTTCATTCAACTCCTTAAAACTTAATGCACAAGCATAATTTAAAGTGCAGAATAATAGGGGTTATGCATCGGGGCTTGCCTGGGTAAAATATAACCAAAAGTTAGTATTTCATCTTTGTGTCCTAATCCCTGGCACCATCTTTTTAGCTACTCTGTTTGATACCATCGATCCACCGTCGTTCCTATTATGATATGCAATGCGATGCAGAGATGATGCAACAGTTAATTAATAAGGCAACAACAACTCTTAAAACAGAGTACATACTACGAACTAACAAGCTAGCTCTAATGACTAACATACTAATCTACGTATCAACATCATCAAGAAAGGTGTCATCTCCCAACAAATGTTTTAGTTATACAATTCCAAGGCGTTTCTTTATTCTATTCTATCGATTAATCTTTATTCGAAATAGGGCATCATTATCTATCTAGCAAACAAATTATTCTGGAGCTACAAAAATTACAGTGAGCAGCTAATAATATTAGGAATTTACTGTAAAATTTTCAGGGTCAACACTATCACCATTTCCCCACAAAAATTCCCACAAGATCACATTTTTACAATATTAAACATTTTAAAATAATTAGAGCAACCCTGAAAACATTTTAAAACTAGATGAAACAATTACGCTAATAGATAGATCATGATTTTAGGAACTTAACAAAATTGGTTTGGCATTTTTGTGATTTTTCTAAACTTTATTTTCAATTTGTGAACAACACTGAATTAACAAAACAAAAACAACACAAAAAGAAAAGGCCTGAGAGGCCAGGCTCGGCCCGCAGGCGCGCGCGGCCCAAGCGGGTAGGCAGCGGCCCAGCTGCCGGAAGTGGCCGACCAACGCGGACGCGCGGCCCAAGCGCACAGCGCGCGCACGCGGCCCAGACGCGGGCGGCACAAGGCCAGCCCAGGGCGTGGCCTAGGAACGGGCATGCATTTTGCAGAAAGACCTCGTGCTTTTCACTATTCAACCCGAGATCCACAAGCACTATGATGCACTGTTCATTAGAGTCACACAATTTGTATTCAGATCCAAGAAACATTTCTATTTTCACCTTTCTCCCTCCAATCGATGCACGGAGCAGAGGAGCACCGGCCGACGATCAAATCCCGGCCGAGGAAGGCACGGTGGCGGCGGGAAGCCCGCCGGTGATGTGCACAGGAGCCTGAGCGGCCTTGGGCTAGCTGCGGCAAGACCTGAGCTGGCCCCCGGCAGCTTGCCCGCGCGAGCCGTGGTGACGGGCATGCCAGCTGCGGCGGCCCCAGCCAGGCAGGCGACGGCAACGGTGCTCCTAGAGCAGGTGCCTGCACAGCGGCGGCGCACGTACGCGAGGAGGAGGGCACGGGCCGGGGCGACAACTGCGGCTGCGGCGCTGTGGGTTTCGGCCACGGAGACGTCGGTAATGCCCGACTGAGGCTACGCCGATGGAAGAGCGTGGCGGGGCTCTGGCCACGGCAGGCTCGGCGAGGAGGCACGCAGAGGCGAGGGGGAAACGGCGGAGCTAGTGGAGGTGCTGGCTCGGCGCGGGGTGGCTGTGAGCAGCGGAACCAGCGTCAGTGGCTGCTCGTGAACTGGGTGCTCGCCATGGCGGGCCACGACCGGCAGAGGGCAATGGGAGGGAGAACGAGTGTGCAGTAGGGAGAGAGAAGCAGCGCGAGGACTCGGCCTCCACTTGAGCACGAATGCAACGGCAGTCAAAGACAAACAGAGGCAGGCAAGCAGAGGCAGACAGAGGCAGCAGTAGCTCGGGTAGGTGGAGCGAACGGCCGACAACGAGCGGAGCTAGGTAGTTGAGGTGAGCATCTGAGATCGCTCGCTACAGGCGCCGGTTCACAAACATAGTGCCAACGACATGCCCTCAACGCGTTCTAGCAAAGTTCGGTCAATTTTTGCATGAGCATCGTAACTCTAACGTAACCACGACCTGCACCACGTCCTAGTATACACCTAACTACAACCGATCGTGCGAAAACATAGGTGTAGTGCTTAACCATTTTTATTGGAAATCGAATGCCAAAATGGCATTGTCTACTATCGTTTCATACTTAAACAATTCAAGGTTCCAATTAGAGCTAATGTTCCTAAGCACTTTTGGTTGAATTTTTAAACGGTCAAACTTTACCAAACTTCACCAACAACCATTTCACAGCATAGCACACACTTTGTACCCAACAATAGAACCAAGACATCGGGGCATTATTTAACTAGTTTGCATTT
This sequence comes from Miscanthus lutarioriparius, assembly GCA_904845875.1. Lineage (NCBI taxonomy): Eukaryota > Viridiplantae > Streptophyta > Magnoliopsida > Poales > Poaceae > Miscanthus > Miscanthus lutarioriparius. The sequence continues at coordinate 66,570,613 of CAJGYO010000001.1, read as the reverse complement.
TAAAAATCACCAAAAAGTGTACCTTCAACACAACTACAAATTTTTGCCGATTCAACGAAAAGGGATAATTTTAATTTCCAATTTGATTTTTGAGCCGGCAAAAACTCTAGTCAACTTTCCAAAACCCAAGTTGTGTTTTCATCTACTCGACTTGTACTTCAATTTTTATTAAAACCCCAAACACACGTTCTATATTATTATTGTTTTATAAAAATCACTTTTTAAGTCAACTATTAACTTATCCATACACTAGGGATTAGGTTTTTCATTATCGCATTTGATTAAACTAACTCACTATACTTATAGATCTATTTCTCAGGCCATAATCTCTATGCTAAGCGAGCTCGTAACACCAGATGTGTTACAACCAACCCCCTTAAAAAGAATCTCGTCCCAAGATTCGAAGCAAGAATCAGAAGAGGGGAAAACGAGATTACATTTCGTAGATCAGAGATTACATGAAAGATTACATGACTTCGAATACTAAACCACATAGAGATACATGGTTAAGAGCAACCTAATCCAACCGATACTTAATCTAGAAGTAGAGATAGACGAGGGCAATGGAGAAACAACAAGATAATGATTATCCAAAATATGGCGTATGACCAACAGATCCAGAAATAGGAGACTGAGAAGTCAAACATTGTGAACCCTAAGACCGAACTAACCAACGGTAGACTTGAACTTCTTCAAAAATTAGATCCCTTTGTATAAACTGAGATCGTAACATACATGCTTCCTGCAAAACCACCTCCTCTTGTTTACTTTGAGGGAACACTATTTCATCAACCCGTTGTGGATTTCCCGTTCAAACACCCGAATATTTCTAAGGAGAATATTTGTAGCAAAAGCGGTACGGTGGTGTAACTTGGTAAAGGTACTTGGTCAACAATCTCGATACCAGCGCGTGCCAAGCAGCGTCACCATGTGGCAGCTGTTCCACAGGGGCCCTCAGTTTTGTCGCGGCACCATAAGCTATTAACCAGGCAACTACTACCAACTTACACGCAATGAAGGCGGTGGGGTCATAGACCACAGAATCAGAAGAGTATTGTAAGGGAAGATTCAAACAACAAGGGTTCCTTTCACAACAAGGGACAAGGAATTCAAATCCAACGACGGATTCGATTTAAAGAGATTCAAGTGTTCTGCTGGGACATCCACAATTAGTCGATACAGTGTCCTATGTTATCCAATCACAGCTGATCTGCTGGCATCCGAATGGTAACTTCTCTTATAACCCACTTAACATCGTCTTTGCAAACTCTAAGCACGTCTCACAAAACTTAAGGGTATATGGATGCAATAAACAAACAAAATAAATAAAATGCATGTTCCAAATGTCCTTAAGCTGGTGCAACATACAGGCACTTACTCTCCCATTCTCGACACATCATTCACCTTCCCTACAGTCGGACTACCTCAACAACTACGGACAAAAAACAACGGCAAGAGTGCAACAATGGAGAACAACGACAAAAAGCACTACCAACTACAGTACACCTTCCCAAGGCAACTAATCTACTCTAGACCACGCATCTTGTTTTTGGGCTCATCGGATTCTGCTACCGCCCTGGCTACGGATCTGCCTCCTCTCTGGGCAGTGGCTGAGTGAGAGGAATCAAGGGTTCTACTTCTGACACTTTCGAGGGTGGAGGTGTTGGCGGTACTGCAACATTAGTTCTCCTTCTTTCTAGCGGGTGGACATGGATTCCCTCCACGATCAAGGGATCCTACCATTCCATAGCCAGCATCCTCCGCTTGGCCCTGGTGACCAGGTAGGCCTCCCCCCAACTGATGGACATGCCAATCTTTAGCCTCCTTTAGGGCTTCCGACATGGCAGTCTCCTGGCTCTCTATGGCTGCCGCACTGGCATGCGCTTCGGCAAGTTGCACCTAGAGCAACCGGGAGAAGATCTCAGCTTCCTTAGCTCGCCGGAGGCACTTCCTCAGCTCCGAGGCTTGTCGGTCATACTGCTCATCCAGAGCAAGTAGGTACATGGTCAAATGCACCATGGTTGGACTGTCTTCTTGCGCATCCCGCCCTTGCAAAGCCTCCATGCGAGCCCTCCATGCCCGTCGATTCTTTTCCAAAGGTGGAAAGAACCTCATGGGGGTACGTGCAATGGGCTCTTCATAGATCTGACAAAGGTACCGCAAGGCTTTGCGGGCCACAACTTGGTAGGTGTCAACGAAGCAAAACCCGGTTGTGGTCACATTCTAGGCTTTGGTGATGTCAGGGAACTCTTCACTCTTCCCAATGTAGATGATGTCAGGGCTACGGTTCTGGCGCAATCCACCAAGGTTCCAGCGTTGGATCACTACGAACGAATCGACCAAATTTTTCGCGCGTTCGAGGCGAGCGATGTCTGAGGCCATTAATAACTAGTACGACTGCAGGGCAAGGGTCTGATAAGAGCGCGGAAAAGAGTATGGGGAGACGTGGGTCACGGCAGGCGTGAACCACAGGCAAACACGGAGCACGAAGTCACAGTGCAGTAATAACTCCAAAACAAGGACGGTTCAGTCGTGCACAATACGACACGCGTGACACCTATGGATGGCGTATCTGCAAGCAATACGAGCACTACAATGCACAAATAGGATATGCATGAATGCACGTCCTATACGTCCTTCTACTGTTGCCAACATATAGGGCAACCGTTCTTAGATTTTTGACACATCGTTCTCTCCTTGTAGCTAGTCGATACTATCGAACTTTGCTCGGGGTCAGTGTACCTGTAGAAAAATTGATTGAGCCTACCTAAGTCAGCAGAGTGCCATCTATCCTGGATACATAACCGTAGTGATAGGGCTACTTATATAACTTCACATGCAACGTCCTAACTTTTTGAAAAGAATTTGTTGTCAAGTTTTATTTTAGAAATAGGTTCTGATGCTTTATTTCCTCATTTATGCTCTGATACCACCTGTGGCAGAACCACCTAACCTAATGCCACCCAGGAGTACTTGTCTTCCATTAGACACTAAGTACTCAAGGGAGGACACCAAATTACATAGTTTCGTCGAGCACACCCCAAGGGAGAACCAAAAAATTCACATTTTTCCATTAGGATCACAAATAAGAGAATAAGGCTTACATCATTTTAACCATTTGTTACATCACTTTTAATACAACATCAGAGTTATGAACAACTTAATTTAATAACGGAAAATAAACATGTGATCAGAGTTACAGCGGAAATAAATATATATTCATGACATGATGAAGCATTAATATATAAACTATGACAACGGATTACAAAACCTCCATTTATAAAAACATTTAGTGAGAGTTATAAATAAAGACTATGATCGCAGCGTAAAGGAGATCTTCTCTGAGCCCACCAGGAGGAATCCACACACAAGGGTCAGCTCTAGCATCCACCTGTCACCTGCAATAGGGGGAAATAAAACCCTGAGTACTCAATTATACTCAGCAAGACTTACCCGACAGGAGGAAAGAAAAGACTCTAAGGATATTCAAGGCTATCTGGCTGGTGGGTTTCTTGCATCTGCAGGAGCATTACTAAACATGCGTCCTTATATTCAATTTTATCAGCGTCATCATTAGTTCATTAACTAACCATTCTATGTAAGCACCTGTGCTACTTTCGAGCAGGTGGTAAGTAATCAGAACTAGTTTTTACATCTTTCATATTCCAGTTCTTACTACGATACTAGATTGTAGACAAGTCATACCAGATCACTGGTGATTCGCGAATCAATGTGCCCAGCTGGGTATCTCGAAACACACGCCCCGCTTGTACCCCTGGCACAAGCAGGACCAACCCGCCACTCTCCTGTCACGGGGTCTAGAGCTCCGTCCAAACTTGGACTCCAAGCCCCCGCTCCTGAGTCCCTGACAGCGCAAGGCGCGGGCGGCACAAGGCCAGCCCAGGCGGGGCGCCGAGCAGGCCGCGGCCGCGGAGGCACAGGGCGAGTGGCCCAATAGGCTAGCCCACGCGGCGTGGCCCAGGCACGGGCGCGCATTTTGGAGAAAGACCCCGCGCTTTTCTCTATTCAACTTGAGATCCACAAGCACTGTGATGCACTATTCATTAGAGTCACGCAATTTGCATTTAGATCCAAGAAACATTTCTATTTTTACCTTTCTCCCTTCACTCGATGCATGGAGCAGAGGAGCACCGGCCGGCGGTCAAATCCCGGCCGGGGAATGCACGGCGGCGGCGGGAAGCTCGCTAGCGAGGTGCACAGGAGACCAAGCGGCCATGGGTTGGCGGCGGCAAGACCTGAGCTGGCTCCCGGCAGTTTGCTCACGCGAGTCGTGGTGGCGGGCACGCTGGCTGTGGCGGCTCCGGCCAGGCGGGCGGCGGCAACAGTGCTCCTAGTGCGGGTGTCTGCGCAGCAGCGACATGCGTACGCGAGGAGGAGGGCGCGGTCCGAGGAGGCAACTGTGGCTACGACGCTATGGGTTTCGCCACGGAGACGTCGGTGACGCCCGGCTGGGGCTGCGTCGATGGAAGAGCGTGGCGGGGCTCCGACCACGGCAGGCTGGGCGAGGAGGTGCGCAGAGGCGAGAGGGAAATGGCGGAGCTGGTGGAGGTGCTGGCTCAGCGCGAGGTGGCTGTGAGCAGCGGAAACAGCATCAGCGGCTGCTCGTGAACTGGGTGCTCGCCATGGCGGGCCGTGACCGGTAGAGGGCAAGGGGAGGGAGAACGAGTGCGTGGTATGAAGAGAGAAGCAGCGCGAGGACTCGGCCTCCACTTGAGCGCGAACGCAGGGGCAGACAAAGACAAACAGAGGCAGGCAAGCAGAGGCAACAGTAGCTCGGGTAGGTGGAGCGAATGGCCGACTACGAGCGGAGCAAGGTAGTTGAGGTGAGCGGCTGAGATCGCTCGCTACAGGCGCCGGTTCACGAACATAGTGCCAACGACATGTCCTCAACGTGTTCTAGCGAAGTTCGGTCAATTTTTGCATGAGCATCGTAACTCTAACGTAACCACGACCTGCACCACGTCCTAGTATACACCTAACTACAACCGATCGTGCGAAAACATAGGTGTAGTGCTTAACCATTTTTATTGGAAATCGAATGCCAAAATGGCATTGTCTACTATCGTTTCATACTTAAACAATTCAAGGTTCCAATTAGAGCTAATGTTCCTAAGCACTTTTGGTTGAATTTTTAAACGGTCAAACTTTACCAAACTTCACCAACAACCATTTCACAGCATAGCACACACTTTGTACCCAACAATAGAACCAAGACATCGGGGCATTATTTAACTAGTTTGCATTTTAAAAATCACCAAAAAGTGTACCTTCAACACAACTACAAATTTTTGCCGATTCAACGAAAAGGGATAATTTTAATTTCCAATTTGATTTTTGAGCCGGCAAAAACTCTAGTCAACTTTCCAAAACCCAAGTTGTGTTTTCATCTACTCGACTTGTACTTCAATTTTTATTAAAACCCCAAACACACGTTCTATATTATTATTGTTTTATAAAAATCACTTTTTAAGTCAACTATTAACTTATCCATACACTAGGGATTAGGTTTTTCATTATCGCATTTGATTAAACTAACTCACTATACTTATAGATCTATTTCTCAGGCCATAATCTCTATGCTAAGCGAGCTCGTAACACCAGATGTGTTACAACCAACCCCCTTAAAAAGAATCTCGTCCCAAGATTCGAAGCAAGAATCAGAAGAGGGGAAAACGAGATTACATTTCGTAGATCAGAGATTACATGAAAGATTACATGACTTCGAATACTAAACCACATAGAGATACATGGTTAAGAGCAACCTAATCCAACCGATACTTAATCTAGAAGTAGAGATAGACGAGGGCAATGGAGAAACAACAAGATAATGATTATCCAAAATATGGCGTATGACCAACAGATCCAGAAATAGGAGACTGAGAAGTCAAACATTGTGAACCCTAAGACCGAACTAACCAACGGTAGACTTGAACTTCTTCAAAAATTAGATCCCTTTGTATAAACTGAGATCGTAACATACATGCTTCCTGCAAAACCACCTCCTCTTGTTTACTTTGAGGGAACACTATTTCATCAACCCGTTGTGGATTTCCCGTTCAAACACCCGAATATTTCTAAGGAGAATATTTGTAGCAAAAGCGGTACGGTGGTGTAACTTGGTAAAGGTACTTGGTCAACAATCTCGATACCAGCGCGTGCCAAGCAGCGTCACCATGTGGCAGCTGTTCCACAGGGGCCCTCAGTTTTGTCGCGGCACCATAAGCTATTAACCAGGCAACTACTACCAACTTACACGCAATGAAGGCGGTGGGGTCATAGACCACAGAATCAGAAGAGTATTGCAAGGGAAGATTCAAACAACAAGGGTTCCTTTCACAACAAGGGACAAGGAATTCAAATCCAACGACGGATTCGATTTAAAGAGATTCAAGTGTTCTGCTGGGACATCCACAATTAGTCGATACAGTGTCCTATGTTATCCAATCACAGCTGATCTGCTGGCATCTGAATGGTAACTTCTCTTATAACCCACTTAACATCGTCTTTGCAAACTCTAAGCACGTCTCACAAAACTTAAGGGTATATGGATGCAATAAACAAACAAAATAAATAAAATGCATGTTCCAAATGTCCTTAGGCTGGTGCAACATACAGGCACTTACTCTCCCATTCTCGACACATCATTCACCTTCCCTACAGTCGGACTACCTCAACAACTACGGACAAAAAACAACGGCAAGAGTGCAACAATGGAGAACAACGACAAAAAGCACTACCAACTACAGTACACCTTCCCAAGGCAACTAATCTACTCTAGACCACGCATCTTGTTTTTGGGCTCATCGGATTCTGCTACCGCCCTGGCTACGGATCTGCCTCCTCTCTGGGCAGTGGCTGAGTGAGAGGAATCAAGGGTTCTACTTCTGACACTTTCGAGGGTGGAGGTGTTGGCGGTACTGCAACATTAGTTCTCCTTCTTTCTAGCGGGTGGACATGGATTCCCTCCACGATCAAGGGATCCTACCATTCCATAGCCAGCATCCTCCGCTTGGCCCTGGTGACCAGGTAGGCCTCCCCCCAACTGATGGACATGCCAATCTTTAGCCTCCTTTAGGGCTTCCGACATGGCAGTCTCCTGGCTCTCTATGGCTGCCGCACTGGCATGCGCTTCGGCAAGTTGCACCTAGAGCAACCGGGAGAAGATCTCAGCTTCCTTAGCTCGCCGGAGGCACTTCCTCAGCTCCGAGGCTTGTCGGTCATACTGCTCATCCAGAGCAAGTAGGTACATGGTCAAATGCACCATGGTTGGACTGTCTTCTTGCGCATCCCGCCCTTGCAAAGCCTCCATGCGAGCCCTCCATGCCCGTCGATTCTTTTCCAAAGGTGGAAAGAACCTCATGGGGGTACGTGCAATGGGCTCTTCATAGATCTGACAAAGGTACCGCAAGGCTTTGCGGGCCACAACTTGGTAGGTGTCAACGAAGCAAAACCCGGTTGTGGTCACATTCTAGGCTTTGGTGATGTCAGGGAACTCTTCACTCTTCCCAATGTAGATGATGTCAGGGCTACGGTTCTGGCGCAATCCACCAAGGTTCCAGCGTTGGATCACTACGAACGAATCGACCAAATTTTTCGCGCGTTCGAGGCGAGCGATGTCTGAGGCCATTAATAACTAGTACGACTGCAGGGCAAGGGTCTGATAAGAGCGCGGAAAAGAGTATGGGGAGACGTGGGTCACGGCAGGCGTGAACCACAGGCAAACACGGAGCACGAAGTCACAGTGCAGTAATAACTCCAAAACAAGGACGGTTCAGTCGTGCACAATACGACACGCGTGACACCTATGGATGGCGTATCTGCAAGCAATACGAGCACTACAATGCACAAATAGGATATGCATGAATGCACGTCTATACGTCCTTCTACTGTTGCCAACATATAGGGCAACCGTTCTTAGATTTTTGACACATCGTTCTCTCCTTGTAGCTAGTCGATACTATCGAACTTTGCTCGGGGTCAGTGTACCTGTAGAAAAATTGATTGAGCCTACCTAAGTCAGCAGAGTGCCATCTATCCTGGATACATAACCGTAGTGATAGGGCTACTTATATAACTTCACATGCAACGTCCTAACTTTTTGAAAAGAATTTGTTGTCAAGTTTTATTTTAGAAATAGGTTCTGATGCTTTATTTCCTCATTTATGCTCTGATACCACCTGTGGCAGAACCACCTAACCTAATGCCACCCAGGAGTACTTGTCTTCCATTAGACACTAAGTACTCAAGGGAGGACACCAAATTACATAGTTTCGTCGAGCACACCCCAAGGGAGAACCAAAAAATTCACATTTTTCCATTAGGATCACAAATAAGAGAATAAGGCTTACATCATTTTAACCATTTGTTACATCACTTTTAATACAACATCAGAGTTATGAACAACTTAATTTAATAACGGAAAATAAACATGTGATCAGAGTTACAGCGGAAATAAATATATATTCATGACATGATGAAGCATTAATATATAAACTATGACAACGGATTACAAAACCTCCATTTATAAAAATATTTAGTGAGAGTTATAAATAAAGACTATGATCGCAGCGTAAAGGAGATCTTCTCTGAGCCCACCAGGAGGAATCCACACACAAAGGTCAGCTCTAGCATCCACCTGTCACCTGCAATAGGGGGAAATAAAACCCTGAGTACTCAATTATACTCAGCAAGACTTACCCGACAGGAGGAAAGAAAAGACTCTAAGGATATTCAAGGCTATCTGGCTGGTGGGTTTCTTGCATCTGCAGGAGCATTACTAAACATGCGTCCTTATATTCAATTTTATCAGCGTCATCATTAGTTCATTAACTAACCATTCTATGTAAGCACCTGTGCTACTTTCGAACAGGTGGTAAGTAATCAGAACTAGTTTTTACATCTTTCATATTCCAGTTCTTACTACGATACTAGATTGTAGACAAGTCATACCAGATCACTGGTGATTCGCGAATCAATGTGCCCAGCTGGGTATCTCGAAACACACGCCCCGCTTGTACCCCTGGCACAAGCAGGACCAACCCGCCACTCTCCAGTCACGGGGTCTAGAGCTCCGTCCAAACTTGGACTCAAGCCCCGCCTCCTCGAAGTCCCCCGACAACAAGAAGCGCTGGCGGGCAAGCACAAGGCCCAGGCCAGTGGGCGCCGAAAGCAGAGGCATGGCATGAGGCATGAGGCGAGTGGCCCAATAGGCTAGCCCACGCGGCGTGGCCCAGGCACGGGCGCGCATTTTGGAGAAAGACCCCGCGCTTTTCTCTATTCAACTTGAGATCCACAAGCACTGTGATGCACTATTCATTAGAGTCACGCAATTTGCATTTAGATCCAAGAAACATTTCTATTTTTACCTTTCTCCCTTCACTCGATGCATGGAGCAGAGGAGCACCGGCCGGCGGTCAAATCCCGGCCGGGGAATGCACGGCGGCGGCGGGAAGCTCGCTAGCGAGGTGCACAGGAGACCAAGCGGCCATGGGTTGGCGGCGGCAAGACCTGAGCTGGCTCCCGGCAGTTTGCTCACGCGAGTCGTGGTGGCGGGCACGCCGGCTGTGGCGGCTCCGGCCAGGCGGGCGGCGGCAACGGTGCTCCTAGTGCGGGTGTCTGCGCAGCAGCGACATGCGTACGCGAGGAGGAGGGCGCGGTCCGAGGAGGCAACTGTGGCTACGACGCTATGGGTTTCGCCACGGAGACGTCGGTGACGCCCGGCTGGGGCTGCGTCGATGGAAGAGCGTGGCGGGGCTCCGACCACGGCAGGCTGGGCGAGGAGGTGCGCAGAGGCGAGAGGGAAATGGCGGAGCTGGTGGAGGTGCTGGCTCAGCGCGAGGTGGCTGTGAGCAGCGGAAACAGCATCAGCGGCTGCTCGTGAACTGGGTGCTCGCCATGGCGGGCCGTGACCGGTAGAGGGCAAGGGGAGGGAGAACGAGTGCGTGGTATGAAGAGAGAAGCAGCGCGAGGACTCGGCCTCCACTTGAGCGCGAACGCAGGGGCAGACAAAGACAAACAGAGGCAGGCAAGCAGAGGCAACAGTAGCTCGGGTAGGTGGAGCGAATGGCCGACTACGAGCGGAGCAAGGTAGTTGAGGTGAGCGGCTGAGATCGCTCGCTACAGGCGCCGGTTCACGAACATAGTGCCAACGACATGTCCTCAACGTGTTCTAGCGAAGTTCGGTCAATTTTTGCATGAGCATCGTAACTCTAACGTAACCACGACCTGCACCACGTCCTAGTATACACCTAACTGCAACCGATCATGCGAAAACATAGGTGTAGTGCTTAACCATTTTTGTTGGAAATCGAATGCCAAAATAGCATTGTCTACTATCGTTTCATACTTAAACAATTCAAGGTTCCAATTAGAGCTAATGTTCCTAAGCACTTTTGGTTGAATTTTTAAATGGTCAAACTTTACCAAACTTCACCAACAACCATTTCACTGCATAACACACACTTTGTACCAAACAATAGAACCAAGACATCAGGGCGTTATTTAACTATTTTGCTTTTTCAAAATCACCAAAAAGTGTACCTTCAACACAATTGCAAATTTTTGCTGATTTAACGAAAAGGGCTAATTTTAATTTCCAATTTGATTTTTGAGCTGGCAAAAACCCTAGTCATCAACATTTGTTTTCAAAAACCTAAGTTGCATTTTCATCTACTTGACTTGTACTTCAATTTTTATTAAAACCCCAAACACACGTTCTATATTATTATCGCTTTATAAAAATCACTGTTTAAGTCAACTATTAACTTATCCATACACTAGGGATTAGGTTTTTCAATATCGCATTTGATTAAACTAACTCACTATACTTATAGATCTATTTCTCAGGCCATAATCTCTGTGCTAAGCGAGCTCGTAACACCAGAGGTGTTACAAGTGGGTGGGGGGGGGGTTCCAACTCGCCTGGGTGGCGCCAGGTCAGAGGTCACCCGCAGGTAGGTGACAGTGGGCCCATAGCTCCCCTGCTAGCTTGGTGAGCTTGGTCGTGTAGCGGAGCCCGGTTCTTGTCGCCACGAGCTTGCTCGTGTGGCCGGGCTAGAGATCCCCCACGCGACCGGATCTTGTCGGTGCGTGTGGCGGGGCCAGACCACCGAAGCTAGACCTGGCACTCACCCGCACGACGGCTACGACTGAGCTCCACGCCTGGACCTCACTGGCGACAACCTTCTCTCTTCTCCTCCCCCACTGTCGGCGTCGTTCTTTCCACGCGAACAAGCCCGCGTCCCAAGAGGGACATCCCCGTCCGTTGAAATTTAGGGGACGGGGTTGCCTCGCACCTTTGCCAAATATTTTCCATCGGGGATGACTCTGCCCTAGCTGCCTCCCAACCAAACACGAGTCTAGGTGGGACATCTCACCCAGGACACCCCGTCCTAGCAACCAAACACATGATAAGCCTTGGTGTGCTTAAGTGGGTTGTTGACTGTTTGGTGGCTTCTTGGCCTGTTTTTGAGTTCTACTATACGATGGAGGCCTCGGTAATCATTGGTCTGTGCAAATTTCTCTCTGGACAAAAGCACGACTCCAGTTTCATCTCCACTAGTCTCATAAGATAATTTTTCATTCAGTGGATTCATTCTAGACTTATGTGAAGATGTGAACAATTATGGTTAATCGGTTAGCGATTCTTATACCTGATAGATATGAATCAGCAAACACACAAACATAGTTGTATCTTTCACCTAAGAGTATTGCAGAGTATTATATTTACCCTCAGGAAAATAATGCATAATCGATATCAATAACTAACAAGGATATATGTGCTAATTAATATATCAACTAAACTAAAGTGGGGTTAAGTGAACTGATAGGAGTTACGCTATGTGGAGAAAGGAAACACAAACCTTATTAAAACTCAACGTATATGTGGAGAAAATAAACCCAAATCTTATGAAGAGGTAAGAGCAACTCCAAAAGAGTTGATAAAAATAGATGGCTAAAGTCATAATTTAGCCAATCTTTAAAATAGAAACCCCTGAAAAAAAACCCAGAAAACTCCAACAGCCTTTTTAGTACGGCGAGACAGATGGCTAGTGGCACATGCGCTATATTTAGCATGCGAGAACTCCGGGATAGATGGCTTTCTATTTTGGAAAGCCAGATACAATAGCTGTTGGACTTTCTTTTCTTTCAAAAATAGTCAAATATAGATTACACAACATGAATAGCTCTACTGTTAGAGTTGCTCTAAGGACTAGCTAAAAATTATACGAGGGAAAATCAAACCAAATGTTAGTTTATACGTTTTTTTTAGATGTACATAGTCCAAACTTGAGGGAGTATTTGGATTTTTTCAGAAAAAGAAATATATTCCTAAAAAAATTAGATTTATGGTATCATCCTACCAAACAATGAAGAATATATTGTCTAGAACGGACGTCAATATATATTCCGTGATCAATCTGTGCACACTAATTCTACGTTCTTCTGGCTGTCATGCTGCGCCAACATTTTCTCTTGTGCAGGAGCCATATGATTATCCGTATGTGTTGTTTCCATCAGTGGCAGGTTCTCGTTCTTTCCTCCCCACTCCGCCATTCTCACTTCTGCCAGCGCGGCCTGCAATAGTCACCCACTGTCATAAGGTAATGGCTAGGGCCTTGTTTAGATACCCTCAAAATTTCAAGTTTTTTCACTCTCTTTCCACTCAATTTTTAGCCATTTGCATGGAGTATTAAATGTAGGTAAAAAATAACTAATTACACAGTTTAGTTGAAAATCACGAGATGAATCTTTTGAGCCTAGTTGGTCCACGATTGGACAATATTTACCAAATAAGACGAAAGTAGTACTATTCATCAGGTTGAAAAAAGTTGCAATATAAACGAGGCCTAGAAGTATAGACATTTGGAGAAACATGCCCATCCATATGCCCTGCAACACAGATAAATGAATACAAACATTATTGCCTCAGCTGTTCAAACAGCATTAATTAATTGTGGTTAATACTGAATAAATATATAGTCATTTTTAACTGGATTTTAGCTAGTTTACCATTGTGCCATGTTTTAGCTTGAAGCCAAACAGGATGCCCATTGGAATGCCCACTAGGTAGTAGCAACCGACGTTTATGAATGCCACAGGCACTTGCCACCCAGCTCCTACTGCCACGCCTGAAAGAAAAGAGCAGACAGTAATTTTCTTTCTTTCATATATGTTTTCACACATATATGTCTAATTTAGACCAAAAACCAAGTCAAACTCGTTTGACACCCTGTAACATCAATGCATGTGAAGCGGTACGGTACTACTTTACCTGATAGTACATGCCAGATGCTGCTCATGCAAACGGTGAGAGCGAGGAGATGCCCCAGCTTGGAAGCCCCATGTATCACCTCCTCGCTGTCGCTGAAGAGTTTCGGCAGGCTTGTCCTCCAAATGAGGACGACGCCCATGAAGATTGCTCCCATGACGATGGATGTCGATACCGCTACAAGCACTGCGATCTTTGTCTCCTTGGGCCTGTTTGCACCCAGCTCGTTGGACACCCTAATGCTGGAGAGACCACGGGATTTATACTTGTCAATCAAATAATACATTAATGTAGCAATGCAACAATATATGTGAACTTAATAATGTCCAATGCTGCGTACTATATCAATTGGGTCTGTTTCTTGCATACCCGATTGCTGTGCTGAAGCCCAGTGCGACCATCACAGTCATGAACTCGAAGTTGAGGCTGCAGTAATTTTTTTTCTGTCAGAATAATTAAAGACGACGACGAAACAAATTCATAAATTAATCCATATAAGGAATTATTGTTGCCATCTCCAACAGATACACTCAGTGTATATATATATATATATATAGACACACACACAAATAAACACACTCACCGGATAGACATGATATCGATTTGGAGTTTGGGCTGTCGGAGGAGACCCACGAGAATGAGAAGTGTCGTGTAGTACCAAAACTCCAAGCTGTGTATATATATAATATAATGCTTTTATCATCAAAAGAATGAAGACTAGACCATGAGTCTGTTCGCTGATTGGTTTCTGAGTTGATAAGTCCGACTATTATTGATTTGGTGTAAGAAAAAAATACTGTTAACTAACTAATAAACACTAACTAAAACTAACAGTGGATAACATGACAAAGAAACCATGTCCAAACAGAGCACAACAGACAAAACAAGAAGACATACTAAGCAAAGCCATATGGACCGTCTGGCTCGGCACAGCTCGGGCCTGAAAAAGTACAATCCGCTTTTACCGAGGTAAGCACATCACGTGGTGCCAGCAGGGTCGTGCTGTGTCCATCCGCGTGCTCGACCGTCAGCCCATGCGCAACATAGACTAGCCATGTTCTGTGTTACTAATGTCTGTCTGAAACATGAAGCTGTATCATGCCAGCTCGTCACACATCCACGCGTTGTTCAGTCACACGAGGATGGCGATTGGCATATACAGGAGAAGCAGCCTCTTCGCTTCGTCGTATACGATCGTGGATTATAAACTGAAATAGTATTTTTCTCTCACACCAAACCAGCCAGCAGTAAATAGTTCCTCGTGCACCGCCGAGTAGCGGGGGACGCCACAGTTTCAGCCAACTCAGAGGAGCCGTTGTCGCCGGGGTCATAAGGTATGGGAGGAGAAATGTACGAGAGAAGGAGAAGCTCTTGTATGGGTCTGTTCGCTTATTTGTTGGGCTAAAAAGCTATGGCTGAAAGTACTGTTTACTGATTTATCGTGAGAGAAAAACACTGTTCGTTTGCTGAAAATAGTATGACTCGTAAGACAGATGAACAGGACCGTCGTTGTTGCGCTACTGTAGCTATTAGGGGAGGCGAAGGCAGAAGCAGGTAGGGCCGAGTATGGAGGTTAGACAAGCCAGAGACTGAGCGAGTGGGAGGAGCCAGAAGCTGAGGCAGGGGCTAGGCAGTAGCTCACCCTCATCATGCCATTGCTGGTCTAAGAGCTTGTTTGAATGTGTATATATTCACTTCAATCCACGTGTATCGAAGTGGAATGGGATAAGACTTAAGTTTAATTTACTCTAATGCACTTCAACGCACGCCCGTCCAAACGAAAACGAAGAAGCCGCCGCTTAACTCGGTACTAGAGCTACGTGGCTTTCACATGTTGCCCTTGACCCTTGTGGTGGCTAGGCCTTTGGCCAATGGTCCAGCTCCAGCACCACTCCAGCCACTGTGCCGCATGGCGTGCTAGGAGCCGGCGTAAGCATGTATATCGACTTGTGCCAACCTGTACGGTGGCAGTATAGCAGTACATAAAAGTAAAATAAAATAAATTTCTGGAAATGAAGCTAATAAGCCGGCCGGCAATGTGGATCCACGGAGAGTACAAAAAACAAACCAGATCATGACGGCCGACCCGAGCGACAGCTTGACGAAATCGCCGAGGTTGTTGAACGCGCGCACGCTGAATCCCTTCCACGCGTCGGTGAATCGGCTGCCCGTCGTCATGTAGGCGAACTGCGCGGCGACGACGAGCCAGTGGGAGACGTCCCCGGCGACGGCGGCCCCGGGCAGGCCGTACCCGAGCCTGCTGACGGCGACGTAGGTGAGGACCGCGTGCACGCCCAGGGCCGCGCCGGAGATGGCCGCCACGGCCCAGATCCTGCTCTGCGCCTGGAAGAACATGAGCAGCGGGATGTTCATGGCGTGCGCGAACACCCTCGGGATCGCCCACCGCGCGTACGGCCCCGCGGCGCGCGACACGGCGTCGGGCTGGTGGAGGGAGTGGTGCAGGAGCGGCGCCGCGAAGACGTACGCCGGCGCGAGTGCTAGCGCGGTGGCGGGAGTGGTGGAATTTTTTCATCTAGTTATATCCAGATTTGAGAATAACTATTTAGAATGCACAAAAGATATAGAAAACTGTTATAGAATGACCTTTATGCAAATAGCTCACGAAATGATGATTTAAGCCCCCTTTGACACGGTTCATCCAAAATGGCTTCACCGGAAGCCAAAGCCGGTGAAACCAGAAAAACTGGCTTTTTCCGGCTTCAAGTTCATTTTAACCCCGACTTATAAAACGGCTTCACGCTACAGTGCCTCGATTTACGCAAAATAGATGAAGCCGAAGCCGGCATAAGCCATGCCAAAGAAGTCCTTAGAGAGTGAATTTTAAAAAAGACCATCGTGGATGCTCTAATTTGTCCTAATAACAACCCTTCCATTTGTCCATAGAGAAAGTAGCTAGCAGCAAGCAATCTTAGAATGTTAAAAAGCTAGGGTGTGACATCAAAGCAAAATCAGCGTATCCCAGTAGATTAGGTTTGTTGGGGTTGAAGCCCATCTATTTTTTTTAAATTACACTGTACAACGTACGTAGACGTCCACAAACACGTACGCACATTAACCCCTATATATGAACATATATACGCAAACCTAACCCTATGAACACCTCCAAAGAATTGAGCTGACAGATCTCGAGATTCACAAAGTCACCATGGACACCTCGCCTAAACCTATCTATTTGAATTCAAGCCAACTTAATATCGGTGCTCGTATTTTTTAAATTTATTTAAAGATTTAATATTATTATATCTTTTAGTGGTAGAAAACAAGCCCATGACATCAAAATAACTATGATAATTTCATTAATCTCAAGATCTGCTGATCGATCTAGCATAGCCTTTTAGAGAGATCATAGGTGCAGAGTATGCGTGCATATATGTATGTGAGCATCTGCATTTATGCTATATTTAAATACAAGTGTGAGATCATATGTACACAAAAGCAACCTTAGCAAGCAGTTCACAATCTTAGCAGTACATATAGCTAGAATCCAATGGTTGTATAAGGTTTCAAGGAGATGTACATGGGTGAGCAATACTTGTTGCTTGCTCAATAATATATGAAATTTGCTTAAAAAATTTCGGATCCACTTGGCTTCAATAAATCATGTCATCTTGTAGAGTGGAGTTTTTAGATTATGGAAATTTGCCTAAAGAATTTCAGATTTACTTCGTCATTATATTTTGATTCGAGTTAAATGCATGAGCAACCGTTGAACTTTATGGGTCCGTAAACTTATTAAGTGTTGCACTATACAATGGATGCTATGGTCCAAAGCTAGACTTGTGCTGCACCATTTAACAAGTTTAGCGACGTATGGTGTATCACTTAACAAGTTTAAGGACCGAGAAATATGTTTTCTGGTTTGTGGACATAAATGGAACCCTTCACAAGTTTAGAGACAACCCATGCATATAACTCTTTTGATTTTTAGAAGACTAATTAGTTTCCTCATTCTTGGTATAATTTTGGCATATGTTTTCACAAATAACAGATCAATTTTTTGGGTGTACATTTGGAATTTAGTAATATAATATTTTTTATAGGATTAGAAAAAGTCATCATGCATGTTCATGTGCTAAACATATCTAGGGCCTCTAAGAGCATCTCGCAGAGCCTTTCTAAAATCTAGTATCAAATCATCGTTTAGAGAGTCATTTGAGTAAACATTATTTTCTATATCTTTGCACTCTCCAACAGTTTTTCTATATCTTGTGTGTACTCTAGAGAGCCATCCTCGCTCTCATCTTTGGCTAACGAGAAAACTAGAATAGAGGATGTCTATATTTAGATATCCAATTGAAGAGGCTATTGGAGGGTTTTTTTTTCCACCAAAATCTCTATTCTTATAAATTAGGAAAGATATAAGGAGTCTCTTTGAGATACTCTAAGGGTTACTTTGTGGCTATTTTTGTGCAGTTCAAATTGGACCTTTTAGAAATGGACACAAGGAGAGAGAACATTATATATAGTGTCTCTTACAGCTAAGATCCCAAGTAGCTGATCATTTGACAAAACAAGTGTTCTTGAACAGCAAACACAATGATCTGAAATATTCACTTTGATCAAGTAAATTTAACTTTTCACAAAAAAATCATTAAAAGAACATACACACAACATATCTGATGTTATTGTTTTAGGTGATGCATGATATTTTGGTAGGAAAAATACACAAAATTTATGATATTAAAGTTGGAAGTTCATTGCCTAAATATAATTCATTATGAATTTATGATTGTTGTCCAATTGTAAGCCACAAATATACTTCCTCAGTTTCATTATACTCCCTCCGTCCTGGAATGATAAATAAATTTTATTCATGAAAAGTCAAATTTAACAAACTTTAACTAATTAGTCAAATTATATAAAAGTTTTGTCAA
This sequence comes from Miscanthus lutarioriparius, assembly GCA_904845875.1. NCBI lineage: Eukaryota > Viridiplantae > Streptophyta > Magnoliopsida > Poales > Poaceae > Miscanthus > Miscanthus lutarioriparius. Next base: position 66,552,427 of record CAJGYO010000001.1, on the reverse strand, counting down.
TGTTTCACACCGTTGACTAGTAAATTTAGTTCATGAGCAGGGATCAGATAGGGTAACAAATAGGACACAAGAGTTTATACTCGTTTAGGCGAGACGTTGTTGGTATTTCTTATGCTCAAGTGATTAGTTCTGCAAGCGCACAGATACCGTTGTAGCATTTTACTAGGGAGTATTCCAAGGTACCGTATTTGTTTTATGCGTAGAGAAGCGGTGATTAAGAATAGAGTTAAATATGTGACTTGACTGTTGACTATATCACAATTAATATACCAAAGTCTAATTGGGGTAAATGATACAAAGGGGGTAGTATGGCAAACACAACGGAGTCCCACTAAGATAAATGTAGATAGCTAGCCTAGTTGGGAGGCCAATGAGATGAGTGTAAACATAATTAGTTCTCTACTACTATGGCAAGCATACACCAAATATATAACTAAGTACATCTAGGTACTAGTGATCACACACCAAACATACAGGAGGGCAGACCTAGCTGACAACAAAAATAGGTGAGAAGGATGTCAAACCTTTCTTGCAAAGAACTCTACGATTTAAGAACTCACCCGAACATGGTGGACTACAAAGGTCAGATAGGGTTGTCACCATTTGCTGACTACCACAATCATGCATGGGGTGAGCTGCAAAGCAAGGTATCCAATAGCCTAGAGAACATTTATGCTATAGTATAGTACTCTAACCCATGCGACATAGGCTAGAGTACCGATGGAAAGTTGTGATAGTACTAACTATATACTAGTAATGCTTTGAAGCTTGATCTACTTTGCCTTGTAGGTGGTCCTGTATATCTCATTACCCTCTAGAGGTATGTCCCGTATCAGATCTATGAATGCTTTGAAGCTAGTCCATCTAGTGGAAGGTTGCCTTAGACTACAAAAGATTAAGTGATGTTAACAACTTTGTTTACTTCTCCTTGCAACTAGGATATTTAGTGTCACCTTCATTCATTACACCAAACTTTTTAGTTTCTTCAACACCCTGTTGGTTTAATTATTGTTTGCCAGTGAGTAACACACCATTTCTCCAATATCGTTTCCCATTTGTGTCAAATTTTAGATGTTATCAATGATGTCATCATCATAGTGGTCTAAACCGATATCGTCTACAACTGTCCATGCCTATATATATGAACAATGCCTTCATCAACACGCTTGTTTGAAAGGTCCTAATATGGATGGGGGGTGAATAGCCTATTTAAAAATCTACAAGATAACTAGAGCAATTTGATTAGCATGACAAATAGCGAAATGCAAACTTGCTCTAGCTCTACAAGGGTTGCAAGCCACCTATCTAACAATTCTAGTTGCTATAATCACTAGGCACACAAGAGGCTATGTTGCTAGTCACTAAGAGCTCTCAAACTTGCTACACGAAAGAGCTCCACTAGATGAACTTAAGCTAGAAAGCAAGCTCTCAATTCTAGCTACACTAAAAATCTTGCTACAACTAGTTTGCAGGAATGTAAATGAGTGAGTAGAGTGATTATACCACCGCGTAGAGGAGTGAACCAATCACAAGATGAATACCAATTCAATCACCGGGAGAATACCAATGGGCAAGAGACAACTAATTTTTCTCCCGAGGTTCACGTGCTTGCCGGCACGCTAGTGCCTGTTGTGTGGACCAACACTTGGTGGTTCGGCGGCTAATAGGTATCACACACCTAGCCCACCACAAGATGCACCGCAAGAACCTATCCACAAGTGAGGTAACTCAATGACATAATCATTTTACTAGAGCTACCTTGAAGCTCTTCGCCGGGGAAGGTGCAAGACCCCTCACAATCACCGGAGCCAGCCATGAACAATCACCAACACATAACGAAGCTCCTCCGCTGCTCCAATCCATCTAGGTGGCGGCAAGCACCAAGAGAAACAAGAAATCTGCAGCCACAACGATCTCCATGTGCCACTAGATGCAATCACTCAAGCAAATGCACTACGAATCACTCCCAATCTCACTATGATGATGAATCAATGATGGAGATGAGTGGGAAGTGTTTGCTTAGGCTCACAACGATGTCAAGTATGTCAAAAGTCCCAAGAGGGTAAGCCTAGGACTGGCCAAACACTATTTATAGATGTCCCCTCGAAATAGAACCGTTGGCCAGTCGCGAGCCGACCAGACGCACCTGACTGGACGTGGCTCCACGTCAGGTCACCCGAGTCCGGTCGCTAGATGGCTGCCACATGTCCCTCGTTCAAATCTCGTGCGTCGATCTCTAATGGTCAAGTGAACAGGGGTCCTAGGATAAAGAATGACCGGACTCATCCCCAAAACGACCGGACTCACGTTCACAGTGCGTCCGATCACATCCAGTAAGGTTCCAGAGCGCAAAAATCAAGACCGAATGTGCCCGATCGAAGGTGACCTAATGTGCCATGGCGTCCGGTCATCACTGGCCTCTCCTCTGCGCGTGATCACCTTAGCTACTGACCTAACGCGTGAACACTATAAAGGTGACCTAATAGTGTTCGAGCAGCGTCAGGTCGCGTGGTTCTCTCTAGCATCCGATCACGAGGCCGCTTGATTGCTTCTCTGCGCGCGATGACCAGAAATGGCGCTGGAGTCAGGTCCAGCGTCCGGTGCAGCGTCAGGTCAAGGACCGACGCGGCCTTTTCTTTTTCTATCTTCTCAAACACTTTGCCCTTGCTTCCAACTTGCTAACCACAAAGTGTAGAACTTGTGTGCACGTGTGTTGGCATTTTTCAAAGCATTTTACAAGGGTCATGGTTAGCACACTAGGTTCCTAAATGCATATGCAAGAATCATGTCACCTAGTGGCACTATTTAAACCGTTTAGCCAAAGATTTCCCTCTTTATAGTACGACTATCGATCCTAATTCACTCACACCCTCTATGGTGTCTTGAGTGCAAAACAAAAACCTATCTTATTCCTTTGCCTTGATCATCTTAGTTTTTGTTTTTCTCTTTCTTCTTTTTCAAGTTGAGCTTGATCATCTTCAACATATGTCCATCTCCATCTCCATGGACTTCAGACCATGCTCCACACTTGGATTGCACCAACCTAGCTTATTTCACAACTCATGACAAAGGTTAGTGCTAGGTTTCATCAATTATCCAAAACCAAACTAGGGCTTTCATTGTTCTCACATCTATATGGATCATTAACACCTTTCTCACCATGCTTGTTCTAGCATCTATAGTCATCCATAAATCCTCACGTCATCAGATGAGCATGTACTTGTAATAAACTCAAGATAGTGCCACACTCTTTGTTGTTATTAACACAAGGGAGATAGGAATGAGGATGGGAGATATAGAGGGGCTGAAATGATGATAGATGTGAGAGGTTTACACCACCACACATAGTAGAGTTGAGTAGTAAGGTGATCATAAATGTAATCAACAACACTTCATCAAAGAGAGTTTTATGATCTATGTTTGGACACCTCGCAAGCAATGATGCAACAACACCTTCTACTCCACTGTTGGAAGATACAAGGGAATGATCTATAAATAAACTACATTAAACATTGAACACAATGGAAGTAAGAGTAATCGGTACAATAATCCACTAAACATCGAACTACAATGAAGAACATATTATAGAGTTTTGGTGTTGTATTACCTTGCAATTAAAATGCAGCTCTTGAAGCTTGTTGAGTGAGTGCAAAAAATGATTATAGATGGAAGGACGACACAAGGGCAGCACTGAATAAGATTGATCAGAAGTGAACCAGGAAGAATAGATTGTACAAGCACATTATAAGAGCATATCCATGAGTACCCAATATTTTCTTCCTAAAAACATGAAGTTTTACAACTCCTAAAAAGTATTGAAACGAATAAAGAAGACCATCTCCAAGAGTTTCTAATAATCCACTCCTAAAACATAGAAGACAATTTTACATCAGGAATCCTATACAATTTCTAAATTATACTAACCACTTTTATATATTCTTTCTCCCTTGTACATTTGCATCAGGAACCCTTTCCTACTCTTTATTCTTTCCATGCCCTTCCACTTTTAAATTGCTCGACAAACACGCGCGGGTGAGAGAAGATACACGTGACTCAGAAGCGCGTAACTTTATGCAGAACAAGGTGACTTTTCCCAAGTTCTAAAAGATTAGGAGGATGGATTAGGAGTTATTGGAGAGGGTTTTTTTTCTCATCTTGCTAAAAACCAAGGATTAGGATGGGATTTGGGGAACTCTTGGAGATGCTCTAACATGGTATTATGCAAGGAAAGTTCAATACTTTTCCATAGTTGTCAACAAGAGTCACTTCAAAGGTGAAGATCTATAGAACATGTTCTCACTAGGAGCATTGATCCCCTAGCAAGAATTGACATATACACAAATTAGGGCATTTGTTAGATGTAGAAAGTTGCATTAGAAAGAAGTTGGGCTGGTAAGTACTGACCTTGGGTAGCATACACCACTCACGAAAGGAATGGAGCAAGGCTACACTATGTAGTGTGTAATGCAAGTAGTGAATTTGTGTATGACGACGGGAGATAAAGAGATTGGTGACTGCACGCAGAAGCTATGGCCTTAGCTTCTAACATTGTGTAGCAATGTGCACTATTTCAATAGTGGTGCACGGTGCCATGTGTGAGTGCTAGTAGCATGCTCTTTGGGGGTAGAGCATGTAGTGTGGGCGGTGTGGCGCTGCCAAGATGTGTGTGGGGCATGCTAGTGGAGGAGGACCGAGTGGGATAGGGATAGTGACACAGAGGTGGTGGGGTGGCATCGGAGAGTGAAACATGCATTAGGATGAACTCTTTAAATGTGTCCATAGTGGCGTCCAACAACTACCACATCCGAGAAGCATTCGTAAAGCATGTTTGTGGGTTTCAAGGCATTAGAGACATGTCTTCTTTAGCCACATCGTTTGATGGCATTCCCTATAATCTATGATAAGGATATATTGAAGCATGTCTGTGATTGGAATCAACATCAGAGACACATCTTATTTAGCCCATGTCTTTGATGTGATCCCTTCTCACCCATCAGAGACACATCTTAATTCACCTCATCTTTGATGATAGGGGATCAAGTACATCAGACATGTTGGTTAAGATGCATCTATATTGTGATACAGTTTCATCAAGATGCGTTTATATTGAGATGTGTCGCTGATGAGTGGCATTCACCCATCCCATGAAAATTAATAGCAAAGATGCTTATGATTAACCTATGTCTCTAGTTAGATATAAGTGACATGTCGTGTGTTCTGATGTGATGTCTTCTTTGTGCTATTTTAGCATAGTGTAGCCACAATAACTTGACTCCCTCTCCATTTGATAGTACTATAAACTTATTCATAGGTGGATTTAATTTTTCAATCAGTTAAGGAAACAACGATATGACAAGACTGTCATTCCTATAATTTGGAAACTGTTGAGATATTTGAATGTGTAGATTAAGCACGCTAGCTCATGGCTCTTCAAATATTGTTGTCTCTGATTGATTGATGGAGCCACAAGCGATGTTGGTTTAATATGTTGTATATGGATCAATTTGGATTCAAAGGTATGTCACTTATTGAAATGTTGATGGCTGTTAAGTGGCAAACAGTTTGTCAAGTTCATAAACCCAGGGTCCCTCATGGACTGGCTTCCCAACAAAGGCTCGGCCCAGCAGACAACATTGCGAACCACGCGCAACTCCTGGGCCGGCCCAAATATCTAAACAATAGGCCAGAAGGGCGATCCAATCTCCAACCGGAAGACCTCGCTAAGGAGAAACATCGCTCGCTTCTGACTCTAGCCTGCCTCTCCGGCCGGAAGGCCTAGCCGAAGAGGAACAGCGCTCGCTTCCGACTCCGACCCGCCTCTTCGACTGGAAGGCCTAGCCAAACACCGCTTCCAACTCTGACCTACGTCTTCGACCCGTGTCTCCGACCGGGGATACACCGAACCTCTGCTTATAGCTCTTCTCCGACTGGCAAAGTCAGAGCCGATTGGGACCAACTGACCGGGGATGCCCACTTGGTGAGGACCAGGAAACGGACAGAGAAAGTAAGGCAGGGCACTCAAGTCAACCGCAATACCAAGGACCGTACCCTGTACACCTGCATGACAGTACCAACATGGCATGTCAGAAAGGTACCCTGCAACCTTCGTGGCATGTCAGAACCCAAGCAGTGTTGTGGGCTCGACATTTGCCCTACAGTATTGTGGGCGCCAACAACTCCCATACTAGACAAACATGGTAAGGCTCCCCCCACATGCCTCTAGGCATCAACAGTGTTGTGGGAGCCAGCATTTACCATACCAGGCGAACGTGGTAAAACTCCCTACATGCCTCTGGACATCAACAGTATGGCAGGCACCGACGTCTGCCATACCAGAAGAAGATGACGCAACCTCCCACATGCATCTAACATTAACAGTGTTATGGGCGTCTACAATCATCTTGTACCCGATGGCGTGGGGAACAAGACTTAGCATACGTACCCTCTCCCTCTCTCACTTGTAAGGCCGTCCCCTTCATCTATAAAAGGGGATGCGCTCTCTCCCAAAAGGGAGATCAGATTAGTTCACTTACATCAATTCAACACACAACAACAGAACCACCAGGATCAAACCTCGAGCACACGCTCGAACACTTAGCACATAGCGGAGCTCCCATCACTCTCGGCCCTTCAGACCAGAGCCCGGCCAGACTTCTTGCACCCCCCATCTTTCTCCTTCTCATTTGTAACCCCACTGCAAACTTCGAGCACCTGGGCTCAGGAATAAAGTCACCGACCGACTCAAACTGGACGTAGGGCACATTGCCTGAACCAGTATAAACCCTGTGTCATTGAGTGCTAGGCCACATCCGATCACAACGTACAATAAAACTACAAATATTTATGTGTTGGTCACATTCTGCACCGACAGTTGGCGCCGTCCATGGGGAAGACGCTATACGTTCACACTTTTGGTCATCGGATGGCCCACTTTTCCGCCACCTTCGCCATGGCGGACTCAAGCGATACGACTCACTTCGGCTCGCTGGAGTTTCCTGCACTCCCACATGTTGGGATGTGGGTTCCACTCGTCTATGAGCCGTCCCAAGCCTTCCTCTTCGAAAGCTTGGACTTCGTCGCCAATTGGCTCGGCGTACTACCCCTCCGCGAGGGGCACTTGTTTTGGCGCCCGTCGGAGGGGCGCCCTCCATCAGTTCTAGGACGCATGACGACTTCAACAATGAGGCGCCTGCTCTTCATTCTGAGCAAACACTCTCCTCAAACCCCGCTGTGAGTAATGTACATGCTGTTATTTACTCGCTATTTACTATCTTCCACCGATTATCCGATGGGACCGCGTTGTCCGTACCGCAACCACTGTACAACCGGTTTCCCTACGGCCTCGCGTCCCCCGTGGACGTGTATGCCCGGGGGCTCCAAAAAATGCTGACGCCTCCTCCTCTCACATCTAAATTCGTGGGGATGGTGAGCCATGCTCCCACCTGCTTCTATGAACTCCTGGATGACGAGGTTGAAAGCGATGGCTCTAGCATCGGCGACATGGTAGCTAGCCACTGTCCGTCCTGGGAGTGCGCTATGGCGGACGCTCCGGGACAGCCGCCGGTGGTAGCAGAGTCCTTACAGACTCACACCCCTCCGGACCCTCATGCGGGGGCACTCGTGCTCGCACAAGAGCACGTAGAGGAGCTACAACAATGACAGCAGGACCAGCCGCCACCTGCGCCAGCACGCTCATTGTAGCACGTTGCAGCCCATGCTCGTAACTCGGCGAGCGACGCCCGGGGTCGCGCCCGCTAGGTCCAGCGCTACATCATGAACGAGGGGAACGACCCCCCACAGTTCACTCGGGCTAGCCAGAACATTGCCGCTGCGGTAATGCTTCTACACGGTGTTCCCGAGCCTTGTCGACCCCCAGGAGCGAGCGGTCCACCAGAACCTCCGGGCGCTGGTGGAAGCCGCCACCGTTCAATAGGCGAAAAGCTCCGCATCATGACTCCAACTCGTGGCCTCTCTCCCCAACAGGGGAGTGGGGACGCACCAGACGGATCGCTCCATCTGCTCACCGCTACAGCCACCAAATGCGGCATAGGAGGCTGTAGCTGCACGTGAATGGCTCCACATCGACCGCCGGTACGTGAATGGCTCGGTCCGAGCCAAGACGCCTGCTCCACATCGACCGTCGGTACGTGAATGTCTCGGTCCGAGCCAAGACGCTCGCAGCGTCATCAGCAACCGGCATCAGGCCCGGCGTGATGATGAGGTCTGTCGGGCGACGATGAGGGCTGGTGACATGGGCCCCAGTTGGACCATCGAGGGAAGTGGTGAAACGGGCCCCAGGCATGGTTGCCGGCCGAACGACCAGAGTCATAGCTTGGATGGCCCGGGACCATGGGCCTTTGGCCGACGCATCCGGAGAGCGCTGTTCCCACAGCGCTTCCGACCGCCCACCAACATCGCCAAGTACACCGGGAGACAAACCCTGGTATATGGCTCGAAGATTTCTGGCTTGCCTGCCTAGCCAGAGGGGTGGATGATGACCATTTCATCATTCAATATCTCCCCGTCTACGTGGGGGAACATGTTCGACCATGGCTCGAATTCCTCCTGCACTACAGCATTCGTGACTAGGTGGACCTCAAGAGGATCTTTGTTAGAAACTTCTAGGGGACGTATGTCCGCCCTGTTAACTCCTGGGACCTCAAGAGCTGCTAGTAGGAGCCCAACGAGTCCCTGCGGGATTACATCCGCAGGTTCTCCCAATGATGCAACTCCCTCCCTGATGTCGTTGACACGGACATCATCAGCGCATTCCTCTCCGGGTCAACCTATGAGTCTCTGATCCACAAGCTTGGGTGTCTGAAGCCTCATACCACCCGCGACCTGCTCGACATCGCCACAAACCACACCTCCGGCGAGAAGGCGGTCGGAGCGATCTTCAACAGAGGTCGGGACAAAGGCAAGGCCAAGCATGAAGACCAAGACGAGGGCCCCTCCACGTAGAGGGGCAAGAAGAACAAAAAGGATCGGCGCTGATCGGACAACACCACGTTGGTCACCGTAGCTGATCGCATGGGCATGCAGCCCCAGCAGGGCCTGCCTAACCACTTCAACAAGCTCATGGATAGCCCATGCACCAACCACGCCTACCCCATGAAACACCTCTACAAGGACTGCGAGCTCCTCAAACGTTTCCTGCGATAGGCCGGCGTGCCAAAAGAAGGAGAAGGCAAAGAGGCGACAGCCAAGAAAGGAGGCACGGTGGGCAAGGATGGGGACAACTTCCCCGGCCCCGAGGAATGCATCATGATCTTCGGGGGATCTAACACCATCTGTTCCAAGCTCCAGCATAAGGTACGCTATAGAGAGGCATGCGCCGCCGAGATGGCCGTCCCTTCCTTCCTTAGATGGTTGAAATCTCTGATCACCTTCGATCAGAGGGACCATCCCTCCCACATCGCCAGACCGAGATGCTACCCACTCGTCGTTGACCCCATCATCCACAAGAAGCGCCTCACCAAGGTGCTGATGGATGGAGGCAGCAGCATCAACATCCTCTACGTCGACACCCTCGATGCCATGCACATCCCCCGGTTGGAACTCTGCCCAGCGGGCTCTCCCTTCCACAGCGTAATCCTAGGAGCGTAGGCGTACTCGCTCAGGTAGATCGACCTGCCTGTCACATTTGGTAATTGAGCCAACTTCTGCTCGGAGGTTCTCACCTTCGAGGTGGTGGACTTCCCAGGGTCCTACCACGCCATCCTAGGGAGGCCATGCTACGCAAAGTTCATGGCTATCCCCAACTACACCTACCTCAAGCTGAAGATGCCGGGACCGAACGACGTCATCACTGTGGGTAGTGCCTTCTTGCACGCCTTCATGTGAGACTATGAGCATTTTGAGCTCGCCACTATGGTTGTCAATTCGTTCGAGCTCCCGCGGCTTGGGGAGTCGTCGACCCCAGCAGTCTTGGACTGCAACAAACCAACCTCCTCGATGCCCTTCCGCCCACTCGAGGAAACCAAGGTGGTGGGGATTGACCCCACTGACCCTATCAAGATGGAGCGGATCGGGACCTAGCTCCTAGCCAAATAAGAATGCGAGCTCGTTGACTTCCTGCGTGCCAATCATGATGTCTTCACATGGAAGCCTTCTGACATACCGGGCATACCATGGGAGGTCGCCGAGCACGCGCTGTGCCTCATCTCGGGCTCGAAGCCCGCCAAGCAGCACCTATGTCACTTCGACAATGAGAGGCACAGGGCCATAGGCGAAGAGATCGCCAAACTCCTGGCAGCTAGATTGATCAGAGAGGTATTCCACTCCAACTAGCTTGCCAATCCTGTTCTTGTTAAAAAGAACACTAGGAAATGGAGAATGTGCGATGATTATACTATCCTCAATAAAGAGTGTCCAAAGGATCACTTTCCTTTGCCACACATAGACCAGATAGTCGACTCCACCTCGAGATGCGAGATCCTCTCCTTTCTGGATGCCTACTCAGGCTATCACCAGATTGCGATGAAAGAGTCTGATCAACTCGCAACCTCATTCATCACCCCATATGGTTCGTACTATTATGTAACCATGGCTTTTGGTCCAAAGAACGCTGGCGCAACCTACCAAAGGTGCATGCAGCAATGCTTCGCCGACCAAATCGACCCGCTTGATAAGCCTGATCAAGCCGAGCGGCCAAAACCAACAATCGCCATCTATGTTGATGACATAGTGGTCAAAATAGTTCAAGCTTGTGACCTGATTACAAACTTGGCCATGACATTCACGAACCTCCGAAGGTTCAACATCAAGCTAAATCCCGAAAAATGTGTTTTCGGGGTTCCGAAGGGGAAGCTGCTTGGATACATTGTGTCCGAGCGCAACATTGAGGCCAACCCCGAAAAGATCACGGCCATGTCCAACATGGGCCCTATACGCAACATCAAGGGTGTACAAAGGCTCATAGGCTGTCTGGCTGCCTTAAGCCAATTCATCTCCTAGCTCGACGAACGGGGGATGCCACTCTACAAGCTCCTCAGAAAGACAGACGCCTTCGTCTAGATCGAGGAAGCTCAACATACTCTAGAGAGCCTCAAAGCAGCACTGACATCGGCCCCAATCCTCATCGCTCCTGAACGGGGAGAACCCCTCCTCCTTTACGTCGTAGCAAGCAACCATGTGGTGAGCGCCGCCCTGGTCATCGAAAGGGAGGAACCGGGACACCACCTCAAGGTCCAGCAACCCGTATACTTCATCAGGGAGGTACTCACCGACCCTAAGGTCCGATAGCCCTAGGTGCAGAAACTCCTATACGCCGTGTTAATGGCGACCCCAAAGCTCCTACACTACTTCACCGACCACGAGGTTGTGGTTGTCACTTCATACCCGCTCAGAGACATCATCCGCAACCACGACACCGCGGGATGGATCTCCAAATGGGCACTCGAACTCATGGGCCATGACATCAGGTATATCCCCCATATCGCTATAAAGTCTCAGACTCTCATGGATTTTGTCACCGAATGGATGGAGGTCCAGCTACCGATCCTGGACGTCACCCATGGTTACTGGATGATGTACTTTGATGGGTCCGTAATGGCACCCGGCTTGGGGGCTAGAGTGGTTCGGATCTCCCCGGACAGGAGTAGGCTCCGCTACGCCATCTGCCTCCATTTTTCAGCTTCAAACAATGCTGTGGAATATGAGGCCCTCATCAACGGACTGCGCATCGCCATCGAGCTCGGCGCTACGTGACTCTATATTCATGGCGACTCGGAGTTGGTCGTTGATCAAGTCATGAAGGAGTCCTCCTGCAAAAGCCCCCTCATGGCAGCATATTGCCATGAGGTGCGCAAGCTCAAGGACAAATTCTAGGGGATCGAGCTACATCATGTCCCCTGTAAGGACAATGACGCCACTGATTTTCTTGCAAAGCTGGCTACCAGACGGATTCCATCCCCGGACAGGGTCTTCGTCAACGACCTCCACGAGCCATTTGCCCGCATCCTGAAAGGGCCGATCCAGACACACCCCGATGCTAGCCCGGTGCTCGGGGGCTCTGACCCTAGTGCCTCCATGACGACATCGCCTGCCGATGTCGCTGTAATGGCACTTGATCAAACCGACTGGTGAGCGCCGCTACTTGCTTACCTCCTCGAGGAGGTTCTCCCACCCGAGAGGTCTGAAGCACGATGGATCGCTCGATGCGCTAAGACCTTCATCGTGCTCGATGATGAACTCTACAAACAAAGTCCATCGGGGGTACTCATGAAGTGCATCCCTACCCACCAAGGGAAACAGCTCCTCCACAAGGTCCATGCTAGAATCTACGGACATCACGTGACCCCGAGGTCACTGGTCGGAAAAGCCTTTCGTTAAGGTTTTTACTGGCCTACCACGCTATGAGACGTAGAGGAGGTCGTACGTAGGTGTGAAGGATGCTAGTTCTATGCTCGGCAAACCCATTTGCCGGCATAGGAGCTCCAAACTATCCCCATCACCTGGCCATTCACGATCTGGGGCTTCGACATGGTAGGACCCCTCCAAAAGGGCCCGAGTGGCTTCACTCACCTGCTCGTAGCGGTCGACAAATTCACCAAGTGGATAGAGGCCAAACCCATCACCAACATCTGCTCGGAGGAGGCGGTCAAATTCTTCCTCGACATCATCTACCGGTTCGGCGTTCCTAACTGTATCATCACTAACCATGGGACTAAGTTCACTGGGAAGAAGTTCTTAGACTTCAGTGATGGATACGGCATCAGGATCGACTAGACCTCGATCAGACATCCAGGTATTAACGGTCAGGTCGAGCGTGCCAATGGCATGGTCCTCCAAGGACTTAAGCCATGCATCTTCGACCGACTCAACAAGCACGCCGGGCGATGGGTTGCAGAGGTCCTCGTGATCCTCTAGAGCCTGAGAATGACCCGAACCGATCCATAGGGTTCACACCCTTCTTCCTAGCCTACGGAGCTGAAGCAGTGCTGCCCTCCAACCTCGACCACGGCGCCCTAAGAGTGAAGGCTTTTGACCGCGACCGAGCCGCAGAGGCTCAGAAAGACGCAGTCGACCTACTCGAGGAGGCCCACGAGACGACCGTCATACGCTTCGCTCGCTACCAGCAAACTCTCCGCAGGTACCACGAAAGGAAGATTAGGGGGAGGATCCTAGAAGTTGGTGATCTCATACTCCGGAGGACCCAGTCAACAAAGGAGAAACATAAACTCTCTCCACCATGGGAAGGTCCCTATACGGTGACCGAGGTGATCCGACCGGGTGCCTACCGACTGAAGAACGACAATGGCAATGTTCTCACCAACACTTGGAACATTGAACAACTACGTTGTTTTCCCCCTAAATTTGGTCTTACCGCTTTTATTCAACACTTGCTCCTATAAAGCACCCCAGCCTAAACACTTTTAGCCCAGGTCACTCGAGGGCTCCATGAGGGTACAATACTAAATACTACCTCTCTTTTTTACTATCACATGGTAAAAACTTTTTTGCCCGATCAAAAGGACATTCCATTCCTTTGATTACCCTACATGACTTTGTTTTTACTCCCGACAGATCGCACCCCACCATGACCTACGGTTATGAGCAGCCGAGCCTCATGGGCCACACCTGGGTTCTTAAAGTTGTAGCCTATGGAATGAATGGGCAGGTGCAAAAAAGAAAGGATAAAAACAAAGCTATGCTAGGATAAAAAATGAAGAACGGATAGTGATTCTACCACAAAGCAGAACTGATGTATTCATTGATACAAAAACTGTTTCCACGGGGGCTCCCCCATGATCTTAACGATTACATTTGTTGACTCCTTCTACTCTAAATGCTACTGTGGCCGCTTGGCGGCATGGGCCGATGCCAAAGGTAAGGCCACGACACATGCCGCCAGAAATAAACACCACCGCAAGGGCCCCACCTGGTTCCGCTCCCTCAACTTTGGCAAGCGCAATGGGTACCTCAAGGGCGTCGCACCCATAGATGCGCAGCAGAAGAGCATGGAGCTCCGGACCTTCTCATGCAGCCATGGTAGCTCCTAGACAGGGACGCTGTCTGCTGAGGTATGATCGCCGTGGCTGGAGGATGTCTCATCAAACTCTATGAACTGGCCGACATGAGCAGCTATAGGCATGAAACCCTCCACCAGCGCGATCCTGGGTGACTTCCCCTCCGACAAGGCTCACCCGGTGAAGATCCATCGGAAAGAGTCCACGTACGGCTCCACCCCAAAGAAGGCCTCATAGATGTGCGCCACTTCTTTCGGCGAAAGCCACCCGTTCTCGGCAAAGGTGGCCAGCACCGCCTTGGGCAGCCTCTAGCTCGACATTGCGCTCCAGATTCATGAACGGATCTGTGAGTCCTCCCCCTCGCTTACCCTCTCTCCCACTTAGTAACCGCCGCGGCACACAGGCACTCTTGGTGAGAAGGAAGAAGGAGGAAAGGCAACAGTTGGAGAATAGGCAAAGGATTACGGTGAGACGCCCTCTCCCTTCCCCTATTTAAGGAGAAGGCACAACAGTTGGGGAAACGCGAGGGATTGGGGTGAAAACCCACTCCCTTCCCCCATTCAATGTGGATGGGAAACGATGGGACACGCCCTGACTGATGGGACACACCCTGCCCGACGGAATGGCGCCTGGTCAGACGGGATATGGCCTGGGTATGGCACAACACTACCACATGCTGGGCATGAGAAACAAAGCGCCACCATGCGTAGATGGCCCTTCGCCTTCCTAGGTGGGACTTGGAAAGGCCCAACTACGGGATCTCTGCCCAGGAGAGACCATCGGGCTTCCTGGGTCAATCGAATGGTTTAGGCAAACGCCGAGAGACAGGTAAGGAGCAGAGGGACGCCCCATGTGGGCCATGCCAACTCCATCATGAATGACGAGCGCGGATCCCGGTCGAACATTTCCGATTGGAGCTCCTCAAACCCCGTCACTCGAGTCATCAAGGTAACATTACCAACCCCTGCTATTTCTTTACATAATCATTCATTCATCTATACACGCATTCATTCATTCCATACATTCGAGGCATCGCATGTGTAGTTAAATGCATCACAACACTCCGTGTTGTGTCACGAAGCGGCAGTTGCCTCATTCAACATGAGCAACGACCGACCGGGATTCGAAGGCCGGTCCACGAAGGGCTCAAGGCCGCCCCACGTCAAATAGAGCCAGGGGAGAAAATGTAGATGAGCCTCAAGCGGCCCTCGCCCAGTCTACCTCAAAGCAGACAGGGTCATCTCAACCTTCTCGTTCGATCCTAACCTCTCGCCAAACCCATAGAATCTCCATCGAGGGGAGGCCAGCGGGCCACCTGGGTCAGTCTTCGGAATGACCCAGGCATCTACCGGGTTGCAGGTTAAGGAGCAGTGGAATGTCACATGAGGGCTATGCCGACCCTGTCACGAATGATGGACCCGGATTTCACTAGAACGTGCCCGTTAGCGAGCTCACCGAGTGCGTCACTCGAGCCATTGAGGCAAGCGACGTTAGCTCAGCCCCTCCGGTTGCGAGAAACCACGGACGGGGTAACGCACAAAACTCAACTGACCCCTACCAAGCCTAATGGAGCTCAAGGGCTTAAGATAGCCAAAAACTGCCTCGGCTGTGCACCAACGCCAGGATCTGCGAGCTCCGTGTCGCCTGATCCCAAAAATTGCCTTGGCTGCACACCGACGCTAGGTTCCGCGAGCTCCGTCTTGCCCAATCCCTAAAAACTGCCTCGGCTGCGCACCGACACCAGGATCCACGAGCTACGTCTCACCCGATCCCTAAAACTGCCTCGGCTACGCCGGCGCCAGGATCTCCATATCGCCTGATCCCTAAACTGCCTCGGCTGCGCTCGACGCCAGGATCTGCGAGCTCCATCTTGCCCGATTCGAAAACTGCCTCGGCTGCACCCGACACCAGGATCTGCGATCTTCGTCTCGCCCGATCCCAAAACTGCCTCGGCTGCGCACCGACACCAGGAACCATGAGCTCCGTCTCGCCCTATCCCTAAACTACCATGGTTGCGCCCGATGCCAGGATCCATGAGCTCCGTCTCGCTTGATCCCAAAACTGCCTCGGCTACGCACCGACGCACTGATCCCAAAACTGCCTCGGCTGTGCACCGATGCCAGGATTCACGAGCTCCATCTCGCCCGATCCCAAAACTACCTCGGATGTGCACCGATGCTAGGATCCACGAGCTGCGTCTCGCCCGATCCCTAAAAACTGCCTCAGCTATGCCCGACGCCAGGATCCACGAGCTCCGCCTCTCCCGATCCCTAAAACTACCTCGGCTGTGCCCAATGCTAGGATCCACGAGCTCCGTTTCGCCCGATCCCAAAACCGCCTCGGCTGTGCCCGACGCCAGGATCCGCGAGCCCCGTCTTGCCCGATCCCTAAACTGCCTCGGCTGCGCACCGACGCTAGGATCCGCGAGCTCCGTCTCGCTCGATCCCAAAACTGCCTCGGCTGCGCACCGACGCTAGGATCCATGAGCTCTGTCTTGCTCGATCCTTACACTGCCTCGGCTGCGCTCGACGCCAGGATTCGTGAGCTCTGTCTCGCCCGATCCCTAAAATGCCTCGCTGACAAAACCCCTAGGCGATTCTGCTCGAATCGCCCGGGGGCTCGGGGGCTACAGCCGTGGGTGCGCTCGTGTGCACCCGCTAACAAAACAAAACTTCTCCCGCTGGCAACACGAAAAACCCCCAGACGATTCTACCTGAATCGCCCGGGGGCTTGGAGGCTACACCCGCGGGTGCGCTCGCGCGCACCCGCCGTCAAGACAAAAATCCCCCAAATGATTCTACCCGAATTGCCCGAGGGCTCGGGGGCTCCTGTCGGGTTCATAAACCCGGGGTCCCTCATAGACCGACTTCCCAACAAAGGCTCGGCCCAGTAGACAACGTTGCGAATGATGCGCAACTCCTGGGCCAACCCAAATACCGAAACAACAGGCCAGAAGGGCGACCCAATCTCTGACTAAAAGGCCTCGCTAAGGAGGAACAACGCTCGCTTCTGACTCCAGCCCGCCTCTCCGGCCAGAAGGCCTGGCCAAAGAGGAACAACGTTCGCTTCCGACTCCGACCCGCCTCTCCGACCGGAAGGCTTGGCCAAACACCGCTTCCGACTCCGACCCGCGTCTCCGATCGGAGATACACCGAACCTCTGCTTACAGCTCTTCTCCGACTGGCACAATCAGAGCCGACTGGGACCAACCGACCGGTGACGCCCGCTCAGTGAGGACCAGGAAACGGATGGAGAAAGTAAGGCAGGGCACTCAAGTCAACCGCAGTACCAAGGACCGTACCCTGTACACCTGTAGGACAGTACCAACAGGGCATGTCAGAAAGGTACCCTGCAACCTTCCTGGCATGTCAGAACCCAAGCAGTGTTGTTGGCGCCAACATTTTCCCTACAGTATTGTGGGCGCCATCAACTCCCATACTAGACAAACACGGTAAGGCTCCCCCCACATGCCTCTGGGCATCAACAGTGTTGTGGGCGCCGACATTTACCATACTAGGCGAACGTGGTAAAACTCCCTACATGCCTCTGGACATCAACAATATGGCAGGCACCGACGTCTGCCATACCAGAAGAAGAAGACGCAACCTCCCACATGCATCTAACATTAACAGTGTTATGGGCGCCTACAATCATCTTGTACCCGACGGCGTGGATGATAAGATTTAGCATATGTACACTCTCCCTCTCTCACTTGTAAGGCCGTCCCCTTCATCTATAAAAGGGGATGCGCTCTCTCCCAAAAGGAAGATCGGATCAGTTCACTTACATCAATTCAACACACAACAACACAACCACCAGGATCAAAGCTCGAGCACACGCTCTAACACTTAGCACATAGAGGAGCTCCCGTCACTCTCGGCCCTTCAGACCAGAGCCCAATCGGACTTCTTGCACCCCCCATCTTTCTCCTTCTTGTTTGTAACCCCACTGCAAACTTTGAGCACCTGGGCTCAAGAATAAAGTCACCGACCGACTCAAACTGGACGTAGGGCACGTTGCCTAAACTAGTATAAACCCTGTGTCATTGAGTGCTAGGCCACATCCGATCACAACGTACAACAAAAATATAAATATTTACGTGTTAGTCACTTTCTGCACCGACACTGTTGACGTTGGATTTAGATCCAAATGTTGATGGCTGTTGGGTGGCATACTATTGACATAATCCATCAAGAAAGCCATGCAATTGGTTAGGGAAAGTGGAGTTCAAGATAGATGGATCTGTAGAGCATTTTATGGCTAGCTAGGTTAACTTGAACATCGTGCAATGTTCTTAACCATAACCACAAACGAGGGTAGGCTTGCTTGGTTAATAGACGTGGTGCATATTGTATTTGAGATTCTCTAGAGTAAACAGTGATTATAAGGCCTAAATATTAATATCCTCTTAATGTTAGCACCACTATCGCATCTTAGATCTCACTTCAAGCTTTACCACCAAACTTGAGCAGAGTGGTAGAGGTTTGAATGACCTTTTTATGCGACCATAATACTTTATATAGAATTTATTGCTTTTTGATATGAGGTCAAGTCAAAATAAACTTTATATAGAATTGTAGAGTTCAAAGAGGTCTAAAATTTTATAGCTGACTACTTTTTAATTTGAGATGGTTTACAAGTCCAAATATTAAACATAAGTTTTCAAATCGGGTTTGAGATGGTTAACAATGTTAAATGGAGACAAAGTCAATATCAAAGTTGTAGCACTCGAGGAGATCTGCACCTTTGCAATTAACAACTTTTTTTGAGATCATTTAGAGTGCAAAACATATAATATAAGATCCAAATCAAAATTGTATAAGTTAAAAGAATAGCATCAGTTATAAAGTTACATGTGTTGCATAGCTCAGCTACTATGGACGCTCCGTTGAAGTCTTAAGTTTGAATCTTGAAAAACAAATATTGGATCTGAATCCCATGGTGATACCGGATATAGACCTAACAGTGATAGGCTAATCTGGTGTAGTCATGCAAGGGGAAAAAAACTATGGAATATGGATGAAAAAATATATAGATTAGCATTTGATATGTTTATCACAATATATATATATATATATATATATATATATATATATATATATATATATATATATATATATATATATATATATATATATATATATATATATATATATCTCTTAAGATTCTAGACCATGCAGAACCACCACTGGTTGATGGACTACCCTAGCTGTTGTCTGCCTAACTAGTTGCCCGAGCACGCTACGATGTGGCGTTACCTAGGTCTTCTCTATCTGGAGCAGTGCATGCTCATTTACATATACCCATAGATTACATTGCATTTTTAGAATAAAATACTAATCAATGCTTAGTGCTATACTCCATCACTAGTAGAGAACAGACGTTTGATCCTCGACCAAAATGGGCTCTAGTCCCGGAATTTTTTGCGCCCGGGACTAGAGATATTGTTAGTCCTGGTTGGTGGCTCCAACCGGGACTAAAGGTCCCTGCCCAACGGCTACTGCGCCAGACAGAGGTGGCAGGGACCTTTAGTCCTGGTTGGAGCCACCAACCGAGACTAAAGGTATACTTTTACTCCCGGTTGGTGGCTCCAACCGGGAGTAAAGGTCTACTCCCGGGCCGTGGCTGCGCCCGGGGTTGGAAAGTTACCTTTAGTCCCGGTTGGAGCCACCAACCGGGACTAAAGGTCTCCCCTTTATATCCCGGCCGTCTCCTTCCTCCCCGAGCCCGAGCTCAGCATATTTTGAAGCTCACTGCAGTAGTGTTCTTGCTTCCTCCCTCCCTCCATTGTTCCTCCATCCATTCTTCGATTCCTCCATCGATTTCTTTGATTTCTCCGTCGATTCTTCAGTTGTAAAGGTTACCAATCTCATACTCTCATTTTCACCATTGTCTTATCTCATTTTGTTCACTATATATATATATGGTTCTTTATTGTGGTTTTTTTCATTTGTAAGCAATTTGAGCTCAAAATCACTTCAAGCTTGCATATTTACATGAAAGAAGGTTAAAGTAGCTAGTTGAACTTGCGGACCGTGTTCATCTCGGCGACCATGTTCTCTGCCGAGCAGTAACGGACGTCAAGGAGGAGCTTTGATTCTACGAGGGAGAGCGGCAACGGTCGTGGAAGACCGTGTTCCCTTCCTCGTAGAATCGGAGCTCTTCCTTGACCAAGTACGGTGCCGTCCGGTGGAGAAATGCTCGCCGAGATGATCACGTAAGCAAGTTCAACTAGTACGGATGGTTATTTATTCACACGTCCCGATATCATCGCAGTAGTCTGTTATGTGTGTACACTCCCATTCTTCTGTTAATTTGTGGAAATATCATGTGAATTACTTACCTGCCGCAGTAAAAGACGAGAACACAATGACCATTAAAAATATCATTGTTTAGAGATCTAGATAATTTTATAGTTTCTTAATTTTATTTGTTTATAAAAGGAGAAATTTATAGTGTATTAAAAAATGAGTATAGAGAGTAGATGGCAACTGCTTCCGGGTCCTCGGCCTCTCATGGGTTTCCAAAGCGACTTAGGCCGGGCCTTCCTCTCATTCCATGCGGCAAGTGTCATGATGAGACGAAGATTGTGATGGAGTACCGAGTGAAGAAGGAGGGTCCCAACAAGGATCATATCTTCTACAAGTGTCCGGATCGCAATGTGAGTTATTTTATCGTATTTAATGATTATGGTTAGTTTATACCTATTTTCATGATGGTTGTGATTAAAGTTCTAATTTTTTGTTTTAATTTCAGTGGGATGGCAGTGGACGATGTTCAGGCTTCTACTGGGAGGAAGAGTATGTTGAACTCGTGCAAAAATATCTTGCACAACAGGCAGATACGGCGGCTAATGAGGCAGTGATCCAGCCGAAGAAGCCCAAAGATGTTGCACAATCGGGGGATCTGTCTGTTTTAGTTGAGATTGGTCGCGAAATCCTTATGCTCCTGAAATGTATTTTAGCTTTAGTTCTTTTAGTGGTAGTTGGGATTGTCTACATTGTAGCGATTCTTTCATAAATTTGTATCTTTTGTGGTGGCACGCATGTTGTATAAATAATTAATTATGATCTAGGTTTTAATATGATATTTATGTCATGTAATGCAGATGAGCCGTCATTGGATGTATAATGCTGATCGCCGCTCCCAAGAGTTCATTGACGGCGTGCATTCTTTTTATTACGTCTTGGCCGAGGCAAACAAACGCGATGGTTTCATGTGTTGTCCATGTGCCATATGTAAGAATACGGTGGAATATCCTTGCTCAAGGACTCTTCATTCACACTTGTTCAAGTCGGGTTTCATGCCAAACTATATTTGTTGGACAAAGCACGGAGAAACCGGTGTTGTAATGGAAGAAGGTGAAGAAGAACAATGGGACGACAATGATATTATTCCTGATGGTGCGTGCTTCAATGATACTGCAATGGGAGAAGCTGAAGAAGAGGTAGCCGCAGAAGATGAGCCGGCTGATGATCTTTCTCAGGTCATTCGTGACGCACAAAGAGAATGTGAAAGTGAAAAGGAGAAGATCAAGTTCGAGCGGATGCTAGAAGATCACAAGAAATTGTTGTACCCAACTTGTGATGCAGGGCAGAAAAAGTTGGGAACCACACTAGAATTGCTGCAATGGAAGGCAAAGAATGGTGTATCTGACAAGGGATTTGGAGAGTTACTAAAAATCCAAAAGAAGATGCTTCCGAAGTACAATGAATTGCCCGCCACTACCTACGAAGCAAAACAAGTTGTCTGTCCTATGGGGCTAGAAATAGAGAAGATACATGCATGTCCTAATGACTGCATCCTGTACCATGGCAAAGAGTACGAGAAATTGGATGCATGCCCGGTATGCCATGCGTCGTGGTATAAGATCAGGCGAGATGACCCTGGTGATGTTGAGGGCGAACGTCCGCGTAAGAAAATCCCTGCCAAGGTTATGTGGTATGCTCCTATAATACCACGCTTGAAACGTCTGTTCAGAAACAAAGAACATGCAAAATTATTACGATGGCACAAAGAAGACCGTAAGGTAGACAATATGTTGAGACACCCTGCTGATGGGTCCCAGTGGAGAGCAATCGACAGAGAATTCCCGGAGTTTGCAAATGACGCAAGAAACTTAAGGTTTGCTTTAAGTACAGATGGTATCAATCCTTTTGGAGAGCAGAACAGTAGTCATAGTACTTGGCCTATTACTCTAAGTATCTACAACATTTCTCCTTGGTTATGCATGAAGTGGAAGTTCATTATGATGCCTGTGCTCATCCAAGGCCCGAAGCAACCTGGCAATGACATCGATGTGTACCTGAGACCACTTATTGACAAACTTCTCATTTTGTGGAATAAAGAAGGTGTACGTGTGTGGGATGAGTACAAATAGGAACACTTTGATCTGCGAGCATTGTTGTTCGTAACAATCAATGATTGGCCTGCTCTAAGTAATCTTTCAGGATAGTCAAACAAGGGATATAATGCATGCACACACTGCTTCGGTGATATTAGAGGTGTATTCTTGAAAAAATGTCGAAAGGTCGTGTACCTTGGCCATCGTCGATTTTTTCCTGCAAATCACCCCGTAAGAAAGAAAGGCAAGCATTTTAAAGGGAAGGCAGACCACCTGACCAAGCCTCGCAACCGAACCGGTGAGGATGTACTCGATATGGTCAATGATGTGAAAGTCGTCTTTAGAAAAGGACATGGAAGCCAACCTATTCCGAAAGACGCTAACGGTCACGCACCCATGTGGAAGAAGAAGTCCATATTTTGGGACCTACCCTATTGGCAAGTCCTGGAGGTCCGTACCTCGATCGACGTGATGCACCTGACGAAGAATCTTTGTGTGAACCTGCTAGGCTTTATGGGTGTGTATGGAAAGCCTAAGGACACATTTGAAGCACAACAGGACCTGCGTTGTTTGAGAGAAAGAGACAACCTGCATCCAGAGAAGACAGATGATGGACGCCATTACTTACGTCCTGCTAGCTACACTCTAAGCAAAGAGGAGAAGGAAATCATGTTTGAATGCTTAAACAACATCAAATTACCATCTGGATTCTCCTCGAATATAAAGGGTATTATAAATGTGCCAGAGAAGAAATTCTGTAACTTAAAGTCCCATGACTATCACGTTCTCATGACGTAATTACTTCCAGTTGCATTAAGAGGAATTCTACCTCCAAATATACGTCTAGCCACCGTGAAGCTATGTGCATTCCTCAATGCAATTTCTCAGAAGGCAATTGATCCAACTGATCTAGCTAAACTACAGAATGATGTGGTTCAATGTCTCGTCAGCTTTGAGTTGGTGTTCCCTCCTTCCTTCTTTGATATTATGACACACCTCCTAGTTCACCTAGTTAAGGAGATTTTCACTCTCGGTCCTGTGTTCCTACACAACATGTCGCCCTTAGAGAGATTCATGGGAGTCCTGAAGAAATATGTTCACAACCGTGCTCGCCTAGAAGGAAGCATCGCCAAGGGCTATGGAATAGAAGAGGTCATTGAGTTCTATGTTGACTTTATTCCCGACCTTGACTCGATTGGTGTTCCTGAATCGAGACATGAGGGGAGACTAAGCGGAAAGGGGACACTAGGGAGGAAAACATATATTGGTACGGATGATGATTATTTCAATAAAGCGCACTACACAGTTCTACAGAACTCCTCTTTGGTAGATCCGTATATTGAGACACACAAGGATCTCTTACGATCCGAGTTTCCAGGGAAGACTGAAGCTTGGATTACGCATAAGCACATGGAAACTTTCGGCGGTTGGTTGCGAAAAAAATGTCAAGGTGATGAGAGCATCCATGAGCAACTGTATTTATTGGCTATGCAACCATCATGGCATATCGTCACATACAAAGGGTACGAGATAAATGGGAACATATTCTACACAGTAGCCCAAGATAAAAGGAGTACCAACCAAAACAGTGGTGTCCGCATAGATGCCACAGATCCGAATGGGAATAAGCAGACATATTATGGACACATAGATGAAATATGGGAACTAGAATATGCACCTACTTTGAAGATCCCATTGTTCAAGTGCCAATGGGTCAAGGTGACCGGAGGCGGGGTAACAGTAGACAACGAGTATGGAATGACAACAGTAGACCTTAGTAATATTGGGTACAAAGACGAACCATTCGTCCTTGCCAAGGATGTGAATCAGGTGTTCTATGTCAATGATATGTCTACCAAACCAAAAAGAGGGAAAAACGATAATGACTCAACCAAAGAGCCAAAGTGCCACATAGTTCTTTCAGGGAAAAGAGTCATTGTGGGAATTGAGGACAAGTCGGACATGTCAGAAGAATATGAAAAGGATGACCGAATTCCGCCCTTCAAAGTGAACAAAGACCCTAGCATCTTGGTAAATGATGAGGACACTCCATGGTTACGAAACGATCATAACCAAGGGACATACGTAAAGAAGAAGTTCACTGCTATGCCCACTTGATGATATAGTGATTTAATATAGTGTGTGTTTAAGATATTATGTAATAATTGTGAATTCAGATGTTTATTATGTCATGTTTCAAATTAAATCAATGTTTGATTTGGTGGGATTTCTCTCTCAAAAAGGCAAATTAGGATACTGATGAAAAATTAAAATATTAACGTTAAAATGATGTGAAAATAAATTTCCTGTCCAAAACCAATAGTTTTAATAATTTTAATTAAACACTACATTTTTGCATTAACGAAATAATAAATATTAGTTACATTATGTTTTATAATTCTAATAAAAAATAAAAAAAGTTAGGTTATAGATTTTTCCTATGTGCAATAAACAAAAAGAAAATTCATATTTTTAACAAAATAATTTTATGCCTTTTATTTAATTTACTATGTATTTAACAAAAACTATTGCATTTCTATTGTATTTAACAAGACTATTGCTTAAAACAGTGGAAACGCAAATCGCAGGCCACCTTTACTCCCGGGTGGGAAGCCCACCCGGGAGTAAAGGTGGGCTGCGCTGCTGGTTCATTAAAAAAATCTCTTTACTCCCTCGGTTGGTAACACGCACCGGAGTAAGGACCTTTTCTCCCGGTGGGGGATGGCACCGGAGTAAAGGCGTGTATATATACCACTCGCCATCTTCTTCCTTGCGTTCTTCGCCGATTCCTCTCCCTAGCCCACGCCACTCGGCTCGCCACACCGAGGACGCCGCCACCCCCCCCGATGTCGGTCGCCGCCACCACCTCCTCACGCGTCCATGATCCCCACGCCACCCAGCGCCCTCACGACCTCATGGCGCCATCGCTGCCTGCATTTTCCAGCCAGACGCTGCAGCCACACCAGTACAGTCACGTTCTTCGCCGATTCCCAAGGTACGCTTAGCTGCTTGCTCGCTTCCATCTCTAGGCTACACCGTGACCAACAGATCGATCATGATGAGGAGCACGCCAGCTAGCTTGCTCGATCTCGGATCGCGCTACCGATCAAACACATTTGATCGATCATAGCTGATCATTGAAGATTTCACTTCAATGAACATAAAAAAAATGATGTCCATCATAAAAAGAAAGATCTTATAGGTTTGGTCGAAATAGTTAGCACTTCGCTAACTTTCTTGTATTTTGTTTATGGTTAATAAAGTGTCAAAGCAATGCTCCATGATTTCAGTTAAAAAAACTATGATAATTTTGACCAAGTTCATATAGAGAAAAATATCATCACTTATCATACTAAATAGATTATACTTTGTGAAATTATATTACATGATAATAAACTGAATGATACTAATTTGATATCATAAATAGCAAAGTATTTTTTTATAAATTTGATCAAACTTAAAACAATTTAATTTTGACTAAACAATATAAGGTACTTTTTAGCCAATGGGGTACATTATTGCATATATGTTAGTTTATCATTATTGCGTTTCTATGTATACGGCGGAGCACCGCCGCCCTCGTTCGCCCTAGGGTTTAGGCGGTGGAGCACCGCCGCCCTCGTTCGCCCTAGGGTTTATGCCGGTTCCGCTGCCCTCGTTCGATCATTTTTGGCATGTTGTTGTGAACCTCTTCGGGAGTAATTCTCTCTGGTTATATTAGCAATAAGACACATATACTTACATTTCATAATGACTTATACTTACATTATCAGCATAGAATTTTCTCATATGATGAATGACTACATGGTTCACATGGTTTATACGTCATTTGTATTCATATGCATGTATATATATCGTCATGAGCACCGCCGCCCTCGTTAAGCCCATGCGTTTTATATGTATACGGCGAACACCACCGCCCTCGCTCACCCATGTGTACAGACATATATATCGGCGGAGTGGAGCACCGCCACTCTTGTCACACCGCCCTTTCTCGTGGCCTAGTTGATCAACATTCAGTATTATCGTTATCGTTAATGCTAAACAATCACACCAGTATGAACCACTACTGTTGATGTCACCGACGTGGTTCGCCCTAGTCACCGACGCAATTTGCCCTCGGCCGTTTATGTATAGCCCTAATTCGCCCTAGTACCGACGTAGTTCGCCCTAGTGTGGCGAATTGCGTCCGTGACCGAGGGGCAAGATTTAATAATGCATATTGTTCGTAGATTTTACGCATGTAAGCAAAGATTTGACGTACTATATATTGGTTTTGTTTTTTGAAGCTAGATGGCCGACCCGAGAAACATGGATGAGGAGGAGTTGATGATGAATTTGATCAACACCGGCACTCAAGTTGCCGATGATGATGGTGCTAAAAATAACGTGCAAGAGGATGCGGATGACGGAGTCAATGATTAGCTCTTGAACAAAATGAGCAACAACATATTGGCCAAGTATATATTTTTATTATTAGCTATATATATTATCATATGTCTTATGTGTGCTCATGACATTAAAAATAATGTTTATGTTTTGTAGCCCTCTGGATCGACATCAACAACTACAACGAAGAGTAAAAATGTTCGAGGTCCCAAAAAGCCATTGGAGGGCCGCTTCATCATCTCGGAGTTCAATGTGGATACAGAGAAGAACGGGGGGCGAATAAAATGAAATTTGTGCACCACTGTGGTTACCTTATGTACGGACCGGCTCCCGATTAGTACCCGTGAATGGAAGAAGAAGACCAATGCTCCTCATATCGGTTTTGTCTCGATCGTGACAAGGCGTTAATTTGAAAAGATGTCTTGGTACATTTCACGCTCCAAACAGATGGTTATGATGATATAATAGATGGTGATGAATTGAAGGAGCGAGTTAGGGATTGGGCAATGAAGAAGATGGCCACCCAGTTTTAGACTTGGAAGAAACACCTATACACGACATATGTGAAGAAGAACATAGCACCAGATTTTACTGTCCCAGGCCCGATCTCAAAGCAGAGGCCCTATTGGGATGAGTTTGTACAGTACAAGACTTTGGAAGAGGGTGTGAGTCGGGTGATAAAGAACCAACGTAATGCCCAACAGAAGATATACCACCATACCTTGGGATCAGGTGGCTACCCGACTGCCATTAAGAAGTGGAACAAAATGGAAGCAGACCTTCTTGCCAAGGGTATCAGACCAGAATCACTCGAGTGGGGAGAACGTGCAAAGAATTGGTTTTTCGCTCATGCGGGAACACTAGACCAGGAGACAGGGAAGTGCGTTTATGGCGCAAGACTACAAGAAGCAGCAGAAAGATTGTTTTATGCTCAGAGAGCTACTGCTAGTGGTGCGTTCAGCCCAACAGAGAGAAGGATGAGCTGACATACGCCATCGGGACTATTGAACATGGTGGCGAACTAGAGGCAAAGGAAGTGTCTCGTGGGAGCATGGATTCCCTCAGATGCACCTTCCTACTGAAGTCGTCGAGAAAGAAGGAAGAAGAGGCACAAATGCTCCAGAGGTTGGAGGAAGCGATCGTGAAGCACAGGAGCGCGGAAAAAACCTTGAAGCGAGAATGCAGGAGGAAATCGAAGGCAAGTGCAAATAACGGTGAGTGCAAGCAAGCGGGCATCGAGCTAGGAATCAACATTAGCCAATCTGTTCAGGTTGAAAAGCGATTATGCTTCCACGGAGATACCAAATCAAGGGGACACAGGATGCGCTTTTCCACGTGGATGACGTCATCAACCTTGGACAACGTGTGAGCTACACATTCGAAGGAGAATTCCACAATCAAGGTGGCTATCGGTCTTGTTAATCCTATTGACCGAACCAAGACACCAAGGATTCATGGGAATATAATCCAAGAAGGATATGCTACCATCTCGGTGAGAAAAAAGCTGAAAAAGGTTTTAGTGATTTGCCTCTTGACATTCCTAGAGGTGATGGCGAGAAGACTCTAGGAGAAGCGGAGAAGACATTCATTCTATGGCGCAAGCGCTACATCATCATTCCGTGGATGTCGGCTCCACCTCCTCCCCGAACTACCTCACCATAGGTACGTGCGGGATGAAAACACTACATCATTAATTTATATTGGCTTAAATAATTAACAATCACTCATAATAATATGTCATTCCTTTTTTTGTAGCAGATCCTCCCCAACCTAAATCCAATTGTTCAATCGCCAGATCATCATAGTGCTCTGTACGATGACATTGTGTTGGAAGACGAGGCTGCATCCACACCATCTCCAAGGAGGTCTCCAACGCCGCAGCCGCCACCTCCAAGGAGGTCTCCAACGCCGCTGCCAACACCTCCAAGGAGGTCTCCAACGCCTCCCCCGCCCCCGCCTACCAAGAAGCCTAGCAAGAG
This sequence comes from Miscanthus lutarioriparius, assembly GCA_904845875.1. Lineage (NCBI taxonomy): Eukaryota > Viridiplantae > Streptophyta > Magnoliopsida > Poales > Poaceae > Miscanthus > Miscanthus lutarioriparius. The sequence continues at coordinate 66,523,745 of CAJGYO010000001.1, read as the reverse complement.
GCCAGCCCCTCAAACGAAGAACCAGTCCCCGCCTGCAAAGAAAGCCACCGTGAAACCAAGGGCTATTCCTAAAATAATATCTGAAGAGAAGGAAGAAGGAACTGATGCATATAAAAAAGACATGTCTAGATTCTATGACAAACTTAAAATGAATCAAGAAGCAAGGAGAAACCCGAGAAATCGTACTTCTTCAGAGCTCCGGATATTCTAAGAAAAAGGTGACTTCTTACTAGCAACAACAATGGAATCTCGTAAGTCGTCCAAATCAACGTTATCGGGACTATGACCGCACTCTCACCAAGTCAATTGAGGCGCACGAGAAAAGAAGAGGGCGGGAAAGGAGTTGCCCAACTCGGACAACAAGCGCACCAATCAATCCCCGCTAGTTGTTGGTAATGAATATAGTTCAATTTAGGATTAATGCATCGAGCAAACATACCTCCGGATGTCGATTTGGATCACCTTGGTGAATTTCTTGATGAGACTGGTCTGGACCTTTACCAGATGTTTGGTGATGGAAACATTGAGAGTCTTGGGAGGTTGATATTTGGAAGAAAAAATTTGTACTAGGCCGAGTCTATACAACCCTCAAGCCTTATCTCGATCTGGGGGACACAAATGTACCTGCTAAACAAGTGGTACATGCAAAGGTCTATCGATGGAGACTTCGTGTTGGTGTCGAAATTAGAGACGAACATTGGTTCCGTGGCGCGATGATGTTATGTATGTTGACTTTGCGAGAATTTCATCAACTATGCCACCGACCTCTCTGGACAAGTTATCATTAGTCTGCTATTGCCTGTAAGTAATAATTCTTTCGATCTATTATTAAACTCATCATATGTGTATATATGCATATAAATTATCCTAACAAGTACTATATATATGCAGATTTACAATGACAGAGCTCAGAAAGGAGGGCTTCAATGAAATTGGTTTTGTTGATCCCCATATAGTATTCAAAGACCCAATTACTCCAAAGACTAATTGGAAGAATGAGTCAGAGAGTAACCTCATGAACTTCTTAGTGAACCAACGCCACAAGAAGAATATACTCTTTCCCTATAACTTCAAGTGAGTGTTAATCATGTCGATCATCCTTAATGGCTCATATGTTGATTCTAGTTAATTAATGAGTGTTATGCGTTATATCCTATAAACACATGCAGCAATCACTGGATATTGATGGACATCGATCTGGTGAAAAGTCACTTGATAATCTATGACTCGATGAGAAAACCACAACAAGACTACCAAGATATGATAGATATTATCCAGAGGTAATTTTGGGATCTCTAGCAACTATATATACACACAAACATGATGATTAACTATATCTGATGACGTGGCAAATTTTTTATTGGGTAGTGTTTGGAAAACCTTTATTGAGAAGCAACACATGAAAAAATGCAAAGCGCCACTGAATGTAATCCCTTTGAAAGTAAGTCCCCTGAATCGCATCATCTTTATTAATTAAACATATAGCTTTCACCGGATCACCAGATTGGATGACAAATCTTTTTCTCGTAAAGTGGTGTCTGAGGCAGGAACAGGGGAACAACTACTGTGGTTACTATGTTTGCAAGTTTATCAAGGTGCTCTCCCAAAGAACTCCTACAGAGAGACTCAAAGTACGTTAAAAATACACTATATATTCATTTAATTATTATTATTGATTGTGTTACTATGTCTTTATATATATATATATGTACATATATTAATTTATTTTCCTTTAATTCAAACCTGTAGACTCGATGGTTGGAGGAAAAGATCATACGGCAAGATCAAATCAAAGCAATTCAAGAGTCTATAGCCGGATTTTTTAATGAGCAGGTCATCGATTCCAAGGGCGAGTTCTACTTCGACCCAACACTGTCATTGAAGCCAAGCTAGAGGATGAGAGGAAACTTTTTATGTCACAACAACTGTAATGCAATCTTTTGTAATATATGCACATGAAATAATATAATGTAAAATACACATATGCATGCATGCATGTAAATATATATATGATGCATGCATGCATATATATATATATATATATATATTTCTATGCTTGAATTGTGTGATTTAATACGTTCATTGTGCTTGAACCGAAACATACTATACGCGCGTATAAATATATAATTAGCAGCGTACAATACGACTTCGAAAACCTATTTTGAAAAGAAAACAAAAAAATAAAAAGAAAAGAAAAAAGAAAAAAACCTTTAGTCCCGATTCGTATTACCAACCAGGACTAAAGGTGCCGGCCATCGTGGCATGTCAGGAGGCACCTTTAGTCCCGGTTGGTGTTACCCACCGGGACTAAAGGTCCTCCTTTAGTCCCGGTTCCTGACCCGGGACTAAAGGACCCCCTTTAGTCCCAGATGCTTGCTCCCGGGTGGGGAACCGGGACTAGAGGGGGTTCCCCACCGGGAGTAAAGCTCGGTTCTCTACCAGTGCCTCTGTCCCAGAATATATAAGTCGATCAGTATGGGGTGCATGCTTGTCAATATTTCTCAACTTTGACTAGATTTGTAGAAAATATTAATAGTATTTAGATCTCCAAATAAGTTAATTATGAAAATATATTTATTGATTAATCTAATGATATCAATTATGCACCATAAATATTAATATTTTTATACATATTTGATCAAAGTTAAAAGTATTTGATTTCTCTGAAAGTGAGAATGACATCTATTTTGGGACGGAGGGAGTAAATTATGACCTGCTACATTGCTGCATAAAACCTGGGATGGTGCTACCTAGTGCAGTAGTGTATAGCCCAAACCTATCTGGTGGCGTCATGATCACTAGCTGACCAGCGTTTTACGTAATAAAATCACACACATCAATGGTCAACACAAGGCTATATATATAGGCTCATCTTGTGTGATGTAGAATTCTTTTAATTATCTCACATGCATGACAAGTACAAGAAGACTCCACTGTGTGGTTTTTGATGGGGTGGTTGACATTCTTACTTTCGCAAATGTAGACGAACGTACGTCAGATAGCAAACTGACATGTACACAGATGGAATACTGTGTGATTGTTCCTGTTTATAGACGTTTGATCTCCTGCCAAGCGGCGGTCATTCATATGGAAGACAACGTTTTGCATAAGTATAGGACTACGTCGCACAAGTGCCTTTGTCACCTTAATTTGAATGTCTTGAATGAGGATAGATAGTGGTGTTCTTGGAATTGTTGAAGTTGCAAGCTGATGCCTATGCAATATAGATATGAATAATATCTCCTGCCTGGCTACCAGCCTGTGTTGCTATGCGGCATTACCTGGCCGGTTATCTCTATCTAGGGCAATAATATACACATGGGTTTCGAGCGTCGTCTCCATGTATGACACCTCTGTGTTTGGAGGCCATATATCATGCAAAGCAGCACACATGTAATGGAGAACGATACATCTCTGTGTCTGTGGGTTTTAACTTAATTTGTCATAGTTTCTCTTAAAATCTAAGTTGACATGTACCATTTATGTTGATTTTAAAAATTTTCTGTATATATAGTGTTTTTATTCATGATTCTCATATTCTATTTGTTGACACCATTTACAAGGTACATATCATAATTTGACGTACATTGCATGTAGCTTCCAGGCCATTCTAAGTCAAGCATTGGAGCAACCTGGTTATCGTTGGTACTATGCAACTTGAAGGCCCACCTCACATGGATTACACAGGCATTGGATTTTTCTTTAGGTCCTAGTCCATTTGTAATGCCTCCAATTTGTTCAACCTTTGGTACACCATGTGCTAGAACTTGTGAAGCAAAAGCGAGTTTACTAATTAATGCGTTGATAAGTCGGCTGTTGCTGTTTTGTTGTGAGAGAAAAACACTGTTACATGCAAGATAAGACGGGTTGATAAGTTCAAGCGAAAAGAGCGATACTTCAATGATGACATTGGCCAAAGGTCCTTTAGCCTAACTGGTTAGATGGCTTTGGCGTAACCCTCAGGTCCTGAGTTCGATTCCCCACGGGAACGAATTTTAGGCTTGAGGGTAAAAAAATCCCCTCGTCTGTTGCACACCAAAGTACAGGTGTGTGGCCGTCCCGTATTACGGGGATGCAAGTGCTGTTGTATATGGGTGGGGCCGGGGTTTAGAGATTTTCTCAAACTGCGTGAGAAGTTTATCTTTTTAATGAAACACTGTGGAGACATCTCTCCCCGTGGCTCGAGTTCTTTTTTAATTGATGACATTGGTTACACAGTCAGGGACGTTCAGTACATAGACTATGTCATGGCAGCTAATAACCATGCGCGACTCGGTGACCGAGGTTCTCCATTTCATTTCATATATAATAGGCCCCGATCACCAGCTTCAACGACGCTTGGCTGTGGTCAAAGCTAGCAGTCACAAGTTCACAACGTCCAAAGCCACATCTATCCCGCGCGTACGCGATATCGACGATACAACCAAGAAAATGCTGTCCTTCAAGGCGCGACGGGGAGTGCCGGAGCTCGTGACGCCGGCACGGGCGACGCCGCGGGAGACGAAGGCCCTCTCGGACATCGACGACCAGCATGCTCTGCGCTACTACGAAACGGTGATCAGTTTCTTCCGGCGCTGCCACGGCCAGAGCGACGGACGTACCGGATGACCCGTTGGAGGCTGTCCGGGCGGCCCTCGCGCAGGCGCTGGTGTACTACTACCCCGTCGCCGGGCGACTGAGAGAGGACGCCGGAGGGCCGCTGGAGGACTTCGGAGAGCCGCTGCAGCCGCCCTACCCGTGCGTGGAGGAGCTGCTGTGTGATGCTGGTGATACGAGAGCCGTCATTGGTAGACCATTGCTGTTCATGCAGGTAACCTTTTTTTTTTATCTAGCTCCTCTTTCTTCCCTCTTGTTTTTCTTTTAAAAAAAGTGTGACAAAGAGAAAGTGTGCCATTTTTTCTTATTTATTACTACATCAGTTCCAAATTATAAGATATTTTGGTTTTTTTATACATTATGTATATCTATGTGCATAGTAAGAATAATTATGTATCTAGAAAACCCAAAACGTCTTATAGTTTGGTACAGAGGGAGTACAAGATTCACAACGAGTGTCACGAATATGGGCATGTTTGAATCCTCTCCTCTAAATTTTAGAGCTAAAGCTCCAAACAGGTGGTGTAAATTTAGCTCTAAAATTTACTTAAGGATTTAGATAGCCCCTCTCTAGTCTGTAAAATATATCTCTTCTTACTATAACAGTAGCGTATGAACCAAATGTATGTATTTCAATTAGGATCTATTCTACGGTTATGACTACAAGGATTATTATTTGTGAGGACGTAAATATGCTAGACTGTTGTAAGAAATCGTTTAAGCTAAAGTGCGCTAAAGTTTTTAGAGCTCTAAACTTTAGATACGGGGATTGAAACAGGCTAGGATTCATACATTTTTAGGGAAGTTATTTGAGACTTTACATAAAAAATATCAAGCAGTTAATGGATATTTTTCACCGTGGGAAAAAAATTCTCAGACGGTTTCTGGTCCACCCAAAATTTCACTCGTTGGTGAACAAACACTACTAAAAAAAACGTTTATAGCAACGGGATAATTTTTTTTAGGGACGGCTGGTGATAGAGCTGCTCCTACAGTGGGCGTGCTCGAGACCCACGAGACCAGCCGCCCCTACGAATGAAACAGTAGGGGCAGTTGGTGATACGAGCCGCCCCTACAAATAGGTCGATTTGTAGGGGCGGCTCACTCACCAGCCGCTCCCGATGTTGTTATTTATAGGAGCAGCTGGTGATTGAGCCACCCCTACAAATGCCCCATGTATAATTTCCTACGATTTGTAGGGACGGCTCAATCACCAGCCACCCTACAAATGACCCACGTATAAAAAATTGCAGCCCCTTCTTCCTCCTCGGGTCACTCACTCTAACCGTGAAAAAAAGGTGGGGAGGCCTTAGGCACCTTCCAAAAATTGCTCTACTAAAGGAGAAAGGTTTTGGTCTCAAATCCTTTGGTGGAGAGGTTGTAGAAGGTAAGAAAATGTTATTCCACACTTTTTTGAAGTTTTAATAGTTGGTTAGTGAGTAATTAGAGTTTTGCTTTTCTCTCTCTTCTATGGTGCTTGAGCGACTTTTGAAGCAAATTAGACCTAAGTTTTGAATGTACTAGGATAAATTAGGTAGAGGAACAAGATCATACACTTATTTGGTTCATGTTTTTTTATTTTAGTGAATAATTAGTTAGTTTTATGAATGTTTCATGTGTATGTAGATCTAGATCTAGGGTTTATTTTTTTTATTAATTTTGTTTTTGTAAATTTATGTTTGATGAAATTGGACTAGGGTTTGCATGAAAGATATTGGATAAAATATAATTGTTGCTAATTGTTGTTTTTGAAATTGTTTATTGTAATCAACAAATATGTATTTTAATTATTTATAGATAAATGGACCATTAATTAATTTTCCTCTACCATGGTGTGTCCGTATGCTTCATGTAATTATATTTGATTTATATTCATATATATCTAAAGTATATACAATTATTCTCAAGTAATTATGAATTTGATTCATATATATATATATATGAATAAGTAGTCCTTTAATGTTTGTTTTGTTGTTGTTGTAAAAGATAGAGTATAGGAACTCTTGGATGTATGGTTCGTTAAGGTTCAAGGCAAGTTTCCGTGAAGAGGTGGATAAATTTATTGAAGCCGTAGAGAAGCATGCAACGACAATGATAGAGAATAAGGATATAATTATTTGTCCCTATAAAGATTACAAAAACCATATGGCATGGACATATGTGACTATCATCAGATCACATTTGATTATGCGAGGATTTGTTGAGGACTACATAGTGTGGATTCATCATGGTGAAACGGTTATTGTTAACAACGAGGATGAGGAGGAATACGACGACGAAACCCTAGAATCCCTGTCCCAATATTCAGCAGAGCTTGATGCACGAATAGATCCCGAGTTTGGCAATGAACAAGGTGGTGATGCTGGTGGTTGGGATGGTAACAATGAAGGTGGTGCCAATAATGATGGTGGAGCACGTGTCGGGGATGAAGATGATTTGGAGGACATGATTCGAGCCCTTGGACCAGAGATTTTACTAAAGACCCCAAAAGGTCTAGAAAATTTGAAAAGGGTGATAAAAGGATCAAAGGAGATTGTGTATGGTGTTGAAAAGAGCTGTCCGACACATTAAACATTGCTACGTTTTGTGTTTGAGCTACTCATCCTAAAGGCTAAGTACGGCTGGTCAAACTGTAGTTTCAATGACCTATTGCATCTCCTGTCATGGGTGTTGCCACAACCAAACTCAGTTCCCGCCAACACATACCAAGCGAAGAAGGTCATAAGTCCATTGATAATAGTGGTTGAAAAAAATCCATGCATGCCCCAACCACTGTATCCTTTTTCGTGGCAAAATATTCAAGTCACTAGATAAATGTCCCCGGTGTGGGGCCAGCCAGTACAAGAACAATGACCTTTATGGTGGGGACGAAGCCTCCATGAGAAAAAAGAGGAATAAGAAGGGTACAAAAAAGGTGGTACAAGAATCTCAGCCCCCAGAGGACACTCCATTAGGCAACGATGCAAAGCAGAGAAGAATTCCTGCCTTGGTAATGTGGTACCTGCCAGTGACCGACCGCTTGAGACATATCTTCCTAAACCCTAAAGAAGCCACACTCATAACATGGTGGGATGATGAGCGCAAGGTGGATGATGATAAGATTGCACACTCAGCTGATTGTAGTCAGTGGTAAAGGATCGATGAGAAGCACAAAGAATTTAGCGATGACCCAAGGAATGTATGGTTTGGCTTGAGCACCGATGAAATGAATCCCTTCAATGAGAGGATGAGCGACCACAACACTTGGAGTGATCTTGACCATGTACAACATCCCAATGTGGTTGTGTCAGAAGATAAAGTACCTTCTCCTCACTGTTCTTATTTCTAGCCCTAAACAACCAGGTATTGATATAGACGTGTTCCTTGAGCCTTTGATGCAAGAAATGAAGAGGCTATGGAGGCATGAGGAGCTGATGTATGATGCATTCCGAAAGGAGGACTTCATATGTAGAGCAATAATATTTGTTACTACCAATGATTATCCCGCGCTGTTTACTTTGTTTGGACAGATCAAAGGGAAGACGGGATGCTTGGTTTGCTTGGATGGTACTACATGGGTGTTCCTAGATGCATCCAAGAAGATAGTTTACCTAAGGAACCGGTGCTTCTTAAAGACAAGTCACAAGTACCGCTGCAAATTGTTCTTTAGATTTTATGACAACACCTCGGAGATTGAACCCCCTCCGGAGAGACGTCATAATGGAGAGCACGTGTACAGAATGGTGAAAAATATACGCGTTGTCTTTGAAAAGAAGAATCCGGATAGGACGAACAGAAATAGAAGCACACCTCCTGTCGAAGGCGTACCTTTCAAGAAACAATCGATCTTCTTTTAGTATCTGCCTTATTGTCTAGACTTGGAGGTCCCCCATGCCATTGATGCTGTGCACATGCAGAAGAATGTCTTTGAGAGTATCATTGCTACCTTGATGGACACAGGCAAGTCAAAGAATAGTCTAAAATCACAGAAAGACATGGTGCAGCTAAACATGATGCCACAGCTTCACCCAGTACCTGAGGCTCATGAAAAATACACTCTGCCCATGGCGTGCTTCAACCTTACACCAGAAGAGAAGAGAGGTATATGCACTTTCCTGAGGGGGGTCAAAGTCTTGACTAGGTTTTCAGCAAATGTGAAGAAGCTAGTGTCGATGAAGGACTTGTCAATAACACACTACAAGGCTCATGATTGTCATGTGATACTGATAGTGTTTCTACCTATTGTAATCAGGGCTATAAAGCCAGAGTTCTTGAAAATGGCCATCATCCGCATGTGCTACTTCTTTTCGAAGATCTCACAAAAGACGATTGGCAAGCAAGAGCTGAGTGGCCTGCATGAATTTGTGGTGGAGACACAAAACCAACTAGAGATGTGTTTACCTCCTGCTTTTTTTGATATAATGCCACATCTCATGATTCACATGGTTCATCAGATACAGGCATTGGGCCCTTGCTACTTGCATGAAATGTGGTCCTACGAGCGGTTCATGTCGGTTCTAAGTTGATACGTGCATAATCGAGCATACCTAGAGGGCTCCATGATAGAGGGTTACAGTACTGAAGAAGTCGTCGAGTGCTGTCAAGAGTACCTAAAAGTATAGAAAGGGATTGGTAAACCTGATTCTCGTCACAAGGGTAGGCCGGCTGGGAAGAGCACCAGTGGTAGAAAAGTGTTCATCGACCATGATTACAAAGAGGTGAGTCGGGCGCATTACAATGTCTTATAGAGTACAGAACTGATGCAACCTTACATTGATGAACACTTGGCTATCATTATGGCAGAGAGAAATAGTCGTTCAGATGATTGGGTCATGAAACAACACAAGCAACGACTAACTACATGGTTGAAGGACCAAAACATACCACCTGGAGAAACCATAGACTCTATTACCATCAGTAGGTTGGCGGAGGGGCCATCAAGACAAGTGACATCTTAGAAAGCTTATGACATCAATGAGTATACGTACTATACCCACACAAAGGATAGTAAATATGTGTACCAAAACAGCGGCGTTCGAATAGAAGCTCTTGATGGAGTGGGGCGAAAGATCCAATACTTTGGCATTATTGAAGGGATATGGAAACTTGACTATGGAAGGGATATAACGGTGGCCCTATTTTGATACCGCTGGATCAAACAACACCAACTGAATGAGATCGGATTGAGAGTCCTGGACCTCGAGAATCTAGGCTACCAAGATGACCCTTAGATGCTCACTTCACGTGTCGCACAAGTTTTCTATATGCCTGACCCATAAAGTAACCTCCCCCCGAAGAAGAAGACAAAGCACGTGGTTGCCTCCGGGAAACAACATATTATCAGAGTTGATGGCGTGGACGATGTTGAAGCTTACAATAACTACGATGAGATGCCGCTATTCACAGACTTTCCTAAGAAGATTAGTGTTATGAAAAAGAACCTGCACAAAGACATATTGCCATGGGAACGAAAATGTGTCAAGGGAAAAGTCATTACAGCGGACTGGCTAGTTGTTGAATGTGGAGTGTTTGTGTAAGTGTGTGTGTTTGTAAGACTTCATTTATGCATGTGTGTGAGACTATATATTTATGTATGTGTGTAAGACTATAGATTTATGTATGTGTGTGAGACTACCCTTTGCAACATCTAGATGAACCTATTGCAACATCCACTCTATTACTACTAAAACAACTGTAACACGTAGACACTTGAAACAGGCACTTATTACTACTGCAACATGTTCAGACTATTATTGAAACACTTAAAACAAGCACTTAACACTTTATAAAATGAAGAAATGATCAAAATATAAGTTGGATATCTTGACGAGTTATACAACTTTGGTATTCATCACCTTTATAGCTAAAATCATTTAATGGTTGAAAATCAGGTTTGAAGTTGTTATTTTCTGAAATTCAAAATTTGAATTGTCCAAAATTAGTGACAAAGATAGATGACCAGACTGAAACGATAGAGCATGATTTTTGAAAATTTTAGGAAAAAAAATTATCACATTTGAAGTTAGTATGAGGGAGAAAAACTAGTTACAAGCTTCAGCCACATATTAAAAAGACAAATCACACTTGTTCATCATTGATCATCATGAGCAATTGTGATTTTTCTTTTTAATCTCTGGGTAAAATTTGTAACTAGTCTTTCTCCCTCGTACGAACTCCAAATGTGATGATTTTTTTTCTAAAATATTCTAAAATCATTCCCTATCATGTTACTACGTTGATTTGGTCATTCTTTTTATTTGACAAAGCTTGAGCAATTCAAATTTTTAAATTTTAAAAAATGATAATTTCAAACCTGATTTTCAACCATTAAATGATTTCAGCTGAAAAAGTGATGAATACCAAAGTTGTATAACTCATCAAGATCTATAACTTTTATTTTGGTCATTTCTTCATTTGACAAAGTGATAGTAAACGTTGTTTACAAATCAACATGTCTCTCGTATAGTTCATGAAACTATGAGTCATATGTGAATTAGTGAATAATGTTTGGTAATACTTTATCACATGACCAAGTAACCAAAATAAAAGTTACAGATAGTAATGAGTTCAACAATTTTTATGTTCACGAGTTTTATAGTTGAAATCATTTAATGTTTTAAAATCTCGTTTGAAGTTGTTATTTATTGAAATTCAAAATTTCAACTATTCAAATTTGGTCAAATAAAAAGATGACCAAAATAAAAGTTGTATATAATGATGTGTTCAACAACTTCTATGTTCATGACTTTCTTATTTGAAACCATTTAAGGTTTGAAAATCTTATTTGAAGTTGACATTTATTGAAATTCAAAATTTAAACTGTTCAAATTTGGTCAAATGAAAAGATGACCAAAATACAAGTTGGAGATCTTGACGAGTTATATAAATGTGGTATTCATCACCTTTACAGCTGAAATCATTTAATGGTTGATACTCAGGTTTGAAGTTGTTATTTTCTAAAATTCAAAATTTGAATTGTCCTAAATTAGTGACAAAAATAGATGACCAGACTAAAATGATAGCGCATGATTTTAGAAAATTTTAGGAAAAAAAACTATCACATTTAGAGTTAGTATGAGGGAGAAAAGTAATTACAAGCTTCAGCCACAGATTAAAAAGAGAAATGACACTTGTTCATTATTGATCATCATGAACAATTATGATTTTTCTTTTTGATCTCTAGGTAAAATTTGTAACTAGTCTTTCTCCCTCATATTAACTCCAAATGTGATGATTTTTTCCTAAAATTTTCTAAAATCATGCCATATCAAGTTACTGTGTTGATTTGGTCATTCTTTTCATTTGACAAAGTTTGAGCAATTCAAATTTTCAAATTTTAAAAAATAACAACTTCAAATCTGATTTTCAACCATTAAATGATTTCAGCTAAAAAAGTGATGAATACCAAAGTTGTATAACTCATCAAGATCGACAACTTTTATTTTGATCATTTCATCATCTGACAAAGTGATAGTAAACATTGTTTATAAATCAACATGTCTCTCGTATAGTTCATGAAACTATAAGTTATATGTGAATTAGTGAATAATGTTTGCTAATACTTTATCACATGAACAGGTGACCAAAATAAAAGTTATAGATAGTGATGAGTTCAACAACTTTTATGTTCACGAGTTTTATAGTTGAAATCATTTATGGTTTTAAAATCTCGTTTGAAGTTGCCATTTATTAAAATTCAAAATTTCAACTATTCAAATTTTGTCAAATGAAAAGATGACCAAAATAAAAGTTGTATATAGTGATGCGTTCAACAACGTCTATGTTCATGACTTTGTTATTTGAAACTATTTAAGGTTTTAAAATCTTATTTGAAGATGACATTTATTGAAATTCAAAATTTAAACTGTTCAAATTTGGTCAAATGAAAAGATGACCAAAATATGAGTTGGAGATCTTGACGAGTTATATAAATTTGGTATTCATCACCTTTACAGCTAAAATCATTTTATGGTTGATACTCAGGTTTGAAGTTATTATTTTCTAAAATTCAAAATTTGAATTGTCAAAAATTAGTAACAAAAATAGATGACCAGACTAAAATGATGGAGCATGATTTTAGAAAATTTTAGGAAAAAAAATCTATCACATTTAGAGTTAGTATGAGGGAGAAAAACTAATTACAAGCTTCAACTACAGATTAAAAAGAGAAATCACGCTTGTTCATCATCGATCATCATGAACAATTATGATTTTTCTTTTTAATTTCTGGGTAAAATTTGTAACTAGTCTTTCTCTTTTATACTAACTCCAAATGTGATGATTTTTTCCTAAAATTTTCTAAAATCATGCCCTATCAAGTTACCGTGTTTATTTAGTCATTCTTTTCATTTGACAAAGTTTGAGCAATTCAAATTTTCAAATTTTAAAAAATGACAACTTTAAACCTGATTTTCAACCATTAAATGATTTCAGCTGAAAAAGTGATGAATACCAAAGTTGTATAACTCATCAAGATCTACAACTATTATTTTGGTCATTTCTTCATCTGACAAAGTGATAGTAAACATTGTTAACAAATCAATATTTCTCTCGTATAGTTCATGAAACTATGAGTTATATGTGAATTAGTAAATAATGTTTGCTAATACTTTATCACATGAACAAGTGACCAAAATAAAAGTTATAGACAGTGATGAGTTCAACAACTTTTATGTTCACGAGTTTTATAGTTGAAATCATTTATGGTTTTAAAATCTCGTTTGAAATTGCCATTTATTAAAATTCAAAATTTCAACTATTCAAATTTGATCAATTGAAAAGATGACAAAAATAAAAGTTGTATATAGTGATGTGTTCAACAACTTCTATGTTCATGACTTTGTTATTTGAAACCATTTAAGGTTTTAAAATCTTATTTGAAGTTGAGATTTATTAAAATTTAAAATTTGAACTATTCAAATTTGGTCAAATGAAAAGATGATCAAAATAAAAGTTGGAGATCTTGACAAGTTATACAACTTTGGTATCATCACCTTTACAGCTGAAATCATTTAATGATTGATACTCAGGTTTGAAGTTGTTATTTTCTAAAATTCAAAATTTGAATTGTCCAAAATTAGTGATAAAAATAGATGACCAGACTCAAATGATGGAGCATGATTTTAGAAAATTTTAGGAAAAAAAACCATTACATTTAGAGTTAGTATGAGGGAGAAAAACTAATTACAAGCTTTAGCCACAGATTAAAAAGAGAAATCACACTTGTTCATCATTGATCATCATGAACAATTATAATTTTTCTTTTTAATTTTTGGGTAAAATTTGTAACTAGTCTTTCTCCCTCACACTAACTCCAAATGTGATGATTTTTTTTCGAAAATTTTCTAAAATCATGCCATATCAAGTTACTGTGTTGATTTGGTCATTCTTTTCATTTGACAAAGTTTGAGCAATTCAAATTTACAAATTTTTAAAAATAACAAGTTCTAACAAGATTTTCAACTATTAAATGATTTTAGCTGAAAAAGTGATGAATACCAAAGTTGTATAACTCATCAAGATCTACAACTTTTATTTTGATCATTTCTTCATCTGACAAAGTGATAGTAAACATTGTTCACAAATCAACATCTCTCGTATAGTCTATAAAACTATGAGTCATATGTGGATTTGTGAATAATGTTTACTAATACTTTATCACATGAAGAAGGGACCAAAATTAAAGGTGTAGATAGTGATGAGTTCAACAACTTTTATGTGCACGATTTTTATAGTTGAAATCATTTAAGGTTTCAAAATCTTGTTTGAAGTTGCTATTTATTGAAATTCAAAATTTTAAGTATTCAAATTTGGGCAAATGAAAAGATGATGAAAACAAAAGTTGTAGATAGTGATGTGTTCAACAATTTTTATGTTCATGACTTTCTTATTTGAAACCATTTAAGGTTTCAAAATCTTATTTGAAGTTGATATTTATTGAAATTCAAAATTTGAACTGTTCAAATTTGGTTAAATGAAAAGATGAGTAAAATATAAGTTGTATATCTTGATTAGTTCTACAACTTTGATGTTTACAAAATTTTCATTTGAGGGATTGATAAACCCAATTCTCGTCACAAGGGTAGGCTGGCTGGGAAGAGCCTCAATGGTAGAAAAGTGTTCATCGACCATGATTATAAAGAGGTGAGCCGGGCGCATTACAGTGTCTTACAGAGTACACAACTGATGCAACCGTACATTAATGAACACTTGGCTATCATTATGGCGGAGAGAAATGGTCATTCAGATGATTGGTTTATGAAACAACACAAGCAACGACTAACTACATGGTTGAAGGACCAAAACATACCGCTTGGAGAAACCATACACTCTATTACCATCAGGTTGGCGAAGGGGCTATCGAGACAAGTGACATCTTGGAAAGCTTATGACATCAATGGTTATACGTACTATACCCACACAAAGTATAGTAAATATATGAACCAAAACAACGACGTTCGAATAGAAGCTCTCGATGGAGTGGGGCGAAAGATCCAATACTTTGGCATCATTGAAGAGATATGGAAACTTGACTATGAAAGGGATATAATGGTGGCCTTGTTTCGATGCCACTGGATCAAGCAACACCAACTGAACGAGATCGGATTGAGAGTCCTGGACCTCAAGAATCTTAGCTACCATGATGACCCTTGGGTGCTCGCTTCACGTGTCGCACAAGTTTTCTATATGCCTGACCCACAAAGTAACCTCCCCCCGAAGAAGAAGACAAAGCATGTGGTTGCCTCTAGAAAATAACACATTATCGAGTTGATGGCGTGGACAATGTTGAAGCTTACAATAACTACGATGAGATGCCGCTATTCACAGACTTTCCTAAGAAGATCAGTGTTGTGGAAAAGAACCTGCCCAAAGATATATTGCTATGGGAACGAAAAGGTGTCAAGAGGAAAGTCGTTACAGTGGGTTAGCTAGTTGTTGAACGTGGAGTGTTTGTGTAAGTGTGTATGTTTGTAAGACTTCATTTATGCATGCGTGTGAGACTATATATTTATGTATGTGTGTGAGACTATATTTATGCATGTGTGTGAGACTACCCTTTGCAACATCCAGATGAATCTTATCGGGGACCTAATACTAGGGTACCCAATGAGGTGGAGATAATAACCATTAAACGCTGATGCTTCTGAACAGACAAAAACACAGCTACGCTTCTTGCCCGAATGACTGAAGATTGGCTCTGCCTCGCCCGATGTCCCAGGCTGGCTCCGCCTCGCCCGATGTCCTGGGCTGGCTCCATCTCGCCCAAACTGTGAGGGCAGGCTCCACCTCACCTGATGTCTGGGGGCAAGCATCGCCTTGCCCGATGTCTGAGGGCAGGCTCTGGCTCACCTGATGTCAGAGGGTAGGGCTCTGCCTCGCCCGATGTTCTAGGCTGGCTCCACCTCACCCGATGTCTAAGGGTAGGCTCAGCCTCGCTAGACGGGGGGCAGGGCTCCACCTCACCCAATGTTCCGGGCTGGCTCTGCCTCGCCCGACGTCTGAGGGCAGGGCTCCGCCTCACCTGATGTTCTGGGCTGGCTCCGCCGTGCCCAATGTCTGAGGGTAGGCTTTGCCTCGCCCGACGTCCCAGGGCAGGCTCCGCCTCGCCTGACGTCCAGGGCTAGCTTCGCCTCACCCGACCCCCGAGGGTTGGGCTCCGCCTCGCCCGATGTCCGAGGGCTGGCTCCACCTCACCCAACATCTATGCCCTGCTCCTTCATAATGATGAGCACAGGGTAAGATAGGACATTCGAGTCAACCGCAGTACCAAGGACCATATCCTGCACGCCTATGGGCAAGTACCGTCAGGATATGATAGGACGAGCACTTTAAGCCCTTGCAGGCATGATAGAGCCTGAACAGTATTGTAGGCGCCGACTTTTGTCTTACAGTGTTGTGGGCGCCGCCATCAGCCCTCGGACGAGGATCCTGACATAACCATACGACAACCACTATAATCCAGAAGGGAACTCACATCATCTACAGTAACAGACGTATGGTTACTTCCTCGTTTGCTCCCCGTAGGGTCCCAGCTCGGCACTCTAGTACGCCGCACCGTCCGCTAGAGTAGGATAGGATGTAACCACTTGCTGAATGAAGCCAGAGCATGACCCTATCAGGATCAGCGAGCGTGCTATCCCTAGCACTGTCTGCCATGTCAGCAGGGCAGGCTCAAGGGAAAAGGAAGACCCGGCACCTTTGAAGGACCTTCTCTACCTCTGGTTTTTCCTCTTTCTCCCATCTATAATCCCTGCTCCCCCTTGGTCTATAAAAGGGAGGGCAGGGAACCCCACTAAGGGGATGGATCGATTTCACACACAACATGTCACACAACACACAACCAAGTAGCAACCGAGCTCTTGGCATCCTTTCGACTTTTCCATCAGAGACTTGGGACCTGTCCCTCTCTCGACCGTTTGTACCCCCTACTATGAACCTTTTTCAGTGCTAATAACACGAGAAGTAGCAAACTAGATGTAGGGACATTCTGCTCGAACCAGTATAAACCTTGTGTCCTTTAATACACCATCCGGGCCTAATGCGCAATAAATATAAATTTACTAGTTGATGTTTATGCGAAACACCGATAGTTGGCGCACCAGGTAGGGGACCTTTACGCATTTCGATGATTAACATCAGGCCATGGATGGCTAGCCATGGCAATAGCTAGGTCCTAGGTGCACACATGTATTTTAGGAGCCTAGACTTCATCATCATGGTGGAAGGAGAGTTGGTATTGGCTCACGCCGCCATCCAATCTCTCCCCTCCATCGGCCTCAACCATGAGAGTTTGAGCGCCAGCTCGGTGTCTCCCTTAGACCCCAGTAGTCCAGGGAGGTCTAGCGCTGCCTCACCCTTTCTGATGCCAATGACACGGTGTAGTTTTTCGAAGGAGGGTCCCTTTCTCTAGGACACCACATACGGAGTGCCCCGACACTGCTTTCGTTCGGTCTCCGCAACGCTGCGGCGACCGTTAGCCACCTTGTGGTGTGACGCATGGTTCTACTGCCTGTGAACAACAAGTTTGTGGGGGTAATCGAACACGTCATGGAATCTCTCCACAACCTCCTCACAGAGCCGGGGTCGTCCTCTGGCTCTGACTCCAACAGGGGGAGCCATCACCCATCCCAAGAATGCTTCATGATGGGTACCCCCAAGGGACATGTTGAAAGCATCCCCGTGGAGGAGGCTACCTCGGTGGGAAACCTCCATGATGAAACCAAGGGGGACACAGCGGCCCCACCTCACATGGGGGTGGAGCAACTAAAAGCCCGAAAGCAAGAGATCGAGAAAGCTAGAATCTAGCTTGTGTAAGAGTGCGTGGAGCTCGATCAAGAGATTGAACGCCGCGGAGGCGGTGGGCGCGCACGTGCCATGGCCCGTGATGTAAACCCAAGGATCATCACTAACGATGAAGCCCTTCCTCACTTCACTCGGGCAAGCCAGAACATTGCCACCACGATAGCCTTGCTCCATGGCCTTCCAGAGGCCGCGACACCTGAGGATTGTCAGGCCCACCGTGAGATTCGCACGGTGCTTGAGCATGCGGCGGCGCAGCAGGCAGAGAGCTCGTTGTCTCCGCAATGCGAGCTCAACACTAGCCATTGCACGCCCTCGACATGCTCCGCCAGGGACGCATCAGTCCACCAGACACCATTGGGCGGTAGGCAGCGCACCGTGGTCCTGATGCATTAGCGTCTCAGCCACAACCGCGACGCACGCAGCACCCTCGACGCCCACAGACGCACCTACAGCGACCTGAGAGAAGGAGGCCGCCATGGCTATCATCCTTGTCATGGTGGACGCTACGATAGCAGCGAGGACCGGCGCTTGAGCCCTGGCCTGCCACGCCCTCAGGCCTTCGGCCATCACATCCTCAACACTGCTTTCCCACCAACGTACTGATCACCTACCAATATCCCTAAGTACTTTGGGGAGACAAACCCCGAACTTTGGCTCAAAGACTATCGACTTGCCTGCCAAGCCGGTGGTGCAGATAATGACGACTTCATTATCCGCAACCTTCCACTGTTCTTAGGCGATTTGGCATGAGTGTGGTTGGAACACCTGCCATCCAACGCGATCCAGAGTTGGGCGGATCTGAAGGAGATCTTTGTGGGGAACTTCCAGGGCACATACAAACACCCTAGGAACCCATGGGACCTCAAGAACTGCCGTCAGAAGGCCGGTGAGACCCTCCGTGGGTACATCCAGTGCTTCTCCCGGCAGTGCAACGAGCTCTCCAACATCGCCAATGCCGACGTTATAGGAGCCTTCCTGTCTGGGACTACCTGCGAGTCTTTGGTTCATAAGCTGGGACTTAAGGGCCTGCGAACCACCAAGGAACTCCTAGACATCGCCACCAGCCACGCCTCAGGAGAAGAGGTGGTCGAAGCAATCTTCGATTGTCTTGAGGGTAAGGCAAGGTGGGATGAGGGCGCCGGCGAAGGCACCTCCAATCGTTCCGCCAAAAGGAAGAACAAGAAGCAACGGTATGAGGACTCGCTCGTGGCCATTGCTGACCGCAAGGGTGGTTGGAAGTCCATGGAGGGCACTCTGAACCACTTCAAAAAATTACTCAAGGGGCCATGCCTGAACCACGCCTTCCCAGTTAAGCATCTACTCAAGGATTGCAGCCTCATGCGGCGGTTCCTGTCCGGAGGCTCCAACAAAGGGGAGCAAGGAAAGGACCTTGCCCCCACCATGGACAACGCCGAGGAGAAGGACGATGGCTTTCTGATGCAGGACGACTACCTTATGATCATCGGAGGATCAGTGGCCTATGACTCCAAACGTCGTCAGAAGGTCACGCGCCACGAGGTCTACACGGCCGAACCGGCCACAACTCCCTTCCTTCGGTGGTCAGAGTTCACCATAGCCTTCGATCAGACCGACCATCTAGATACCGTCCCACACCTAGGAAGATATCCACTCATGGTTGACCAGATCGTCGGCTCAAAGCGGCTCACCAAAGTACTGATGGATGGAGGCAGCGGCCTCAACAACATGTACGCTAAGACGCTCGATGAGATGGGAGTCGATAGGACACACCTCCGCCCAACCAGAGCACCTGTCCATGGCATCGTGCTCAGGAAGCAGGCCATGCCACTTGGGTAGATCGATCTGCCCGTTACCTTCGGGGATCAGTTCAATTACAGGACTGAAACCCTCACCTTTGAGGTGGTTGGGTTCCCTGGAACCTTCCACGCCATCTTGGGACGTCCATGCTACGCGAAGTTCATGGCCGTCTCCAACTATACATACCTCAAGCTAAAGATGCTGGGCCCCCATGGGGTCATCACCGTCGGCACCTCCTTCCAGTGCGCCTATGAGTGTGAAGTTGAGTGCTGCGGTCACGCCGTAGCAATCGTCGCCTCCGGGGAGCTCGCCACCCTCAGGGAGGAGGTCACCGAAGAAGTGCCCAACGCTAAGAAGTCGATCAGGTCGTTCAAGTCGACAGAGGGCTCTAAAGAAGTCCTCGTAGACCCCAGGAGCACTGAGGGCAAAATGGTACGCGTTGGTACCACACTTTCCTCTGAATAGGAAGGCGCGCTAGTCGACTTCCTCCGCGACAACAAAGACATCTTTGTGTGGAAACCCTCGGATATGCTAGGCATTCTGAGGGAGGTCACCGAGCATACCTTGAAGATTCACCCAGGCTCTAAGCCGGTGAAGCAATGCCTACGTTGCTTCGACGAGGAGAAACACAGGGCCATCGGTGAAGAGGTAGCAAAACTATCGGCTACCGGATTCATCAAGGAAGTATACCACCCAGAGTGGTTAGCCAATCCCATTCTTGTACAAAAGAAGAGTGGGAAATGGAGGATGTGTATAGACTATACGGGTCTCAACAAGGCATGCCCAAAGGATTCATTTCCTTTGCCGCGCATAGACCAAATAGTTGACTCTACCTCGGGGTGCGAAACCCTCTGCTTCCTTGGTGCGTACTCTGGGTACCATCAAATCGCGATGAAACAGTCCGACCAGCTCATGACATCTTTCATCACCCCCTTCGGATCGTTCTACTATGTTTCAATGCCATTTGATTTGAAGAATGCTGGGGCTATGTACAAGTGCTCTATGCTCAAATACTTCGGGGACCTCATCGGGTGGACCATTGAGGCCTACGTTGACGACATCGTAGTTAAGTCCAAATGGATTGACCACCTCATTGCCAATCTTGAGCAGACCTTTGCAAAACTCCGAGCGAATGGCATCAAACTCAATCCTGAGAAGTGTGTTTTCGGGGTCCCAAGGGCCATGCTGCTCGGCTTCATCGTCTCCGATCATGGCATCGAAGCCAACTCGAAGAAAATCTTAGCCATCATAAGGATGGGTGCGATTTAGAACATAAAGGGGGTTCAGCGAGTCATAGGGTGCCTCGCCGCACTCAGTTGATTCATCTCGTGCCTCGGTGAACGAGGTCTCCCCCTTTATCGACTCTTGAAGAAAGCCAACCGGTTTGAGTGGACATCCGAGGCCCAGGAGGCACTTCACATGGTCAAACTGCTTCTGACAAGGGCCTCGATCTTGGTTCCTCCAAGTGAGGGAGAATCCCTCCTGCTATACATAGCGGCCACCACGCAAGTGGTCTGCGCCACCCTGGTAGTGGAGCGGGAGGAAGAAGGGCACGCCCTCAAGGTACAGCACCCTGTGTACTTCATCAGTGAGGTACTATCCGACTCTAAAACCCGCTACTCCCAAATCTAGATGCTCCTGTACACCATCCTCATCACCAAGAGGAAGCTACGCCACTACTTCAAGTCACACCTGGTGACGGTCGTGATGTTGTTCCCCCTCAGCGAGGTCATCCAAAGCCAGGACACCATGGGAAAAACTGCAAAGTGGGCGCTTGAGTTGATGAATCAGGGCATTACGTATGCCTCCCGAACGGCGATCAAGTCCTAGGTGTTTGCGGACTTCATTGCGGAATGGACCGAGGTCCAAACACCACCGGCGGTCGTCGATCAAGAGTACTGGATGATGTACTTCAATGGATCGCTGATGAAGAAGGGCGCCGGCATGGGACTGGTCTTCGTATCGCCCCTCGGGGTACGCATGAGGTACATGGTTCATCTCCATTTCCCCTCATCCAATAATGTGGCTGAGTATGAAGCACACATCAACGGCCTATGCATTGCCATCGAGTTGGGCATCCGATCCCTCGACATCTAAGGTGACTCCTAGCTGGTCGTCAACCAAGTCATGATAGAGTCAAGCTATGACGATGCCAAGATGGCTGCATACTACCAAGAAATCCGACGGCTGGAGGACAAATTCGATGGCCTCGAACTCAATCACATCCCAAGACACCTCAATGAGGCGTTCGACGCGCTTACGAAGGTGGCATTTAGCCAAGAGCCGGTACCAATAGGTGTCTTCGCCAGCGACCAACACAAGCCCTCGGTGCGCTACGAAGGGTCAGAACGGGCCAACGACGGTCCGTCTGATCTAGTCTCAAGGGCTAACCAACAGACAACTTCATTTGGCCCCGACGTCATGGAGCTTGAAGAGGATCCAACAACAGAGCTTGACCCTCTGGTCGACTGGAGAACACTCTACCTCGACTACCTCCTCCGTGACACGCTGCCAACGGACAAGACGGAAGCTCGACGGCTCACACGTCACGCCAAGTCCTTTGTTCTTGTAGAAGGCAAATTCTACAAATGAAGCCACACTAGGATCCTGCAGCTCTATATCCCCATCAAATAGGGGAAGCTTTTGCTGAGCGATATCCACGGTGGGGTCTATGATCACCATGCCGTGCCTAGAACCTTGGTTGGGAACGCATTCCGATAGGGCTTCTACTGGCCCACAATAGTATCCGATGACGAGCAGATCATGCGCACCTGTGAAGGGTGTCATTACTATGCTTGGCAAACTCACCTCCTAGCCCAGGCACTCTAGATGATCCCCATCATGTGGCCCTTCATGGTCTAGGGGCTCGATCTGGTTGGGCCTCTCAAGAAGGCGCCCAGAGGATACACCCACTTGCTTGTCACCATAGACAAGTTCATGAAATGGATCGAAGCTTGACCGATCTCCAAGATCAAATTCGAGCAAGCCGTGTTGTTCTTCCTTGACATCATCCATTGCTTTGGAGTACCAAACTCCATCATTTAAGACAATGGCACACAGTTCACCGGCAAAAAGTTCCTTCGATTCTGCGATGAAAACCACATCCAGGTCGATTGGGCCGCCGTTGCGCACCGCCAAACGAACGGGCAGGTCGACCACGCAAACAACATGCTCCTGTAGGGCCTCAAGCCTAGGATCTTCAACCGGTTGAACAAATTTGGCGCATGCTGGGTCGCCGAGCTCCCCATGGTGCTCTGGAGCCTAAGGACAACTCCCAGCCGAGCCACCGGCTACACGCCTTTCTTCATGGTCTATGATTCTGAGGCCGTCCTCCCAACCAACCTCGACTATGGAGCGCCAAGGATCAGAGCGTATGACGAACAGGGAGCCGAGACATCCCACGAAGATGCCATGGACCAGTTAGACGAAGCCCGCGATGTCGCCCTCCTCCGCTCTGCCAAGTACCAGCAGGCGCTGCGATGGTACCACAGCCAACGGGTGTGGGACCGAGGCTTCATTGTCGAGGACCTAGTTCTCTGCCTCGTGTAGAGCAACAAGGACCGCCACAAGCTCTCCCCGCCCTAGGAGGGGCCATATGTTGTTGCGGAAGTACTCCGGCTAGGCGCCTACAAGTTGAAAACCATAAACGGTGAGGTCTTCACCAATGCCTGGAACATTGAGTAGCTACATCGTTTTTACCCTTAAATAAATGCATACTTTCTCTTATCAGTTTTGTCATCAAAATCCTCGATCTTTTGTGACATCTGACCCCTGCAAGTGCCAGGGGTCGGACCTCACTCAGGGGCTGGTATGAGTACGTTTATCTTGCAAACATTCTCTGTGTTTTCCCTCTTTTCTCATGGTAAGTCCTAAGGGCTAGGATTTCGGGAACAAAAATCTGAGTATAACTGGTAGGACTGTGGGAAACCCATGCCCCAGCAGCTACGGTCTCCTTGCTCACCAGCATGATCAGAATTGGCTCACCCGCACTCCGAGCCTTTGCGACCTTAACTATGGGAAGGGTCGGAAGGCATTTAAACTCTTTGGCCAAAAAGAGGGAGAAGAGCTAAAAAGCTATTTGCCATAACGAAATTTGAGAACATGTTCATTTTTGCACAAATTCATCACTTACAAAGTGATTTCATCACGAAAGGGGACTGATGTATTCATGAAAACAAAAGACTATTCCCACGGGGCTCCTCCCATAACTTAAATGATTACATTTTCTGATCAGTTCTATTCTAAATACTACTACGGTCGCCGCGCCACGCTCTCCATCGGCAATGTCTTACCGCTCCACGGGATCCTTGAGGGCGTCGTCGTCTGCAATGTCGAGCACCACGTCGGTGACCATGGTGTCTTCGCCAGGGCGTCTAGGGACTACACCATCGTGATCAGCCGCAACCCTGACAATGGCACCTGGACGGGGGGCGCTGCCCGCCAAAGAACGGCCTTCATGGCTGATGGGTGTCTCTGACATCTCATCAAATTTCATGAACTGGCCGATCTGAGTGGCTGCAAGGGCGAAGCCCTCCATCGATGCAGTCCTGGGCGGCCTCTCCACCGACAAGGCTCGCCCGGAGAAGATTTGCCAGAAAAGGTTCTCGTATGACTCCATCTCGATGGAGGCCTCGCGGACGATGGCAAAGCCGATGACGCTCAGCACCCTCCAGTGCGCCTCCTCCTTCGGTGGAAGCGACCCTTCTTGGCGAAGGCGGCCAGCACCATCTCATCTACATTGGATGACCTCTAGCTCGACATCGCACTCCAAATTCATGAGCGGGTCTGTGAGTTTTCCTCTCCCTGGCATTACCCTCTCTCACTTAGGAACCGCTGCGATGCACGAACGCATTCAGTGAAAAGGAAAGAGGCAAGGCAGCAGCTCAGGAATAGGTGGAGGAATGGGACGAGAACTCCTATGCCTCCCCCTATTTAAGGAGGAGATGCAGCAGTTGGAGAAAGGCGAAACGGTTGGGATGAAAAACCCTCTCCCTTCCCCTATTCAATGTAGATGGGAATTTGATGCTGATGGGAATTCGAGGGGACACATCTTGACCGATAAGACATGCCCTGCTCGATGAGACAACATCTGGTCAAACGGGATGTGGCCTGGACATGGCCCACCTGCGGGCGCTAGAAACAAGGCGCACCCGCATGCAGACAACTCTTCGCTTCCCTAGGCAGGACCTGGAAGGACCCAACTACGGAACCTCCATCAAGGGGAGCCCAACGGGCCTCCTGGGTCGATCGAACAACCTAGGTGAACACCGAATGAACGGCCGCCAAAAGATAAGCACCTTTGTTTAATTACTTTGCGTGTCAATTCTACTACCGAGCCTCCAACCCCAGCAACGGTAGGGACACGAATATCGCTCGGGGGCTGCCGAGAGTGTCTACTCATTTAGACATTCTCTTCGCCTGACCCCTCCTTATGTTAAGAAACTGGAGGCACGGTGTGCGGGTGTAAACTTTGAGTAAAACTAGACAAACCACTAGACCCTACGCCCCAGCGGCTATGACATTTTTGTTCACCAACATAATCGAATTCAAAGTTCCCGACACCCTAAGCTTTAGCATCCGCCTTCTCGAGAATGGTTCAGAGGGGTCTGCCTGTGGAATCTCATTCAAGGAGAAGCTATCAGGTTGCCTAAGTCAATCGAACGGCTCGGATTGCCACCGAGAGACAGAAAATAAAAATTGCGATGCTCGTGCAAGTTACACTGGCCCCATCGCAAACGTCGAACCCAAACCCCATAGTTGCATCTCAACACTTCATGTCGCACCATGAAGCGGTAGTTGCCTCATTCGATATGAGCGGCAACTGACCGAGGTTCGAAGGCTGGCCCACGAAGGGCTCGAGGCCGCCTCACGTCAAATGGAGCCATGGGAGAAAAACCAAGATGAGCCCAGTGGCCTTGCCTGACCCTGCTCAGAAGCGGACAGGGACATCTCGACCCTTCTCATTCGATTCTAACGTCGAGCCAAACCCATAGAATCTCCATCGAGGAGAGGCCAGCGGGCCACCTGAGCCTATCAAATGGCTCGAGCATCTATCGGGAGGTGGGTTAGGAAGTAGTGGAGTGCCACATGAGGGCTCTACCGACCCCGTCAGCGAATGATGGACCCGAATTCCACACGAACATGCCCATTAGCGAGCTCATTGAGCGCAACACTCGAGCTATCGAGGCAAGTGTCATTAGCTTAGCCCCCCTTGTTGCGGAAACTAAGGACGAGGTGACGCGTGAAACACGGACGGCCCCTATCAGACCCCAAGGGGCTTGGGGGCTCGAGCCGCTCGATCCTAGATCGAGAGACCGAGGTTTGAAGGCTGGCCCGCGAAGGGTCTGAGGCCGCCTCGCGTCGAACAAGAGCCAGGGTAGAAAATGCACATGAGCCACAGCGGCCTTCTCCCAACTCGCATAGAGGCGGATAGGGTCATCTCAATCTTCTAGTTCAATCCAGCCTCTAGCCGAGCCCATAGAATCCCCATTGATGGAGAATCTATTGGAAGGCGGGTTAAGGAGCAACGGAATGCCACCCAAGGGCTTTGCTGACCCTATCATGAGCGATGGGACCAGATTCCGTTCGAACATCCCCGTTAGCGAGCTCACCAAGCACATCACTCAAGCCCTCGAGGCAAGTGACATCACCTCAACCCCTCTAGTTGCGAAAACCACGGACGGGGCGACAGTCACAAAATGAGCCAACCCATGACCGAATCCCCGCCACACACGGCGGCTC
Organism: Miscanthus lutarioriparius; assembly: GCA_904845875.1. Taxonomy (NCBI): domain Eukaryota; kingdom Viridiplantae; phylum Streptophyta; class Magnoliopsida; order Poales; family Poaceae; genus Miscanthus; species Miscanthus lutarioriparius. The sequence continues at coordinate 66,497,351 of CAJGYO010000001.1, read as the reverse complement.
GGGGATGGCCGGGCTTGCAATGAGACCAAACACATGGTCACAGAATGATAGCTAAGGTCCTAAGTAAGGGGTATGTGCTAATACAAGAGTAAGTTTGCTACCCTCACTTCGGTCTCTAGTAACATTTGGCCCCAGCAACCGCAAGGGATTGGATCTCACTCGGGGGCTGATAAAGTTATAAATACCTCCTTTTTTTCAAAATAGTCGCTGCGTCAGACCTCTTCCTCGTGTTAAGGTTAGCGGCAAGGTTTGTGGGAACTAATAACCGAGCATGCCTGGTAAGACTGTGAAAAACCCACTCCCCGATGACTATGGTAACTTTGCTCACCAGCATAATCGAAATTTCCCTCTTATACACCTCGGGCCCTATGGTCTTAACGAATGGAAGGGTCAGATTAGATAAGCACCTTTTTTTGAATGCAAAAAGGGAAGAAAACAAGTTCAATTAAATGAAACAAAATTGTGAATTTGTTTAACGAAACGAAGTTGCGAATCTGTTTTCAAAAGAACCGACACTTGTCCACAGATTATAGATAGATGTCCATCAAGACTCATTCGACTAACTACCCCCTCTCGGGGAGAACCATATCTTCAATTCTGCTCGCCAGGGTTTCCGCAAAGGGAGTCACCATCACTTCTACGACATCTAGCTCGGAGGGTTCATAACCTAGCGTGAAGCCGAGGCTCATCGCCTCGAAATCGATGTTGTCATCATAATGCGAGTGGGCGACGGCGAAGGCTTGGGTGATCCCTGAGTGAAGAGCTTCCTTCTCTAGCTGGTGCACCCATACCATGATATCTACGACATGGGCCACGAGTGAGCTGATCCCCTCCGCCTGCACCACCTGTAGGTCGTCGCAGACCACGCCAAGGGCAACCTTCAGGATATAGAGCTCGTCGCTCTCCGCCTGAAGTAGACTCCTCGCCTCAGCAAGATCTATGGCCAGTCCAGCAGCGGCACCCTTGGCCTCCAGCTTCTAGGCTTTCACGGTCTCTAGCTCGGCCTAGAGGGAGCAGATCCTCTGTTGTGCCTCGTCGCGCTCTCGGATGGCCCAGTCGCGCTCCCTGTAGGCCACACCATGCTCCGAGCATAGCCTCTCCGTAGTATGGTATAGCTCGTCCCGCTCCTCGCATAGCCGGGCGACCGTCTCGGCGTCTAGTTTTGCCCAAAGCTCCAGGGCCGCAGACCCCTCCTTGGCAACTAGCCTAAGATCCTACTCCTTCTCGGCCTCGGCCAGGAGGTCAATGATCCCCTGATGGGTCTCGGTGTCCCGCTAGAGTAGCTCATCCCGCTCCTTCCACACTCTAGCGGCCTCCTCCTGATCCTGTCGCGCCCTCTCTGATAGCTCATCAAAAGACTTCTCGGCGAGCTCCGCATCCCTGTGGGCCTTGGCCTCTCGCCATCAAAGATCATCTGCCTCCGCGGTAAGGGGAGTCAACTCGGCCACCCTATGTCAGAGCTGGGCGGTCACGTCCCTATGCAGCCATGCCTCATTGATGAGGCGGTCCCAACCCTCCTTGCGTTCACGAAGGAACCAGGATTTCTCCTGGTTGTGAGTTATAAGAGACTGAAAAAAGACGGTGGTAAGAAAACAAAAATAGATGAAGAAAAAAAAGATCGAGAGGTAGGACCAAGTGAATACCCGACCGGTGGGAACGATTACGTCTTGAAGGACGCCACTGGACTTGTTTAGAGCTTCCAGCGCAGCCGTGAACCCCTCGCTGAGCTTCTCCCGCTCCATGCCCTCAGCGGCATCGTCGAGGGTGAAGAGTTCCAACGCTAGGTCCCACGGACTCACCCACCGGAATGGGGGCTCATGCCACGTGGGTGGGTGGTGGCTCTCTGATGGTGAGACCAGGGACAACTACCTACCGGTCTCCTCGGTAGCCGCCGCGGTGCCCAAGGGTCCCTAGGCCATGACCCCCTCGGTCATGCCCACGGCGGGCGTCGTCTCTCGGGCCGCCGGTAGCACGGGACGTGCGCTGCCTCGGACGCCGCCACCACTGTTCTTGGCTGCGACCCATCCGTCATAGCCCCCATCACCTCCGCCTCCATTAACGGGACATCATCTGGCTAGGCCGTGCGCGCCGTGGTCGAAACAACGGGTGCGGCCAACAGCTCCGCCCGACCCGACATCGGCAGCGGCATTACTTCCATCGCTGGTTGAGCGGCAACCTCTGAGGGCGCCTCCTCAGCCTCGCCAACAGCTTGACCCACCGAGGACACGGGCACCACCGTGGGCGGCGCCAGACCGGCCAATGAGGCTGTGACGCTGGCTCCACTCTCGCCCAAAACGGGAGCGACGTCAGGCGGCGGCCCCCGCCTTGCCTGAAGGGCGACAGTCTTCTTGGGCACCATTGCTATGGAAGTGCCCCGTCTGACCCATCTCCCGACGCTGCAGAAGAAACAAAAGGCTTGAGTCACTATGAAAAACAGAGAAAAATAGATGAATCAACAACTTACGTCGGCGCTGTCGGGCGGTGGAGACGTTTGGGGGATGAGCCCCTCGGCCCGGGAGTAGGGGAAGCACACGACTCATCAGGGGTGCCACCCTCCACGTATGGTAGGCACCGATGATCCCCAACCCCTTCACGCCCCTCTCCTTTAGAATTTGGAGGGCGGTGAGATGGTTCTGGATTTTCTTCTTGTCTTTATCCGGGACCCCCACATTCTCCATGATTTTGGGACCTCTTCGATGAGGCGCCTGGTGAACGCTGGCAAGGGGGCTGCTGCGTCGTTCTTGACGTAGAACCAATGCGAATGCCACCTCTTATTGGAGGTTGACAGACGCATCGACGGGTACTCATTGACCTAGTTGTTGCAGAGCGAGATGCCAGTGCATCCCATCGGCACGCTCAACTCTCGCTTCTTCTCCCGCTTCTTCAAAAGGTTGACGACGAAGAGATACCACCAAAGGTCGAAGTGGGGACTAATCCCCAAGAACCCCTCACACAGGGCGATGAACACCGCAATGTGCTGGACCCCATTGGGAGTGAGGTGCTGCAGCTACACCTTGTAGTAATGCAGCAGCCCCCGAAGGAACTTGTGGGCGGGGGTGGCGAATCCCCGCTCGTGAAAGCAAGTGAAGGACACCACATAACCTTTGGGCAGTGACGACGCGTCCTCATTGCTGGGCAGCCGCCACTCCTCAGCGGCGGTCCATGGGCAAAGGAGGCCACGGTGAACGAGGCCCTCTAGGCGCTTAAGGGTGATATCGGATCTGCACCATGGCTCCATTGAACGATTGGGAGGGGGGTGGATGCGAGCTTGATGGTGGCTGCGATGCGGATGCGGGAGGCTCAGGCGATTGGCGGTGGAGGTTATAGATGCAAAGGCGAGGAGGCAAAGTACGGAACCCTAGGGGAGAACCCCTTGGTTTTATAGGGGCGATGGATGCGAGAAGGGCAACCGTTCGCCTAGATCTCCGTGCCTGCCATGATACACGACCATGTCACATCGCGGGATATGCGTCTGCGATCACTATCCTTCCCCACCAAAGTCGCCCCGGACGTTTCACCTTCCCGAGTGGAATAGGACTCTTTTCCCACAGAGGGGATACGGGTCAAAAAGCATTTCTTCGGCCCACCTGGGCCTAGGAGTTCGAGGGCTAGCCCAATAGTTTCGATGGCCGTCCCAACGAGGGATGGGCCCGCGAGCGGCCAAAACACAGGCGCACGAGTCTCAAGGGAGTCTTGATCCACGATCGAGTCTCGACCGGGCTGACCCTGGATGAATCCCCGTGAACGGGATACCAGGTCCCTTTAAACTATCTAGTTGTCAAACACCAAATCTCACAGCCATACCCGTGAAGGGTCCGAATTACCCCCTGGGCGATTCTATCCGAATCACCCGGGGGCTCAGGGGCTACACCCATTGGGTGCACTCGCGCACCCTCTAGTAAGTCAAATCACCACCGGGCGATTCTATCCGAATCACCCGGGGCTACACCCGTCGGGTGCGCTCGCGCGCACCCTCTGATAAGTCAAATCACCCATCGGGCGATTCTATCCGAATCACCCGATGGCTCGGGGGCTATTGTCGGGGACATAATACTAGGGTATCCAATGAGGTGATGCTAATAACCATTAAACGCTGATGCTTCCGAACATACAAAAACGTAGCTACGCTTCTCCGAACGACTGAAGATTAGCTCCGCCTCGCCCGAAGTCCCGGGCTGGCTCCGCCTCGACCAACGTCTGAGGGCAGGCTCCACCTCACCTGACATCTGGGGGCAAGCTCCTCCTTGCCCGACATCTGAGGGCAGGTTCCGCCTCGCCCGTTGTCCGAGGGTAGGGCTCCACCTCGCCCGACATTCTAGGCTGGCTCCGCCTCGTCCAATGTCTGAGGGGTAGGCTTCGCCTCGCCCGACGTCTAGGGGTAGGGCTCCGCCTCACCCGATGTCCGAGGGCAGGACTCCGCCTCATTCGACGTTCTGGGCTAGCTTCGCCTCACCCGACATCTGAGGACTGGCTTTGCCTCGCCTGATGTCCAAGGGTAGGCTCCGCCTCGCCCGATGTCTAGGGCTGGCTCTGCCTCACCCGACCCCCGAGGGTTGGGCTCGGCCTCGCCTGACATCCGAGGGCTGGCTCCTCCTCGCCTAATGTCTATGCCCTGCTCCTTCATAATGACGTGCACAGGGTAAGACAGGGCATTCGAGTCAACCGCAGTACGGAGGGCCATATCCTCCACGCCTACGGGCAAGTACCGTCAGAATATGATGGGACACGCGCTTTAAGCCCTTCCAGGCATGATAGATCCCTAACAGTATTGTAGGCGCCAACTTTTGTCTTATAGTGTTGTGGGCGCCGCCATTAGCCCTCGAACACGGATCCTGACATAAGCATACGACAACCACTACAATCCAGAAGGGAACTCACATCATCTACAGTAACGGACGTATGGTCACTTCCTCCTCTGCTCCCCGTAGGGTCATGGCTTGGCACCCTGGTATGCCACACCGTCCGCCGGAGTAGGACGTGACGTAACCACTTGCTGAACGAAGCGAGAGCATGGGCCTATCAGGATCAGCGAGCGTGCTATCCCTGGCACCGTCTGCCATGTCAGCAGGGCAGGCTCAAGGGAAAAGGAAGATCCAGCACATTCGAAGGACCTTCTCTACCTCTGGTTTTTCCTCTTTCTCCCATCTGCAATCCCTGCTCCCCTTTGGTCTATAAACCTGAGCAGTCGGTGCTAATAACCTTTTTCACTGCTAATAACCTCCTACTACGAACTTTTTTAGTGCTAATAACATGAGCAGCAACAAACTAGATGTAGGGACATTCTACCGAACTAGTATAAACCTTGTATCCTTTAGTACACCATCCAGGCCTAACGCACAACAAATATAAATTTACTAGTTGGTGTTTATTCGAAACACCGACAAATGTATTTCAACATCCACCCTATTACTACTAAAACTTTATGAAATCACTTAACAATTTATGAAATGAAGAAATAACCAAAATAAAAGTTGAAGATCTTGACGAGTTATACAACTTTTATATTCATCACCTTTACTGCTGAAATCATTTAGTGGTTGAAAATAAGGTTTGAAGTTGTCATTTTCTGAAATTCAAAATTTGAGTTGACCAAAATTAGTGACAAAGGTAGATGATCAGACTAAAATGATAGAGCATGATTTTAGAAAATTTTAGGAAAAAAACCATCACATTTGGAGTTAGTATGAGGGAGAAAAACTAGTTACAAGTTTCAGCCACGGGTTAAAAAGAGAAATCACACTTGTTCATCATTAATAATCATGAACAGTTGTGATTTTTCTTTTTAATCTCTGGGTAAAATTTTTAACTAGTCTTTCTCCCCCATACTAACTCCAAATGTGATGATTTTTTTCCTAAAATTTTCTAAAATCATGCCCTATCAAGTCACTGTGTTGATTTGGTCATTCTTTTCGTTTGACAAAGTTTGAGCAATTCAAATTCTCAAATTTAAAAAAATGACAAGTTCTAACACGATTTTGAAACACTAAATGATTTCAGCTAAAAAAGTGATGATATCAAAGTTGTATAACTCATCAAGATCTAAAACTTTTATTTTGGTCATTTTTTCATCTGACAAAGTGATAGTAAACATCGTTCACAAATCAACATGTCTCTCGTATAGTTTATGAAACTATGAGTGATATGTAGATTTGTGAACAATGTTTACTAACACTTTGTTCAATGAAGAAATGATCAAAATAAAAGTTATAGATAGTGATGAGTTCAACAACTTTTATGTTCATGACTTTTCTAGTTGAAATCATTTAAGGTTTCAAAATCTTGTTTGAAGTTGTCATTTATTTAAACTTAAAATTTTAACATTTCAAATTTAGTCAAATTAAAAGATGATCAAAATAAAAGTTGTAGATAGTAATGTGTTCAACAAGTTTTATGTTCATGACTTTCTTATTTGAAATCATTTAAGGTTTCAAAATCTTGTTTGAAGTTGCCATTTATTGAAATTCAAAATTTGAACTTTTCAAATTTTGTCAAATGAAAAGATGACCAAAATATAAGTTGTACATCTTGATGAGTTCTACAACTTTAATGTTTACAAAATTTTCATTTGAGGTCATTTAATGTCCTAAAATTCTATTAGTTGTTTTGAAATTCAAATTTTAAAATTTTAAAATATTATTTTTGTAAAGAAGAAAATATAAAATTATATCAATATATATAATAAAATTGTTTATATGTAGATATATTTATATATATAGAATAATAACAAAACTAATATATAAATTTATATTGTGTTCTTTATATATGAATGAATTACAGAATTAGTAATTAAAATAAATTAAAAAATATTTATAGGGACGGCTAACTTAGGAACCGCCCCTAAAAATCGATTTGTAGGGGCGGCTAACTCTGGAGCCACCCCTACAAATGCTCTCCAGTATATAAGCCAGAGCCCGCGGGAGGCCAAAAATATTCTATATCAGGGCGCGATTCTTCCTTTTAGACGCCGTCAGGCTACCGAACCCGCCGCCACCACCACCATGCGCACTTCCTCTCACCTCCGCTGGCCCGTGCGCGCTTGGCCGTGTGCTCTGGCAGTCCTCCCTCGACCTTCCTTGGCTCCGTTTTCCTTGGCTTCGTTCGCCGCTGGGACCCGCTGCGGGACTCTAGCCGTGGGCGACGCCGTTCCCCCCGGCAGCTAAGGTTTCTGCCGCCGTGCGCTCCTGTGTCCGCGCTCCCTCCGTCGGCGGCCCCGGTGCTAGTGCGCCCTGCCGTCCCTGCTCCGTCGCCCGGTGGCTCTAGTACCCGTGCGCTCCGGTGTCCACGCTCCCTCCCCCAGGCGGCCCTGGTGCCCATGTGCTCTCCCTCCGCCGGCGGTCCCGATGCCGGTGCGCCCGGCGTCCCTGCAGGTAAGCTCCAACCCCTTCTCCTCCATTCTTGCTCCACCACCACCACCACCCCCTTTGTCATCCTTGCACATATCCAGTGTACCATTGCCAGAGAATGCACCTATACTCTAAGAAGCACAGCATAGTCTCATAGATGTCGTATTTTGAGATCACTTTACAATATTCCATGAAATATAATGGGTACAGAAAAAATATTATATCTAATGAGTAGGTCTGTTCCATTTTGCCATCTCAACTGTATTTATTGACTCCAAGATGCTGCTCTGCTTTAAGCTAGCACTGTCTCCCAGTCCCATGGAGTTTTCTAGAGTTCATGTCAATCTGAAAGTTCTTGACTTTCTGATAGATGCTATGTTTGATTTCGTTCAGTTTTTGGTCCAAAACACATCCAATTGGCCATATTTTAGTCCTCTTTTGTTTGCTGCTATGTGTGAACTTTTCTATTTGGTCTTTCATTTAGCACCAATCTGAAAAGTATTCCTAGTCAATAGCTAGTGGAAATAGTCACGTCTAAACTGCAGTAGATATGCTGCCTCATAGTCATAGCTGTGTTTCACCATGTTTGGATTCTACATACTCGACTCATACACTTGAGTACTTGACTACCAGTCAGCTCTAGGATTAAGAAAATAGCCACTACCTTGGCGTTTTTTTGGTGGACTTTGCTGATGGTTTCCCACCATGAGCTATTTCCTTTATGGTTTCCCGCCTTGAGCTATTTACTTGGTTGTCTACAGCCCTCAAGGTAATTCAGTTTCCTAGTAGTGTGTGTCCATTCCAATTGAAGCATGTGAGTAGCCCTCAATGTCATAAGTTTGTTTAATTTTGAAGTTCTGGGGTTGCAGTTTACTTGTTCTGAACTCTACTTTTAACTTGTCAAATGTAAGGGCTGTGTAATAAGTGAACTAGGGTACCTTTTTTGTTTTAAGTTAAACTAGCATGCTTTAACTGATTATGCAGACAAAACGACACTTCCATTCTTTTCTTACTATGCATTTCATATTTTTTCTTGTTAAGGGGACACATTTGTCAAGCAAATAATGTGTAATAGACTAGCTGAAGGTCCTTGTGTTGCTATGGGAAAAACAAATATACAATCCGATTATGTCATACAGCCACCATTTTTACTTGATGACCAACATCAAGTGTTAAACTCTAGTATGGGGCAAACATCTACTGATCCTGTACTCGGCTACTGAAGCTCAAAACTCATGTCATCTACCATATATATGTATGCTAACTCATGTTATCCATAATTACTTAAATGGCATGGTTGGTTTGTTTTGTTTTCTTCCTTTTTTTCCTTGCTAGAAGTGGTTCAGCCTGAGTTGAGATTCAAATTATTTTTCTCTCTCTTAAAAGTAGAGCCTGTAACTAGCCCCAGGCTTGTTGAAAACCATTTGGCCATTTGGGGGCCACCAGGATGGTGCCCTGACCCAAACAATCTAACCAGTTCCTTTCGTTTATTGTGAATGGATGCCTTTCCGTTGTCTGTGCTTTGGCTGGCTATAGTGCATTTACATCTTCTAACAAACAAATGCTTTGAATTTCTAGTGATCTAAATTAGATCAACCCAAAAACATACTCCCCTGATCTAAATTATAAAACGTTTTGACATTATTTTCTAGCGAATTTTCTAACCATCTGTGGTCTGTTTTTGTTGTTCCTCATCAGTCGAATCTTTTTGTGGGCTGGCTTGTCTTCGTGGGCTACCCTCGTTCAACCCGATTTTTGTATATACGGCAAGACGAAGATATGTATCGGGTCTCCACGCTCGGAGCTTTGATATTCAATTATTTTTTTGAACTCTGCGCCTCTACTGTTTCGTCGTGATTCTTTTCCCCTCCGAACCTTTCCTCTCTCTCTCTCTCTCTCTCTCTCTCAATATCCAGCACACTCCTCCCCTTTGGCTTCCTGTTCATCTTCCAGAAGCGGGGTGGGGGAGGCGCTGCTTGCCGCAGCTCGTAGGACGCCTATGCTGTAGTGCCCCTCCCCTATCCACTGATTCGAGTTTTAGGTTTTGTGGTTTTCATTTTCTCTATTTTGTCTTCTGCTCGCTGTTGATTCACCTCCCGCAAATTGTCCGGTGGGAGAGCTCATTCGCCTCCCCCAACCCGTCCAATGAGCTCGTTCGTGTTGCTGTTGTCTATCAATCGGACACTTGATTCTGCAGATATTTGTTCTTAATTCATCAGATTCTAAAGGTATTTCGACAGTCTCCCTTGAATCATGCAAAAAATCTGATCATCAGATCCCTAATCTTTGTGGTGTGCTCTAAGTTCATTTTGATCTGTTTGCTCTAACCACAGCCATAGCTATTGGCCTAGGTGATGGTGTGTTTTGCCTGCTTCTGTTTCTATATTACTGTATGTGGGTGTTGCTGTGGTGACTCTGAGCAATGGCACTTTCAGGATTTTAGCAGATAGTTGAGTCAATATTCAAAGTTTCTGTTTTTTTGTCTGATGTTGAAAATGTCTGTTTTGCTCGTGTCAGAATGAGGATGTGTTGGACTATCAAATTTGTTCTTTATATTTATATGGTTTGGTTGTCAGGTTGTCACATTACTGTGCTCAGAACACATTTCATATCGCAGTTACGAAGGGATTACACAAGTCTAGTACTAAGAGTCGCATTGATACGGTGGGTTTGCACTGCCATTCCGATATACTTTCTTGGCTTTCAAGAGCATTTGATCTATTACTTGCTTGCAGTAAATAAGAAACTTGGAATAGCCATGTCTGTCTCTTTGTATGATTTCGAGGTTCAGTTTAATTTAGTTGCAGCAATCAGGATCAAGTTTAGGTTTAGTTCGATGTAGTAGTCTTCGTCTAGCCTATTGGGTAAAGGTTACGGTTCAGTTAAGCAATCAGGTTCAAGTTCAGTTTTACTATGTAAAGTGTATTTAGTTGCAGCGACCAATATTAGCAATTACGTTCAGTTGAGTTCAGTTTTAATGCCTAATTAATAAGTTCAGTTCAAATCAATGTTTCATTGTTTAGTTCCTAAGCCTTTCATTTTTTTTGTTTAGTTTCCGGTTCAAGTTCAGTATTTTTCAGTTAAGTTTCTGGTTCAGTATAGTTATCAGTTTAGTTTTTAGTTAATTCTAGTTTTGTTTGATTTAACTTTTTGAGATTGAGTTCATGTTTCAGAGTACCTAGACTTTAGTTTCAGTATCAGTTACTTATCAGTTCAATTTTTAGCTTCCTCTACTTTTATTTTAGTTAAGTTTTTTCAGTTAGAGTTGAGGTTTCAGAGTATCTAGACTTAGTTTCAGGTTCATTACCATTATTAGTTCAGATTTTAACTAACTCTAATTGTTTTGGTTAAGTTTTTAAGTTGCGGTTCAATTTGTTTTATTATGTCATCTTAATTGTATATTCAGTATAAGTGTTGTATTTTCTCTCAATCTATAGTATAAGTTTCTTAAAAGTAGCTTCAGTATATATTCAGTAGAAGTTTCTCTCAATCTAATTTCAGTATATACTTTGCACCTGTAGTTTCTAGATTCTCTGTATTCTACTATTCTTCTCTCTATGTTTGTTAACAGTGAGCATATATATGTTTGTTAAACAGCTGTTGTTTGGTGGATCTGTAGGGGTCTTCCAACCGTCAGTTGTTTTTTTGGCTATTTTTGTCATCAACTGCTGCTCTATGTTTGCTAAGCAGCTGTTGCTTTTTTTTTGCCAAATCTCCCCTCTCCTCTCCTCTCCTTTGTTTTGTCGATGATGAAATTATCCAAGTCCATACATTATATGAAATATGAGCTAATGATCAAGAACTTGTGAGGAACTTGGCATCATTAGCAGCCGCCTATACATTACCTTCTTCTCTCTTCTCTATTATGATGCCTTGATGCTCCAAGTTCGTGATCAAATGATGATTGACATGTTTCTGAGGCCTCTACTACTGCTACTATTTATTTTTTTTGATATATTGTTGTTTTATAGGACGACTTTGGTTTATAGACCTTTTTGATTTCTTATACCTTCTCACGTATCTAAAGCACACTTTCTTGCATCTATTAGAACAAAGCGCGAAATAATGTCATGGACACCAGACAGTGCATCCCGATGCCCCGAGCATGATGAGCAACCAACCTATGAGGAGCAAGCACTAGAGGACCAGCTTACACAGGAGTATTTCGATAACGAGTTAGAAAAGGATCTAGAAGTGATGCTTACTCAGGAGCAGTGTGACGAGGAGGAAGGAGGAGCAGAAGGAAGAGCAGGAGAGGCTGCTGAAGGTGAAGAAGAGGATGATGATGATGAGGACTCAGAAGAGGGATATGTAAGTCCCAAGGATCCTTTCCCACATGAAGCTAGAAGGAGGCCAACGGAGGAAGACTTGGACAAGGATTTTGACCCGAACGAGGAGGTAGGGATAAAGCCTTAGCTTGTAAATTTTGCTAAAGATTTGGTTGTGTTACCTCTGCTAACACTTTGACCTGTCGTATATACAGGTCGCTCCTAAAACTCGAAAAAGACGATGTCGACGTCCGTGACATCTTGCCGGACAAGATGGAGTAGAGGAAAGGAGAGCAGAGGCAACAACCATAGAGATGGACATTGAGGCCTCTGCTCCACAACCTCAAGACACAACCACAAACATGACTACCAAGCCAAAGAGGAAACGAGGGGATAGAAAAGCAAATCAATATCCAGATAAGGCATGCTATGTGATAACGGAGGTCGGGCCAGCAGAAGAAATCCTTGAGCCAAAGGAATTCAGAGGACTATTCCGTAATGCTATCGAGGCCCTAGTAAGAGATAAATTGAACCCAGCAATCCCTAACTAGAAAGAGGTACTAGAGAAGAAAAAGGATGAACTATGGGATAAGCAGCTAAAGCTCAATTTTAGATTTCTGGAGGGTAAGCATGAACTGGTAAAAAAATGCTTTCAAGATCATGGGAGAGTCATTCCGACGTTGGAGGTCGAAGCTCAACAAGAAGTATATCCAAAAGGTGTTAACTCCCTTCAACGAGTTCGGCAACATAACTCCTAGTCAATGGGAGGAGCTCATGGCTCAGAAGACTTCAGCGGAGGCATTGGAGCTCAGTGCCCGTAACACCAAGCTGGAGAAGAGGAACAAACACCACCATCATCTAGGCCCCGGTGGCTACTATGCCAAGGAAGAGCAGTTTAGGAATATGGATGAAGAGGCCGCAACTGCTAGGAATATCGATGTGAAGAATTTGAAGGTACGCTCAAGGAATTGGATATATGCGAGGAGTACAGAATCATCCAGCGGTAATCTTAAGTTTGATAAGCCGGAGACCCAAGAGGCAGTATCAAGGATACTGAAATATGCTGAAGACAACGAGAAGGGTTCATTCAATCCTTCTAGAGAGAGGGACGAGCTTAGCCTTGGCTTGTGAAACAACGAGCACATAGGCCGCACCAGGGGGCTAGGGAAAAGGATGACCTAGAAGCATGGATTCGAAGAGGATAGGCACATGTACAAGAAACATGGCATAGACCGGGAGGCTAATCTTGAGCTCCAAGTGAAGGCTGTAGTTGCAAAGGTGCTGGAGGAGCAAGGACTGTCTACGGAGCCACGCACATTAATGACACCGCCCGGAGAACTGGCATTAGTGGGTAGCCCTCCGAAAGTTCCTAGCAGCCAAGGTTCCACTACAGCCACAACCCCCGTCGATCGCATACGGGAACCAACTAGTTGCACCTTGGTATTTCTCAGTGGCCGGCAGAACATTGTGATGGAGGTGGCAACAGGTGTGGCATATCCTCCCGGCGGCTTACACCACAATAATAAGATACCGCTGGACTAGACTAGGGTCGAGGTGCATACCGTGAAGCCCGAGTTCATGCAGTGGAGGATAGACTACGCAACTCCCAAGGGGCTAGTGTTACTCAGAGACGTAATGGGGCAGTTCATCCTCTAGTACAAATAGGACATTATATTGACTGCTTCTTCACTGCCTCCTCCTCTCTCAAATTTGGAGCGAGTTGTTGAGGACAGGGAGATATTTTCACCATCTCATAACCACCACATTCCTGAGATGCCACATTCTTCCCCTCCTCCTAGCGATCATATGCCTGATAAGCCACAACCTTCTCTAGCTTGTACCGAGCAAGTGCATGATGAGATGTCACAGTCTTCTCAACAAGCACAGCCGATACATGAACAACGAGTGCCTCCTGAAGAAGATGATGCACAAGAAGATGAGGACGTGCCTGAATGGGAACTTCAAAAGAAGCATCCAATCATCATAAGACCAATTTATGTTTCGATGAAAGATGTCTCGTCAGTGCACAAGTGGTATTCCCATGACCAGTTCAAGCCTGAGAATCAAGTTAAAAAAAGTCCCATCACGGGCTTCTGAGGAGGCCGTCACTAGCAAACTATGTGCGGTAAGTGTAACTTACTTTAGTACTCCATTACATGGCTGTCAAAAGCATTACTTAACATTTTCATATGCAAAACACACAGTGCCCCAAGTAGAAGCCTAGGAGTGTACATTGTGGATACTATGTATGTTCTATGATAAGTAACACCGTTGCCTACAGAAGACACCTCTTAAGGGTAAGTTTGAACCTTTTCACCTGTAGTATAAAAACTTTGCACATGGTATGAAATACTAAACCAAAACTTGTTCTCTTGTAGTGGAAAGAAGAGAAAGAAATGTAAAGAGACCCATACAAGGATGACCAACTCTTAGAGCTCGTCAGCGACCTTTGCAACTTCATATTGGACCAGATTGTACACGTCAAAGGCACCTACCATGACCGAAATTCTGACTTAGGTAGAAATCCTCAGTACCAACACCTTCGTGAGACTGAAAGGCTAGCTCTAGGCTATTGATAACAATTTGTATGGAATTTGAAATTGGTCTTACCTTGTGGGACACCTACGCCGAGCGCCATAGCCCCATTAACCCAATGCACCATGTGCCAGAGAGAGGGGAGGGAGAAATGGAACGAATTAGACTTGTGAATTATGTCTATTTAATGATGGATTGTATATATTCTTGTGAATTGGACTTGTAATTATAGTTTATATAATACTCTTGTGCTTGTGGTCAGATTTGAATAATATATGTTCTAGTCATATTTGAATTATATATATATATATATATTCTGGTCGAATTTGAATTGTAAATTTGAATTTTTTATGGAAAAATGTACTGTAGGGGCGGTTCTAGACTGAACCGCCCCTACAAATAGGTATTATAGGGGCGGCTGGTACTACAGCCGCCCCTACAAATCGATTTTGTAGACCAGCCGTCCCTACAAATCAATTTGTAGGGGCGGTCTGGGAACCACCCCTACAAATCGGCGATTTGTAGCCATGCTTTGGTAGGGGCGGCTGGCCAAACCGCCCCTACAAATGCCCATGAGCCGCCCCTACAAATGATATCTGTAGTAGTGAAAAAAATAATAAAGGAATTTATTAGTTGTTCATCTTAAAATTTTAGCTTTTGCAATAATAACCATTTTCTGAATTGGTCGACGCTTGTTGTGGGGGCGCTGATGTTGATATTTTGGGCACCATTAGTTTACTTCAGAGGTTGACCATAATGAGGCTATGTAACCATTGTTGTGGAGGCGCTGATGTTGACATCATAGACGAATGTAATTAGGGACTACCTATTATTCTAAAAAATTGTCCACATGAATGTTTCCGTTCCAGTGCCTTAGCTATATAAATTTAATAACTGGTGCAAACATACTACTAAACCATCAACATGTTTTTGGAAAAAGAACAACAAAGCAAGTAGCTAGCGATACCTAAAGCAAGTATGCCGGATCAAAATTTTCATATCCAAAATGGTAAAACCCATCTAACAATTTGGTAAAGTACCGTAAAAATTGCCTCATAATTCAATATACAAATACTAAATAGCATAATAATAAGTCTTAAATTACAATACAATTTGTTCAAACAACATACTAATAGTTCGAAATATGCAATATAGAAGCTTAAAGAGGATATAGAATTACATCACTACTATTTGGGCGTACTCTTTCTAATGGCTATGAAAGTCTTAATTATGTCATCTTCATCCACTTCATAAAAAATGTCTCTCTCAATGAATGACACAAGGCAATCATCCAAAAGACTGATCATTTTATTTCTGGACTTGGTTTCGACTAAATTTATTGTAGAAAATGCCCTCTCAACACTTGTTGTCGCCACTGATAGAAGCAATACCAATTTCAGAAGCAAGTAAACCAAATCATAAACTTTATGTATATTTGTTTCCACTAGCTTAACTAAGAGGTCAACAAGGTTTTCTAGACCATTCAATCTATCATCTTATCTCATGACATTAATATAGTAATCAAGTTGCAATTCAAGCTTTAGGAAATCAGAGCCAAATATGTCCTTACAGGAAAACTCAACAATTATGCTTACCTTCTGTGCGTCAAAGGATGCAAATGATTTGGTAGGATTGAAGCCTTGAGGGCCGACATATAAGAAAGCAACTCCATATTACTCTCATGAAATCAATTATCAAAGCTCTTGGCTAATTTTATCAATGACTCCAATATATACTTCTCTTCTGAAGTGATCATCATTTGTTAGATTTTGGGCAAACCGTCTTCATCTTCCATAAGGCACATCATCACCTTCCATAGCAAGAACTTGAACACCATGTTTATTGCAAAATAAAGTGACCTTTTCAAGGAACTTTTTCCTTCCATTAGTCCACATCAAGTGTTGCATTGTTTTCTTTGCCACACTAACAAGTTGGTTTCCATGAATATTATCATGCTCCCTCCTTTGCAAATGCTCAAACAATTCATTTGTGTATCCAAGAATAACAAACAATAAGTGTGCACTTAAAACAAAATCGAAGGACTTAAATGCCCCAATCATAAAATGCTCCTTTGTCCAATCACGCTTATATGTTGTATCCTCTCCAAGAGTGATGAGTACATCATGGATAGTGGGGATGTATAGCAATGATGTTGCATACAATTTGTAATGAGAGCCCTACCCAGTATCACCAGGCCTAGGCAATGTCATCTCTTGATTTAATACACTCCTAGTTTCAAGTTCCCCACAATTAAGTGCCTTCATGATATTCACAAGTCTAGCATTTCAAAGCATGCCATGACATTTACAAGACAATCCAGTAATATTTAGCAAAAGGGATATTTGTTCTAGAAAACATACACAATTAATATTGTTCTTTGGGTTAGAGATTTTGGGGATCTTGCAAGGAATAGGAGAATGGAAGGGAGAACAAGTTTTCAGTTCTCACCATGTCACCATTATTTCTGTTGCCACCCGTTGGGAGAGGATGGCATGGGCTGCGGCCTAGGGACAAGCCGACACTGGTGAGGCCACTAGCTGGAGATGCGGCATAGCCATGCAGGATTGTGCGGGCTGGGAGCACTGGGTGCTGAAAGCCATGGGGGATCCTGTCGGTGAGGCTAGGTTTGGGGATGAATATCCATTTATGCTGCACCACTCTTGTTATGATCTGTCTACCCGAGGCCGTTCGCATCACGGCGAGACTCCATGTAACTCTATGTGATGTAGATGCATATGCCGTTGAATTTTCATTTCTTATCTTTTAGTACTGCCTTGTGTGCAACTTCCCACCAATCAACAATGGAGGTGTGAATAGGAACATGGAGATTTGGATGTAGAGAGAATTGTGCCCACGCTAGCTAGCACCTGCCTCCAAGCTTATGCCATGAAAGGGCAACTCAGACATTAAGTGAAGACCTATTTGCTGTTGACCTTTTTTTCTCTTGTTGCCAGATTTTCAATCCTTAGGATTTGGTCTTGGACAAGGGTCCAAGCGAAGAGCTTGCATTTGTTTTGTGCCTATGCTTTCCAAATCAAGTTTCTACTGAATGGCTTGAAATGTGTTTATTTTTCCTACTCTTGCCATCGCATTCTATACTACAAATGACATTATATTGCTTCTTAATTATTGGCATTTTCTTTTACAGTTGACTAGACTGAAATGTGGTGGATTTGTGGGTGGATTCCACATGTGTCATAACATGGCTGATGGTTTTGGTATGATTCAACTCATGAAAACTATAGCTGAATTGGCATGTGTTGCAGTGGCCCCAAGCATTCTTCCCGTATGGAAAAGAGAGCTTCTAAGTAGTACAACAACACATAGCCCAACCCCCATTGTATACCCCAACGCTTCATATGAACCATTACAACTAAATAGCTTGGACTCTACATGTGACGATGTGATGCTGTCAACTCCGCTCAATGAAATGGTAGTCGACTACTTCATCTTTGGGCCAAGGGAGATGGCAACTCTAGAAAACCACATAAGGGGATACCACGCCCACTCAGCAACATCCTTTTAACTGATAACTGCTATGATGTGGTGATGTCGCACTATTGCTCTGGGATACAAGTCAAATCAGACAGTGCACCTTATGATCACCATGAATGCCTGTGGGAGGTGGAACCACCATACCCCCATCCCATGGGGTTACTACGGCAATGCACATTTCTCTCCTGTAGCACAAGTAACAGTCGATGAGCTCGGCAGACAGCTGCTCATCGACATGGTTGAGCTTGTGCGCCAAACAAAGCTCAGTGTGACAGCAAAGGAGTGCATGGAATCCATGTTGGAGACAATGGCATCCACGCGGAACAGACTTTGTGAAGATCCAACAAGAACATACGAGGTCTCTAACACAAAATGGATTGCAGTAGGGAATGGTTTGCAGCTTGGGTGGGCTGAGTTTGTGGGTGGTGGCATACAAGTGGCTGGTGACATTACTTCCAAGATAGGAAGCGATCATATGAGGTGCAAGAACCAAGACGGGGAGGACTCAACGGTGGTGTCACTGCTATTGCCAAGGTCAGCAATGGAGAGGTTCAAGAAGGAGATGGCTGTTTGGCTGAACAAACATGATGAGAAGAGTTTAATTATAGAGAGTTCCCTCTAGCGGCAAGCAAGGTCTATGCAAGTATTGGTTGTATGTCATTCTAAGAAGGATGTGTGCTGTACTGAAACAATTTCAAGTTATGCTCTCAATTTTAATTTTTGTAAGGCCCAAACTGTTGGATTTTGTCACTCTTGTAATTTTACTAGGTAGAAATAGTTGGATTTTTATTCTTTGATTTTTTAATAAAGGAAGTTTTTATTAAATTTCATGCAATTTACCTCGAGATGATATAAAATCTTGAAAAACACTTTCGGCCTCTACCTAAACAAGGATATAACCAACAAAAAAAGACCAATATATATATTCTTGTGGCTATCAATTTACAAACTAGATTACCACTCATGTGTCTAGGAAAAAATAACCTTTGACCGCCTATCCCAATTATTGTGACAACGCCACAAGATGGTGCACATGCCTCATGGCATTTGATGCGTCTTCTAGCAAGCATTGAAGTCCAATGGTTTGGTGTGATGTTGTGTGATCGTTCAACATATTGGTGAAATCTTGCCTCCTTCCTGGGTCTTCATTGGTTTCGTAGTCTTCTTCCAAGCAATATTGCATAGCACAATCCGCCACCAAATCCAAATATGTCGCTACCGCTAGGTGCTGCTCCCATCTTTTATAGATGATCGCCACCTTCAAAGACTTTGGCCCATCCTTTGATAGAGTTCCCCTACTTTGTGATAGCACCAGCACTATTAGTGTGGTAAAGAACTCAATTCTTCACTCCAAAAGCAGACACATAGATGTTCACTTTCATTTTCGGTGAGATCATTATGAGAAGAGCGATATTAACCTTTGCGACGATGACACCTAGCACCAACTTGCAGATGTCCTAACCAAACCCCTAGACCAAGCCACCTTTGCTCGCTTGCGGGGGATTTGGGTGTTTGCTTCCCTTTTTCCTTGCCTTATTGTATCATACCTTGCATTGCATCTCATCATGTATATTTGTGCATCCAAGAGCTTCACCTATATATACTTCAGAATGTGTAGATGCAATTAGTGATGTGTATCTTTGTGTAGTACATGTATGATGTGTATCTCATCATGTATATGTATCATTTTTTGTGTCGCAACTACATGACTTGTGCTTAATTCTAATGATTTTTTATGAACTTATGCTCACTCAAGAACTGTTGTGAATTTATGCTTCATGTTATATCCACTACGGTCACTTACTTCATGTTGTTTGCCAAAGAAGTGAACACTTAGTTGTAAGAAGTTGACTTAAGGATAAAAAACAACAAGGCTTGGATTGATATATGGGTGTTTGTAATGATCTCAGGATAAGACTATTCACCTCGTTTAATCATGTTTGCACTTGTTGTTTGTCTAGCTCTACATGTTCTTTGTGCTATTTCAGTAGTGAAATTTTCTAAAGACTAATTACAATTTGCTCAAAATGCTTTGCTAGGTGGCATGTATCATATGATCATCTTGATCATTTGCTAGCACTTGGCTTTATTGAAATACTCACATGATCTTATCACTTTCAACATCTCCTCATTCTTTATGATCTACTCTTGACACTCTTTCATTCTGCACCCCAATGCATTTCATGGCACATTTTGAGGGGAAGTTGCATGCTGTTTTATATTTATGTGTGCATGTGTCAACAAGGGGGAGAATGTTTACACAAAGAGTTGGAATGTGTGGTGAGTGTCCATTCATTTAGGAGAGTGCATTTGTTAAGGGGGATTTGCAAGACCGAGTTCGATGACTTTGCTAGTTGTGTAAGCATTTGCCTCTTCTGGAGGGAGTAGCTCTTATTCCTGGAAGCTTTGAGTTGCTTTGGTCTTGTACTATTGGTGTTGAGCTCTTTCTGCCTATTCTCAAGGACTAGCTATCTATTGCTTGGTTGTGCTGAGCCTTTGCCCATGTCTTTGGGAACCAAGCTTTGCTTCTTCTCGGTTGCGTCTAGTCATTGCCCATGTCTTTGGTGACCTAGTTTTCTCATTTCAAGTGATCTTTCTTTGCACTTTTTCTCGGGTTTTTGTCATTTGGATGAGTTCGAACCTATTCCTTTTCTTTTGATTCATCTTGTTGTGTTGGTGTTGATAATGAACTCATCTAGGGGAAGATGGCAAACACTTGGTTGGTATGTGCTCATGTGTTAGTGATTATCTAGGAGGTGATCGGAGCTTTCGTCAAGTGCGCATGAGAGTAACTGAGGCGTGAGTGAGTGTGTGCAACATGTCTCTTAGCTTATGATGTGTAGGTGTTGAACGTGAGACGGTTGATGATAATGATTTCAAGTGAGGAGTCCGTGCGTGATGGACCGGGAGTAGTGAAGGGTGGACGTGAAGGCTTGAACTGAGGGCCAGAGGATGGACCGTGGACGACTAGCACTTGGACACATTGACAAGAAAGTGTACATGCGAGGATGCTAGCGAAGATGATGTTGACCGAAGTCAAGATGGGGACTAGACCAAGGCGAGGAGAGTGTAAAAGCACTTAGTGTATTAGCGGTCAAGGAGGAGTGGGACACGTGTCGACATCATGGAGAAGAGTAGCAGCTATGTGACTCCAAGAGGGTTTGGCAGTTTCAGCCTCAAAACCATGCATAACAGGTTTGCAATTTTGGGGACCAGAACCCGGGGAAGATTTTGGGGTGGCACATGGCGTCATCGGAGAGCTTGTGTCCAAGCAAAGCGACTTCATGAAGGGCCCGCGGCTGTTTGATGCACTAAACAAATTGGACCATTCCACCCCCAATGGTAGTTGATTCAAATTTAATCTTAGGGGCAATCTTCAAAATGTGTAATAGCCCTACAAATAATGATAGTGGCTGCCTAGGACAACCATCTCTTCCACCCCCATTATTATTTACTTAGGGTTTAGCGAAGGGCTTCATGTTTTAGACAGATTAGGCTAGGGAGGGGCGATTTCCTCTTAGGTTAGTTTCCCAGCTGAAATGGGAGGATGTTTGGGAGGAGGCTAGCCTGATGTATAGATTAATTAATGGTTTGGTAATCAAAGTGTTTGCTAAAATCTCGAGTTCATCCTTTTCCTCCCCCAAATTTCTCATTTTCGGTGATTTTCGTGGTCATTTTTTGGTGATTTTCGTGCTGCCAGTTTGGCATAGTCTTTGGCACATTTTGGGAGTCTTTGGGATCCTTAGAACATATCTAAATTCTAAACCATGTCTTGAAGCCCAACTTCTAATCTCTTGGTTCTAAACCCCAAAACTCACCTTTTCAAGACTCTTTTGGTGATTTTCTTGGAGATCTTTGAGCTAGGTTTTTTGGTTGATTTCTTGTGCTTCCTAGGTGCCATGAGGTCTTGGGAACAATCTTAGGATTCACCTCAACTACATTTTCCACAAGCTCCCCCCATCTCCTCGGTTTCGAGAAAAATGAGAAACCTACAATTGAGAAGGTGTTTTCAAATCTGGTGGTCAAGATTTGATCTTTTGGAGTTGAATTTTCATGTACACCTTCGCATCATCCTTTGGAAGGTGTGTGCAAAATTTCAGCTCATTTGGACTTCGTTTGATTGAGTTGCCTTTTTCTTCTTCGGTTCAACCTGCTGAAATATGAAAAACAGGCTAGGACGGGTTGGCATATAGGCCTAGCCGGATTTCAATATTGTTTGCCTTTTATGTGGTTTTGTGCTCGTGTTTCTTCTGCAATATTTCTAAGCATCTCTGAATAACTCTAAGGTCATCTTGTGACTTGTTGGCATGTGTGATCTGGGTCTGTAGAAGAGGAGCTTCACGAGTTGATTTTGGGATGTAGGCAAAGTTCTTGGATAAGAATTTTTTATTGGCTCTCATTCACCCCCGTCTAGTCACTGTCTCGATCCTTCAAGTGGTGAGGATGAGAGAGAAAATATGTTTTTTATAGTTTTCATTGATTGAAAAAATAGGCAACTCATGCAAGCTTGTACTAGCACTACTACAAAAATAATTTTAGAGTACAACTCCTTTAATTTATAGAGTGTCGGTGTTTTGTAAACTGGACTAGTAAACTTATACGATTGTCACGCTGCTCTAGGAAGACGATGGTAGCATCCAAAAGACATAAGGATTTATACTGGTTTGGGCCAGAGCCCTACATCTAGTCTCAGAGATGATCGAGTGTGTGTTCCTCGCTTGAATGCTCTGAAGTTCTTACAATGGGGGGTGCAAGAATGGTGAAAGAGGTAGGAGAGCTAGAGCTAGGAGATGGACTGCCTAACAGGAAGCCTCAGGAGCCCTACTACGGTGTGAATGTGTTGAAGATGATGATGATCGGAAGAATCCTTGTCCCCATGGAACAAGGCCCTGGCTGCCCTTATATAGAGTTCAGAGCTAGTGCATGTAGAAAAGAAGGAGGTTCTCCTGACTGAGGGGCCGTGAGCCTGAGGGAGGGGCCTAGCTAACTTGGCTTGCAAGCTACGTAGTCTTGTGGTGAACAACTGGGCGTGGTTGTCGTCATGGCCTTGAGCCCACGTCGTGGTAAGGTGTGGCGTGGTGCTACTGTGCCGGCCATGATAGCACTGTTGGCATGGTTGTGGTTCGCCAGCCATCCTGTGCGACATGGTCTCTGTCGTGGCCTTCGTCATCATCTCCTGATGTTGTAGGGGTGCCATACAGGAGTTGGTGGCTGCCCCCAGGTCGTCGAGTAGGTGGCCACGATCTTGAGCTTCAGGGTCGTGGCTCCCGTTGGTTGGGGTGACCTCTAAGTCAAGGCCTCCAACGTGGATCCCATCCCGTCATGGGTAGAGTCGTACATGTGTCTTGTTGGACTATTTTTGGAAGGTGGGTTGCCATACTAGTAGTCACCGCCATGCAGTGTTGTCTTGTCCGTGATGCGTGGTACAGGGATGGCGTCTGATTGGACCGAGGTGATCGATGTCTCCTCTGTCCTTGCGGGGTCAGTGCATCGTGTCTACTCTAGTCAGAGCGGGCACGCCTAGCTGGGATCAACCTCTCCCTATTCCTCTCGGGGGTTGGGACAGTGGAGAGGTCATGAGTCTCTCATGTGTCATGCGGCTAAGGCAGAAGGGAGGGGGCATGGTTGACCCCAGCCTTGGCGTCTGGCCTGAGCCGCTCAGGTGGGCCTCGGTCATTCGGGCCTTCGCTAGCAGATGTACCATGGGCCGCTCGGCCTACCAACTAATTGGTGCCTTGAGACACCTAGGGATCATAACTCCGACAGTAGCCCCCAAGCATTTTTTCGATGACGAAGGGATCATGAAAGCATTGAGATGCGTGCATGTCGACTGTGGGTTCGTAGTCGTGGCTTGTTCAAACTTAATCGCTCGATCCCTTGTGGGCTGGTGTGTTTAATGTGGTAGGTGGTTGTTACGTTCTGCCTCATTAGGATGTCCTGATGGTATGGTACGTGATAGCTGAGCCTGCCGTGTCAGTGTGCTGCGTATCAGGCTTCGTGACCTAGGTAGGGCTGAGTGGCCTCGTCGACACTATACCGGCCCTGCCTTTGGGAGGGTCTTGATTTTCCTGACCTTACACGGGCATCTACCATTGGCTTGTGACCTCCCGCTCCATCTGCCCTTGGCCTATAAATAGGGGCCTTTCTACCATTTGAAGCACTCATGATCATAAGTATAAACTGTTCCTTGGCTCTCTAAGCAGTTAGATGCTGAGAGGGTGAGTAGATGAGGGAGAAAATTGGAAAGGACTGTGGCTGGAGGTCGGCGGCGTCCCCTCCAATGGCAATTGCTAGAAGGGGACTTGTGAGTGGAGGAGGAAAGGATGGCGTGGCTGCCGTGTAGGGGGTAGTGCATCCTTTTGTGACATGGTTGCACTTTGGCCTCCCTTTTGCTCCATCTTGGCACCGGAGTGGTTGCCAAGGTGCTTGTTGGAACTAGGCAGTCCTACCGCTCTCTTCCTTCGTGTGCTCTGTTCCTTGGGGGCTACAATGTTGTGGGAGGGCTTGCTAGTTTGTTTTTTTGCTTCGTCTCACCTCCCTCTATAGCGTCGCTCCCTGAAAACTTTTTAGTGATACCAATACTAGGGTGGTATCAGTTTTGTATTTCTGGTGTGCGGATCGACCGCACATCGCATTGTAATCATGAAACATGAACAAAAGCTCAAGGAATCCTCCTTCTAGAGTAACTGCGGCTCTTTTGCGAAGCCGTGGTGAGCCCCTGGGCTATTTGGTCGGATTCGGGCCTATTGGTACCAAATTAGGGTTCTCCTGAGTGGGTCATCAACCTCTCGCTACTTGGGGTAACGAGGTTGATAGGCAACCTTATGCCTTTCCACTCGAGCCCCTTGGTTGTGGTTGATCAGGCATCTGATCTTTCTAGCTGGGGCCACCTCCATTCGATGATCAGAAGTTCTAAGGAATTCTTCTACCACGGCCTTGCGCCCTTTTTGTGAGGTTTGGTTGAGTCGAGGTTCCCTATATAGGTCATTGGCCCCTCATCACACGGGGCGATGAGGTCGCCTAGCGACCTTGGGCCTTTTCATCGGGGTGCCTTGACCGCGATTTATGAGGCTCGTGATTTTGTGTTTGTTGTATATGGTTTGATGACGTGTGTTTTGTGATTACGTTATTCGAATGAGTTTTTGTTGATTCCTGAACTGTTAGGTCGGGGTTAAACTTGCAAGCTTCAAGTGAGTCATTGGCCTCTTGCCACGTAGGACGGCAAGGTCGTCTAGCGACCTTGGGCCTCTACTCCCAAGTGTTTGCAAACCCAAGGATGGAAGCTTCGAGTGAGTCATTGGCCTCTCGCCACGTGGGATGGCAAGGTCATCTTGTGGCCTTGGGTCTCTCCTCCCTTGTGTTTGCAAACCCAAGGATGCAGGCTTCGAGTGAGTCATTGGCCTCTCACCACGCGGGGTGGCGAGGTCATCTAGCGACCTTGAGCCTCTCCTCCTGAGTGTTTGTGAACTCAAGGATGTAGGCTTCGGGTGAGTCTTGGCCTCTCACCATGCGGGGCGACGAGGTCGTCTAGCGACCTTGGGCCTCTCCTCCTGAGTGTTTGCAAACCTGAGGTTGCAAGCTTCGAGTGCATCATTGGCCTCTCGCCGCGTGGGGCGGCGATGTCATCTAGCAACCTTGAGCCTCTCCTCCCAAGTGTTTGCGAACCTGAGGATGCAAGCTTTGGGTGAGTCATTGGCCTCCTGCCGCGCGGGGCGACGAGGCTGTCTAGCAACCTTGGGCCTCTCCTCCCGAGTGCTTGCGAGCCTGAGGATGTAGGCTTTGAGTCATGGTTTTGGGATGTGGAGAGGAGTGGGCCATGGCTTGGTCCTGGCTATCAGAATTGTTTGGGCCCGGCTCTGGCTCCCTCCCGCTATCCTTTCTGACACCGAGGGGTTGTACTTCCCTATTACAAATGGGTTTTAGGTTTTGCCCCACACGGGGAGAGGCTTGTTCACCATTACCACGTGGTCAGTGCGGTGCGCCTAGTCGGGGTCGATGGGTAATTCGATTGGGACCCAATATCGTCCCCAATCGACGTGGAGTTTGGCTATGCCTCATCGAGAGACGTACCATAAATCATCAGCCGTCAAACCTGTTGGTCCCCGACTGCCTCCACAGTGGCTAGAGGGCAAGATGCCTCCCCCTAGAGAGGTTAACCTAGGCGACTTCTAAGTGGACGACTCGAACACAGGGTGAGATGGTCGTGTGGCTCTGCACCACCGATTAGAGCCTTAGGGGCCCATCTCATCCTACCCCTATCCCTTTGTGGCCTCGAGCCCATCTAAGGACCGGCCCAAGAGTAAGTTTCCTAGACATGACGTGGGGTCATGCCCACGGCATGTAACAAAACCGACCAATTATACGAGAATAAGTAAGGAAATCTTCCGCCGAAGCAGATAATTTAGCAAACTTAAGCCCGTATAACCCGGTAGTCCGTGAAACCACGAAGGATTTCAAACCAATCGACATACAAACCAAGATCATACAAGTTTAGTAGTCACCGTCACATGTTACATAAAGTTCGCAATGACAGTGGATACATCAGAGTTTAGAACATAAAGTTATTACAACCCAAGTTCAAACTAAAATAGCGGAAGCAAATAGTTTTAAAGCCACACACACACTTTTGGTTCAGATACAGTACCAGTAGGTAGTCATCTCCAACAAAAGCATCAGATGAGAGATACGGAGTGACCATTGCCCTTGGTCCTAGTTGTCACCCATCGCCAGGTACAGGCAGTTAATGCAATAGCCACAGTACATTTGACCATCTACAACAACAATGGGAACAACGCCCTAAGTACGAGAAGGTACTCAGCTAGACTTACCCGTCTTAAACTAAAATAAAGCGACACCAAGGATTATGCAAGGCTTTCTTTAGTGGGCTAGCTGACTGGTTTGCGAAAAGCATAAGCTATCATGACGAAACCATTTTAAATACTTTGCATCATCTTTATTATGACCTATCCATCTAGGTAAGCACCTATACTATAGCAATCACTTGATTAACTAATAACATCCAGTTACCAACTTAGATTTAGCATATCCCATACCATCCAGATAACCATTAGTGTTCCATCATAATTACTATGATGCTGTAGCTCGAGTCAAGTGCTCACTATCCAGGAGCGATGGCAATTCGAATCGATTCCTAACCAGCTGGTGATTTATTCCTCACACAAACCACACTCACCGATCAAGTGAGCTACAGATCACCAATGACACTTTCCACGTAGCCATGGGATAACAGTCAGGGACCGCACTACCCAGGGACCGCCCGACAGCCAGGACGCACCTTGGGCTCACTCTTCGCGTCCCTGTCATACCCCCTTCAGCACCAGTCTGCCAATCTGAGTTTATCCCGGCTCGAATAGTGTCACTAGCTTCATGGTCGAAAGGTACTTTATTCGGCCAGCTAAATGTGAGGCATGCGTTCAACATGACAAGAGGGACGAGCAACGATCGGTCCTTAATCGACACAGACGGAAAACTAACAGCACCCCAGAACCCTGTCTGGTTGCCTCCAAGTTTTTCCGTCCGGTTTCCAATTATCCATCACACATGGTTAATTCCAGGATATCATTCTTTCCATAGCTAAATTCTTCCAATACCCACCTATAAGTGTAGGTGACCGAAAATCACCGATCGCTACCAGTCTAAACAAGGCTAAGCAGTTATTCGATCTCGACCTAACAGGGTAAAAAGGTAATAAGGTAGGCAAGGATAGTAATAAATGCATCAACGGTTTCAATCAACTCCTACAACTTAATGCAACAATATATAAACTCATATATAGGAAGAATTGCTTTTATAAAGTAGGAGACTTAGAATGCTCCGGGGCTTGCCTCGTTCAAATGAACTAGGTTGATGATCCACGCACTTAGGCAAGTCCTCTCATTGCTCCTCTTCCTCTGGCACCTCCTGTGCCTGGACTTCTTATGGATCTGTCCCGGTCTGCTCTTCCTGAACTACCACTAGCAACTCCTCCTGCGATCTTATATGATGCAGATGTATAAGTGCTAATGCATAGGTGCATCGGAGAGATGACATGTAATGATCATGATGCATGAAATGTAGATGAACATGTTTAACTTTATTGGACATAGTAGAAGTAAAGCTCTTCTACAAGGTAGCCAACATCATCCAAGAACATGTACTACTATACTACTACTACAACCACTGTACTAACATGCCAAGTCACCACAGCAAGTTAAGATGCTTCAAAGATACACCAAAGCAAACATTATTAACTAAACATGCATTAAAGAAGATTATTTTATTTCATTTTAAACTAGGGCTACAACAGCAACATATATTTCTGGTGCTCATAAAAATCTGAGAAAATTACAGTAGCATAGTACTACACTAAGTAGACTACCATAAAATTTTCATAGCATTTGGATAAGTAAAATAGCCTACACAAAAATGACAAGCTATGGCATAATTATGAGAATGAAAATACTTTGTACTATGAAAAGTGTCAAACAACAGATTTGATATTTTTCCTATGTTCTACACAATAAAAAAATCACTGCACAAAAATTATCATACACATGTTTTATAAACTTTTTGCTCTCTATTAAAATAACAAAAAATCATCAATTAAAGGCACTTGAACTACACATCAATATTTCTCTGTAGAACATGCATGACATATATTTTTCCTACAATGTACATCACTAAAGGAGATTAACAAAACTAGAACCATATTTTTCTGATGTATATTCTATTTACTAGACATTTTCTAAGAAATTAGCATTTATTCAATTTAAATAAAGCTACACAGAAAAGTATCACAAATTTGACATGCAATATTTTTAACAGATAGATCTAGTCACAAGAAACCTAGCAAAACTTATTTCAACAAATTTGGAGCTATTTTGAGCAAGTTATGAATTTCCAAAGCATTTAAACAAAATCTGTAAATCATTTTTTTTATTCTTTTCTAAAAATCCAGGTTCAAAAATGCTAGATCCACCTGGATCTACACCGAACACCCACACCGAGCGATAGACAGGCGGGACCCAAAGGGTCAACTGACCCCACCGGTCAGTCAAACCCGAGCAAGGCTAGTGGTTGACCGGCGAGATCTCGTCGTCGGCGAGGTTGCCGGCGACAAGGTCACCACCATCGTGTCCACCGTGCGAAGGAGGACATGGCAGTGCAATGGGCATGGCCAGAGGTGCACGGAGGCGACCTCGCTGGCGTGCATGGTAGCACGGCGGCTCGGCTCTCCGGCGGGAGCGCGTCTCTGGCCATGGGGTGGCGCGGGGAGCGGCGTGGGAGCTCCACCGAGCCCGGGCGGTGCTCGTGTGTGACAAGAGAGAGCGAGAAGGAGGACGGAGGGGTGAGTTCCACGGAGCGGAGCACTCCGACGAGGAGGAGCTCACTCCGGTGAGCGATTCCCGAGGAAGGGAAGCTTCCCATGGCTTATCGAGGCGAGCACGGGGTGCGCGAGGTGGAGGTGGAGCTGCTGGCAAGATGGAGTGGTCGACGGCGAGTGGTGGTGGCCAGGCGAGCCAACTCCGGCGAAGCACGGCGTGGGCGGTGGCGGAGGCGAGCACGCGCGTGCTCTACGACTGGTGGAGTGGAGAGGCAAGTGGGGAGAGCGGCGCGGTCAGGCAGGTGAAGGCGAGCACGTGGAGTGGCGGGGGCCACCGGGGTGCCACCCGTACGCCATCGCCGGCGTTGGGCGGCCACGCGGCAGCCGCGGCCTGACGTCGATCGGGCACGGCGCGCACGCGGGCGGGAGAGCCAGCGCGGAGGCAGGCTGGGCCGGCTTCGGCCGTGGGCCGAGAAGCGAGGGTGCGGCCCATTAAGGTGAAAAATGTGATTTTCCTTTTTATTTTTCTTCCCCAAATTCATTCAAATGAATTTTTAAACCTTTTCAAAGTAATTTCAAAAGTTGGACCCAAAATAAAAGTTGCTTAGAAAAATGTACTCTACAACTTTGCCAAAAAGAGTATGGCCAAAATTCAATTAGATTTTGAACTATAAATTTAAAGTTAATTTAAATCAAAAACCCTATTTTAGAAGATTATTTTTAAAAGCAAAATTTTGGGGAAAATTTGAATACCAACCTTGCTCCAAAATGCATGTGAAACATTTCTAAGTCATTTGTACTCCCAAACAATCATGTTAAACATTATTACAAGCACAAACACGACCCAGGTTCATTTAAACAGTAATGCAACATACATGTTTCACGAGCATGTTTCAAATGGTTCAAAGCATTGTTTTAGTTATCATTTAACATGATTATGCTTGTATGATTATGATGCTTGATGATGTATTATGTTCATGATTTGCAGAATGTTAATGCATGCTTAACACCGAGGTGTTACACGGCGGGTCACTCTTGTTCACAGATTCAGGGGTATGTGACCTCTGTAATCGCGTCTCATTGATGGCACCCATTCCCAAGTAGTGGGGCGCCTTCTGATCGAAGGTGTGTAAGTCAAAACGATATGGAAGATGAAAAATGCACAGCTCTTACGTAGGTTATCATGAGGGCAGCCGTCGCATCGCCTTCCGCCCAGTCATTGTCCCTATTTTTCACGGTTATTAGAATGGTTAGTAATGGTCATGGGCCTAGGTCGCTTGCTATTGGCAATGCTTAACTTGTAATCATACCGCCAACATTTAAACAAAAAATAAGCAAATGTAAAACACCAAAACTTGGAATTAGGGTTTTTACTCACACTTTCCACGAGTTTTGGTACAAGCATGTCTTGCAGGTCACAAACATAAAATGCATAGAGAAATTCACCGAAAGGCGCTTTTCGACGCTGAATTGCGCAAAGGAATGACAAAGGCGCCTACCAACTCAACTCAAACAGAGCAAAGCACCACCGGGAAGCGATCCGGGTCCAACCCAAAGCTTGCCAAGTGAAGGCGGTGGCTAGAGGCGATGGTCAAGGTGCGGCCGACCCTAGGGGGCAGGCGATCCCCTCCGGGTGCCTCCCTTCCTCTCCTTACTCTGGCGATGGCATGCCTCCATGCTAAGGCGTGCGGTGAACTTCCTATTTCGTGCCAAGAATAGCTTGAAGCACCGCCATCCTCCCTGTATAAATAGAGGGGTAGGGCTCCCCTCTACAAGAGAATAAAGAGAGCAAGGAAGAGAGGGAGAGTTTCATTTTTGCTTAGCCTTAGCTAGAATAAGGGTGGAGTGAGTGAGGAAAGAGTTGGAAAAGTGCCGGGGCTGTCAGCAGCCTTCCTTAGTGTACTCGCTAAACTTAGTGGAAGTGTGTCGGAGCTAGGTACTCCTCCGCTTGTACCTCTATGAGCAACTTACTACTTGAAGTAAGAAGTTCATGTTTCACTTCGATATTGATATACTAAGAAAGCTACCTTTGTTCATTATAAAGTTGTGGGTTTGTCGCCCATCCTTGTGGTGGGTACTCTAGTAGAAGGGCCCTGATAGAGACGGATAACCCTTGCATGCATGCTAGAGTAATAGTCGATAGCATATACGTGGTGTCTAGGCTAGAAGCTATCTTCGTTTACCTTGTTCCTAACGGTTGAGGGGTAGACGGCAGGTGGTGATAGCCCTGTCCGTCCCTCGTATTCCCCCACGTCCGAGTTTGATGTAGGCTATAGGCCGGCCTTGCCTAGTAGACCAAGTGTGATCTAGTGCCCAAAATAAGTCTATAGTGTTAGAGTTATCTTCACTTAGGATATCTATCCTTAGAAAAACTTCACCACCCAAGCTACCTTTCTCTTGTTTTCTTTAGGTGAACTAGCTAAGAGACTCGCACATCCGTTCCTTTGGAAAAATACGATACCCTGAATATCTCCAAGTAAAGTGCTACAATGGTGTATCCGTGCACTTGCGGATTCCTCTGCTTATGCTAAGAAACACCAACAAGCATTTCTGGCACCATTGCTAGGAATGGTTGTTGTTTTAGTCTCCGAACCTAGTCATTAGTGTATCTTTTATTTTAGCTTTCTTTTTATTCTTTTCCAATGGAGCACAAAACAATTCACCAACTTTTTGCTCTCAAGGGCGAGTTCTTAGAGACACCGCAATCCTCAAAGCCAATCACAACTTCTAGCTATGAACTCCCTAGCTTTATAGCCATGGTTCAGGAACAAACCTTCTCGATGTTCGATTACGAAAATCCCTACCATCACCTAAGGGAGTTTGAGCAGCTTTGTGCTTGCCTGACCATTTCAGGCATGTCATAGGACACACTTTGGTAGAAGTTGTTTCCCTTCTCACTTGATGAGAGGGCGAATGTAGGGTCGAGATGATGGACTAGAGGGGGGGGTGAATAGTCCTTTCTAAATTTAAACACGTCGGCTGACCAAGATAAATGCAGAAATAAAACTAACGGTCTAGCCAAGACTACACCTCTCTATCTAAGTTCACAAGCACCTTACAAAGATCATAATTATGCAACAAAGGTGCCGGCTAACTAGAGCACACCTAATCAATTCTAGAGCAAGGTCACACAAACCTATGCACTAGTACTTTGCACAACCAGGGGATCTCCTACACAATCTAGTAAGCAAAAGCACAAAGCTCCTAAGCTCACTAGCAATGCTCAATAACAAGGCAACCAATGCCAAATTAGAGAGCACAAATACTTAGCTACACAAACTAAGCAATATGACTAACAAGGTTACACAAACCAAATTAGCCACGCAAGGGAGCTACTTCTATGTTACACAAGCAAGAAGGGAACTAGTGAGCTACACAAGCTAACTAATTACAAGAGCAACTACATAAGAACAATGTAAATGAAGTAAATACAAGCTTGTGTAAGAAGGATACAAACCAATGGGAATACATGGATGACACAATGATTTTTATCCCGAGGTTCACATGCTTGCCAACATGCTAGTCCCCATTGAGACAAGCTCCAAGGTTGCCGTCAGTCCTCTTGCTAGTGGTGACCTGCAAGTCACACTCACCCACGTGGAGTGCTTACCACAAGCTCTAGCACTTGACCCACCTGGACCACTTGTCGCCCTTCGTGTCTTGCTCTACTAGAGTTGCTCTTCGTGGCTCCCATAGGGCAAGCACAATGCCCCTCACAAAGCTCTTCTCTAGAGCACCACACAAGCTTCTTGCGAGCTTCGACGGAGACCACCACCAAGCCGTTTAGGAGGTGACAACCTCCAAGAGTAACAAGCACCACCGGCTTGCAACTTGATCAACTAGTGCCACTTGATGCAACCTCACGATGCAATCACACTAGAATCGCTCACTCACTCGATCGGATGGACACCATCAAGCTCAAGTGAGTTAGAGGGCTCCCAAGCACATCTACACAAGCCACCAAGGCTCAAGGGTGCTCAACGTTCTCAGCCAAAGGCCAACCAACACTTCTATTTATTTCCCCATGGGCGAAAATAGCCATTACCCCTTCACTAGGCAGATTTCAGGACGTCCAGACGTGCAGGTCGTGTGCATCGGACGTGTTCGGTGTAGCGAACGGACGTGTCCGATCACTGTATCCAGTCACTGCTTGACCTCCATGTGTCACATTCAAATGAAATAGCCGTTCCCACCCAACAGCCCTCTCTGACATGCTCTGACATGACGCATCGGACGCACTGCAGCAAAGTGGTCGGACGTAGGTGGGGCAGTGTTTGGTCTAGTCTAGAGAGCTCCCAGAGCTGCTCAACTACGACCGGACGCACCCTTAAATCTGGTCCTCTCTGGACCAACACCCGTGCCCCACATCACCATGACCTGACGCTAAACAGTGATTTCTTAGCATACGGTCACTGCTACAAGCCAGAGTCGGGTCACCTTGTCAACTCTGCCCATGCCTGGCCAAAATACCGGATGTGTCCGGTATCAATATCAGACGCATCTGGTCACATTGAGAACACTGTCGCCTGAGTCAGATACCAGACACGTCCGGTCCTCATGTTGGATGCGTCCAGCCACCCCGTGACCAGCGCATTCAACTCCTTTTCTTCACCAACTACTTCTCCTTTGTAAATGTGCCAACACCACCAAGTGTACACCACCATGTGCATGTATGTTAGTATTTTCACAATCATTTTTCAAAGGATTAGCCACTCAACTTGCCACGCCACTCGATCCTAGCAACGATGCAAAGTTAGATCACTCGAGTGGCACTAGATGACTAATATGCAAACAAGTTTGCCCCTCTTGATAGTTTGACCATCTATCATAAACCTGGTCATCAACTTCTCTACACACCTATGACCGGTGAAATGAAATGCCCTAGGTTATACCTTTGCCTTGCGTATTCCATTCTATCTCCTCCAATGTTGATGCAACACATGCACCAACACGATCAACAATGATATGATCCACTTCACATCATCACGTGATCATATTGGTTCATCGATCTTGACTTCACTTGCTCTTCACCATTGCCTCGGTCCATCGGCACCAAGTCATCACTCAACTTGCCCTTCACACTTGCAACTGATCCATCGAGCCAAGTTATGTCTTGATCTTCTCCACCTTGATCACATGACTCAATGTCATGTCTCATGTGCAATGAGCTCCTTCATCATCACATGTGTGAGCTTTGCAACATCTCCGAGCCATTTCCACCTCCATGGCATATGTTGCTCACACACATGTACCAGTGGACTAATCACTTGTGTATCTCACATAAACACAATTAGTCCACCTAGGTTGTCACTCAATTACCAAAACCAAACAAGGATCTTTCAATCTCCCCCTTTTTGGTAATTGATGACAACTCTACAAAGATATGGAAATTAAGCTCTTTTGGATTCATGTTGCTTTCCCAAGCAATTTTACCATGTGTAAATGATTTTAGACAAGTACCACAAACCCTAAATGGTAGTATTAGCTCCCCCTACATATGTGCTAGAGTATTTGGTTTGAAGCTCGCACATATGCATAGATTAGAATTGTGGGAGAGTAATTACTACCAAATGATGCTAAGGTGTATAGAGTAAACCCTTGAAGCGTGATACCAATCGGAGTTGCACCTTTAAGTTCATCCTTAGCACCATGGTTAGCTAGATATCACATGGAAATAAAATCACTAGATACCTCATGAGATAACATTAAAAGCAAGGTACTAGCATTACTTGAAAAGCATACCAAGTGTCTAGCTATCATCCTATGCATGCCAGTTTTCATTTTATCAATAAAATTATACAACTAGCATACACCACACAAGCATGCATATCAAATTTAAGAAATTTATGCAATACAAGCAAGCACATGACTATGCACATATCAAATGCAACCAATCAAAGTTCATGAGCTTGCTCCCCCTACTTGTGTGCTTCTCTTGTCAAAGAATTTTGATCCATCTCTTTTCTTCAATGTTGCTCCCTCTTTGTCCATGTCCATGTCCAACCTCTACTAATTTGTCTCAATCTCTCCCAAAGCTTTCATATCTTTGTACAATCTCTCCCCCTTTGTCATCAATTTCCATAAAAGGTGTGCTTCTTATTGATGCAAAGGTTTGCATTTGGGGTCGATGGTTGAGGCTTGAATCTTGCATTTTTTATGGACATCACTTGATTGTTGGAATGACACCACTTGTAGCCCTTGAGATACCACACATAGGATCTTTGACCTTGATACCAATTTGTGGGACACCTCCCCCTATGTCATAGCATGGATCATCCATTTGATAAACTTGAGCTCTTGTAGGTGAGGGATGCATTCTTCATTTGATGATCACTTAAAGTTAAGGATCACTTGTGGAACCATCATCTTTCTTGATTGATACCACATGTAGATGTGATACCACTTGAAAGAATTTTCTAGTATGGAACCACTTGTTGGATTTGTCAATAAAAACCATTTCTTGAACCTTTGCTATCTTCATGAGTACCACTTATAGGATATCACTTGTGAGTTGATCTTGACATCACTTGTGAATTCTTGATGAAATACTTGAGTCTAGATACCACTTGAAACAAACAAACTAGATATCCATTTGCATTGTTGTCCTGTGCTTGTACTCTTATCACTATCATGAGCTTCTATGGTTGACTTGAACTACATTGATTTGCCTAAGCTTCCAAGTCCAGTTTGAACCCTCTCTAAGCTTCTTCACACTCATTTGGAGGTTATCTTATCGAGGTTGTACTTGTCACTTGTTGGCAATCCAAATTAAATCAAGTACTTTGGTTCACTAGCTCATGAACAAATACATATACTAACCACTAGATCAATTAATCATTCAAGCAATAGTGGTAGGCTATGAATTTAAAACTTTCATTTGTTATGCATGATCCTATGAAGTATGAACTATATGCACTAACCGCATACTAGTAAGGGACGAAATGATTATGCACATTACAATGATACCTTTGCTACGTTGGAGTAGAGGATAGTCACATAGATTCCAATTCATTACTCCAATAGCAATGTGAAGTCCAATTATAAGCATGGTGAAGACCAATCATGAATAATGAAATCTATTCTTCACCCATATGATTTGAGAACCACTAATATGATCAGGTGAATTTTCTTGTTATGGTTGTCTTACTTCTTCATTTCATCTTTGCTTGCATTAGAGCATCATTGTGAGAATATCACTTGAAATATCATCACTAGCTCTCTTTTGGGTGTTGCTTGCTTTTCTTGATCAATCCTTTTGATTGCTTTAACTAAGCATCTCAAATGTTTCTCGGATCACAACTTCCATGTTAGCCTTCCAAGTACCACACTTGGTTTACCTACACATAGGTGGCAAGCCCCTATATTAGGGAGAAGTGACCTCTCTCCAAGAATTATTCTTGACACCCACTTGAAATAACTTGATTGATTGATCCAAGTGATGGACTTAACTTGATGAATAACCTTGAATCCTTCTTTAAGTCCTTTTCTTTCTAATTGTTTAAGTCCTTTTCTTTCTTCCAAATGATCTCCAATCATCACTTAGGGTTTGATCTTGATCTTCCAATTTGAGTACCAAATGTGTGCCAAGTACATTTCACAATCAAATGCCCTTGTACTCTTTGCTTGTCATGCTTATAGATCATATCAAAACCAAACTTAGGTGCCTCAATTACTTAAAACATGTTTCAACTTGAGGACCTTTCAATCAAAGTGAAGCCAAATAAATCCAATAATTGTCACTTTTCTAGCAGATTCTGTACTCTTAAAAAAATGCATATATCCCAAAGTATAAATCCAAATACCACGAAATTTGGTGGAGATGTGCTTCACTAAGTTGTTCAAGCAGTTGTAAAAATTTTAGCTTCATTTGAATTTTAGATTGCTACCAGATTTCAATTCTTCCACCACTGTTATATGCTAAAAACTGCTGCACTATAGATGACAAGATCCACTCCAAAATTGAAGCATCTCTTATCCAATTCTCATGAAATTTGTACAACATCTTATACCATAAGTATAAAGCATGTACACCAATTTTTATGCCAATCCAATAAGATTTGATCACTTAAGCATGGCTAAGATCACAACTAGCTCAGATTCTTAATTATAGGACAGATTTCTTCACATGAGCTATACTTCTTCAAATTGAATCAAACTTGAAATTAACTTGTTTGAATACTTTCACAAAACATATATCCATTCAATCCACTTACTAAAAGTAATCTCATGAATTTATCCAACACAAATCAATCCAAACTTGATTACTAAGCAATTATCCATTCAATCATCTTATAGCAAGCAACATTGCATATTTATTCAATTCAATCAACTCATATGCACCCAAATGAAATGATCAACAAGAGATATACCTTGGTTAGCTCGTGATCAATCAATTTGCAAGCTTCAACTCAAATTCTTGCAAGCCATCAAATATATATATCCAATAAATCATCCACAACTTGAATATGACACTTGTATGTTGTAGTACTTTTGGACTTCACTAATTCTTGGCTTGGCATTGGGATAGGATGTGCACTAAGCTTCATAACTTGACTCAATATGTGATGAACAATGTGAGATCAATTGAATCAAGCCTCCAATGCCATGGTACCTACAATCATTCATCCACTTTTTGATGGTACCCAAACTAGTTTGGGTCCTCTCAAGTTAGGTGCAACATATTTAGGCATAGCCTTAGTATGAGTAGCGGGATGTTTTGCAATAGCAACCATAGAGGTACCATTACCATCCTTTCTAAGCATATTATTATCAACAATTGAAATAGGCTTAGAATTGTTACCTAGGGGACATGAATGTGCCATGTGTCCTCTTTCCCGGCATGAGTAGCACTTTCTCTTTGATTGAGCCTTCTCTTCCTTACTCATGTGGTGCTTCCCATTGCCTTGCCTCTCATGGATTGCTTGGGCCTTCTTCTCAAGCTTGGTAGGACACTTAGAGGCAAAGTGTCCCATATTTCCACACTTGAAGCACTTCATGTGAGCATAATCTATCTTCTCTTCTTCATTCTTGCTCATCATCTTGGCATCTTGAGTTTGTATTGGATGCCTTACTTTTCCTCCTCTTATTGTCTTCTTCATCTTCTTCCCCATGTCACCACCATTTTCATGATTGACTTGAATTTGAACTTGGGGCTTGATTTGTTGCTCAACTTGTGGCTTTGGTTGAGACTCTTCTTATTGCTTCACCAATTGCTTGGTTGGGCACATTGATATAAGATAACCCCAAGTGTGGCACTTGAAGCACTTCACATGCTTGAGCCTCTCTTCTTCTTTCTTCAACTTGAGCTTTTCTTCATTGGGGCAACCATTTGCAAGATGTCCCACTTCATGGCATTTGAAGCACATGAAATGAGAGAGCCTCTCCTTTTCTTGCTTCTTTATCTTTCTTTCTCTTTTTCTTTCACCCTTGGTCATGCTCTTCTTGTTGAAGCCAATGCCACACTTGTCACCATAGCTTCTTTGAGTCTTCAACATGTGTTCAAAGGTGACTTTTGAGTTGTAGCACCTCTCTAACTTGTTGCTCAAATTCTTCACTTCATTTTTGAGCTCATTGTTCTCCTCCAAAAGGTTAGTCTCACAAGACATAGAAGTAGAACAAGCATCTATATGTGAAGAGCATGGCATATCTAATAAATCATCACAAGAGGTGGATACATGGTTCTTGCCTACATCACAAGGGTTAGCAACAATTTGTGATTGATCAATTGACCCATGTGATGAGCTCTCACTAGTTTTAGATTTTTCATTTGAAAGTTCTTTAGTGAGAAAAGCATGGTCTTGTACCAAGTTATCATGAGTAACACTAAGTTCCTCATGAGCCAATTTTAGCTCCTCACGTGAACAAGTAGTAACATAAAGTAGATGATTTTGTTATTCACATGTGTTCTTTAGAAAAGAGTTTTCATTTTTCAATTTCTCGGTTTTAGCCATCTCTTTTTCTAACGCTTTGATCATGCAACCATATCTATCTAGAAGCTCCTCATATGAATCAAGATCAATCACATTTGCATTAGATACCTTAGTGTCACTCTGTGACATGGAGCAATGTGATATAGTTGGAGAGCTTTTAGTAGCATCACAATCATGGCTTGAGCATGAACCAACATCATCAAGATCACCACCAAGTGTGCTTGATGTAGAATCTTCATGTGCAACACTTGTGGCATCATCATCAACCTTGTCAAGTGATCTTGTGGTAGTATGATCAACATTATCACTTGACCATGAGGTGGAGCAATCTTCCACAATCACTAAATCGTGGTCATGCTCAACACACTCATGCGCCTCCTCCTTGGGCTCATCCTCATCATTGGAAACTGTCCCATATTTCTCATTGAGATAACTCCAAATCTCATGGGCGGTCTTTATGTCAATGTTCTCTCCAAATATGCTATCATCCAAAGATCTATACATGATGTCAATAGCTTGGGTGTCGAGATCTAGGCATTTCTCTTGTGCTTGAGTTAGATTATTTTCATCCAATACATGAGAAAAGCCTACATCTACCATCCACCACATTTGAGGGAAAATAAACTTAAAATTGCATATCATCCAATTTTTCCATCGTGTAAAGTGTGTGCCATCAAAAATGTGGGGACACTCAACATCTAGCCCAAAGTTTGCCATCCTATCGGGTCGGTAAAGACCACAAATGAGAGACCTAGCTCTAATACCACTTGTAGGGTCGAGATGGTGGACTAGAGGGGGGGGGTGAATAGTCCTTTCTAAATTTAAACTTGTTGGCTAACTGAGATAAATACGGAAATAAAACTAACAATCTAGCCAAGACTACACCCCTCTATCTAAGTTCACAAGCACCTTATAAAGATCATAATTATGCAACAAAGGTGCCGGCTAACTAGAGCACACCTAATCAATTCTAGAGCAAGGTCACACAAACCTATGCACTAGTACTTTGCACAACCGGGGGAGCTCCTACACAATCTAGTAAGCAAAAGCACAAAGCTCCTAAGCTCACTAGCAATGCTCAATAACAAGGCA
Source organism: Miscanthus lutarioriparius (assembly GCA_904845875.1). NCBI lineage: Eukaryota > Viridiplantae > Streptophyta > Magnoliopsida > Poales > Poaceae > Miscanthus > Miscanthus lutarioriparius. The sequence continues at coordinate 66,457,366 of CAJGYO010000001.1, read as the reverse complement.
ATCAATGCCAAATTAGAGAGCGCAAATACTTAGCTACACAAACTAAGCAATGTGACTAACAAGGTTACACAAACCAAATTAGCCACACAAGGGAGCTACATCTATGCTACACAAGCAAGAAGGTAACTAGTGAGCTACACAAGCTAACTAATTACAAGAGCAACTACACAAGCACAATGTAAATGAAGTAAATACAAGCTTATGTAACAAGGATGCAAACCAATGGGAATACAAGGATGACATGATGGTTTTTTATCCTGAGGTTCACATGCTTGCCAACACGCTAGTCCCCATTGAGACAAGCTCCAAGGTTGCCGTCGGTCCTCTTGCTAGTGGTGACCCATAAGTCACACTCTCCCACGTGGAGTGCTTACCACAAGCTCTAGCACTTGACCCGGCTGGACCACTTGTCACCCTTTGTGGCTCACTCTACTAGAGTTGCTCTTCGTGGCTCGCGCCGAGCGAGAACAATGCCCCTCACAAAGCTCTTCTCCGGAGCACCGCACAAGCTTCTTGTGGGCTTCGATGGAGACCACCACCAAGCCATTTAGGAGGTGGCAACCTCCAAGAGTAACAAGCACCACTAGCTTGCAACGTGATCACCTAGTGCCACTCCATGCAACCTCATGATGCAATCGCACTAGAATCGCTCACTCACTCGATCGGATGAACACTTTCCAGCTCAAGTGAGTTAGAGGGCTCCCAAGCACACCTACACAAGCCACCAAGGCTCATGGGTGCTCAGCGCTCTCAGCTAAAGGCCAACCAACACTTCTATTTATAGCCCCATGGGATAAAATAACCATTACCCCTTCACTAGGTAGATTTTAGGACGACCGGACGCATAGGTCGTGTGCACCAGACGCGTCTGGTGTGGCGTCCGGTCACTGCTTGACCACCATGTGTCCTATTCAAATGAAGTAGCCATTCCCGCCCAACGGCCCTCTCTGACATGCTCTGACATGGCACATCGAACACACTACAGCAAAGTGGTCAGACGCAGGTGGGGCAGCGTCCGGTCAAGTCCAGAGAGCTCCCAGAGCCGCACAACTGCGATCGGATGCGTCCGCTGTGAGCGGCCGGACGTGCCCCTATGTCCGGTCCTCTCTGGACCAATACCCGTGCCCCACATCACCATGACCTGATGCTAAACAGTGATTGCTCACGTCCGATCACTACTACGAGCCAGAGTCCAGTCACCTTGGCAACTCTACCTGTGCCTGGCCAGAATACTGGACGCATCCAGTATCGATATCGGATGCATCTGGTCATGTCGGGAACACTGCCGCCTGAGTCAGATACTGGATGCGTCCGGTCCTCATGTCAAACGCGTTCGGTCACCCCGTTACCAGCGCATTCAACTCCTTTTCTTCACCAACTTCTTCTCCTTTGCAAATATGCTAACACCACCATGTGCATGTGTGTTAGCATTTTCACAATCATTTTCAAAGGATTAGCCACTCAACTTGCTACGCCACTCGATCCTAGCAATGATGCAAAGTTAGATCACTCAAGTGGCATTAGATGACCAATATGCAAACAAGTTTGCCCCTCTTGATAGTACGGCCATCTATCCTAAACTCGGTGATCAACTTCTCTACACACCTATGACCAGTGAAATGAAATGCCCTAGGTTATACCTTTGCCTTGCGCATTCCATTCCATCTCCTCCAATGTTGATGCAACACATGCACCAACACGATCAATAATGATATGATCCATTTCATATCATCATGTGATCATATTGGTTCATCGATCTTGACTTCACTAGCTCTTCACCATTGCCTCAGTCCATCAGCGCCAAGTCATCACTCAACTTGCCCTTCACACTTGCAACTAGTCCATCAAGCCAAGTTATGTCTTGATCTTCTCCACCTTGATCACATGAGTCAATGTCATGTCTCTTGTGCAATGAGCTCCTTCATCATCACATGTGTGAGCTTTGCAACATCTATGAGCCTTTTCCACCTCCATGGCATATGTTGCTCACACACATGTACCTATGAACTAATCACCTATGTATCTCACATAAACACAATTAGTCCACCTAGGTTGTCACTCAATTACCAAAACCAAACAAGGACCTTTTCAGCGAAGCAATGGTACGCCCATAACGTAGGGAAGGTAGCTGGTGATTGGGAAGAATTAAGGAATAGATTCTATCTTGTGTTCTTCCCAATATCCTGAATTGCTGCCCTATGACAAGAGATCCTCAATTTCCAACAAAAAGATAATTAAACCATAGGAGCAGCCTGGGACAGATTTTCAATCCTAACACGCTCTGGCCTAGACTTGTCTATACCCAACCATGTGTTGTTACAACATTTTTGGTTAGGGCTTAGCAAGGAGTCTACCCTACAACTTGACATAACTACTAGAGGTTCATTCACAGACAAAACCACTAAGGAAGGAGAAGCCCTTCTAGACCGCATTCTAGAAAACACTCCTCCCTTAGAACCCCTCTGTGTAGAGCCTATGTTAAGTCATGAGGAAGTCTCTTCGGCCGAGGCCGAACCTACACTTTCCATCCAAGAACTCTTACCCAAACTAGAAGATCTGGAGGAAGGTCTCCAACCTTCGGACCTTCCACCTTTTGAGGATGACCTTTTTGAAGACTTTGGAAATACCTTGAATTATTTATGTCAAAGGAGACCACTAGTTCCTATCACTCCGTTAGACCTAGTAGCTGAGGAATTCCTGATAAACTCTATCAAGGAATCGACCACCATTATGAGCAATGAATGGGTTGAAGAATCAGAACTCTCTTATGAAGAAATTTAGATCCACACCCCTTCTTTAACCATTCAATGCAGAATTAGTAGAACCATGGTAGATGTGCTTTACAATCCAACAGTTGGGGCAAATCTTATGTCTAAATCTTTTGCAAGTACCTATTTAGGTGACGAACCCTTCGCTCCAACTAATAGATCCCTTAGGATTGCTCCGCGTATCAATTTGAAAGGACTTGGGCTCCTACACAACGTAACAATACATCATGATAAAGTCAAAATGGCGCTTGATTTCCATGTCTTTGACATGGAAGATTTTGACATCATGATAGGGCACCCCCTAGAAAAACTTTTCGCCAACCCACCTAAAACGGGGGAACTAGACGTAAAGCTAGGGAGAGACACTTTTACAATTCCTATCACTCAAGCTAAAAACTCGGTGGCAAACACGCTCCCCTACCATGAACTACCCAAGGAGGTCATGTCGGTCTCACCATTTGAATCTCCTGAGTCATCCTTAGAAAAAGATGCCAAACTCTTTATAGAAGAAGAGGATGACCTAGGCGAAACCATTGATCTTCCTCAAGAGGAAGTACCAACATGACCCCTCATTGCACTTAGACCCCTACCCGCTAGCCTTCATTACGCTTTCATGAATGGTGACAAACAAGCTCTTGTAATCATAAGTGACAAGCTTACTGATGAGGAGACGTCCAAACTCATCGCTATCTTAAAAAACATAGGTCAGTTTTTGGGTATTCACTCCAAGATCTTAAGGGGATAAGTCCAACACTTTGTACCCATCGTATCCCTTTTGACCCTGCAAGCACACCATCACATGAACCCCAACGCAGGCTTAATAACATGATACGGGAAGTCGTGAAGAAGGAAGTCCTAAAACTTCTTCATGCTGGGATTATCTATCCCATACCTCATAGCGACTGGGTTAGCCCCGTCTAGGTGGTGCCCAAGAAAGGGGGCATGACGGTCATAGGAAACAATAAGAATGAATTAATCCCACAACGAACCATCACGAGGTGGAGGATGTGTATAGACTAACAAAAATTCAATGCAGCCACAAAGAAAGACCATTTCCCACTACCCTTCATTGATGAAATGTTAGAGCGGTTAGCGAACCACTCCTTTTGTTTTCTTGATGGGTATTCGGGGTATCACCAAATTCCTATCCTCCCCGATGATCAAAGCAAGACTACTTTTACATACCCATATGGAACATATGCATATAGAGGAATGTCTTTTGGGCTGTGTAATGCACCCGCCTCTTTTCAAAGGTGCATGATGTCAATTTTCTCAAACATGATAGAAGAAATTATGGAGGTTTTCATTGATAATTTTTTAGTCTATGGAAAAATTTTTGATCATTGTCTAGAAAATTTAGACAAAGTCTTGCATGCCAAAAAAAAGATTTAGTTGTTAATTGGGAAAAATATCATTTTATGGTTCGAGAGGGTATCGTTCTTGGACACTTAGTGTCTAAGAGGGGGATTGAAGTTGACAAAGCAAAAATTGAAGTTATAGAACAACTACCACCCCCTGTGAACATAAAGGAATTTGTAGCTTTTTAGGACACACAGGTTTTAACAAATGATTTATTAATGATTTCTCGCAAATATCTAGGCCATTGATGAACCTACTAGCTAAGGATGTACCTTTTGAGTTCACTGATAAGTGCTTAAATGCATTCCAAACACTCAAGAAAGCACTCATCTCAGCACCAATCATCCAACCACCTGATTGGTCGTTGCCATTTCAAATAATGTGCGATGCTACTGATTATGCTGTTGGTGCGGTCCTTGCCCCAACCAAAGATAAAAAGCATCATGCAATTGCCTATGCTAGCAAAACATTAACAGGAGCACAACTTAATTATGCCACCACAGAAAAAGAAGTTCTTGCAGTTATTTTTGCTATTGATAAATTTAGATCTTACTTAGTGGGAGCAAAAATAATTGTTTACACCGATCATGCTGCACTTAAATATTTGCTCACTAAGTAAGATGCAAAACCATGCCTCATAAGATGGATTCTTCTACTCCAAGAATTTGACTTAGAAATAAAAGATAAAAAGGGAGTAGAGAATACTATTGCAGATCATCTGTTGTGTATGCTAGCCACTAACTTGCAGGAACTACCAATCAATGACTTCCTACATGACGACATGTTGCAAAGGGTGATGGATTCAAACCTGTGGTACACGAACATTGTCAATTTCATGGTTTCAGGGTACGTACCACCGGGCTAGAATAGGAAGATGCTACAAACTAAAAGCAGACGTCACCTTTGGGACGACCCGTACCTCTACAGGGTATGTGTTGATGGCCTATTAAGAAGGTGCATGCCTGTGGCAGAGAGGATACAAATCATCAAAAAATGCCATGCAGCTCCGTATGGCGGCCACTATGGAGCATTCCGCACTCAAGCCAAAATATGGCAGTGTGGATTCTTCTGGCCAACGATGTACAAAGACACCAAAGAATTCATCCGAATGTGTCGGAAATGCCAGTTGCAAGGTGGCATCTTGTCTCGCAATGCAATGCCCCTCAACTACAACCTTCAAATAGAAATATTTGTTGTGTGGGGCATTGACTTCATGGGGCCATTCTAAAAGTCCCAAGATTGCAATACATCTTGTTGGCACAAAAAAGTGTCGGGCACATGAGCAAGCCGGAAGGGTCTGCTCGATGGAGCTAGAGATCCGCCTGGCTTCAACGTAGGGATGATCGATCCTGCGTACTCCTCCCGAGACGTGCCAGTCAATTTGACCCTACAATTGACAAGGAGAGAAAGTTTATCAGTAATTTAAGGTGGAACATCCCGGTCTGTGCCCAGACAGTTCCAAGTGTGCCACTTTAGGAGCAGCCATACGGGAAGAACGATTAAATAGCTGATACGCACAGAAATCGGCTGTTACGGACTGTAAAGCTCGTGGACAGCGATTGATTTTATGTTGACAGGTATAGTACACGTATATGTAAACGAGATCATCAGCTAGGTGGATATTACCAGTATAAATCACTAGGCTGATGAATCTAACGAGAAAAGATATAACATACGAACAAATCGACTATCTAATACAAACGGATCTACAGACGCTCTGAATCTAATCTGTTACCATCAACAGTGAGGTTCGACCGGATCGATGGCAGCTATGATGATAATAACAAACCAAAACCGAAGAATCTATAAAACCATCTACACTTCGACAGGCTTTCCGAAAGACATGCTATATGCGAAGGTTCGGATGAATCGGCTAAAATAGCCGATTCAGGTGAAGAGAACTACAGCATGTGAACAATCGACTATTTCACATGGACAGACCTATGGACTCATCAGACCTAACCTGCTATCTCTAACAGTGGGGTTCGACCGAATCGATGCAGCTGTGATAAAGACAACAAATCAAACCTTTAAAGTAAATAGATCTATTCACGTTCAACAGAATCATGTAAACATGCTGTAGGCGTTAACGCATAGGCAATCGGCTATTTAGCCGATGCAGGCATAGCAAATAGCTAAGGTCGCGCCTAATCAAGAACAGATCTACTAACTAGCGTCCTCCAATCTACAATACTATCAGTGGGGATCGACTAGATCATTACAGCCATAATAGTGAACCATAGACCAGATTTAACTAACCAGTAAACCTCTCCAAGATCATACGTGCCTTCACCGCGTACTATGCGCGACCGAGATCAAAATAGAACATCCGATAAAACATAACCCGTCGTTCATTGTAAGAAGTATTGTGTTGTAACAAAGCAAACGACAGACCCAAAGGATATGAGGCTGATCTAAATCGATCTCGACCGGGCAGGTTGATGTTGCTTCAAACTAATAACGATAAGTACACCAGCAAGATCGATAACTTAATGAATCTACCAAAGATTGCCACTCTTAGGTAGAGCCAATAACTTGACCTTAATCTAATTCGAGCAGTGGAGGTTGACCAGATCGATGCAGCCATACTTGAACTAGACAAGAGTCGATAACTAGCTTATACCAGAGCCGTAGTAGAGGTCGACCGGATCGATGCAACCATACAAACAGAAGTATAAGCCATGATGGTACTTATAGATAAGCCGGAGGTCGGCCAGACCGATGCAGTCCTGCTCACTAAAGAACTCGCTGAGATATACTCTACTCCTACTCTTAAGGGGTGGCCAGAGCCAAAAAGTAAGTAACTTGTATTTGATTGATTGTGTGTCCTTTACAATAGCCGGGGTCTACTATTTATACCCGGAGCCTACGCATGAATCCTACATAAGCATGACTCATTACAATCTTTGGCTTAAGAGAAAACATTCCTATCTTAAGATAACTTGGACCCTAATCTTTCACTTTTTGTAGAGTCCAACATGTTTTTTTTCCTGACGCCAACTGCAGCTTTTATCGTTATCTGCTGGCGCTATCTGCAGAGAGCTGATTCCAGTACTACATTCGAATCAGCTGATACTGACCTTTACGCAATTGATTCCTTCATGACATGATCTTGGGGGCTTTTCGAGTTCCTACAATTCTTCTTCCCAAATTTTGGTGTAAACACATGCCCCCCAATTTTGGGATAAAAGTAATTTTATGCCAAAATTATCATGCCTGTACCCCCGATAGGTCCGTGGTCACGGGTAGAGAATCTTGATCTAGGGTCTATTGTCTGTCACCGTCCTTGCTAGCTTATGAACCCATGCTTCAAAACTTTACGAGAGCATCATTGCTTCTCGGGTACTTGGATCCATCTTTCAGGCTAACTATAAAATGTCTATCCGACTTTGGCGAGAGCAATTCAACAACTCAGTTATGTTTATCTTCTGTCTGCTTTCTCGAGTGCCTCTGGCTCCGCCGGACCCTCCATGGTCTAATTCCTTGCTATGAGTATCTTGAGTGGTTAGAATAATTCTTGTGCATTGGGTGATTGTGTCGCTCCTCTTAGCGCCTTGTCGAGCAAGAGGATCAGCTACTGTAGTTAGAAGAATTCTTGTGATATCACTTGAGTCTTCTCTCCATGATTCTCAGAGCTGTTCTAGTGTTTGCAAGGGCTAAAATATGTGGACACCTTCCCCTTGTTCGCTTCATCAAATGCCCATTGGGAAAACCACAGACTTCTTTCCCATAGTTTCCCAGTCACCGAGAAAGCGGTTGGGCATCTTTTAAGCAGGTGGCCATTCCCCTTCTCCTGATGCAATTTTATCAATGGGCTGATGTGACTCGGATCATGATGGCCTTCGGCCTTGTGGGGATCCGGACTCCCTTCAATCCAAAGAAGCCTTGGTGGGTCGATCGCTGGTCAATGTAAACCTTTCGTATCCATCCCATGACATTTTGTGATTATGGGAAGCAATAAGTCCGAATCTATTATCTCTTCGTGATCCGTCCCCTGAATTTCCGGAGTGTCGATCCGTTTCCATATCTGACTTCAATTCCATAACCCCAGCGAAAATCTATCCTCTCACCTTCCTAGGCTATATATACGGGCCACGGCTGTGGATCGAAAAACAATCTGCTTTGTCCCAAACCTTTCGTGTCTTTGGTGTGATTTCTGCTTTCCCATAGTTTTGAGATCATGGAGAACAGCAAGAGGTCTGCTGAGGGGGCCCTCAATGGATCTGCTTCATCATGCCAGCGCCTTCGTCGTTAGGAGGGTGCAACTCAGGATGCCCCTACCATCCCAGAGCATAGGGCCGACTCTGCTCAGCCTTCGAGGTCATCCTCATCAACAGCTCACCGCCAGCTCCCCTGCTATCCAAGGAGATGGATCGACAACGATGATCTACTCACCACCATTGATCAGGCTGGCCAGAATCTCGCTGACTGCCTCTCCTTCGTAGAATCGGCTCTGGCCATGGTTTGATGTTGATCGCCTTCTAAGGCCGATCTGGTGGAGGATAGGTTGGCCGAGGCCGAGGCCAGAATCACGGGTGAGATGTCTACCACAACTTTTTGTCTCCTCTTAATTTTAACTTCAAGATCCTGATCATCTCCCCTTTGAATCTTTTAGATCTATTGGCTTAGCTGGAAAGCCTCCGATCAGCTGCAGATTACGTGGTAGGATTTGTCAATGCCAGGGGCGCCGTACCGGTGGTTCGCTTGTAGGACATCCCAAACCATGTCAGGGAGGTCGCTCTTCACGACGTTCGTCATGGTGCTGCCATGGCGCTGGCTACTGCACAGGCCCGCTTCGACCACGAGCTCTGGTTTCTTCCCCATGGCTTTCCAGCCACCGAACATCCTAGGGATCATGAGCGCCTGGTTGAGGACTTCTTCGACGCTGCCAACTCCATAGCCCTCACTAACCAGGCCGAGGACATAGTGAATAAAGTGTTCCCCGGCCTTTAGTTTGTAATAGTAGAAGCTGGCGAACAATTTCTTCATTTTAATTGGTTTCTTGCACTTTTATTCCATGTTCCAATCTGTGTCTATTCTTGCTCTATAGACGATACGTATCGTACCAGCTTTTACCCCTTCGGGTTTATTTTTGAACTAGAGACGAAGCCCTTCTGGTATCGGCTATTAGAACCGATGACCAAACAAATCGGCTGTCAAGTGTTAACCCACACGCTAGGATAATATTTCTTTAGATATTTACCATTGATTGCTCTGTCAAATTCTTCTTCTTCTCCTAGCATTTCCAAAATATAAGCATTGTCGAGCGCACAATGTTTAATCCGATAAGGTCCTTCCCAATTAGGTGACCATTTGCCGAGCTTGCTGTCCTTTGACCCGATCGGCAATTTTACCTTCCAGACCAAGTCTCCTTTAGAAAATTGCTTACACTTGACCTTTTTATTGTAATATTTTGCAACCCTTAGTTTATTGGCTTTGATATTCTCAAGAGCATGCAGCCGATGGCAACTCAAGTCCTCTAAGTCATCTATCATAAGATTCTTGTAGACTTCGGCTGACAAATCATTTTGTAATGTAACACGTCTCGATCCAGTTTGAACTTCCCAAGGAAGGACTACATTATGGCCATACACAAGTTCATAAGGTGATGTTTTAATCGATCCATGACAGGCCATCCTATATGCCCATAATGCCTCATTAAGCGTTGAATGTCATTTCCTTGGCTGCCCCTCAATCTTTTTCTTGATCAGCTTAATCATAATCTGATTAGACGCCTCTGCCTAGCCATTAGCCTAAGCATAATAAGGAGAAGAATTTATTAGCTTAATTCCCATACTGGCAGCAAAATCTTTGAACTCTTCTGATGTGAACAGTATCCCTTGATCGGTAGTGATAGTTTGAGGAATCCCAAAGTGATACACAATATGCTCCTTGACAAAATCAATCATGTTCTTGGAGGTTACCATCTTCAAAGGAATTGCCTCAACCCACTTAGTGAAGTAATCCGTTGCTACCAATATGAACTTATGTCCTTTACTTGAGGGCAGAAAAATCTAGCCGATTAAATCAATTCCCTAGCCTCGAAACGGCCATGGTTTGATTATTGGATTCATAGCCGATGCAGGCGATTTCTGGACATTACCAAAACGTTGGCAGTCCTAGCACCCCTTATAATATTCAAAACAGTCTTCCAATATTGTTGGCCAAAAATATCCAGTCTGCGAATAATCCATTTCATCTTATAAGCCGATTGATGAGCTCCACATATCCCTTCATGCACTTCGCCCATTAACACCTTAGCTTCCTCTTGATTTAAGCATTTGAGCAACACCCCACGACTATTTTGTAATATAGTTGATCATCCAATAAAACATACTTAGTCGATTTATATCTTAGGTTTCTGGTAACTTTCGGTGAAGGGTTCCTAATGTAATCGGCTATTTCAACTCTCCAATCATCATTCGAGGTTTCACTACTCAAGACTTCTTGAAACACTCGATAACCTGACACACTTTGAGCTAAACGATTAGCCTCTTGATTTTGTGCTCTTGGAATATGTTGAAAAGAGACAAGGAAATCCCTTGAGCAACTTTTGGCACTCATCATAGTATCCCCTTAGAGTATCTTCTTTGCACTCATATAGGCCGATCAACTTATTAATAATTAACTGTGAATCTCCAAATATTTCAATTGCTTTGGCCTTTACTTCATGAAGAAGTTGAAGTCCCTTAAGAATAGCCTCATATTCCACTTGGTTGTTGGTAATCATTTGTTCAATTGGAAGAGCAAACTCGAAACTTGCCCCCCGAGGTGAAACAATAACAATACCAATGCCACCACCTTGTTTGCATGATGACCCATCAAAGAACAACATCCATGGTACTGGCTCTACATATCCAACAATTGGTTTATGATGCTAGGTGACAAAATCGGCTATTACTTGCCCTTTGATTGCTTTAGCCGATTCGTATCTCAAGTCAAATTCTGACAACACAAGAATCCATTTTCCCACTCTCCCATTCAGTATTGGCATTGATAACATGTGCTTGATCACATCAGCCTTAGAAACAACCATACACTCGGTCGATAATAAGTAGTGTTGCAACTTAGTGTAAGAGAAATATATGCACAAGCATAACTTTTCAGTGGGAGAATATCTTTTTTCTGGATCCAGAAGTCTTCTACTCAGATAGAAAACAACTCGCTCTTTTCCTTCAAACTCTTGCATCACGGTTGATCCAATTGTTTTGTCATCAGCCGATATGTACAACTTAAAAGGCTTACCTTGCTGAGGAGGGACCAGCACAGGTGGACATTTCATATATTCTTTTATCTCCTCAAACGCCTTTTGTTGTACGTCACCCCACTTAAATTCTTGATCATTTTTCAACTTCAACAAGGGAGAAAACGGCAGAACTCTTTCCGACAAATTTGAAATAAACCTTGTGATAAAATTAATCTTACCAAGCAAAGATTGTAACTCTATTTTAGTAGTCGGGGGCACTGCCTCATCAATTTCTTTTATGCTTTTTTGACCAACTTTGATCCCTCTCTCGTGGACCATGAAACCCAAGAATTGTCCAGCTGATACTCCAAAGGCAAACTTATTAGGATTCATCTTTAGACCATGTTTTCTTGTGCATTCCAGAGTCTCCCACAAATCACCTAGATGCTCCTTGTACCCCTTGGATTTTTTCATCATATCATCAATGTAGATTTCAACAATCTTGCCGATCAACTTTTGCAAAATATAATTCATTGCCCTCTGATAAGTTGCACCGGCATTCTTCAGACCAAAGGTCATCACAACCCACTCAAATAAATCGATTGCGCCAGGGCACCTAAAAGCGATCTTTGCTATGTCTTCCTTTGCCATGAAAATTTGGTTATATCCTGCATTGCCGTCCATGAAGCTAATAACCTTGTGCCCGGCTACTGCGTCTACTAACATATCGGCTATTGGCATCGGATAACCATCCATGGGTGTGGCCTTGTTCAGATCTCTAAAATTGTTGCAAACTATTAACTTTCCATTCTTCTTATACACAGGGACAACATTTGATATCCACTCTGCATATTGGCATGGTCGGATAAACTTTGCTTCCAGTAACCTTTCAATCTCTTTTTTGATATCATCAAGCACATTTGGGTTGAATCTCGTTGGAGCTTGTTTAAACGGCCGATATCCAGGTTAGATTGGCAATTGATGTTCAACAATCGATTGGTCTAGACCAGGCATCTCATAGTATTCCTAAGCAAAACAGTCTTTAAATTCCTTTAATAAATCGACTAACTCTTGCTTATACTCAGGATCCAACTTGGCACTTACATATGTTAGCCTCAGCCTATCTCTAGAACCAATATCTACCTCTTTTAATTCATCAGCCGACGTGAAGCTATGTCCTAGCTTGTCATCTGTACCATCTATTGGATTATCCATTAAAACAAATTTTCAAAGCCGACTTCTTAGATCGGCTACTGGCTTTCATTATTGATTCTAATGAAGCCTCCTTCACATAACTTGCTAGAAAAGCATTCAAAGTCTTCTAGCTCCCAAAAGACTGGATCGGCTGTTGCGATACTCATAGACTCATCAGCACGAACCAGCTCAACATCATCTCCATGCCATTGAATCAAACACTGATGCATGGTTGATGGCACACAACAATTTGCATGAATCCAGTCATGAGCAAGGAGTAAACTGTATGACCCTTTGCCATCGATGACGAAGAATGTGGTGAGGAGAGTCTTACTCCCAATTGTCAGTTCAACGTTCATTGCCCCCCGGGTCTTAGACGCATTACCCCCAAAGTCCTTGAGCATCATGTCGGTCTTAATTAGATCTCCTGGTCCCTTGCCAAGTTTATGAAAAGTGGTGTATGGTATAAGATTGATAGAAGCACCTCCATCCATCAACATTTTGTTCATCGACTTCCAATCAACAAAACCTTTACATATAAAGCCTTTAAGTGCCGATGCTTACAGGTTTATCAAATATAGCCTATTGTATAACTGTCAACTTGGCAACTATCTCCTCATACTCTGATTCATCAAAATCTGAGTAAACTTCTTGATCTGCTAGAGCTATGAACTCTAATGGCAACAGAAAAGCCATTTGAATATTAGCCGATGGTTGCCTTCTATCGGTTGTTTGCTTAGCACGCCACACTTGAGGTCTATCAGATACTTGAGCCTATTCCAACTCTCTATTCCTTAGGCGTTGCACCCTTCTTTTCTAGCTTCTTGTAAGACCTCCTAGACACCATTGGCCTTTCTGCCAAACATATTCTTCCTCATCACTTTCTTCTTCACAATCAGCCCAAATTTGATCAACAACTCGCTTTCCAAGCCGATCATGAACACTTCTATTTTTTAAGCGCCGATCCATGTTATCATGATGGTACTCATCTCGAGCATGGATAGACCGGCGGTTGGCTTGAGATTGCCTGAACTCCCAATATTGCTCGCTGCATACCAGACAGTTATTTCTGGTAGGCAATTTCAAACCATCGTTCTAGCAATGTCTGAAGAAAGGGCAATTCCAATGTGATTCGGCTTGTTTTCTTTCATACCTCTCCTTTTCTTGTTGACGCTGGTATTCTTGCTCCTCTAACCAATGTTGATAATCATTTTCCTTCTGCCGCTGCCATTTATTCAATAAAATTCGAGATGTGACATGCGGCTTTATCGCCCCATCTTTTGATGTTTCTCCCTGCTCATATCGGCTCTTTTGCTTGTCGCGACGTCTTCTAACTTCTCTGTATTCATCAGCCGATATTTGCATCTCGTGATCGACTGTTCTAGTTTCTCTTGATCTGGTTGATGTTAGGACCTTAGTATTCCCTTTGAGCAGCCTAGCATCGACCATGTTCTGATCTCCTAGGAAAGGATTATCATCAACTTTCATTTTTTGGGGCATGTCGAATTTGAGCCTTCCTTGCTGAATAGCCCTCTGTATATGCTGCCGAAAAACTCTGCACTCATTAGTAGAATGAGATGTAGCGTTATGAAACTTGCAGAACTTCTTATTCTTCAACTGCTCGGGAGGCAACATAACATGATTATCGGGCAACTTGATCTGTCCCTTCTCTAGTAAGAAATCGAAGAGCTTGTCCGATTTCGTGATGTCAAAGTCATAGCTCTCCTCGACTCCTCTTCCCCAAGGATTTGGCACCTTTACTGTCTTCTTACCCCAATTCCATTCAGCCGTGGCAACCTCTTCTTCTTCATCGTCTTCATAGCTATCATTAACTGAATATGGATTACAGGCTTCGACCATTGTGGTACTTTTCTAGAATCGGGTATCTCTACGCATACTCTAGAATTAGCTATTGAGCGCTGTCACTCATTGAGCCAATTGACCCAAGTTATTAAACTCTTGTCCCAACAGCTTCTCTTTCCATGTTGGCAACATTCCTTGAACGGCAAAAGCAGCTAGCTGATCATCAGTCAAGTTTAATGAGAAGCATAAATTTCTAGTCTCTAGGAACCTCTTAAGAAACTCAGTGCCTGATTCATTAGTTCTCTGCCTTATAGTTGTCAAATCGGTAATCTTCTTTTCTCCTGTCCTAGTGTAAAAATATGTATGAAACTTCTTCTCTAGGTCAGCCCAATTGGCAATGGAGTTAACTGGCAGTGATGAGAACTAGGTGAAGGCTGGCCCTGATAGGGACAAGGAGAAGAAACGAACTCGATGGGCTTCTTCAATGGATGCTTCACCTAACTGTGTAAGATACGGACAGACAAGTTTTATTATGCTTGTGTTGTCTTGGCAAGTGAACTTAGCAAACTCTAGGAGCCTGTAATTTGTAGGAAGAGCGACCAAATCATACCATTCTGGATATGGGCGTTTGTACGAGAAGGTCTGCCCTTTTGGCTTCAAACTGAACTGATTCTTCATCATCTTGGTCACTCTCAGCAACAACTCATCAGCATTTGAATTTGGATTTCTCCGCACCTACTGACCCATCTGTGGATTGAAATCCCATGTACGTTGATACCCTGGATTCAGAATCATGTGAATGGTGTTATAATCTATGCCATAATGATATCCCTGTGGAATCTCTATCTGTTGGGTCCTTTGTTGGTTTGCTACTTGAAGTCTCTGGTTATAGATGTTAGGATCTACATCTCTACGGATCCTTTAAATTGATGGTGCTATTTTTTGAGCCAACGACGGTATGTGGCCTAATGTGCCAAAATTAATCATCTGGTTCTGACCTTGCCCCGTCGGTTGTTGCACATGTTGCATTGATGATCCAGGATTATACTATATCTGATTCATAGTAGCACCTTGAACTTGCTCAGATGAACTCTGAACTACCTGGACATCATCATTACTGGCTAGTGCTGCTTCTTGATGGCTAGTACCGGGTTGATTAGTCCCCTGAATCAATGGATGCAGAATGTTGTAATAAGCCGGTCCAACCTGGTCAACTGGAAACCCATGAAACACCTCTTTCATGGTGTTATGGAATGTATTCAAGAAAACTTCATTATAGTTCGATATGGCATCATGAACATATTTGTTTACAGCTTCCACGAAGAAACACCTGTCTTCAGCTTCATCTGCATCTGTCTGCCCATGCAACAGAACTCTTGGTAGTGGATATTTCTGAACAATTGTATTGTCATGTGTCTTGGCATAGGACAACAAACAATTGTTCTAAAATTCTTCTATAGCTTGGTTGATGACATCTTTATCTCCATTAGGTAGGTCTTCATAAGGTACCATAAGGATGTCATTGTTGTTGTAAGCCACCATGACGATTGTGGTGTCCCACCAGGTGTACCAGAGCGTGTGTCAGCACGAAAAAGTGTAGGGCACACAAGCAAGCCTCGGACGGGTCTGTTCGATGGAGCTAGAGATCCACCTGGCTTCAATGTAGAGATGATCGATCCTGCGTACTCCTCCCGAGACGTGCCAGTCAATTTGACCCTGCAATTGACAAGGAGAGAAAGTTTATCAGTAATTTAAGGTGGAACATGCCGGTCTATGCCCAGACAGCTCCAAGTGTGCCGCTTTAGGAGCAGCCATACGGGGAGAACGATTAAATAGCCGATATGCACAGAAATCGGCTGTTACGGACTATAAAGCTCGTGGGTAGCGAGTGATTTTATGTTGACGGGTACAGTACACGTATATGTAAATGAGATCATCAGCTAGGTGGATATTACTAGTATAAATCATTAGGCCGATGAATCTAATGAGAAAAGATATAACATGTGAACAAATCGACTATCTAATACAAACGGATCTACAAACGCTCTAAATCTAATCTGTTACCATCAACAGTGAGGTTCGACCGGATCGATGGCAGCTATGATGATAATAACAAACCAATAAACCTCTCCAAGATCATACATGCCTTAACCGCGTACTATGCGCGACCAAGATCAAAATAGAACAGCCGATAAAACATAACCCGTCGTTCATTGTAAGAAGTATCATGTTGTAACAAAGCAAACGACGGACCCAAAGGATATGAGGCCGATCTAAATCGATCTCGACCGGGCAGGTTGATGTTGTTGCAAACTAATGACGATAAGAACACCAGCAAGATCGATAACTTAATGAATCTTCCAAAGATTGCCACTCTTAGGTAGAGCCGATAACTTGACCTTAATCTAATTCGAGCAGTGGAGGTCGACCGGATCGATGCAGCCATACTTGACCTAGACAAGAGTCGATAACTAGCTTATACCAGAGTCACAGTGGAGGTCGACCGGATCGATGCAACAGTACAAACAGAAGTATAAGCCATGACGGTACTTACAGACAAGCCGGACGTCGGCCGGACCAATGCAGCCCTGCTCGCTGAAGAACTCGTCGACATCTACTCTACTCCTACTCCTAAGGGGCGGCCAAAGCCAAAAAAGTAAGTAACTTGTATTTGATTGATTGTGTGTCCTTTACAATAGCTGGGGTCTACTATTTATACCCGGAGCCTATGCATGAATCCTACTTAAGCATGACTCATTACAATCTTCTTCATAAGAGAAAACATTCCTATCTTAAGATAACTTGGACCCTAATCTTTCCCTTTTTGTAGAGTCCAACATGTTTTTTTCCTGACGCCAACCATAGCTTTTATCGTTATCTACTGGTGCTATCTGCAGAGAGCCAATTCCAGTACTGCATTCGAATCAGCTGATACCGACCTTTAGGCAATCGATTCCTTGATGACACGATCTAGGGGGCTTTTCGAGTTCCTGCAATTCTTCTTCCCAAATTTTGGTGTAAACACATCCTCGTCGCCGTCGACTACGTATCAAAATGGGTGGAAGCTTTGCCATGTAGAGCTACCGACGCCAAGAGTGCCAGGAGAATGTTTTACGAAGTGATCTTCCCTCGCTTTGGAACATCGAGAATCGTAATAAGTGATGGGGGTACCACTTCATTAATAAGACCTTCAGAGCCTTCCTAAGGGAACTTGGAGCCAAGCACAACGTAGCCACCCCGTACTACCCACAAACCAGTGTCCAAGTAGAATATTCAAATAATCAAAAATATCCTGCAGAAGACGGTCAATGACCTAGGGAGGGATGGAAGAACAAGCTTTGTGATGCACTATGGGCATACAAGACAGCTTATAAAACCCCCATTGGCATGTCGCCGTTCCAGCTCGTTTATGGAAGGAGCTGCCACTTACTAGTTGAGCTTAAGCACCGAGCTCACTGGCAATCAAGAACTGGAACATGGATGTAAGGCTAGCTGGCAAGAACCGACAAAAGCAAATCTCTAAGCTAGAAGAATGATGTGAGAAAGCCTACCATAGTGCCAGACTTTACAAAGAAAAAACCAAGAGATGGCATGACCACCGAATCCAACAGAAAGAATTCAAGGAGGGAGAAAAGGTTTTACTATTCAACTCCCGAGTCAAACTCTTCGGTAATGGTAAGCTACATAGCAAATGGGAAGGACCATTCACCATCATCAACTCATCAACGCACGGCACGATCACCATTCAAGACAATGACCGTAACACTTTTAAAGTTAATGGTCAAGGATTGAAAGTTTTCTTAGAACCTTCTCATGATATAAATCAAGAAATTGATGGAATAAACTTAGTCCCTTTTGATGAATTTATTGCAAATCTATGAAAATTCAAATATCTCTAACATGTTCTTGCATTGAACAATGTTACTCACATACACTTCTCATTCACAATCATACACTATGTGAAAATAATACTTTGTTCATGTCTTATTTAAGAAAATAACATATAAAATTGTCAAATATGTTTAAAACTTGAGGATAAAAATAGAACACTGTAGGGATCAGATATTCATACATGTAAGAACGTCTAGAAGGAAGCGTGGTCAGGGTAGCGCCCCTTAGGGGGCGAGCGACCCCTAGGAATGGCCGCCCCCTCCGGGCTCCTCTCGCACGCTGTCTGCTGGGATAGCTTCTTCTGACTGAGTACATTGTGATCATCTAGGGTTTGGCACCAAAATATCTTTCCCTCACGCTGT
This sequence comes from Miscanthus lutarioriparius, assembly GCA_904845875.1. Classification (NCBI taxonomy): domain Eukaryota; kingdom Viridiplantae; phylum Streptophyta; class Magnoliopsida; order Poales; family Poaceae; genus Miscanthus; species Miscanthus lutarioriparius. The sequence continues at coordinate 66,438,803 of CAJGYO010000001.1, read as the reverse complement.
ACCTGAGCCTATATAAAGGACCCTACAACCTCCTCCTATTCTACACCAAAGGCATTCCTTTCCTTTACACTTAGCATTGATCCAAAGCATCCTAGTGAGCCATGGCCAACAGAGAGCTCGCTCTGTACACTAGCTCCAACTCCACCTTCAACCTAGGGGAGATCCCACAGCCTGTCAACCCAACAGCTGAAAACACCTATGTAGAGAGGAAGCACATGCTGTTACAATGGCTCCATAGCGGGGCAAGTGGCGGCACGAGCATGCGGTCCATGGCTAGGACCAAGGCACCATAGGCTAACGCCCATCCTAGGCGGGCGCCCCCATCAAGGTTAGCTTCGGGGGCCGACAACCTCAAGTGCAAGACTTTAGAAAGTGCTACAAAAAGCGTCCGTGTAACGCCTTCGGGCATCACCGTTTATAGCCGTAGCTACACTATAATGGGGGTTCAAAAGCCCGATGGCAGGTGTGGAAAGAGGCTGATGCGCAAACCAGGGAGAGGCAAGGGGCTAGCAACCCCCGTCCAAAAATCCATCTCGAAAGAGATAGCTGGCTCCTCATCTCAACCCTTAGGTTTAAGAGAACCACTAAGCCGCCTATCTTAAAATTATGAGCCATCTTCGAGGAGGATGAAGAGCCTGCACCTCCCGAAAATACTCAAATCACCTCGCTGAAAAATAAGATCGTAAACCTACGTGAGGATGTTTGAATCCTCAAGGACAGCTAGATGATAGCAACATTAGAGCGACAAGCCTTGATCACCAGTTAAATGTTTGCATCTTTAGCTTCAGGCGTAGTCTGGCCAAGGTGGCAAGAGCAGCACATGTAGAACACATCCTTGAATAGGCGTATGTTCTATTTTTAAGCGCATGTTCTGTTTTCTTAGGCGCATATTTCAATTCTTAATTCTTCATTCCAAATTATTTTGTTTTGTTTCCAACCATGTAATGCGCCTACCAGTTTAATGATGAAATAAAGTTTCCCTTTAGAATTATTTGTCTACACTTGTCTCTTGGATCCTTTTTATTGTCAAATATGAAATAAAGACAGGTACAAGTGTGGGGGAGGCACCACAATCACCTCCAACTTTGCATAGATAAGCAGCACACGTAAAAATCATGGTCTATGCAACTCTCTCTCATTTCATTAATAAGAATTCTAAAACTGAATTCTAACAAATTAAAAATAAAAAGTGATGCTCCATCTCCATAATCTACCTTTGATTAAAAGTTTATATACCTTTTATTCCCTGCTAATATTCCAAAAAAACTTGTGAACACTCATCATAGGGAACCCACTATATCTAAGTAATTGATGAATGAGATATGGTAGGATGATATGACACTTACCTATTCCTGCAAAGTACTTGGGATTTATTTTACAAAACAAAATTTCAAATAGCATGTTCGTTGAATGACATATAAATACCTACCAAGGCCATATGTGTTAAAACATGATAGAAACCTTCCACATATGCCTCTTACTTTGTGTTGAGTTCGATCAAATTTTGTGACCCCTGTTGAGAGATGTTTCATGCTCCCAAGATCAAAACTCACGTACACGCCACAAATAAACAGTTGTTCCTACACTTGGAATTCGCTAAAGTATGTTTCCATTACCCACAAATGAATGCTCCATGCTCTAAAAAATGATCCCCCTAGCATATTTTTAGAAAAAAAACATGAAGGCTATGCATTGAAAAAAATATATAGGGACACATGAAGGTCCCAAAGGCATTAAAATAGAATGCTCATAGAAATATATATATATATATATATATATATATATATGATAGCCATGTCTCCAAATAAAAAAGCTAGAAAAGGAGATCATATTAAATAGAGGAGTATGATTCCACCACAAATTCCACACACTTGCACTGTTTTGATCTAAGAGTATGATGCTTCTCTCCGGTGAGGTCCAGGATTCGACTTTACAACATATGCAAGGTAAGTGTGCCCCACAATATTCATCCCTACCCAAAGCTACATATAAGCCTTATAGAAGTAGGATGATCAAAAGGAAGGCAAGAACTTTCAAATATGCCTTGGTAAGGAACCACTTACAAATTTGAGTGACCTGAGCGAATCATTCAAAGAACAAAAGCTATCTTTATGTTTTCAAAATTATGCAAAAACCCAAGTTTCTAAGCATGAATAATGTAAGGAGATTTGATTCCAAGCTAGTCTATTTTTCAATTACCCAAGATATTTTGGTAGACACTTGGAAGTTCACAAGTTATGGTGAAGCTTAGAATAACCTGTATATAGATTGCAAATCAAGGAGATGAACCTGCTTAGTCCTTAAAACTTTACTCAAGGACGAGCAAAGGACTAAGTGTGGGGGAGCTTGTTGGCGATGCTTAACTTATAATCCTACCGCCAACATTTAAACAAAAAATAAGCAAATGTAAAACACCAAAACTTAGAATTAGGGTTTTTACTCACACTTCCCACGAGTTTTGGTACAAGCATGTTTTGAAGGTCATAAACATAAAATGCATAGAGAAATTCCCCGAAAGGCGCTTTTCGACGCTGAATTACGCAAAGGAATGACAAAGGCGCCTACCAACTCAACTCAGATGGAGCAAAGCACCACCGGGAAGTGATCCAGGTCTAGCCCAAAGCCTGCCACGTGAAGGCGGTGGCCAGAGGTGATGGTCAAGGGGCGGCCGACCCTAGGTGGCCGGCGACCCCCTCTAGGCGCCTCCCTACCTCTCCTCGCTCTGGCGGTGGCATGCCACCATGCTAAGGCGGTGAAGCTCCTATTTCACACCAAGAATAGCTTGAAGCACCACCATCCTACCAATATAAATAGAGGGGTAGGGCTCCCCTCTACAAGAGAATAAAGAGAGCAAGGAAGATAAAGATAGTTTCATTTTTGCTTAGCTTTAGCTAGAATAAGGGTGGAGTGAGTGAGGAAAGAGTTGGAGAAGTGTCGGGGCTATTGGCAACCTCCCTTAGTGTACTCACTACACTTAGCGAAAGTGTGTCGGAGCTAGGAACTCCTCCGCTTGTACCTCTACGAGCAACTTACTACTTGAAGTAAGAAGTTCGTGTTTAACTTTAGCATTGATATACTTAGAAAGCTACCTTTGTTCATTATAAACTTGTGGGTTCATCATCCGTCCTTGTGGTGGGTACTCTAGTAGAAGGACCCTAATAGAGATGGATAACCCTTGCATGCATGCTAGAGTAATAGTGGTAGCGTAGACGTGGTGTCTAGGCTAGAAGCTATCTTCGTTTACCTTGTTCCCCGTGGTTGAGGGGTAGGCGGCAGGTGGTGACAACCTTGTCTGTCCCTCATATTCCCCCACGTCAAGGTTCGACGTAGGCTACAGGCCGGCCTCGCCTGGCAGACCAGGTGTGATCTGGTGCCCAAAACAAGTCTATAGTGTCAGAGTTATCTTCGCATAGGATATCTATCCTTAGAAAAACCTCACTACCCAAGCTACCTTTCTCTTGTTTTCTTTAGGTGAACTAGCTAAGAGACTCGCACATCTGTTCCTTTGGAAAAATACGATAACCTGAATATCTCCGGGTGAAGTGCTACAATGGTGTATCCATGCGCTTGTGAATTCCTCTGCTTACGCTAAGAAACACCAACACTTGCCGAGGTTACCCTTTATGGCTATAAATCTGTTGGTGCACAGTGGGAGGTATACATTCTCTGTCCTTCGCATTGCCATCTTTTCGTTCCTGCTTGTGTGCTTGTAGTTGTTTTTCCTAGTGATGGATTGCGAGAAGTGCCTTCATGAGGACTCGCTTGAGGTCAACGGGCCATCGTCACTTCTTTTATCTTCCCTACGAGATCAAGGGTAAATGATTCGCATTGTTTTTCTAATTTGGTTGTGCTCGTGTTAATCGCTCGTGTATTTAGGATTGTTCCTCCGGTGGTGGCGTCAGAGACCGAGGGTCCCTCTGGCACTGCTCGTCTCTGGCTTGCATGCTTCCGAAGCCGGTGAGTCCCCATCCCCTGTCCCTTGCCATTGGGCTACAAGGGATATGGAACTTCATGCTCAAAAGGGATGAGGCTCGCCGGTCGCACTCAAACTCTATTCACAAGGTGGCTTAGCTAAAGGCCTACGTACACTATCACCAGGTAGCTCTCCAAGTGTCAGAGGAAGAAGTCACCGAGGGGCAGGTGTTGGCTACTGCCGCTCGGGTGCGAGCGTACGGTAAGTTTTCGGTTATCCTTAATTCCAACTGCTAGGTTTTTGTTTTTAGATTTTAGCAGGATTCTCTAGATTGTAGTTCTAGAGGAGCAGCTTGCGGCATCCCACCATGAGGTAGAGGGGGCTCATCTCTGGGAAGGCCCCTCCAGTGAGAATCACCACTAGGGCGCGACCCCCAGAGTCCGGTGGGAGGTTGGCTTTGATGGATGACTCGATCGCCATTACGGAAGCTGCTACGGCGATTGTGAAGATGAGGGGTTGTCTTCACGAATGTGGCTAGGTTTCCTAGGTGGTATCGGGTGTTGCAGGTCTACAGGTCTGTGTGCTTCGCTAGTGGGCGAAGTTGTAAAAACTAAATCGTCTGTGCATGTGTCTTATTGGTGGTTTTTTGCTTTTTTCATTCATGTTGTCATGCTGTGCCTCCACGGTGTTGCATGGCATAGGCAGCGAGAGTGTGTGCTGGCGGGGGCCTCACGTACGCTTCCCCCGTGGATCATGACATTGATCGCTCATGAGAAGCGGGTCAGGACTTCTTGAAGATGAGTGCCTTCAAGATGCAATGCGTGGGTTCTGTGTCCCTAAGTTTATTCTACGCTCCATTTTAGCCTGTTAGGTTTGTCGTCATATCTATGCATTCATGCGAATACGACCAAATAATGAAGAGAGGGATAGGATTGATATCACTAATGTTTGTTCAAGGAGCAGACATTCACCCTGCTACTGCTGCTCGTGTTGAGGAGAACTCCTGAGCGCTCGCTTGTGGTGGAGTTGTCATGGTCCCTGGGCTACAAACTAGTGATGATGCTTCTTTACCGCTCGGAGTGGTCGTAGCTGGTGCGGATCATCCTCTCGAGCTACCTTGGTCCGGTCCTTGCTGGCTCGACATCCTCGGTGGGCTCATGAGCCCCCGGGGATGACTTCTTCATGTCCGGCTCGCTGTAGTTTCTAGTCGGGAGGGCTCATGCGTTCTAGTCGTTGACCTCTCGTGGCATGACGACATCACAGTCATCATGCCTTCGCTTCTTGGTGGTTCGGTCCGCTCAGCGTGGCGCACGGAGCATTAAGGAAGCCCGCTTTCTCGGATGCACGTGCCTTCGAGTGAAAGTTGATAGTTCACTGGGGCATGGCGGATGGTTTGTCCGCCATGTGATACCGAACCCTGGTTCTGGGCTCGACCTCATGAGGTATGGCGCCGGTTAGCCACCTGATCACTGATGAGGACGCTGCATGGCAGCGGGTGATTTCATCGCTCGTGCGTGCCCTGACACGCTGCGCTCCACTGGTTGCGGAGGCTGTAACAGAACCGACCAATTTATAAGAGCACAAGTATGAAAGCAATCACCGGAGTGATCAAACCATCATACTTGAACCCATATAAACCCGGTAGTCAACTGAAACCACGAAGGATTTCAAACCAACTTGCATACAACCAAGATCACAGTAATTCAACATAACAAGCCACATGTTAGATCCATTTCACAAGTAGTTCGCAAGTACCTCATACATCAGAGTATACATAGTTATTACAAAACGAGTTCACAAATAACGGAAGCAAAGTAGTTTGAGACCATCACACACACTTAGTTCAAATACAAGCCAGCACCATAGTCATATCCAGCAAAAAGTAGTAAGATAAGATAACATAGATGATCATGCCCATGATCTAGTCTTCATCCCCAATAGGGTGGAGACAATACTTGCAGTAGCCGTTATAGAGCACGTCATCTGCAACAAGGGGGAATAAACCCTGAGTACGAGAATGTACTCAGCTAGACTTACCCATCATAAACCAAAAATAAATGACACCAAGGAGTATGCAAGGCTTTATCAGTGGATCTTGCAGGACAACCTTTTTGCATAAAAGCTTGAGTAACCATTAGAATTATTCACCTGTAATAGTAGTGACTTTTAGCCATTTCCTACCATCTATATTAGCACATGTACTAATCAATCATTTGATTTAGTTGCAAACAATAATAACCATATCAGGTATTTCATGGCTCATCATTATCATCCTCCTCATGATCATCATCATTTAACCATATCTTTACATTTAGTGAATCTACGTTGCCGCTGCTCAGTCAAGTTCTCACTATCCGGGAGAGACGGCGATTCGAATCGATTCCTATCCAGCTGGAGGGGTATTCCTAACACAAACCCAGGCATACCGCGCGAAGGCAGCCTTAGGTCAGCTTTGGTACATCTTAGGAATCACGGCTCCGAGCAGCGCCGCACCCTCAGGGAGTCCACTTTGCCAGGTGGTCAATCTCACCTCGGAGTTACGCCAATAGCTCCCCGCACATCCTTACTACCGCCAGGGTGCGCACTTTCACTTCTCAGTCTTCCGGTCTGAGTTGAGCTACTTGGCTTCGCGGTCGGAACGAGTTATCCTGCCAACAAAGTGATAGGCATGCGTTCAACATGACATGAGGATGTACAGCGAATCGGTCCTTAAACGACACAGACGGGGATAGATTCACACCCAAGACCACCATGCCTTGTTGCTGCACTACCGTCATCCCATCCGGTCTCTTTTCAATATTAACACATGGTTCTTTTTCATGATAGCAATTATAGCCAACCGTGACCAGAGCTCATCCTACATCTCGCAGGTGACAGGAAATCACCCGATTTCTACCGGTCTAACATAGCTAAGCATCATTAGATCCTACACTTAATTAGGATTCTACCCACAAAGTTTCATGGTCATAGGATTCCTAGATAATTTACAAAAAATTACACAAGTATCAATCAATGATAAAAGAAAAATCTATAACTCAAAAACCATACATGCAATGGCTCTCAAATTTTTACCAGAGCTTCTACTAAGCAATACTAGCTTACCCACAAAATTTCATAATTTTTGGACCACAGAAACTCAAGATATAATTCAAACAAATTTGCATGCATCTAAAAACACATTTCAAGTTCCTATTTAATTCATCCAAAATTTCTAAATCATGTGCTCATATCATATTTTTCTTAAATACTAGACTTCTCTATGAGTCTAACAAAATTAGCATCACTCCATTTGGATCTACCAAACTCTACATATAGATTTTACAAAATAGCATCAAAATCAGCACAAAAGAGCTAGCTTCACTGGACCTAAGTCATTGGCGCTTGGGACCCACCAGTCAATGGACCCCACATGTAAGCGGCACTAAAACAGAGCACGGCGGGAATTGGCGCGGGATCGATGCTATCTCGCCGGCAGCGACTTCTTCGGCGAAACCGACCCCACCAAGGTGTTCACCTCACTCTCCCGCATCGATTCATACCGGTGGTTAGCATAGAGGCGTGCGGGAGGTGGCTCGTCGCCGGCCATGGCGGCACGGCGGCGCGGCCCAAAGGTGCGCCGGCTGGCTCCGGCCACGGCGGGTTCATGCGAACGGTTCTACAGAACCACGGTGCTCAAGCGAAACTACTCGTGCTAAGCTAGGGTTAGGAGGTGCTCTAGGAACACCTGGCCACGGAGAGGTTCGCGCGGCGGCGGAGCTTGCTCCGACGAAGCTCACCCGCCGGCGACGTCCGAGCAGTAGCGGTTAGGAGAAGTAGGGTTAGAGCAACTACAAAGCGCGAGGGAGACAATGTGGAGGAAAGGGGAGCACAGCAGAGCTCCAGTCATCAAGGTCCACGGTCAGCTCGCGCTCCGGCGAGGCGACAACCATGGCGACGATGACGGAATCGACCAAAGGGTCCTCACCTAGCCACGAACAAGACTACGAAGGGCTCGAGCGAGTAGAGCAGTGCAAGGCGCTTCTATGCGCGCGAGCAATTTCTCAGCGGCTGACCGGCGGAGGAGCTGTGCGACGGCGACGCACTCGGCAGCAAAGGTGGAGGCGCGGCGCTTTGCTTCTGGCGAACTGGCGAGGCGAGGAGGCGCGGAGGAAGCAAGTAAGCGAGCTATCGGGCGCGTGGCGTCATCGTGGCAGCAACGGCCAGACTAGCGGGGGCAACGCCGGCGTACGGCCTCCAAATGGCGCGCGCGACCTAGGCTTTGTCGGCCACGACTAACTGGCCGGGATGATCATCAGGTGCAGCATCAGTTGACTGTCAGCGAGTTTTCTTCCCCTCCTAAGTCCTAAACCACGGTGAATTAGCAAGAGGTCCGTTAATCAAAGTGGTAGAGCTACAGGTAAGCTCCAACATTGTCAATATTAACTTCGTCTAAAACTCCACGGTTTTCAAACTATTAAGGACCAAAGTAGCCTACCCTAAAACTGAAACTCAATGCAAGACTTAGAAAATTTTCGAAGTGCTGAAATAGCACCCAAATCTGACTTGTGGGCCATGTTTGAGACTGTTCCACACATTTTCATGACTTGACCTCTAAACAAAGTTTGTTCCATATAAAATTTGCAACAACTTTGCTTCAGGTTGCTCAGACATACAAACACTCTAAGTTGTACTTTTTAAATAGTCAAAGATAAGAGCTCTAGGGTCAACACAAGTCAAGCTATTACTTGGAAGTATAATTTAGGCAATATGGTCATCTTGAACATTGTTGCTAATGACATTCTAAGTGTAGCTAAGTTGTTTAAGAGTACATTTGACACACATTTGCATAGACCACACATGAGCACACACAATTGCTAGCATAAAACCAAGCAGTTCAAATAGAAACACACATGCAATGATAACATTCATAATGGTATGATGCTTATGAATGAGATGATGATGCTCATGCTCATGTGATGCAAGTGTTTTAGTGCAACCATAACACTAGGGTGTTACAGCCCACCCCCCTTATAAAAATCTCGCCCCGAGATTTGAAAAGCGTACCATTTTGAATAAAAGGTAGGGTATACATCCTTCAAATAATCTTCCCGTTCCCACGTTGCATCGCTCTCACTACCTTGGTTACTCCACATAACCTTGTAGAACTTAACCACATGGTTCTGGGTTACTCTTTCTCTTGTGTCGATAACCCGCACTGGCCTTTCTTCATAGGATAGATCTAATTTCAACTTGATATTTCTAAGTGCAACTCTTTCTTCGGGAACACGAAGACATTTCTTCAATTGAGAGACATGAAAAACATTGAAGATAGCTCTCATCTCGTAAGGTAACTCTATCTTGTAAGCTACATTTCCACTCTTTTCTATGATCGGATATGGGCCTACATACCTAGGTGCAAGCTTCCTCTTAACTCCGAATCGATGCACACCTTTCATCGATGATACCTTCAGATAAACGTGATCGCCTACTTCAAACTCAATGGGCTTTCTTATTTTATCCGCATAGCTTTTCTGCCTAGCTTGAGCTGCTTTCATATGTTTCTGGATAGTACGGACTTGTTGTTCTGCCTCTTCGACGAAATCAATGTCGTAGTATCTCCTTTCTCCAGATTCAACCCAGTTCAAAGGAGTTCTACACTTACAACCATACAATGCTTCAAACGGGGCCATCTTGATGCTTTCTTGATAACTATTATTATAGGAAAATTCAGCCAAGGGTAACCACTTATCCCACGAACCTTTGGATGATATAACACAAGCTCTCAACATGTCTTCCAATATTTGATTCACTCGCTCCGTCTGTCCGGAGGTTTGTGGATGATAAGCAGAACTTCTAACTAAGTTGGTCCCTATCATCTTGTGCAAATGTTCCCAAAAACGAGCGGTGAACTGAGGTCCTCTGTCAGATACAATGGTTCGAGGAACACCATGGAGACGTACTATCTGATTAAAATATAACTCAGCATAGTCACTTGGTCGATAGTCAACTCTAACTGGTTTGAAATGAGCAGACTTTGTTAAATGATCCACTATTACCCATATGGAATTAAAATTCTTTTGGGTAGGGGGAAGTCCAACAATAAAATCCTTACTAATCTCTTCCCATTTCCATCCTGGTATAGACAATGGTTGGAGAAGTCCAGCAGGCTTCATGTGAATTGCTTTGACTCTACAACAATTGTCACACCTTGCAACATAGGCTGTGATTTCTTTCTTCATCTTGGTCCACCAAAATCGAGATTTCAAATCTTGATACATTTTGCTACTTTCCGGGTGGATAGATAACTTGGAGGAGTGAGCTTCTTCTACGATTTGGTTTCTAAGCTCTTTGTCCTTCGGTACTACAAGTCTGGCCTTAAACCAGAGAACACCCTTCTCATCAATGCGAAAGTGTTTTGTCTCCTGTTCCTTCATCTTTCTTTTGATGTGGAACACACCCACATCGGTTTTCTGAAGCTCGATGATTTTACTTTCTAGAGAGCAACTAAGGGTAATACTATGCAACACAGCAGGATGTAACATATGCACCAAATGATAATCTGCTTCCAAGAGAGAATTACAGTGAGATTTCCTACTCAAAGCATCAGCAACAACATTTGCTTTACTCGGATGATAATGAACTTCTAAGTTATAATCTTTAATCAACTCTAGTCATCTTCTCTGTCTCATGTTCAATTCCGGTTGAGTGAAGATATACTTGAGACTTTTATGATCGGTATAGATATGACACACGTTACCGAGCAGGTAATGCCTCCAAATCTTCAAAGCATGAACAACCGCAGCTAACTCAAGATCATGAGTTGGATAATTAGCTTCGTGCTTCCTTAGCTGACGTGAGGCATAGGCGATAACTCGACCTTCCTGCATAAGGACACATCCTAAACCGGTACCTGATGCATCACAAAACACATCAAAAGGTTTCTCGATATCCGGTTGTGCCAACACAGGAGCTGATGTCAACAAGGTCCTCAAAGTGCAAAAAGCAGTCTCACACTCTGGATTCCAAACAAACTTTACATCTTTTTGAAGTAACCTAGTCATGGGCTTGGGTACCTTAGAGAAGTCTGGGATGAATCGACGATAATATCCAGCCAAACCAAGGAAACTTCTAACCTCATGCACTGAAGTTGATGCCTTCTAATCCATAACTTCTTGCACCTTAGACAGATCAACCGAAATCCCTTCATCGGACAACACATGACCCAAGAAAGGTACTTTCTTAAGCCAAAACTCACATTTACTGAACTTGGCATAAAGCTTATGTTCTCATAGCCTGGATAAAACAACTCTCAGATGCTCGGCATGTTCTTCAGCATTTACGGAAAAGATCAAGATGTCATCAATGAAGACAACTACAAATTTGTCCAGTTCCTCCATGAATACCGAATTCATCAGATATACGAAGTATGTAGGAGCATTGGTCAAACCGAAAGATATAACCAAATACTCATACAATCCATATCTGGTAGAGAAAGCGGTCTTAGGCACATCCTCCGGTCTAATCTTTATCTAATGATAACCAGATCTCAAATCAATTTTGGAGAATACCTTTGCCTTAGACAATTGATCAAACAAGATATCAATACGGGGCAGTGGATACTTGTTCTTGATTGTGACATCATTGAGTGGATGATAATCCACACACATGCGCAATGACTTGTCCTTCTTCTTCACAAATATAGCAGGACAACTCTAGGTAGAAGCACTAGGTCGGATAAGACCTTTCTCTAACAGATCTTGTAACTGCACTTTAAGCTCTGCTAACTCATTAGGCGGCATCCTATAAGGCCTTCTAGAAATAGGTGCAGTGCCCGGCACTAACTCGATCTTAAATTCTATATCTCGATCCGGCGGTAAACCAGATAGATCTTCAGGAAATACATCTAGAAATTCACACACTACTGTGACGTCCTCAATTCTCGAGGTCTGGATAGCATTAGTAGTGTTGTGGAGTTCTAGCTCTCTGGGAAGTGGCACAAGGAAGGCTTCCTTGCTGATAGGATCCCTCAACATAACGACCCTAGTGGAAGTATCAATGAGCACTCCATGACCGCTCATCCACTTCATTCCCAAGATTACATCTATCCCTAATCCCAGCAGAACTACCACATCGGCCATAAACACTCGGCCCTCTATTTCGATACTCACCCCCAGCACTATTTGATTGGTCAAAATATTACTTCCAGCTGCACTAATGCAATAACTACCCGTGGATACTGTAATTACCTTCTGATTGTATTTTGATGCAAAAGCTGGACTCATAAATGAATGCGAAGCACCAGAATCAAATAGTACAACTGCCGGATGGTGATTCGCAAGAAACTTACCCGCAGTAACCACTTCTTCTGAGGGTATCTCTGTCACATTGGTGTAGTTAACATGCCCTTGACGAGCACCAGAATTCCCCTGCTTCTGATTGTTCTTCTGAGGATAAGGACAATTCTTGGACCAATGACCTATCCTGCCACAATTCCAGCATGGCCTATTAACTGGCGGAACAAAAGAATTTCCTGGTCCTGTGGTGCCCTTTGGAAGAGGTACAGTAAATGCCTTCTTGAAACCAGTCTTTGCCTAATTCTTCTGCTGTGGCAGCCGATACCTAATGGCTGTAGTCGGTGGGCGAAACTGAGTCTTTGCTACTGGAGCTTTAGCCTGAGAGACACTTGCTTCAAAGGCCCTCTTGTGATTTTTGGAAGTAGCATAGACATTATTGTTATTCTCTTGGGTAAGAGCATCACTTACGAACTCATTGAAAGTGGCACTCTTATTGTTCCCCATGGACTTCATCAGTTTGGGACTAAGCCCTCTCTTAAAGCTAGCAATCCTCTTTGCTTCAGAATCAACAAACTCTGGAGCATACCTTGCCAGATGGTTGAATGCATGAAGATATTCAGTGAGTGTTTTGGTGCCTTGCACCAGCTTCATAAACTCATTGTGCTTTATGGCCATCAACCCGGGATGAATATAATGACTCTTGAAAACCTCCTGGAATTGGTTCCACATGATCTGAGCATTCTCCGGTAAGGTGGACCTATAATGACGCCACCAAATACCTGCTGGTCCTTGTAACTGATGCAAAGCATACTCCGCCTTCAACTGTTCCGTCACCCTGAGCAAACGGAACTTGTGCTCAAGCGTGTTTAGCCACTCTTCTGCTTGGAGCGGCTCTTCAGCTTCCTTGAAGATGGGCGGCTTGGTATCTTGGAATTCCTTGAAATCACTAAACTGGTTGGGCTCTGGTCCCTATCGTTGATGGCGGCCCTGTGCTTGATGCTGGGCAAGGGTACGCATAGCATCCCCCAACGCACGTTGACCTTCCACGAGCATGGCCAACAGATCAGACGGTGTGGGCGATGGTGGTGGTGGAAGATCATCATCACCACTACCCCCAGCATGGCCTGAACGTAGATTGCGCGACATCTGCAGAAGTGCATTTGTGAGTAATGATGGACGATGTCAGATACATTGCAGATGAATTGTAGAATTATGCCAAAATGAGCTTATTGGAGATATTAATTTCATACAATAAACAAAGGCACAATAATTCATCCTCATAACATCGCCATAACTTTACTCCGCACACTCATGCGATGCATACGCTCACATGCCAAATTTTTGGTCAACTTCACAGCTGGACTTCTATTTAAAGCTCACATCCAAATGGGACCAACATGCAAGTTTCAGGGATTACATCCAAGTATAACGAGGTGGCTCTGCATATCCCACTAAATGTAGCACCCTCCACAACAGGGTTGGGTGCCAAACACATGCAGGAATGTGCTACTCCTGGGTGGTAGCGCTGATGCAGCCATTTGTAGTAGCATTGCAATTTGGATGTGAGAGGATTATCTTACAGGATGAGAATATATAATGGAATAATTAAGATAAGGGAGGGAGTAATGCAAAAATGTAATGGCATGAGTGAACATGATGCATACACGTTCCGTACGTCCTCACGAATCTTAAGAAAATTTTAGAATTCTAGCGACATAGACGGTGGCATACATACATTCCCTCATATACGTATCTAGTCGAGCTACACGTTGCGTTGTTAGTGTACCTGCAGACAAATTCATTGCAGCCCATCCCACAAGAGATAAATAAGCATACAATTAAAGCAGTAAACTAAGATACGCTCCATATATACATCCCATATGTACATACTTTGGTATCCAAAGCTACCCGATAGATGTACCCACAATTAAGTACCTTCATATATACATGTGCGTAACATGTAAATATTCCAGTAACCATAACTAACTCTCCCCTAGACCGACAGTTGGACGGTCATGCTCTCACAACTCACACTTACCTGGACGTAGAGGCAATTGATCCATACATTACCACCCAAGCGGATGGCATCCATACAATAGCACGCCGTATGGACAACGAAATAAAATGCAAGCAATTACCCCCCAAAGTCATTACTTAAATAAGCCACCTAAAAGTCCTTATTTGGGCATAGAGGATATGACAACTGGCACACTTAAGTAAAATTTCATATTTGAACACACCTATATATAAGTAGCTATAAGTTGTAAAAATTGATTTTCGCAAACAAAAACCTTTGTTTTAAATACACATGTGACATGTTTAATGTTGAATCTAGCTCTGATGCCAGCTGTAACAGAACCGACCAATTTATAAGAGCACAAGTACGAAAGCAATCACCGGAGTGATCAAACCGTCATACTTGAACCCATATAAACCCGGTAGTCAACTGAAACCACGAAGGATTTCAAACCAACTTGCATACAACCAAGATCACAGTAATTCAACATAACAAGCCACATGTTACATCCATTTCACAAGTAGTTCGCAAGTACCTCATACATCAGAGTATACATAGTTATTACAAAACGAGTTCACAATATAGCGAAAGCAAAGTAGTTTGAGACCATCACACACACTTAGTTCAAATACAAGCCAGCACCATAGTCATATCCAGCAAAAAGCAGTAAGATAAGATAACATAGATGATCATGCCCATGATCTAGTCTTCATCCCCAGCAGGGTGGAGACAATACTTGCAGTAGCCGTTATAGAGCACGTCATCTGCAACAAGGGGGAATAAACCCTGAGTACGAGAATGTACTCAGCTAGACTTACCCGTCATAAACCAAAAATAAATGACACCAAGGAGTATGCAAGGCTTTATCAGTGGATCTTGCTGGACAACCCTTTTGCATAAAAGCTTGAGTAACCATTAGAATTATTCACCTGTACTAGTAGTGACTTTTAGCCATTTCCTACCATCTATATTAGCACCTGTACTAATCAATCATTTGATTTAGTTGCAAACAATAATAACCATATCAAGTATTTCATGGCTCATCATTATCATCCTCCTCATGATCATCATCATTAAACCATATCATTACATTTAGTGAATCTACGTTGCCGCTGCTCAGTCAAGTTCTCACTATCCGGGAGAGACGTCGATTCGAATCGATTCCTATCCAGCTGGAGGGGTATTCCTAACACAAACCCAGGCATACCGCGTGAAGGCAGCCTTAGGTCACCTTTGGTACATCTCAGGAATCGTGGCTCCGAGCAGCGCCGCACCCTCAAGGAGTCCACTCTGCCAGGTGGTCAATCTCACCTCGGACTTACGCCAATAGCTCCCCGCACATCATTACTACCGCCAGGGTGCGCACTTTCACTTCTCAGTCTTCCGGCCTGAGTTGAGCTACTCGGCTTCGCGGTCGGAATGAGTTATCCTGCCAACTAAGTGATAGGCATGCGTTCAACATGACATGAGGACGTACAGCGAATCGGTCCTTAAACGACACAGACGGGGATAGATTCACACCCAAGACCTCCATGCCTTGTTGCTACACTACCGTCATCCCGTCCGGTCTCTTTTCAATATTAACACATGGTTCTTTTTCATGATAGCAATTATAGCCAACCGTGACCAGAGCTCATCCTACATCTCGCAGGTGACAGGAAATCACCCAACTTCTACCGGTCTAAGCATAGCTAAGCATCATTCGATCCTACACTTAATTAGGATTCAAAGGATTTTATCTGGACAAGGTAAGGATATAATGCAACAATTGGTTCCAACCAATTCCTATACTCAATGCATCATCAACAATAAAAGATACTCAAGATATTTGTAAAAACATAGGAGACTTAGAATGCTCCGGGGCTTGCCTTTCAGAAAAGAGGAAGGTTGGTGATCGGGGCACTCAAGAACTTCTTCGCTGGCTTCTTCTTCGGGTGTCTGCACCTCAGGCTCCTGAGCTTGCTGCTGCTCCTCCCGATGTACTGGCTCGAATTCCAGAAGCGTGACTCCCTCCGGAACACCTATTGCATGCATATGCATAGTATAAGAATCATGCATGCACAAGAGATGGAAGATGATGAAATGTACAGCCATGTATGAATGGATGCATGAAAGACACAATGATACAAGATTAACATCGACTTTTACCGAGTAGGTGCATATCTCTTTTAGAAAACAAGAACGACACACTCACCAAGTTCTAATAACCTAAGATAAAGTTGTTCATCTTCAGTAAGAGGTCTAGCACCTGCAACTAACAATTTATCTTAATTAGCCTAGCATCTAAATCATCACATCAACTCATATAAAGCAAACAAGTCATTCACTGCACTCAACAGTTTTGCAGGCTGCAACGGCAGCAACAAGTTTGACCCATAACTGGAGTTCTACAGATCCAAATACCCTGATTTAAGACTTTATGGAAAGCTTATAAAATTATCTACAACTTTCATTTAATCACCAAAGTCTAATTCAAACTCGAACTAGGTCAAACAGACTGCTCTTGCAAAACTGTCCGTGGATTCCAGAGAGCAGGAAGTTGGGAGTGCTGTCTTCCAACTGACATAACTCTCAAACTACTAGGACAAATGCCTTGAACTTTTAACACAAGCTAGATAAAAAAGTTTCCTACAACTTTGTTATTGACCACTTTCCCAGAAACCCAATTTATCATGGTGAACTTTAGAAAGTTTCCAGAATTGTCCAGAAGGACACAACACAAGAAATAATTATTAACTTACGTTGTAAACATACAAACGGACAAGACCAACTTTCCTAACTCATCATACATGTTGAAAGAACACCAGAAAACCTAGTGTCCATTCCTAAATAAATTCTTTTTATGCCTTTATTAATTTATTTAGATAATGAGGTTAATTAATAAACACATGTCCAAATTGTACCGAAAATTCCACAAAAATTACAGTGGCTTATACATGTCTCAAATATGCTACTACATAAATTTCACATCATTTGAACAAGTATCACATCCTACACCAAAATGACAAGGCATAAAGGATTAAAATGGCATAAATAGGAAACCTTAGTGAAAAATGTCAAGCAACAAATTTCATATTTTTCCTAGCATCCTTAAGGTACTAGGATGCTACCCACAAAGTTTCATGGTCATAGGATTCCTAGATAATTTACAAAAAATTACACAAGTATCAATCAATGATAAAAGAAAAATCTATAACTCAAAAACCATACATGCAATGGCTCTCAAATTTCTACCAGAGCTTCTACTAAGCAAGACTAGCTTACCCACAAAATTTCATAATTTTTGGACCACAAAAACTCAAGATATAATTCAAACAAGTTTGCATGCATCTAAAAACACATTTCAAGTTCCTATTTAATTCATCCAAAATTTCTACATCATGTGCTCATATCATATTTTTCTAAAATACTAGACTTCTCTGTGAGTATAACAAAATTAGCATCACTCCATTTGGATCTACCAAACTCTACATATAGATTTTACAAAATAGCATCAAAATCATCACAAAAGAGCTAGCTTCACTAGATCTAAGTCACTGGCGCTTGGGACCCACTGGTCAGGGGACCCCACATGTAAGCGGCACTAAAACAGAGCACGGCGGGAATTGGCGCGGGATCGATGCTATCTCGCCGGCGGCGACTTCTCCGGCGAAACCGACCCCACCAAGGTGTTCACCTCACTCTCCCGCATCGATTCATACCGGTGGTTAGCATAGAGGCGTGCATGTGGTGGCTCATCGCCGGCCATGGCGGTATGGCGGCATGACACAAAGGTGCACCGGCTGGCTCCGGCCACGGCGGGTCCATGCGAACGGTTCTACGGAACCACAGTGCTCAAGCGAACTACTCGTGCTAAGCTAGGGTTAGGAGGTGCTCTAGGAACACCTGGCCACGGAGAGGTCTGCGCGGCGGCGAAGCTTGCTCCGGCGAAGCTCACCCGCTGGTGACGTCCGAGCGGTAGCGGTTTGGAGAAGTAGGGTTAGAGCAACTACAAAGCGCGAGGGAGACAATGTGGAGGAAAGGGGAGCACAGCAGAGCTCCGGTCATCAAGGTCCACAGTGAGCTCGCGCTCCGGCGAGGCGACAACCATGGCGACGACGACGGAATCGACCAAAGGGCCCTCACCTAGCCATGAACAAGACTGCGAAGGGCTCAAGCGAGTAGAGTAGTGCAAGGAGCTTCTATGCGCACGAGCAATTGCTCAGCGGCTGACCGGCGGAGGAGCTGTGCGATGGCGACGCGCTCGGCAGCAAAGGTGGAGGCGCAGCGCTTTGCTTCTGCCAAACTGGCGAGGCGAGGAGGCGCGGAGGAAGCAAGTAAGCGAGCTATCGGGCGCGTGGCGTCGTCGTGGCAGCAACGGCCAGACTAGCGGGGGCAATGCTGGCGTACGGCATCCAAATGGCGCGCGCGACCTGGGCTTTGTCGGCCACGACTAACCGCCCGGGATGATCATCAGGTGCAGCATCAGTCGACTGTCAGCGAGTTTTCTTCCCCTCCTAAGTCCTAAACCACGGTGAATTAGCAAGAGGTCCGTTAATCAAAGTAGTAGAACTACAGGTAAGCTCCAACATTGTCAAAATTAACTTCATCTAAAACTCCATGGTTTTCAAACTATTAAGGACCAAAGTAGCCTACCCTAAAACTGAAACTCAATGCAAGACTTAGAAAATTTTCGAAGTGCTGAAACAGCACCCAAATCTGACTTGTGGGCCATGTTTGAGACCGTTCCACAGATTTTCATGACTTGACCTCTAAACAAAGTTTGTTCCATATAAAATTTGCTACAACTTTGCTTTAGGTTGCTCAGACATGCATACACTCTAAGTTGTACTTTTTATACAGTCAAAGATAAGTGCTCTAGGGTCAACACAAGTCAAGCTATTACTTGGAAGTATAATTTAGGCAATATGGTCATCATGAACATTGTTGCTAATGACATTCTAAGTGTAGCTAAGTTGTTTAAGAGTATATTTGACACACATTTGCATAGACAACACATGAGCACACACAATTGCTAGCATAAAACTAAGCAGTTCAAATAGAAACACACATGCAATGATAACATTCATAATGGTATGATGCTTATGAATGAGATGATGATGCTCATGCTCATGTGATGCAAGTGTTTTAGTGCAACCATAACACTGGGGTGTTACAGAGACGCTGCTCGGGGCGTGGTTCTACCGCTAGACCTAGGCTTCCTATGTGGTTGGCCTGTATAGGGCAGAAGCTGGTGATGGGCATCGATAGATTGGTGTGGATGACCTTGTGGTTCCCTAAAAGGATGTGTCCGGTTGATGCCATTCCCTGGGTGAGTTCGCCATGAGCCGTGGGCCTCTGGCTTCCTAGGTTAAAGACTTGGCCACGGCCGGTGATGAGAGAGGGTACTGGACCCCCAATGTAGGTGAACTCCGAGATGCTGTTGCTAAAGGCAGTTCTAAGAGTGTGTCCCCTGTGAACCATGGGGATCCAGATCTCCAGAGTGGAGGCTTGGACCGCGGCCAATGGCGGACGCGGGAGCTGGCCCTTCGACGACAATGAACTCGTAGTTTTTGTGATGAAAGTGGCCGCCGTGGGCCATTCCACAAGCGAATCCACTGATAGTGCGAGGAGCCATCGCTCACGACTATCCCCTACCTAGCGGGCCAAATGTCGGTATTTTGTAAACCGGACTAGTAAACTTATACGATTTGTCACGCTGCTCTAGAAAGATGATGGTAGCATCCAAAGGACACGAGGATTTATACTAGTTCAGGCCGGAGCCCTACGTTCAGTCTCAGAGATCATCAAGTGCGTGTTCCTCATTTGAATGCTCTGAAGTTCTTACAATGGGGGATGCAAGAATGGTAGAAGAGATAGGAGAGCTAGAGCTAGGAGATGGATTGCCTGAAGAGATGCCTTAGGAGCCCTACTATGGTGTGAATGTGTTGAAGATGATGATAATTGGAAGAATCCCCGTCCCCATGGAACGATGCCCTAGCTACCCATATATAGAGTTCGGAGCCAGTGCATGTACAAAAGAAGGAGGTTCTCCCGATCGAGGGCCCATGAGCCTGAGGAAGGGGCCTAGCTAACTTGGCTTGCAGGCTACGCAGTCTTGTGGTGCACGTCTGGGCGTGGTTGTCATGATGGTCTTGAGCCCACGTCGCGGTAAGATGTGGCATGGTGCTACTGTGCCGGCCGTGGCGGCACTATTGTCACGGTTGTGGTTCGCCAGCCATCCTATGCGACATGGTCTCTGTCGTGGCCTTCATCATCATCTTTGCCATGCAGGAGTTGGTGGCTGCTCCTAGGTCATCGAGTAGGAGGCCACGATCCCAAGCTTCGGGGTCATGGCTCCTGTTGGTTGGGATGGCCTCAAAGTCAAGGCCTCCAACATGGATCCCATCCCGTGGTGGGTAGAGTCGTACATGTGTCTAGTTGGACCGTGTTTGGATGGTGGGTTGTCGTACTGGCAGTCACCGCCATGCGGTGTTGTCTTGTCTGTGCTACGTGGAACAGGGATGGTGTCTGACCGAACCGAGGTGACCGCTGCCCCCTCGGTCCTTGTAGGGTCAGTGCGGCGTGTCTACTCTAGTCAGAGTGGGCATGCCTAGCTGGGCTTGACCTCTCCCCGTTCCTCTCGGGGGTCGAGACAGTGGAGAGGTCGTGAGTCTCTCGTGCATTGTGCGACTAAGGCAGAAGGAAGGGGTCGTGGCTGACCCTAGCCTTGGCGTTTAGCCTGATTCGCTTGGCTCGGCTGGGCCTCTGTCGTTCGGACCTCCACTAGCTGATGCGCTGTGGGCCACTCGGCCTGCCAACTAATCAGTGCCTTGAGACACCCGGGGATCATAACCCCAATATAGAGGTAATAAAAAATTATACATGTCAACAAAAATAGCTTGTGAACTTCATAGGACCATTCATTTATGGAGGTGGTCTAGGAAATGGCGCCTGTCAAAATTGATTTAGAGAGGTGGACCTCTGTGAAGGCCCCCCTCAAAAATATCCTAAGCCTAGTCGGCCGAATAAAGCAAACCCTAACTCACCCCGCCATTAGTGTCACCCTCCTTTCTCTCCCTCTCCCCACCATAATGTGCTCTTTCTCTCTCTCTTCCTCCATCTTTCTCAGTGTTCCTTCCCCACCGCTCCCTCTTAGGCTCTCTATTCTCCTCTCCCGTGTCTTCCACGAAGACGATGGCAATGCCTCCCAAAGTTCTTATAGATCTAGAGGTGGTTCCATGTGTCAACATCCCAAAATGGCCGGCTAATGGCAATGTCTCCCAAGGCTCACATATCTAGATCTAGGGCCACCTATGCCTTCCATAGTGCTAAGCACGGCGGCACCCAACGTATGGTCGCCACACCCCTTTCCTCTCCCTTTTTGGATGTATGACAAGGCAAATGAGCCACACCTTCTCAAGTATGTGCCATCTCTATCTTTCTCCCTCCCTCCCTCTCTCCCACTCTCTCTCTGTCTCAACAGGTAGTGGATCCATGATAAATTCATCTTCTCTGCCCCCATGTCCGATGACACATCCACAAAAGGGATGGTCTGCACATGGATGGTGCCAATGTGGGTGGGGTCATGCCAAGGCATTTCATGCTTCCATGTCTAGCATAAGCCCAGATCCGGCAAGCAACCCTCTCTCTCAATGGCGCCTTGAGATCCTTTTTGCCCCGTTCTCTTCGCATGCCAACACTCATGTCCTTTCTCTCTCCTCAGGGTGGAATATGTGCGGTAAATAGTGAAATAGAGGACGATGTCCTCTCGACAATCAACAAGGAGGGCTAGCAATGAGGGGTAGGAGGGTGTAGTGGTTTCGCGGCACCTAGATTGATGTCAAATGGATGCCATGTGTGGCCTTTTTGATGTTCTTTTGAATAAAAGTAGCAGGCATGTATCAGCGCCTCTGGGGACATCAATTAACATAGGCCATCAAAGGTGGATGAGGTGCCCATCCTTGCACCGGTTTAGAATACACATTGGAGATGCCGTGAACTACACCTATATGTTGGTCGTTTTGTCACCTAGGGGGTCTTGTATATGCAGCAATTACACTACCTCGTTGGGTCGTAATGGTACTTATAAACATAGGAAACGTATCAATATAGGCCCTAAAATCTTCGTCGAGAAGGCAAGCTCGCTCCAGTTTTCCATCCCGCACTCTGCTAATGATGTTCTTGTTGGTAATCATTTTGGTTCAATTAGTTTGCTAGGTGTTGTGTTGGTATCACCAAGTTGTTTGGCAACATTCTAGATGTGCGAGAAATGGTCAGCAGTAAGGGCACGTACAATGCACCATTTTGTGCTGTCTATATATTGCATTTCCTGCAAAAAAAGAAAAGACCCCACCTGCGCTGCCAACCGGACGAGGCTGTCATGGACAGCTCGGAGAAAATTGTATATTTGGGATTCCAATCATCATGCTTCGCAATTTTGGGACTCAAACGTAGACTTTGTAAAAATAGGCTTCGAAACATTTGACACTTGATTTTCTTGCCACTCTATGTATTTTCTTCCTTTTCTAGTATTCTTCCATGTATTTTGCATTTGGAAGGACGTTTTTGCCCTTCTGTGATTGAGAGTGCACGGTTACTGTCGGGGACCTGATACCAGGGTACCCAACGGGGTGGAACAAATAAACACCGGACGTCGGCACTATCGATCAAACGAGAACACTATTGTGCCTCTTACCCGAACGACGGAAGATCGGTTCCGCCTAGCCCAACCTACAAGGGCTAGGATCCGCCTCGCCTAACCCTCGAGGGCTAGGCCCCGCCTCGCCCGACGGCTGAGGGCTAGGCTCCGTCTCGCCCAAAGCCCAAGGGCGGGCTCCGCCTCACTCGACGGCAGAGGGCTAGCTTCGCCTCGCCCGACCCCAGAGGGCCAGACTCCGCCTCGCCCGACCCCCGAGGGCCAGACTCCGCTTCGCCCGACGTCCGAGGGCGGGTTCCGCCGTGTCCGACGACCGAGGGTGGGCTCCGCCTCGCACGACGATCAAGGGCTGGCTCCGCCCTGCTCCTTCGTGATGACAGGCATAGGGCAAGACAAGACATTCGGGTCAACCGCGGCATCGAGGACCATGCCCTGCGCCACTGTGGGGTAGTACTGTCAGGGCGAGACGGGACGGGCGCTTTAGATCCTTCCAGGCGTGGCAGAGCCGGAATAGTGTTGCAGGCGCGTGCTCTTCGCCCGAACATTGTTGTAGGCGCCGCCTTCAGCCCTCGGGTGCGGAACTCGACACGGACATACGACAACCACTACATTCTAATGGGGGACTCCCGTCCTCTATAGTGACAAACGAGCAGTCACCGCACCGCCCGCTCCCCACAGGGTCACAGGTCGACACCCCTGTCCGACACGCCGCCCACGGGGGCGGGATGGGACGTAACCACTTGCTGATCGAGTAGGGGCGCGGCATCATCATCATCACACAGGTATCCGGCGAACGTGTCGGCCCCTGACACCGTCTGCCCATGTCAGCCGGGCTGTCTCAGAGGAAAGGGAAGACCCGGCGCCTGCGGAGGGGTTTTCTTTGCCCCTGGTTCTTCTCTCTTCCCCGTACATGTAACCCCTGCTCCCCTTAACCTATAAAAGGGGGGACGGGGCACCCTACTATGGGATGGACAACTCACACAAAGACCAGTTCAACACAGGCACAACACATCACGCACGCAGCCAAGCAGCGAACAGGCTCTTGGCATCCTTTCAATCTTTTTTCCATCAGAGACTTGGGACCAGTCCCTCTCTCGACCGTTTGTACCCCATACTACGAACCATTTTCGGTGCTAATAACGCAAGCAGCAGCAGACTGGACGTAGGGACATTCAGCCCGAACTAGTATAAACCTTGTGTCCTTTAGCGCACTATCCGAGCCTAATGCGTACAAATATAAATTTACTAGCCGATGACAGTTCGAAACACCGATAGTTACCTACCGGGAAACACCGATCACGACCTGGCGTAGCCCTAACCCATCGCGACCTTCGTGTTGCCGCTGCCCATCGCCTTCCCGACCTGCTGCGGCGGCAGCCATGGAGGTCCAGCCACTGGATGCCCTGGCCGGCCGTTCCCTTGCCCTGGCCGCGGATGCTCAAGGCCAGGCAGCGGCCGCATAGGGCCTGGCCACGCACGCCCAATCCCTTACCGCGCCGGCAGCTTCCGCTAAGACCAGGCTGCGCCGGCCGGCGCGACGTACGTACGTACGAGAACAGGCGAAGTACCAATCAGCACGGCAAGGACTGCCCAGTCTCACGTACGTACGAGCGGCCAGGGAAGTAGCGAGTGGCACGGCAAAACATCAGAACGGCAAGAACGTTGACTCTGGGCTTGTTTGGCTTCACACAAATTTACCCTAATCCACATGGTTTAGAAGGGTATAAACTAAATTCTATCTCAATTCCTCCTAAATTGGATTGGGGTGGATTTGTGTGCAGCCAAACAAAACCTCAGATGACAAATACATGGAAGAATACTACAAAAGTGGAAAGGGTAAGAAAATCAAGTATGCGAGAGACCTATTTTTATGAAGTTGACGTTTGAAGTCTAAAATTGCGAAGCGCAACGATAGGACCCAAATACTCAATTTTCTCATCGGCTCGTGCTCCAAAGCCAAATCGACGATGGCCCTCCCGCTGTGCATGTACCTGGTGTTGCGGGTTGTCGCTGGCATCGCCCGATCCGGTGCTGCGCGCGCCCGAGTCGCAGCCAGGCACGGAAGAGGTCCCCGAAGCTGCGCCATGTTCTCTCTCTGTATCTCGCGCTCGCATGGCCGTGCCGAGGTTCGGCCCGAGCCGTCGCCGCTTTCCGGCCGAAAAAGATTGGGCAAGCACACTCGCCGTAGTCTTCCTCCTCAGTAGAGCCGCCCCGCACATTCCTCGTGCCCCGTAGAGTGAGATCAGGTACTACCGTGGAGCTCCTACGCCCGTGGACAGAGAGAATTAGAGATGGCCGGCGAGGACGAGCTCTTGTTCCTCAACACCGACGCTAACACCTGGGCATCACTTTTTGATATTTGTGATGGATTAGTTCGTTCCTAACAATTTTGGTTGCATGCTAGGTGATTTTCTAAGATCTGAGGTTGCCAAACGACGGGCAACCATTTTGGTCGCACGCCAGGTGCTCGTGAAGATTTCCATGAGTTTCTTTATTATAAGACCAGATATATGCCCATGCATTGTATTAGGTCGTAATTTTTTGAATTGAACCTTAGTAATCGGACACGGACGCATGAGCTCTGAGGACTTCATATTGGACGCGAGCACGTGGATCCGGTCTTCATATCGTATCTAGGTAGGACGTGGACATATGAGCTTCGAATGAAGTATTCATTCCGTGTAGGACGTGGACGTGTGAGCTTCGAGTGAAGTATGATTCATATTAGATACGAACGCGTGAGCAGGGGTCAAGATTTGGTTTCACCGGGTAGATGATTACTTTATAGTCTTTTTAGTTGTAGAGATTTATTTTGGGAGTGCATGATTGATGTCTGGAGTTTTAAGGGTAGCAGGCTCCTTATCTCCATCTGAATTATCTGTGTTGGATCTGCAGGACATTATATATAAATATATTAATATATTATTTAGATTTATGATTCCAAAATATATTTTAACCATGATCATCATTTATGTTTGACTTTTTTTATCAACAAGCAACTCAACAGTATGTATACATGAGTATTTATGCTTGATCAAGGCTACATACGGATATTAAAGAATTAATAGATGATCCATTGTACATATTTTTTGTCAGCCATCTGTATGTGGTGTGATATCATCATACAACTGTGGGTTGGACATGCCCTATATATGTGCTTTTGAACAGATCAACAAATTAAGGAAACTATCAATCAACACCCTTTTAATCACAGGAATCTGATCGTGTGTGAGGGAAGGCTATAAAAAGTCGAATCGATAGTTTGTTCCTTTGAGCAGAGACGTAGTTTTGCATATTGAAGAAACCGTCTCTGCTGCGCCAACGAAGGCCAACTGTGATATTTGCAACGACTATGCCATACTTGTTGGAAGTTGGAACGGACTGGATTTATTTTGGCCCTGCCCAGCCCGCATACAAATAGCTAGGCCGGCCGGGACAACCCACACCCTAATTACTGCCTGGTATTTCTCAAAAAATAAAACTAATTACTCCCTCCATCCCTTTAACCAACAGTTCGTTCTGGGGAGGGTTTTGGACGAGATTATGATCATATCCTGGCCGGTCACCCAGTCCCGAGGATAGAATTTAATCGCGCCTCCTCGGTTGCCGTCGTCTTCGCTGGCGCCGCGCAGAGAGAGAGAGAGAGAGAGAGAGAGAGAGAGAGAGAGAGAGAGAGAGAGAGAGTAACTCGTTCGCATGGAGGCAATCACGCCGCATGACGTCGCGGCGGATGAGGATGTCGCGGCGGAGAACGTCATTGCAGAGTATCTTGTTATATCAGTTGAGCCCTTTTACAGTACTTGAAATTGCCTCGCGTTGCCTCCCATTGCCTCCATAAAATATTAATTATCATCGAAAAGGGTACGTTGGTCATTTCACGTGCCTATCACTACTCAGCCGCGCCCACTCCCGATCCGCGCCCGACGCCGTCGTCGATCCGCGCTGACTCGCCCTCGCGCCCGGCCGCCCATCGCCTCGCACTCCTGCTCTTACCCTAGCGACCGCTGCCCTGCTCTCCCCTCCCTCTAGCCGCGCCAATCGCGGCGACAGCGGCCCAACAAAGGCTGCTGCCCACCCCCAGCGCGAGGGCCGCGGTGGTCGCCTCCGTCGCCGCCTTCCGACTGACTGCCCTTACCCTAGCGACCGCTGCCTGCTCTCTCCCTCCCTCTAGTCGCCGCCGGAGCCTCGTCGCGATCTTTGGCCCTTTGGGTGATGCTATTTTCTTCATGTATTGTGCTCACCGTAGTTGGATTTTGTTTCCTTTGTCCACAAGAGGAATTGCTATGGCTCACTTCCTTTGGTGCCCGTGCTGCAGCCAGGCAATAGAGAAGGCCAACCAGCAGATAGTCAATGCCATTGGTAAGCCGATTGTGCGGGGTCCCTGGTACAGTGCTTCCATTGCTGTGAATCATGTGAAGCATTCTGTCTCCTGCACTTTCCCGGTGTCGGGGCCCCAAGGAAATGGTCTTCTCAAGCTCAAGGCTATGCGCTTGGGAGGTGCGTGCTGCTAACTTCTTCACAAATCTATTCCTTATGAGTGAGTTGATTGGACTTGCTAGTATGCTAACATTTTTCTGGTGGCATGTTTATACTTGTAATAAGATATTCTTTCGAATATGTCTTTCAGTCTTTGTGCTACATTGCCGCAATGCATCGAAAAAACTGAACCAATAATTGATGGTTTTTAACATTTGGATGCAGAACGTTGAATATGACTTAGTTTTTGCATTGCATATAAAGTGTTGCAGTAGATGTGTTTGCATTAATGGAAAGGAAAACTATGATACTAATATACATCATTTGCTGACTTAGCCAATTGGTTGCATTTTTTTATACAGTTTTGTCATGCCTTGGGCATAGCAGGTATGTTAGTCCATATGCATGACAAATGCCCCAAAATATTACTGTAAAATCATTTGTCAAGCCACATTAATCCAATAAAATAGGTTGTATAACTGATGCTATTTGGGTGACTGAACAAGTCATGTCACAATTTTATTTTGATATTCTTCAAATTTATCTTGACCTTGAAACATATAAGGATGTGTACTAGTTTCATTTATTTGGGAAAAAAAATCCAAACCGATGTCTACACTAGTGGGTACAGCGTTACCACCTACCAGTGCCCACCTGATGGACCAGTTGTAAGTTGGCTGGTTACTTTTGGTTTCTGTAGCCATTCCTGATTGGTTTTTAAAATATTAGTGTTAGCTGTTGGCTACCCATGGTGATTAAAGTTCATGAAAGTTCTTATGTAGATGTAATGGTGATTATTTGCTATTTGTATATTCTGACTAATTGATTAAGTGCTTCATGTCATGTTCTTATTCTAGTAGGATGAAATCTTGTCAGAAGATTCATCCAGAAGTTAGCTTTGGCCCTGTTTGAGAATGCTTATCTGAGAGTCGGTTTTAATCTGATCAGAATTTTCTGATAAGCTGCGGTCTAATAAATCTGCAGTCTGAAAAATCTAGGTGTTTGGCAATCCTGATAGTTGTCGATAGATTCTCTATCATGAATGTAAAATGACTTATATGCCTCTAGGCTGGTAATAGATTATTTGTTGATTGATGAATGAGTGAAAGCAACTATGACAAAAAAATTAATTATTGTACCATATAATTTGGATAGAAGTTCAAATGAATAATGGATGAGTTGACATCGTTACCATATATGGGGTCCACTATAATACAATAAAAAAATCAACCTTATCCCAACTGCCGGTTCTCACCACCGATCTCCATGGTCGCAGCGACGAGTTCTCACTTCTGTTCTTCTCCCCAGCGGCAAATCACTCATTTTCTTTCTCATCCAAATCTGATTCTTCAGCAAAAATTCCACCTAGATCAAACACAGTACCACAGCTTCCTCCACCATGGTCTGTTACAGGGCGGCGGCAGCTCCGATTTTCGGCGGCGACGACATCCAGGAAGGAGGTACAACTCTTGTAGACATCAGATTCCGCAGCTTCGTTGATCTCCTCAGCAGGTTTGTCAACGACGGAGCCACGTATTGGTCATAGAGGGATCTGGCCCCCCCTTGCCCCGTAAAAAAGAGAGGATATATGCTGCAGATATGCAAGTCCGCTAGCTAATTTAGCCCACCAGGTGATTGGCCACGTGCAAGTCTGCACTTGGGAGTTGGGACCTGGGCCCTGGCATCAGTCAACATGAGCAAAATAATCCACGGAGTGACCGAGACGGCGGAGGCGACGAGCCGATAGCCGAAGGTCGGAGCACCGGAGCTGTCGATGCCTCGAGCTGGAGTCCTTGGCGGCGGCAGCGGCGGCCTTCCTTGACTCGCTCGTCGGCGGCCGGCATATAAACATAGGCTGCTGTTTTAGAACATGGCAGGCTGCTGAAATTTGAAACTTCAAGTGCAAAGTGAATTTCAATAATGAAAACCTGTGCATCCTAATGAAAGCTTCATTTTTCAGGAGGAAATGTCGGATGATGATTCTTTGCTGGAGTACAGTGAAATTGTTATGAAGATGTTTGGCAGTGAGGACGATGGATTTGAGTTTTATAACAACTACGCTTATGAGAAAGGATTTAGTGTGAGAAAGGAATACTGCGAGTGGGACAACGGCCACAATGAGAGGACCCTTCGGAAGTTTGTTTGCAGCTGTGAAGGTTTCCGCGCAGAGAAGGAGGTGAGGAGGGAGATCAAGAAGCGGAGGCCGCGGAATATCACTCGTTGTGGATGCCGTGCTCAACTTGTGATTGCACAGGATCCAAACACAGAGCAATGGTATGTGAAGGATTTCATCGACGAGCACAACCATCCGATGACGGAACCAGACCTTGCTTGCTTTCTGCGTTCACATAGAAGAATCAGCGATGATCAGAAAGCAGAGATTGTGCAGTTGCAGATTTCTGGGATCCGCAAACACCAGATAATGGATATTATGGTTAGGCGGTACGGTGGGTATGATAAGGTTGGATTTACATCAAGGGACCTTTACAATTTCTGCCATCGCAACAAGGCGGAGACACTTTCCGGTGGTGATGCTCGAACAATCATCAGTTACATGATAGAATCGAAACGTAGAGATCCTGATTTCTTTTTCCAGTACAAGACTGATGGGAGAGGGCACCTGACGGGACTGCTCTGGTGTGACTTTCAATGTCAGATGGATTATAGAGCGTTTGGTGATGTCATCGTGTTTGATGGCACGTACAAAACGAATCGATACAACCTGACCCTTGTTCCTTTTGTTGGGGTGAATCACCATAAAAGCACGGTTCTTTTTGCCTGTGGAATTCTTTCTCACGAGGATACTGAGTCGTATGTGTGGCTGCTTAGGTCATTCTGTGATGCCATGATTCAGAAGCATCCGGTTTCTGTGATCACCGATGGAGACCGTGCTATGCAGAAAGCAATCAGTATTGTGTGGCCGAATTCATCGCATAGGCTATGCGTATGGCATATTGAGGTGTGCATTGCGCGTAATCTTCACACCCAGGATCTGAAGGATAAGGTTAGGGGTTTTCTGTATGATCGTTGCTCCATAGAAAAGATTGAGAGGAAATGGATAGCATTCTTGGCAAAGGAGAAAGTTACAGATAAGGACTCGTGGTTGTACCAGATGTATGAGATGAGGGAAATCTGGTGTGCGGCATATCATGCTGGTAAGTGCTACTTAGGACTGAGGAGCAACCAGCGTAGTGAGCCTACACACTCTAGGATTCAGTTTAATCTAGATCGGAAAATGACACTTATTAGAGTTGATACAAAGACGTTGACCACTGTCTTTCAAAGTTGCGCAGTAATGAAGCGTATCTGGACTTTCAAGCAAGTTCTAAGCCATGCTTACAACCAGATGCTTCAACTATTGAGAAAGAGGCTGCGAATTTGTTCACACCAAGTGTTTATTTTGCCGATGTGCGCAAGATCAAACAGTAAAAGCAAATTGACAAGTGTTATTGGATTGAGACCGTAGATGGCTATGATATTGTTGAGTATATTGTTGGAAAGGTTGATAAAGGAGACAAACAATACTATGTGAAATGTGAGATATGCGTTGTTGAACGCATAGTGAAGGAAATTTCTTGTTCTTGTCTAAAGTTACAATCCTTGGAACCCCATGCTCACACATCTTCTTTGTATTGGGTCGTCGAGAGAACACAAGCTTCCAGATCACTTGTGTTTTGGAAAGGTGGACGAGGGGGCCAAGCGTGATTTCCTCCTATAAGGAAGAGCGCCATGTATGACTATTCCGATAGCCTCAGAGGTACCATGAGCTACACAATATCAGTCAAACGGCATCCTTCAGTAGCATCTCAATCACTTGAAGCATATGGGCGGCTCAAACGCGTTCTTCATGAGGAAGCTGCTATGATCCTCCAAATGGAGGAGAGAACGGAGGCAAGAGGTTTGGTCCTGTGCTGCCGCAAGCCCTGGATGTTGATTCTGCAGATGTCTTTGATCCCATACATGTGCCTGGCAGAGGGGCCCCGAAGAAAAAGTTGAAGTCAGTTTCAGATAAATCTAAGAAGAAATGTACCCTGTGTAAGGGTGAGGGTCACAATCGGCGAACATGTTCCAAGAGAGAAGAGGTAAGCTAAGTGTAATGTTCATCAAAGCTGAAAACTGGCTGTCCATGAGGCATGTGTACTTATCGGTAATGTTCCTCTTCATTTGTAGGAAACAATGCTCCCTGAGGATGTGCCGGATATATGATTTGCCAAAGGTAACTAAAATGGCCTAGTCTTGTGTAAACACTACACTGTTTAGCACATTTGCTTTCCTTGTCATGTGAAACCCATACCCTTGCTGTTTGCTGCCTATACTGCTTATTCCTTAAAAGCACCTCAATTTGATGCATCTGCTTGTTTGGTATGTTGGTTGCCATTATGAGCCATTTATTTCTTAACTTTGGACATAATCTTTTACAGGAAGTTTTTGTTTGCTGGTAGTTTACAGTCACATGAGCTTCATACATACACAACTACGCAAATAAAGGGGAATAACTTGTGAGCACATTTATCTTGAGGTTTCCATATGGATTTTTTGAGTGAATGGTACCACAAACATGATAACTACTCTTGCTTTGAGCAGCTTTTGCTTCCAATAAATGTACTGAAAAATAGTTAATCAATAGAATCTAGGAGCAACTCTTAAGAGTATGCACGGATTTCATTATACTATCCTAAGGTTTTATTTTCTGCTGTACTAATCCACTCTTCTACTTGGGCTTGAATAATTGGTTTGCATGGTTTATAATCTAGGACAGGATGAAGCTGATCAGGTCTCAGGACGAGCACTTATTGCTTTATTTCTTATCCTTTCCTGGGTTGTGGTCATTGTTCAATGCTTCACGGGTTGTGACATATTGAGGTGGCGATCATTTATGCAACACATGATATGGCATGGAAAGCTCATTACAGGGAAGTGTTCACCACGGGATTCGAGAAGCTTTGTGTTGCCTAGGACGTGCAAAATATCTGTAGGTGGCAGTCCAGAGATTTTACACTTTGGAACTCCAATTTTAGTATAGTTAGTTGAGCTGATTGTTTTATAACTGACGGATTATGCAGAGAATGTGCTTTTACTATGGAAGATTTGGATGGATTAATAAAGTAACTCCTCTTATTTCTGCCTCTTCTGTTCTTATGTATCCTCCTCTTTGCAATGATGAATTTTCCTCTCGCCTTTCAATCAATTCGATCCTTAGGCTACGATCTGCTGCAATAAGTGCTCTTTCAGATAACTCTCCAAATGATCAAGACAATGATACAAAAGCTCGCTCGAAGAATTTTGCATGTGCACAGTATCATGATAATGGTCCTGGTGATGGCATAATCCAGGGCTATGCTGATCATACAAGAACATCGAGCGCCCGCCTCCGGGGATCACGCAAGAGTCGGTCTGGCGCTACCGCCTACTAAAGCCCATAGAAGGGCCACGCTGGAGTCCACCGTGGAGGAAAAACAGAATAACAGCCCAAAACGGCTCATAAGCACCCTGTGGCCTTAGTATATTTAGGTAAGGTCGTCGTGGCACCAAATCAGCTACTACGATTTGCAACCCAACCGATGGCTCGTGAATTTAATCCATGCATCGCTTTTATCGTCACTTGTCTAAAAGATGCCAATAGTAGTTTGCCACATCTAGGAGTAGTTATCTGGAGAAGTTAAAAGGAACTGTTGACTCATAGAACTAGTCAAGTTAGCATCTTTTTGACATCTTCCCGCTCAAGAGCTATCCCGACAACCGCAATATTCCTGCAAAATTCAGATAACTCTAAGAAACTCATGTACTAACGGACTAAGAAACTCATGTACACTTTGATGAGAGGGAGATCTCTGAAAAAAATTTTGCCCCACTTCCGTAAACGAAATACTTTGGAGTTTAACGAGAACACAACTATGCTTCAAAAACATTTTCTTGTGTTAAATATGTAGTACCCTAAACCCAAGCGCCACCGCCATACCTCCAACCGCCTTGCCACAAAGACGGTAGGGTATCGGCACAGAGCTCCTCCTCCTCCAACTAACCTGAAACTCCTCGGTTCCATCATACAAAGGTTTCGGGTGAAAGGACAATATCAACATGAATAGTGAGCACACCAAGCAAAGTCCTCACTCCATCCATCCCCTATGAATAGTAAACATTTGTATAAGAAAAAATGAAAAGTGCATAGAGAAAGGAGTCTTTCATCTCTTTATGCAATCTTTGAATAAACGAACACAACTGTAATAGACAGATGTACTATACATATAGAATAGATAGTACAAACCAGATCTGCATGGCCACAATGGACAACTACTACTGATTTTATTTGTAATAGACATATGTACTGTAGACTAGATAGTACAAACTCAAATGCTCCTTTTTTATCTAGTACTTCGCTTTAAACTAAAATCCACTAGTCAAATAGATGGCTACTTTTAACGACTCCCATGCGACGCTAAAGATGGGCTGTGGTATAGTGCCTTCAGGTCTGCCTCAAGGGTTGTCTCTAGCTCCAGGTAGCTGTCCATCATCTCCAGATTGTCTGCATAAATTAAAATTTCAGCTTCTTGTCACACATTGAGTGCAGCTTAAAGATGAATCATCAATGGATTCTTAATTCATTGGTTTCAAGCAATCTTTACATAAATGACAAGTATCCGACATGACAAGTAACTAAATGTCTTGCGATTATGCTAAGAGATCGCTTTCTTAAATGTCAGCACCAGAGCGGCAACACATAGGACATAGCTATGTCAAAACTTGCATGGAAGGTTACTGTACTTTGCATACTGCTATATGGACATGACCGATTCTAAAGTTTTAACTAGTATATCTTTGAAAATAGATCGAATATCTCACCTTATGCCCTCAGTACTATTCAGTACCACGTTCGTATTGGACGTTCCGTCAGCTTCATCATCGGACTCATCAGATGATTCCATTGGCACATCCTGCATTATAGTCCATTAGATGTTAGAGCATCAGTACTTTACAAGGTCAGTTGATGGCTTACTCTAAGGAGCAATATTTGTCAAGAGGAACCAATACTCACATCCGGGTCTTGGTCTTCATATCTGCTCACTAGGTACAAAAGACAAATCTTAGTCCCCTGTTCAGCATGAGCACGCACCATTTGGTTCACGTCATCTTCTCCGACTATCTTTACAAGGTCAGTTAATGGCTTACTCCAAGGAGCAGGATTGAGGTAGTATACCTCTGAGTCAAATATGTGCCCATTATAGGTCAAAGCCCTCATGAATTTGTGGAACTTAACAGATCTACCTTTAATTGCAAAGCCTCTCAAATCTGCTCGAATGTCGTACTTCTCTAGATCAGAATAAAGCTCCTCCAATTTGAAAACCTTAAATCTCATAGCCAAATACTGCATGTAGGGATTACACGAATAAGAATTATTTGAGCACAACGAGTTCTTACACAAAAAAATGTACGAAAATTATATATACCGGTGCACAGTAGTTGTCCACTGCCATGTCGAAGTACCAACGTGGCATACAAATCATATCATCTGGTACCTTAAAGTCCTAACAATAGAGGGTTTAAGATCACTGTCTATATAGTAAAAATTTTAAATTAAAAGAGTACCGTGGTTACCTCGACATTCAAGTTGTCAGTCAGACCCTTCAACTTTGAGCAGTCATTCTGCAACCCTTCCAATTGTGACCTTGCCTGATTACTCAAGGAATCAATTATTTGTTGTTGTGTCTTCATGTTCTCATCATATTCTTGACGGGTCTTTTGTAAGACTTCATCTGCAATAGCACGTTCTTTTGATATCATATGGGCAAAGAGAGCACGCTGATCATTTAGCGCTTTCTTCAGCTGGGCAACCTGTTCTTTTTCAATTCTTTTGGCAAAGGCAGCAAGCTCTTCCTTTTCCGCTTTGTCCAGTTGGTCACGATCAAATGATATGTCCGTGTCAGTTTGATGTTGCAGTTTCATCTTCTTGATGTCAGCTTTGGTACGGTCAAGCTTGATCTTCAAATACTCATTGTTGTGGACCTTCTTAAGTTCGGTAGCCTTCTCCTCGAACTCTTGCAGGGACCTCCGAACTTGTTCCATGACACCTACGAATTTATAAAGTAACACCCAGTCAAAATGCCGTAAATTGGAGAATAAAATATAATTAGAATCTTACGATTTCAGATATCCAAGCAATCTTTGCACTTGCACATTTACAATGCAGTAAGTTCTGAGCAACTAGTCAATCAAATCATTTTCACATGAAAAACACAGCACTCAAGAATGCAATTCATAAAATTATCCCATATATAAGAGGTAGTAAAGGAGACAGTTGTCTAGTTGGACTATATCTGCCCTTCCTTGACACACTACATACTACAGGTACAGGTGAAGTTCTTACTGTTAACTCTACAAGCAGTCAACGACAATGAGAAAAAGAATGTTGGCAATCAAAAGCCTGTGTACATTCCCGTTTAACTCTCATACTGTACTGCCGGACAACCTTAACTGTCACCACCATATCCTTTCAGCAGCTTTCTCCTTATAGTAGCTTGTTTGAAATTTGAACAAAATCAAATGTTTCTGGAAATTTCAACAAAACATTTCATGGATTGTTCAACAGACATTAGGAAGCAAAAAAGGTACCAGTATTTGTTAAGCAAAAAACCACATCAAAGGACAAATGATGCTTGAGGGATCAAGTAATCATAAGGAAGCTTGCTAGTGAGCCTAGACTCACAATTGCTCTACTGTTCTGCACAGGCTAGGAACCAGCCAATCTTGCAATAGTACAATATACTATGCAAACATTTATTAAACAATCCAATCAACTATTGGCTTCAGTTGCTTAAATGCTTAATGCCTGTACTATACGGATTGGATTGCAAGGTCTAAAGAAAATTGAAGTTGTCAGTTGAGATCAAACAAGGATTTCTCACACATATATATAAAGATAAAAGGACCAAAAGCTATCCACTAGAAAATATTCTCACGCTCAATTCTATATTAGCTAGTACAGGTCACGGATATATCCTAAGAAAAATGTATGACTCAAGGATTCGTGTAGAATTAAGCACTTACAAACAGGGTTCAATGAAAGTTAGATTACTCATGCTGAAATACAATTGCTATTTGAAAATTACAGAAGTAACATGAGAACAAGTAGAAATGAATGAATTTCCAACTGCTAGAATGAAATCATTATAACTGAGAAGTATCAAAGGTAACTCACATACTGGAAGAGATATGATTAAGTAATTCTAATATAGAATAAATCATGGTATGTTACAAGTTTAAGCACCGTTAAGTGTTAGGCCACAAAGATTATGGCATAACTATAATTGCAGATTAGTGAGTTGACATGTAACACAATGTTCGGACAATCCCATTACATGAAATTGAAAGAATGTCAATCAACAGATTGCTCACCTACAATGAAGGTCGTGGAAGGGTTCTCGTGGCCGGCGACACACGGTGAAGGCGGAGATCAGCGGCGGCGGGCGGAGGGTCGACCTCCAGCAGCGGCGGCGGCGCTGCTGGCTAAAGCTAGGTCTCATCAAGGTCCTTTAGGGATGAAAAATGGCGGCGCAGAGCTCTGAGCCTACTCTTTATAAGGGGCGGTAGCGCGGGGAACCTCGGGGCACGCGTTCGAGGATCGGGCGGCGGTGGCTACGCCCGGGATGATCTGTGCGTGGCGGCACGTTCAAGGAGGGTAGGGGTAGTGGGCTTTGGCCCAGAGGCAAAATAGAGGGGAGTAGGGAGAACCGCTCTGTGTCCATCTCCGGGGAAGGAGGCGACACACATGCGTGGACCCGCACAACACACGCGGCCCCTTGGTCAGTGATGAGAAGCGCGAGCACAGTGGTCTTTGGCCCACGTCACTGTATTATTGCTTGATGGGCCCGTCTCTCAATAAAATTGATTTTGAAATACAGCTTTGAACTTGATTTTGAAATAAAATTTAACAAAATCTAATTATTTTATAAATAGATAAAAATTTGATTCGAACTTACGTAGAATTTTATAAATTCAATTTTGACAACAATACAAATTTATGCAAAGGCATGAATGCAACATCCTCAATTTAAAATTTTAAATTTATCTCAAGTTCCCATTTTGGTCATTTTGAAATACTAAACCTCTAACTAAATATTGGAATACTTGATTTCAAAATGGATGGTTTGAAAAAAAATGGTGCTAAGAGCGAAAACGGCTAGGTCAATCACTCTCATATCTCGGCAGTGAACCACTAGCCTTAACATGATAGGAAGTGAACCTACATTCTCGTGGCTCGTTTGATCAGTGGACTGATAGACCGTTAACCTAACATGATAGGAAGTGAACCGATCACTCTTATGTGTCATCCGAGTGCACTTATAGGTTGAACCAATCACTCTATCCACGTGTTTTTTATGTGTGAATCCGAGTTTCTTTTTTTTTAAGGTCCGGCTTTATATTACAAATCAGTCTTGGAAGATA
The DNA here is from genome assembly GCA_904845875.1 of Miscanthus lutarioriparius. Classification (NCBI taxonomy): domain Eukaryota; kingdom Viridiplantae; phylum Streptophyta; class Magnoliopsida; order Poales; family Poaceae; genus Miscanthus; species Miscanthus lutarioriparius. Next base: position 66,401,046 of record CAJGYO010000001.1, on the reverse strand, counting down.
CAAAAAAATTCAATTACAAAATAAATGGTTTGAAAAAAAAGGTTTTCAAGAGGGACTTCAATTGCAAAATGGATGGTTTGAAAAAAAAAATTGTGCTAAGGGGCAGGCAACGGCTAGGTCAATCACTCTCATGTCTCGACAGAGTGAACCACTAGCCTTAACATGATACAAACTAATCCGTCAATATCACGTGTCGTCCGAGTGGACTAACAGACTAATAGAACGATAACAAAGTCAACCGATCACTCTCATGTCTCCTCTGAGTAGCTAGACTAGTGCTCGTAGGACGACAAGTACTGAACCTACATTCTCGCGGCTCGTTTGATCAGTGGACTGATAGACCGTTAACCTAACATGATAGGAAGTGAACCGATCACTCTGATGTGTCATCCGAGTTGCACTTGTAGGTTGAACCGATCACTCTATCCACGTGTTTTTTATGTGTGAATCCGAGTTTCTTTATTTTAAGGTCCGGCTTTATATTACAAATCAGTAATGGAGGATAAAAAAAATTCAATTACAAAATAAATGGTTTGAAAAAAAAGGTTTTCAAGAGGGACTTCAATTGCAAAATGGATGGTTTGAAAAAAAAATTGGTGCTAAGGGCCAGCCACGGCTAGGTCAAGCTCAACCTCCAAGGGAGCCCAACCAGGCTCGACCTCCGAGGGAGCCCAACCAGGCAGCGCCGGCCCAATTAGCACAGGTAACAAGCGTTTAAGAGCATAGGCAGTGTAGTACAGGTGTTCGAACTGGCTAGTTTGCCTGCGCTTTTAAGCTGTGCTTTTAAATGATATGCAAGCGAGGTGGGACTAAACCAGGCATGTAGCTGACTTCCTTCTCCA